>CM037879.1:53801715-54495007 GCA_021292165.1 Shinisaurus crocodilurus | reverse complement strand
CTTAATTTATGTAAAAATCAATCTATGTAGAAAGCTAGTACAATTGGCAAGTGTGAATGTAATTGCACTGCCAAACTGAAGGTCAGTCTATGATTCACAGATCAACACAGAACGTACATCTGAAGGGTAGAAAGGAAAATAAAACTGTTGTTATTCAGTGGCAGAAGACAACCCACTACATATAAACATCTTTTTTTTTAACCTACAATGTCTACAATCCCAAATGGAAATTCATCACCATATGTATAACAAAGCAAAAACTGTAGGGAAGACAAAAATAAGCAAATATTCACATACACGATCAATCAAGCCTCTGCCACCAATTTTCATAAAGATGTGAATTATCCAATTTACACCAAGACAACTTTTACATGGAACTGCATCTCCAACACAACCTTCCTAATAAGTGCCCATCTTAAAAGCATATTAAATGCTTGGCTATTTTAAATATCTGCATTCACCTTCTCTCAAGGCGCAAGATTTTTCTTTGGAACCAATGAACTGCTTTAAAAAAATTGATTAGCAGACATGATTTTGCTTACACAAATGCTTTGGCTGGTTGCATACCATTGATTAGAAGGACTTGAGTTTACAGCAACAAATTGCCCTCCTCACTGCTGTTTTCATATAAAATTCAATAGCAAATATGTTTTCAAAAGCTTGGACTGTGCTATTGCAGCTAGAACTAACTAGAAACAGAGCCAGAAGACTGCATTCACTTTGCTTTAAAATAATTGCTCTCTCATCAGTCAAGAAAGAAAGTTTCTAAACTGCAGCGTTCTAATTGGAAAGTCTGCATTATGCATGTTATGGCAAGCTACATTGTGCTGATTGCGATTTTTAACTTCTGTTCTTTTCCTTAAGGGTTTAATTTACTACCATGTCCAGACTTAAAAGGCCTACGTCTTGCAGTTATTCACTGAAATGGCAGCTCCTAAAAGAGTAAAAATTTGACCTGTGTTTTTCCCACTTTCTAGTGCTGCTTGAAAAAGGCCTATCCAGTAGTGAACACAACTAGAGTAATTTTCATAATCTATCTTTTAAAAAAGTGGTGCGCACACTAATTATGATACACACGTCTTGTGATTGCATTTTGATGATTTCTATGAAATTTAGGGATTGCCCGACACAAAAGAAATATTTAACTGTGCAGCTGACTTTCTCCTTTATTTATTACAATTAGGGCACAATCCTATGCATATTTAGACAGGAATAAGCCCTCCAACTCCCAGCATTCCCCAGCCGAATGCTGGGAATTGTAGGGCTTATTTCTGTCTAAACATGCATAAGATTGTGCCCTTGAGACTCCTAAGGAGAGCCATGCTGCATCAGACTAAAGGTCCATCTAGTCCAGCATTCTATTTTCTGTAGTGGCCAGATGCCTTTGTTAAGTCCACAAGCAGGACATAACGGCAACAGCCAGGGTGAGCATCAAGGGTAGGCATGGTTGGGCACCTGCCAAGGGCCCACACCCTAGCAGGGAGACAATGAAAGGAACCCCCTGGACCAGATCCTCCTCTTCACTATTGCAATCTGCCTGTTCACCTGCCTCTCACTCTGGCCCACACAATGGTGGTGGTCAGAAAGAGGAGCAGTAGATTCTATTGCCAACTTTCTCACCGGCTCTCCACCTGTCAAGCAAACAAGCAAATGATGAGAAAAATAAAAAGGAGGAGAAATAGCAGCTGGTGACAATGGTGGTTGGGAGGTAGTCTCACTAAAGGACGGGGGGGGGGGATTGAGAATGCCTTGCCCAAGGGTCCTCAAAAACCTGGAGCTGGCACTGGCAACAGTCCACTCCTGCTGTTGTTCCCCAGTGGCTGATATTCAGAGGCATACTGCCCCGATACTGGAGGTAGTATATAGCTGTCATGAGTACTACTCAAATTCCTCCAGGAATAAGCCCAATCCCATTTTAAAGCCATCTAAGAAGTTATTTGCCATCACCATATCTTGTGGCAATGAATTCCATAAATTAATTATGTATTGTGTGAGGTAGTACTTCATTTTGTCTCACCAAAATCTCCTGTCAATCAGTTTCTTTTGATGACCCCAAGTTTATGAGAAAGGGAGAAAAACACCATGCATAATTTTATATGCCTCCTCAGATGTCTATACGCCTCCTTGCCTTTTATAGTTTCCATGCCTCTGCTCATTAGCCATGTTGGCATATTCTTACACTTGATGTACCTTTTATAATCTGTGGGAATCTCCTATTCTTTAAATTTAGGAAGCAATGCACCTTTCCCTAAATAGACTGTGCTGGCCGTCTGAGCTCTAATAAGCAGATCTTCCCCATAATCTATGAATTATGTATGCCAGTCCCACATTTATTAAGCCTACTTTAAATGACTGCAGCATGTCACTAGAGCAACTGCGAAACATCCAGGTTTCTACATTAGATTGCAACACAATCTAACCACAGATTTTTATCCTACCCAAATAATTGTGTATGTCTCTCTATAGACAGATACAACTTTCTTACATATTTAAGTTTTATATCATGAATCCCCTTCTTCCCAATGAATCCATCTTGCCTGCTTTCAACTGCTAAGAAAAACATTACTTCTACAAAAATTATATTACTCTTCACCAGTAGCAGCCTCAGTTGCTAATTTTTAATACTGAAGGGGGTGGGGGTTGACCAAGCTATGAGGGAAAACGTAGACCCTGTTAGCTTAAGGGGAAATACCCACTAATTCAGAACCTGGCTTACTTTAACAATTTACTTCTTATAAATAAAAGACACCAAACTTTTTCTTTGGGTGTCGTGTCTTTTTAGATTGTAAGCCTGCGGGCAGGGACTGCCTTGTTGAATTGATAATATGTAAGCTGCTCTGGGAGCCTTTTTGGCTGAGGAGTGGCATAAAAATATTTCAAACAAACAAACAAGAGTTATACAAAGTTTTGCCTTCCACACCACTAAATACTTTAACATTGACTGAGGCTAAGACAGGCTGGACAAACAAGATATACAAAAGCTGTTGCAGAACCCTTTACTTAATCCCAGACTGTTAATAATTTTAATAAGTAATAATTTCAGAAGCTAAAATAAAAGGCTTCTGAAAGAAGACGTTAAGTTCTCATTAGTGCTGACTTTCTGTAAATTAAAAATGTAGAGCTGATTCAGTCAGAATCCCCAGAGGCGACATTCCACGCTTGGTCAGAAGAAAGACTTAGCTATCTGAAATTCTGCTTTCTCACCTACCATCCTTTTGTGTAGCTGCAAAGGTCTTTTGGTTGCTCTAAGCAAGACCATAGAAAACTTGCTTATTAAAAAGCTGTCAATTTAAGGACAGAATCTTAAGATGTGTGAGGAGCACAAACACAGTCGTAAATCAGTGTAACTTTTTAAATTGTAGGCTAAATCGTTTGAAGGATTACAAGTACAGACAAAGGCAAAAACATATGTAATTTTCCCCCCAAGGAATCTAATTATGTTTTCCAATGGAATCCTTTTTATCACTGGGGACTCTCTGCAGTTTCCTTGATTTAAATAATCAAAGCTAATAGGAAGGGTATCAAAATTGAATTATTTCCAAAGATATACCATCAGCTACTATTCTGACTGAATATCTTAACGGAAACCAAACTGGTGGGTATTTCTGGGCAAAAAGGTTATGCGGACATAGCTCAGTGCTGGAAAGAGCAGAATGGACTATGGCAACTGAACATTTATCTAGTGCAATAAGGTAAAAGATACAGTCACCCATAAAATGTCCTAATATAAGAGGATGAGAGAGTCTTGCAGCACCTTAAAGACTAACAGATTTATTATGGCATAAGCTTTTGTAGACTAGAACTGACTTCATCTGATGCGTGAATTGTTATCCCTAGTTGGCAGGTATACATACACAAGGCTGTAGAGGGCAATGAATTGTAACTTTATTTATTTGATCTGTACCCCTCCTTTCTACCAAGTAAAATGGCACTCAAGGTGGCTTACAATCATAAATGAAATCTGATTAAAACAATAATAAAACAAATGCATTAAAACACAATAATAACAGAATAAAAACAACATCCAACACAACAGACCCACTTACTCACCAAAGGCCTGCTTGAATAAAAAGGTCTTTGCCTGCTAGCAGAAAGGCCAAGAGAAAGGGAGCAAACCTCACCTTCCTTGGCAGGGAATTCCAGAGCCTGGGAGTGGCCACCGAGAAGGTCCTCTCTTGCATCTGCACCAAACACGCATCTGATGGCGGCAAGAACAAGAGAAGGGCTTCCCTGGAAGCTCTTAAAATCCAGGCAAGCTCATATGGAAGAATATGATCTTTCAGATAGCCTGGTCCCAAGACATATGGGGTTTTATAGCTCATAACCAACACTGTGAATAGGGCTTGAAAATGTACCAGTAGCCCAAACTAGCTGACGTTTCTGTACTGTTTTCAATGGCAACTTCACATAGAGCGTGTAACAATAGTAAAACGGGATGTAACTAAGGCATGTATGACTGTTACTAGATCAGACACCTGTAGGAATAGGTGCAGTTGGCACACTAACCTCAGCTGTACAAATGTACTCCTGGTCACTGCTGAAACCTGGGCCTCCTGGTTCAATATATAAATTGGAGTAAAATGGCAATGAAAGAGTACAGTCTGTGATGATTCAATTAAGCCTTATTTATTTATTTATTACATTTCTATACCGCTTTTCTGCCAAGGCACCCAAAGCGGTTTACAATGTTTAAATACTCAACAAACGGACGTTACCCTCCCCCCCAAACCAAACAAACATCAGTTCTCTCAGGCCAACTGAAGGTTTTTTCGGGAGCTGCTGCTACAATCTCCCTGGTCTGGGCTTTTCTTCTGCCTTCCCTTTGTAGCCCTGGGGGAGGGGGGCTGCCCCAGCAGCCCTCTCAGGCCGGTGATGGTCATTTCAGGAGGAGCTGATGGCAGTTGCTCCCCGGCCTGGGCTTCTCTTCTGCCTTCCCTCAGGGCACACAGGTCTTAAATCAGTGGTGCTGAACCTTGGATCCACGGGTCAAATCCAGCCCACCTGAGGGCCCAATTTGGCCCACCAAGCTTCCACAGATGACCATACCCCCTTTCCCAAGCCCCACCCCTTCCCCCCACCTGCAGATCGTTTGGTGGTTTCTCAGCTTTTGCATGGTTGTTTTCTCATTCTAAAAGGTTGAAATGCCCTTCCTAAGGTTTAGTTACTGGCAGTAAGAACTTTAAACTAAGATATGTTGGTGTTTTTAATATTTTTTTTGTTATTTTGTCCACTGCAGGAGTGTGCCCCTCCAAGGGTTTTCTGAAATTGAATTAGGCCCTTGGGCTCAAAGAGGTTCAACGCCCCTGCCTTAAACACATGGAAAACAATCACAGTGACCATCTACAACAGGGGTCCTCAAACTTTTTCCACGGGGGGCCAGTTCACTGTCCCTCAGCCTGTTGGGGGGCCGGACTCACTGGGACTCCCGTGCCGCTTCCTTCATGCTGCCCCCCCACCGCCGGTGCAGGACCCCCCCGTTGCCGCCGCTGCCGCCGCCGGCAGCGGCAGTGCAGGAGCCCCCCGCCCCCCCCCGCTGCCGCCGCCGCAGGACCCCCCACGCTGTCCCCTGCTGCCGCTGCAGGACCGCCCCGCCGCCCCCGTAACCCGCCCCCGCCACCATAACCCCCCCGCCGCCGACAACATCCTACCTGGTTTCCTGCGTGCTGCTGCTGCTGGTGCCTCCGCCACAGCCTCCGCTCGAGGCCGCCGCCGCGTCCATCCTGGACTCCGCCCGCGCTCATTTTTGAAAAACAGCTGCGGGCGGGTCCAGGATAGACACGCCAGAGCAGGGTCCCGTCGCGTCACTTCCGCCGTGCTGGAAGTGATGCGACGGGACCAGCGGGCGGCGAGGCGGATGAGGTAAAGCCCCCCCCACTGCTTCCCACCCACCGTAACCCGCCTCTTCCCACCCACCCACCGTAACCCTGCCGCTTCCCGCCCACCCACCGTAACCCGCCGCTTCCCACCTTCATCCCTGCCGCCGTCCTACCTGGCCTCCACCACCGCCCGAGTCTGCCTGCCGCCTCCGCTGCTCCGGCGCATCCATCCTGGACTCTGCCCGCGCTCAGTTTTGAAAAACAGCACGGGCGGGGTCCAGGATGGACGCGCCGGAGCAGGGTCCCGTCGCATCACTTCCGCCGCGCCGGAAGTGACGCGACGGGACCAGCGGGCGGCGAGGCGGATAAAGTAAAGCCTGTCCGCGCCCCGCTACTGGCTAAGCCACCCCTCCTCCCCTTCCCCCCCCGCAGGAGATGCAGGACGGCAGGCAGGCAGGCGGCCCGGCAGGCAGCCCATGCCCCCCCCGCCGGCTCAGCCGCCCCTCTTCCCTCACAAGTCTAGATCGGCCACCGGGCCGGATGAAAAGACCCGGCGGGCCGGATGTGGCCCGCGGGCCGTAGTTTGAAGACCGCCGATCTACAAGAACAGTAATGTATGATAACACAATCGCCTTAGCGTAGCTAAATAAATTACCACCTACAACATTCAGGTCAGCAGCAGAGTGTCCTGGGACACGGAAATGTTCTTCTACTGGTTTCTGATTGTTGCCAATTTCATCCTTCTACAACCATAGGTTTATTTCATTGCCCTCTACAGCCATGTGTATATATACTTGCCAACTGAGGATAATAATTCACACATTTGACGAAGTCAACTCTAGTCCATGAATGCTTTTGCTGTAAGAAACCTGTTGTTCTTTAAGTTGCAATAATATTCTTTTTTTGCTTCTGCTGCAAAACATACTAACATGGCTACCCCTCTGAAAGTTAATATAAAACAGGCAAGTTGTTCCTATTTTTACACAAGCAAAAAAGTTGCAAAATAGAAGTTTCTTCCTTGCCTCTCCACAATACCATTTGCATAATTGGAAGAGAGAGAAAAGATATCTGTTGCACAGAATACAGCCTGCATAAGCTGCCCTTTCAGACTTCTAAACATCTCTGAGGTAACTATATAAATATTCACTAGTGCACAGTGGGTACAAGGGACACATTACCTGCCACATACACTAATTCTTCTAACATATTCCAAGCAAACTAGCATGGCATCTATGGAGAGGCTACACTGTGCTGTGATGGATATACTAAGGCAGAAACTGCATACATCATACATACAAAAATCAGTTTAGAGCAATGCCTCTCCTGCTACAGAGGCTTCCTATATTAAAACAAAATGTTAAATTAGCCTTCGTTAGTCAGTCTTGCCCTGTGGCATGTAGAAAGAAATGCTGAGAGAATTTGCAGTTCATCCGGCTCACTTCCTGCAGTATCTAGAATATTAAATATTTGCCTCAGCAGCATCAACCTTGCTAGAAGTTCATTAATTGAAATAGGTAGCAATGACTGTAATAAAAATTTGATAGCACCACCTCACATTTTAGAAAGAATTTCAGAGCCTATTACTCTAAGGAGAGAACATGCATCCATTAAAATGTGGAGAACAGGAATTTTGCCTTAAAAATGGGGCAGTCATAGAATTAATTTTCTTTGGTTAATAGCCCTAGGTCTAGACTCTATCTGCTGAGTACAGTATTTCAGCCCACCCCCACCCAGTATGAGTGTATGTGTGCATATGAGCGTGTGTATGTATGTATCTATGTGGTATGTTCTCAGTACTTTTTATAAGCTGATATTCGAAAACTGGGAAGCTCTGGCCCATGAACAATCTAAATGGAGGTTGGCCTTTCACAAAGGTTCCATGGACTTTGAAGAAGCCCGAGTGCAAGGTGAAAGGGAGAAACGTGCTAAGCGAAAAGCACATCAAATGAATCCTTTACAGGACCATCTTCCATCTGGTAACCTGTGTCCTCACTGTGGGAAGCTGTGTGGATCTAGAATTGGCCTCCACAGTCACTTACGGACCCATCGCCAGAGTCTACACAATCCTCTTTAGAATTTCCTCCGTTTATCCCGGAAGACAATCTTACTCGGTCACGAGTGATCGCCTGATGATGATGATTTTCATTATATCCCATTAGACCTGCTTTACCTTATTACAGCATCAACAAATGCTACACATTACACAGAGGCCCTGCATTCTATTGAGTTTGTCTTTTACTCACCAATACTGCTTGTCTTTTTGGGGAAAGTAGTTTTTATTCCTATCCAGTGTAGTCTAATGATTGTGAAGAGGTGGAGAGGTGACTTGAGGTGCTGAGAAAATAGCCAGGAATAATGTTTCTGGAATACTTTGGAGCAGGCACAGAGACCACACAGATATTTGAAATAATGTGTGCTTCAAGATAAATTATATACTTTGCAGGTTGAATTTTCTTCCCTTTGTAAACAATGGTAAAAATCCATAGGGTTCTCTTAGTCAAGGATGAAAATGTAACATCATTAAACTCCCACTGGAAAATCTATCTGGAATTTTCACAAGTTCGCCAATTATGCTTTAGTAAAGTGTGTAGTATCGCTACAAAATAAATGAATTAATTCAATGCTGGTTATGTGTCTCTGTAAAGACTTATATGGTGCCCAATTTACCTTGTGGGTGTGGGTGTAATTGATAACATTTACTTAATTTTTGTAATAGCTTATTAGCAGAACAAACACAATTTTTATTTATTTACTAAATTAATTAAATTCAACATCTAAAAATACTCAAATTACCATTAGCTAGCCACAATGATATAATATTTCATCACTAATATGTCTAACCAAAGGGCAAAAGGGTAAAAATAATAATAATCTAAGCATGAAAAAACATGACAGATGACTAGTGGAAATAACCTTTTCAATCCCACCCATTGCTTTCTCTATCCATGTAATTGTTTATTTATTTCAAAGTAATTATAAACCTGCTTCGTCAGGGCTGTGTCCTCACAAAGCAACATAAACAAAAAGGATACAAAGATACATTGGGTACATCAGAAAGGTATACCATGATTATGAAAAAGCTGCTCTCAATCACACAAGCCATTTACACTCTTAGGGAAAGGTGGCCTTGAAGAGATAAGTGTTCAATTCTGAAGGGGCCAAGCTTAGTTCAATTGGAAAGGAGTTCCATAACTGTAAGGAAACCACTGAGAAGGTCTTATTTATCCCTTGTGTTCACCAACCTCAATGAACTTACCAGCAGGCACGAGCATAACTTCCTCTGAAGTAGTTCTTAGTGTGTGAGGCACAATCATACAGGTGAAAGCAGTTCTTAAGGTAATCTGGTCCCAAACTGTTTAGGTATTTAAAGGCTAACATCTGCATTTGAATTCGGATTGCTAATGTATTGGTAACCAATGCAACTGGTGCAAAAACTGTATTACATGTTTGGATTTTCTGGTCTGCACCAGCATTCGAGCAGGTGAATTTTGCACCAACAAGTTTCTGAACCATTTTCAAAAGTAGCCTCATGTAAAATGCATTACAGTAGCTCAGCTTGGAGGTTAACAAGTGCATCCCAGATAGGACCACATGTAGGGTATATAAGATAGGGCCACAGCTAGCATATAAGCTTGAGATGGCAGAAGGTGCTCCTGGCTGCTGTGCACTACCTGCTCCTCTCCAGACAGCGATGAATTTAGGAGCACCCCCAAGCTGTGCACCTGGTCCTTCAACGAGAGTGTAACTCCATCTAAGACTGATTTCACACTTCCATGATTCCATTAAGACATTACATTTCTATTCTACAATTGCTCCAAGGGGATCACACAGCAATGTATATGGGATGGGCTTAATTTTATCCGATCATCATCATAATCATCATCCTTTATTTCATTTATATACTGCTCAACAGTCAAAGCTCTCTGGGCGGTTCACAGCAATTAATAAAACAGAGATACAATAATAATAAATATGCAGCATAAAATACAGATGAAATAAAATACAGCATAAAAGTTCAATATACAAAATTTAAAAACAATTTTAGAGCAACCAAAATAATTTCAATTAAAAAATCTAGACCTGTTAAACTAGTCATGTTTAACTAGAACTGTTAAAACAGCTGACATGTCAAATCGTATGCCATTAAATGCTTGGGAGTAGAGTTATGTAGGTAACTCTACTCCCAGGAAGCTTGACCAATATGCTTCCTGGCTGAGTGGGAAACTAAAATGGCCACTGTACAACAGATGCTCTTTTTGAAAGTGTAAGGCAGGCATTATAGTATAAGTTTAGATACTGTATTCTCACAAATTATTATTCTTGCTTGTTCAGCAAATTTATGTAAAACTGGAATACAAATTTAGTGAATACCTTGGCATGTATCATTTTTCAATGTCAAGCATTTTGAGATATATATATATATATATATATATATGCAAACATTAGAGGTAGTCAAACGGATCAAGTTTGCAGTAAATCATACATAAAAGGCCCATTTACAGAAGAGCTTAACCGTTCCTGAATTTTTATAATATATTTGTCCAGAAGACAATGGCTGAAATGCATACAATTTAGATTCTTTTATAACTATTTCAAAGTCTGAAATATGACTTTAATGGGGGGTTTTCTGATAACTATAAACAAAAAAACAATCTAATAATCATATACAGAGTCAGCTGTCTGGTCACACTAAGAAGCAAGTTTTTATCTGGGTGATCAAAGACTGTGTGAGAATAATGAAAGTATCTATTTATAGTAATTTTCCTTTAATAAAATACTAGGGTGGAAGTAAAAAATAGATAAAATCTTAGAATGACTTACACTGAAGGTCACTTGATAACGTTCTGTGATTAATAGAGAATACATTTAGACCTGCCATGAATCCTTTAAGTGGTCGTTTACACCAATGGCAGCATCAGTGGACATCACAGCCTATCTGTAGCACAGATTGAACTCATTCTGGTGTCCCTGCACAGTCATCTGTGGAGCCCAATCTATGCTGTGCAGGTCACAACAGATGCAGGAGCAGCCAGGGTTTTATTCTATATGGGAAGTAAATTCTGAGGATGTTATGTGACTCTGGATGCACCACATATGTAAGGAACAAAGCAGGCTGTAGTCTGCATAGCACTGATCAGGACTTTCTGGGCATTCTGATACCACTGGATGATTCTTTGAGATGTGGGGGGCATAATGCAGACTCAGGCTGTAAAGAAGCATCCAAGTTCCGGTGCTTGCAAATAATATCAGCACAGGTTGACAACTAAATGTCCCTGGGTCAGGCATAACATGATGGAGAGTGACTACCCGAATCCTATAAAAGTCCCTATGTTTCGTGAGTAATCTGGCTGGAGAGCTGGAATTCCTGCTAAAATCCAAATTTGCGGGCATGAATTTACCAGCAGAATTCAACATCCCTAGTTAAAATGGGTGCTACCTCAGGTGTTTTCAAAAAGAAATTGTGAAGATCAAGTGTTAGGCTTCAATTTAGAAGACATGAATTCAAATCTCTGATCAATTCAGTAGGAGTTCAAGGGGAATTCATTCTCTTCCAATTCCCTTCTCTGTACATCTGGAATAGTAGTGATCGATATCTGTTGTTAGGACAAAGGAGATTGCAAAGCATTCTGCAACTAAAGTTGCTACCTAAATATAAGTAAACCTGAGGATCCAATCTATACTAATAAAGTAGAAAAGGAGAGGAAAGAGCACAGGATAAACTAAAATCTAAGGGCTGTCTGACAGCATTTTTTTTCTTTTTAAAATGATATTCACTTTCAATTAGGGAAGATATATCAAAGTTATTTCAGAAATAAAAAAGGAATACAAGTGTACTGTGACAAAATGAACCCAAACATTACATGTAGCTACCTATCCAGTCACTGGGGGGGGGGGGGGGGGCATGATCTACTTGTAAGCCAATCTGCTTGTGCAGATTCACTCCCACTAATCCCTGTGAGCAGATTTGCAGTTTCATCTGCCAGTACACTGTAAATTCAAAGATCTTTTCCTTTGATTTTTCACCTTGTCATATATAATATATCAACAGTTCCCAGTAACACAAAGAAAAATCAGAACAGTACATCTTCCCTTGAAAGAGACAGCTGAAGCTGGCAAGAATGTACATTATTTTTTCCTTTATTTATAAAATTTCTTTTCATATCCTCACCACTCCAATTCCAAAGTAAAAGGGGCAGGAAGTGAGGAAAGCATCACTAAATGCTAGTTACTGGTCTTGTAAAAGGGTTGTCTCCCAATTTTATACATTTTTATTTTTCAAAATATATGTTGTAGAGGAGTTTTAGGGAGCCGTTGTTTCCTTTTTTTTTAAAAAAAAAAAATACAATATGTTACATACATAGAAAAATCCTTCTGAAGATTTCATATTTGGAGTTAAGGAATTTAGAATTGTCCAAAATTCTTACCATGCTTCTTAATAATCTCAAGCATTTCAGTTTTTCCTTCCAAGCAGCTGAGTGCAGTGTACAGGATTTTCTCCTTATATCCTCCCACCACCCAGCAATATTACCCTCATAATACCCCTATAAGGTATGTTAGGCTGAGAGACAGTTACTGTCCTGACTCCTGAGATCATACAGTGAACTCCATGGTTGGCTGGGGATTTAAACCTGTGATTTCCTGATCAAACATCAACATTCTATTCACTATGCCACACTAGCTCATAGACATAGTTGAGGAGATAGCTGGGGGAAATACTTAACAGTATATTTAAAAACAAACAAAACAAGTAGGCAGGAAGCAGACAATGAGAACTCCATTGACTAGGTTCTATTGGGAAGATCCAGACAGACAGGCATATTTTGGGACTATGGAGATTCTGACAAGTATGTAACAATATAAATATGAAGTATCTAAAAGCACTCTGTTTCTGATGCTATCCCCAACACAGAATAAATTGACTGCCCTCTAGTCATGTCACTATTTTGACATTAAATGAATGTGTGCTGATTTGTTTTTCGAGTTATGTTTTGCATGTTATTGTGCTACTAGAAGAATACTCTCAGCACAAGAAAAAGAGCTTTTCATAGCGGCTGTATATGAAAGATAACTAGAACATACAAATTCCCATTATTGAACTATATTTACATAAAACAGAAATCTTCTTACCGAATTGATCCAATCATGTAAGGTTGTGCCAGCTGTACTACGATAGCACCGCTGCCTAGCTGATGGCATGTATACCCAGAATCCCAATCATAATTCTTTGTGTCTCCATTCAACAAGGCATTGCGACTACGGCTTACGCCCTCAATCACGCTGGCACAGTCTGCAACTGTTGCAACATTCTCAGTGGGAACTAAAAATTAAAATACAAAAGATATCAAAAGTAGACACAGGCAACTCAGTACCACCAGTTTCTATTTCTGGGGAAGAATAAAAATAAGCAAATAACATTGCTAGCACTGGAATACACAGATTTACATTTCACAGCATAGATTAAAAATGAATAAGCAACAAGTGAGCTGTCGGAATCAGAGGAGGCCAGATATCTTTTAACTCCAAAGCAGGGATAGAACAACACTTTATGCACTGCAAACAAATATTCAGATATAATCATATCATAACATTTACTTCAGTTAACCAATTGCAGTATGACCTGCAGAGTCCAAAGTTAGGAATTACTCTGAAAAACAAGGGGATGAGGCCAACCTGACAGGCACTGAGAGGAGGGAGTCTATTCAGCATCACAGCAGATGGGTAGTAGATGTATATACAATGTAAGGGTGAACATTCTCAAGAGGTCCTCCTTATCCTGTTAATTTCCAAACATTTGAAGTGTCCATAAGGCTGCTCTTAATTAAGAAATTCATTGTGCAAATGAAGAGGTGATACACCATAAGAACACAAAACATTCATTTACAGATTGCCAAAATGAGATGTACTCTTTCAAGAGACATCTTTGGCTCATTCAAGTAGGGCAGCATGGACAGGGCTAAAGGTGAACTAATAAAGGAGCTTCTTCAGTGGGATATGCAGTCCCTTGATGGAACTTCTGGACTCCTTAAACAACAGACAGCTTCTAAGTTAAGATCACTGTGGAATGGGGGTGGACCATGGCAGAAGTGGCAACACACAGCATCCAAGACAGTAGTGACATCGGTGTTTGAGGCTACAGCATTGGGCAGTATCATTGTTTTCACAGCAGATCCAAGAAAGCACAGTGCCTGCTATTTGAGAGTGGAAGGTTCCTGAAAAGAATTTCAATTTGCCTAGTGAAGCTTTCCTTTATGAGTTACATTAGTTAATTCTAGTTGCCCTACAAAGCACAAGAAAGTGGTCCTAGAAGGTTATTCAGTCACACCACATTTTCCTCCAGGCTTATTTAGGCCATTCCAGATGTACTATCAGATAAGGGAAGGGAATCTTGGAAGCAGTATAGATTCCTAATAGATCTTTAATTCAGAGGCTCCTGAACACACATATTGTTACAGTGTTTAGGGGTATCATACAGGTAAGTCCACTACATTAGTCCTTTTGCCCAAAGTTACTAAATTCTACCAAAATTCAAAAGTGCCTTTCCAGGAAGCCCCCAATTGGCCATAGTTGAAAACTTAATACTTCAAAACTCTCTAGCACTATATAAGTAAGCAGAAAATAAGAAGTCTTGTGCATCGTTTAGTAGACAACCTGAATTATTATGGTTAAGTAGCAAGATATAAGCTGGCAGCAAAGAAAATGTTACTTGGCTCTGCCTTCTCTCCTGGCAGAAATTTCCCTTACAAAAATGTATCTGTCCCAGAACACCTGCCTGGTGCCACCTCTTTTTCTTCCAACATCCTCAAACCCATTTTCTATTAGGCCCTTGTTTAATTTAGCAGTCTTAAGTAAACACATGGAACTGCATTTGCACATATTTTATTCCTTTTATTGCCCCTTTGATCCTTCCCCTCCCTCTGTTCTCTCTCCACCATCAAATGCTAAGTCATAAACTCCTTGGGTATAGACCTAGTCCTTTCTTTCTATGCTATAAAGCACTTTGTACATTAAAAAAAAAACCTTAACCTGCCTTTCAACAACAAGGCCCCCAAGACAGCTCACAATTTAAAAACAATATAGAATAAAGTCAGGACACACTTGTTGTATATCAATAATATATCAGTCAAACGTGCAGATGGCTTGTTTCAGGAAATGATCGAACAGCTTCCCTTTGGTTTAAAATAGGGATAAGATATTTTAATGACAAAAGTCATGAGGCTTTAAAACCTATACAACTATTTTTCAAACAAAATTAAGGCATCTAGAGATCAGTTGTAATCAACATTTTGCTAAATCATCTCCCTTCTCTTTCACATTGCTATTTTTGCATTATTAGATATTATGTATTTGAGAATATTGAAAATGACTTTATTATATTCACACATTAACTTGTTCAGATTTACTGATGTGCGTATTAACTGTTTTAAGGATATGTTCTTGAAATTTAGTTTCAATGTTTAAATATTATGTAATTTATATAAACACAAATGAAATGTATTTATTTAAAGACAAATCTTTTAGTCTACCTATGTGGTGATTCTCTAATATGTTTCTTGATACATGCTATATTAACTATGGAAAGCCATTTTGTACTATTTTACACAATAGGAAATTAGAGAGCAACCAAATAATTGCAACACACAGAAGGTACCATACTGTTTCTGCTCCCAAGGGAAGGCTGCCACTCCCCATTTTGAATTTTCATTATCATCTTTCATACTCGCCTGATAAATTTATTAAAAACACCATCTGGAAGGGACTTTGCTCTGCGCTGTATTTTCAGTCTTTTGGTTCTCTTCTCTTTTCCCTGTGGATTTTCTGCCTCAATTTGTGCCACTTTGTTTACAAAAGTATACTGCCAAAACCAACAGTGCCTTTCTCCTATATTTTTTCTGAGCTCCCCCCCCCATCCTTCAAGTAGCCAAATATTACAAGTAATACATGTTGCAAGTGAAAAAAGGATGGGATACAAGGATGGATATTACATTTCTCTCTTTGTGCATAGAACACTTCTGCAAAAATTTAACATATTGTTGTCATAGAATGTAAAATGATTCATGCTAACAAAATGCAGACATTCTGGAAGTAAGGAAAATGTAAAAATGACCAAGACAGAAACAGCAATGGGGGGTGGGGGAGATGATTTGTGCGCTTCCCGACTCTTATCCTATAATAGGTGATGCCCAACAGATTGCCAATATATTTAATGTTGACACAATAAAGTTTTAAAAGGCAGTGTTATTTCCAGGACATGACCTGAAGACTATCTATATTAACTATATTTGAAGATAAGATGACATGTAATTTTACTGTCCTCAATGATACCTCGTGACAAACGAGTGAAGGAGAAAATTTCAGTCAGGCATATATCTTCCCTTGAGCATTTTCCACCTTAGATTCTTTCTAACATGACTTTTTTTTTTTTTTAAGCTGAGGGATATTATTTGACTTAGATTCACTTCTGTGTTATATTAGCTGTGCTACTATTATGACTGCTAAACCCAATTTGAATGTAATAACTCAGTACTACTAATTCATCCATACATAGCCATTGAACCCCAACTACAGTAATTATTCCTTTCCATCAAGAAAATCTTAACACAGAACATTTATTTATTTATTTATTATATTTATTTATTATATTTATACCCCGCCTTTTTTCCTGCAAGGAACTCAAGGCAGCTTACATAATTCTCCTCCTCCTCTCCATTGTATCCTCACAACAACCCTGTGAGGTAGGTTAGGCTGAGAGTCAGTGACTGGCCCAAAGTCACCCAGTGAGTTTCATGGCCAAGCGGGGACTAGAACCCAGATCTTCCAAGTCCCAGTCTAACCACTACACCACACTGGCATACATACATTTTATGTATTTTACATAAATGTAAAATTTTACATAAATTTATGTAAAATTTTACATAAATGTAAAATGTAAAATGTATGTAAAATGTATTTTACATACATTTTAACTGTCTGTGAGCCAAAATAAATGTGACAGGTGAAGCCATTTTTGCTTATTCGTGTATCTGTCCAATTCACATGTACATAAGATCATAAGAGGAACCATGTGGGATCAGACAAAAGGCCTATCTAGTCCAGCAGTCTGTTCCCACAGTGGTCTACTAGATGCCTATGGGAAGCCCACAAGCAGGACCTTTGTGCAATAGCAACTTCCTGCTCGTGTGCTATTGAGAGCCGTACTGCCTCTGATACCGGAGGTAATACAGGCAGTCCCTGGGTTACGAACGTCCGACTTACGGACAACTCACACTTACGAATAGACTGCCATAAGGCCTATTATATTTAAAACTTTGAGTTAATTACAACGGTTCATAATAACGAATGTACACACTACTTTGTGACACTCATGAAAACATTGTGCGGCTTCAGCGGTTCGTTGGCTTGGGGATCGGAGAACCCTGTCCCCCATTTTAAGTCAGATCATGGTCCTGTTTTTCTCTTACCATTGTAACAATGCCTCCAAAGCATAAATCTGATGCAAGTGCTGGTGATGCATCAAAGAAAAGTAAAACTATCACCATGGAAAATAAAGTGGAAATAATAAAGAGATCGGAGAGAGGTGAAACGCCATCAGCAATTGGGAAAGCATTAGGCTACAGCTGGTCAACTGATTGGAACAATTTTAAAAGACGAAGGAATAATGGAGCATGTGAAAGGACATGCTCCGATAAATGCTACAATTACAGTCATGCCTTGGATTGAGAGCATAATTCGATCCGGAAACGTGCTTGTAATCCAAAACACTCTTATATCAATATGAAATCCCCCCAAAAAAATTTGTACAGCGATTTTTTAATTTAAGCCATACTACAGTACTTGTATTGCAAGACGTCGCTTGTATATCAAGTCAAAAAAATTTAAATAAATATTTAAAAATTTGCTTGTCTTGCAAAACGCTCTCAAACCAAGTTACTTGCAATCCAAGGTATTACTGTATTACAAAGCAATGCAGTGGTTTAATTATTGAAATGGAAAGACTATTGATAACTTGGTTAGATGACCAAAATCAGCGTAATATGCCTATTAGCCCCATACATTGGCTGGAGAAGGAGCAGCTGCAGGGAGCTCACGTCACCCCTCCCTGCCGGAAGGAACACACAGCTCCAACTGACAGTTCCCTGGGGTGGCAGACTCTGGTCTCATCCATCAGCCAGAGAACCAAGGGCCACTGGAAGGCTGCACCCCCTGCCTCCCAGTAGTAACATCACAGCAAGGGGAAGACCAACCTGGCCCCATACATCAGCTGGAGAAGAAGCAGCTTCAGGGAGCTTGTTTTGCCCTTCCCTGTCCCCCAAAAAAAGAAGAAAAAAGAAAGAAAACCTATAAGAACCTTTTTAACTAAGAACTGGTGCCTGAGTTTTGCATTCTTCCTCCTCCCTCCCAATCCCTTTTCCTTTTGTGTCATGTCTTTTAGATTGTGAGCCTAAGGGCAGGGACTGTCTTATTAATATTTGTAAGCCACTCTGAGAGCCTTTTCTGGCTGAAGAGCGGGGTATAAATGCAATAAATACATATTAGCCTTTCTTTAGTGCAAGAAAAGGCTCAAAGCCTTTTCAATTATTTAAAAGCTGCTCGTGCAGCAAGTGAAGACAATTGCAACGAAGAATTTGTTGTGAGTAGGGGTTGGTTCAATCACTTTAAATTGAGGGCAAATTTACATTATATTAAAGTTCAAGGTGAAGCAGTGAGTGCCGATGTAAGTGCTGCGAGTGATTTTCCCGAAATGCTGGAAAAAATTATTGACGAGGGAGGTTATTTGCCAGACCAAATATTTAATGTAGACGAGACTGGCTTATTTTGGGGGGAAAATGCCTGAAAGGACCTACATTTCGAAAGAGGAAAAAAGTGCACCAGGGCATAAGGCATCGAAGGATAGGCTAACGTTATTGCTTGGGGGTAACGCATCTGGGATTTCAAGTTCAAGACTTTGCTTGTGTATCGCTTCCTAAATCCAAGGGCACTACACCATATCATTAAGGCATTTTTTCCCATTATTTGGAAGGCAAATGCAAAGGCTTGGGTTACAATTGCCATCCCTGAAGATTGGTTCTTGAACCATTTTGTCCCTGCTGTTGAACATTGCTTGGCCAAAAAAATTCCTTTCAAGATTCTCCTTGTGCTTGACAACACATCCGGACACCCAAACACTTTAGATGACCTTCACCCCAATGTAAATGTCGTATTTTTACCCCCCAACACCACATCGCTACTTCAGCCAATGGATCAGGGAGTCATAGCCTCCTTTAAGTCCTATTATTTACAGTGAACCTTCTCACAAGCAGTCAGGGCTACTCAAGATGATGTGATGAGTTTAAGGGAGTTCTGGAAGAATTATAACGTCTATGATGCCATCAAAAATATTGCTGATTCTTGGGATGAAGTGAAGCAGACAAATATGGAAGGAGTGTGGAACAAATTGTGCCCCCAATTCGTGCATGGTTTTCAGGGGTTTACAGATGATGACATTGCCGAAGCCAGGCAAGCTGTGTGGTTGATATTGGTAATCAACTGCAGTTAGACATTGGTGGAAATGATGTCATAGAGTTACTTGACTCCCATGCCGAAGAACTGACCAACGAAGACCTTATGGAACTAGAGCAGCAGATGATAGCATTTGAGGAAGAAAACAGGGACCTAGAAACTCCAGAACCGAAAATGTTTTCGACGATAGAGTTAGCTGAAGCCTTTCGTCTCATTGAAGCAGGGATGGCAAAGTTAGAGGAGCAAGATCCTAATACAGAGGGCCTCAACTGCTACAAGGCTATTTATGACGAGAAAAAGAAAAGCTTTGTACAAACCTCCCTTGATGCCTACTTCAAGAAATTGGCTCCAGTAGTAAACCCCCGTTCTCCAGCAGCAGAATCAAACCCTGACTCTCCAGCACCTGGTCCATCCTCTCCAACACCAGGCCCATCCTCTCCAACAAAAAGTCCATCATCTTCTGCATCATCCAATTATTAATGTTATCATAATGTTACCTCACAAATGAATGTTAATCTTTAATCATGATCCTTTTTCTTTTTTTCTATCTAAACTGTTTTTAAGAACTGTTTCTTTAATGTTTTTTTACAGTACAGTACTGTATGTACATGGTTACTTTTATTATTACATCATGATGATGATGATGATGATGAAGTACTGTATGTTATGTTTAAGATGTTTTATTTTATTTGGAAGTTTTAAAAAGTGTTTTATATGCACAGAAAGGATAAATAAATAGCATACTAAGACAAACATTTGACTAAGTGACGTTTAAGAAGAACCGTATGTACCTGTTAAAGACTTAAAGACAGACAGTCGTTCGTAACCCGAGGACTACCTGTATACCGTCATCATGACTAGTAACCACTGATATCCTTATGATAGCAAGGGGAGGTCTTATATTTATTTATTTATTTATTCATTCATTCATTCATTCATTCATTCATTTTCTATACCGCCAAATAGCCAAACCTCTCTGGGCGGTGTACAACAATAATTAAAAACAAACAATAAAATACAGTTAAAAATATAAACAACAAAACATTATGAAATTTTTAAACCAATTTTAAAAATATCTCTAAAACAAGTTAATAAAACACGACCGCTAAAAACAATTTACCACCCCACCATATACCATTTCATATTTTAATATGAAAAGGGGCAGGCCGGTGAGGAGAGCTGAACCACTCTGGCTATTGCCCCTCAGAAGCATGGCAAGCTGACTTACACCAAGTCAGACCATTTGTCCATCTAGCTCAGAATTGTCTACCTACACTGACAAGCAGTGGCTCTCCAGGATTTCAGATAGAAGTCTTTCCTAGCCCTACCTGAAGATACCAGGGATTTAGCTGGGGAGCTTTTACATGCAAAGCACTACTGAGCTATGGGCCTTCCCCTTGAGCTCCATCAGTACAGGCACTTTTAACTCAGTTCAGCTAAGCTCATTTCTGGTTTCTGAGTATGGGAAGAGAAGATGGAGGAGTGGAATGAGTCAGCTCCCCATATCTAGTTTGGCCCTGTTCTGGTAATAAAATCTATGCTGTTTTTGTAAATGGAAAAAAAGATAATTACCTTCAAAACCATTTAGACTTTTTAGGTGCATTCCTGTATAGGACAATGCCTTTAAGCCTTCCTTTGTTAGATAATAACTATTGAAATAACTGCAGTGATAGAGTTTGTCATATTCCTGTGCATTAGATTAGAATACAAATGGTGGAAGATTCATAGCAAATACAAAAGAACACAGGTAAGAATCCATTTTCGATCTAACTCTGTGGCAGTGATGGTTACATCTTAGCAACCATTGTGTGTGCTCAATGTTTTCCAGCAGAAACTTTTGGGGTGGTGAAGGGTGTTCTTGTTGTAGGCTCTGTGTGCAAGAGGTGGAACCCTTGAAGGTTTGCTGTGAGCAATTTGCTGTACATTTTGCAGATAAAGTAGAATACAGTCTAGTCATTTTGTTATGCATATTTTTCAGCTTGTACAGCCTAAGGATATGAGCAAACTGCTTGGAGGTTTGAGGCCTACCACATATGCCCTTGATCCTTGCCCATCCTGACTTGAGAAATCTGCCAGAGCTGGGTTGGAGATATGGAACCTCAGAGGTGGTTAATGCCTCTTTGAGGGATGCTGTGGTCCACCCCGCTTTGAAGGAAGCACTGGTGTGGACTTACTTAAACTAAATTTAGATCCAATGGTTTGACATGTATCTAATTCTCCATACATGGGCAAGGTGTTAAAGTGAGAGGTGGCTTCCCGACTCCAGGCAGTGTGATGCTGATTATTTAGGTCCATTCCAATCCGGTTTCAGACTCAATTTTGGGACAGAAACAGCCTTCGTTGCCCTGATGGATGACTTAAGCTGGGGAATGGATGGGAGAGTGCAGTTGGTTCTCCTGGACCTCTCAACAGCTTTTGATACCTTCAACCATGGTATATTTCTGGACTGTCTATCAAGGGTAGGCTTGGGTGGCACACTGGTCTCAGTCCTTCCTGGAGGATCGGTCCCAGAAGGCGGTGCTGGGGGACTTTTGCTCTACTCCATGGCCACTGGCTTACACAGTGTCACAAGGTTCTATCTTGTCTCATTCCCTGGTTTTAAATATCTACATGAAACCACTTGGGGAAGTTATCCAGAGGTTTAAGCTGAGGAGTCATCAGTATCCTTCTACTCATTCCAGGGAGTCTGTGGAACATCCCAGGGGTACAAATGCACTATGCACACACACATACACACTGTATTTTAAATCTTTGTACTGCTGCTAGGTTTTTACTTTGGCTTTTACTTCTATTTTATACTGTAGTTTTAAACTTTTAAATTTTTATAGTGTATTTTATGTGGTATTTTATGGTTTTAATTATTGCGAACCGCCCGGAGAGCTTCAGCTATTGGGCAGTATAGAAATGTCATACATACATACATACACATACACACACACACACACACACACACACACACACACACACATATATATATAGGCCTGTGGCTTATGCTGGCCCAGCTTGTCTGAGGGCCGGTTCATACGACCCAGGCAGTGAGCGGGGGAGGCACCATGGGGCCGTCTACAGGGTAAAGCGGGGCACCGCAGATGACCTGCGCCCTGCACGCGTGGGCAGACCGCGGTGGAGCCGGCAGTCCCCACACTGCAACGCCAGCCTCCCGGCCCTAGGGGGCAGCAGCTCGGGATGCCCAGCGGGGCCGTTTGCCCCTACAGGCCAGAGCGGCCAAAGCTCTGGCCACTCTGGGCTACCGCCTCTGTGTGGCCACGGGAGGCCCCCGCGGGACGGCTGCCCACTGTTCGCACGAGAGGGTGGCCACATGCGGTAGGGGCTTACCCCTCTACTGCCCATGGTGACTTTCCGTGCGTCCCGCGTGCGGCCGTCCCATAGGGGTGCCCCTGGCCGGCGTTCGCATGACATGGGAACCATGGGGGGCTTCTGCTCCCCCGCAGTTCCCGTGTCGTGTGAACCGGCCCTGAGTGTGGAAAGCTAAGCAGGGTCAAGCCTGGTTATTACTTGGATGGGAGAGCCCTCCTCTAGTATCCTGCATTGAGCAGGGGGTTGGACTCAATAGCCTTGTAGGCTCCTTCCAACTCTATGATCTATGAATCTATATAAAATAGATAAATAAATAAATAAATAAATGCTTATGGTTACCAAGTCAGAGTGAACCTGGTAACACTGTATGCAACTGGATGGCTATAACTGGATAAAGGTAGGGATGATGGGACTGCTGCCTGCCCCCTGCAGGCCCGGGCTCAGCCGGGAGCCGCCTTGCCCCACCTGCAGCTGCTTGATTGTGGGGCCAGAAAGACCAGGCCCCAGCTGACCCGGGCATCTCCTCACCACCACTGCCGGGGAGAAGAGCAAGCCAGGCAGGTGGGTCCAGCTCTGCTGCTGCTGCCGCCGCCTGTGCGAGGCCAGCCCACCCCACCGCACCTGTGGGACTGCTGCCTGCCCCCTGCAGGCCCGGGCTCAGCCGGGAGCCGCCTTGCCCCACCTGCAGCTGCTTGATTGTGGGGCCAGAAAGACCAGGCCCCAGCGGGGGCGGGTCCGCCGCCGGCGGGGTCGCCACCGAAGGGGCGACACCAAAGGGGGCCGCCCCTTTGGGGGAGCCACTTCGAGGGTGGCACGAGGGCGAGGGCCTGTCCCCCTGCTGCTGGGGATATAGGTGGGGCTGGGAGTTTTTAAGAGGCCCTTCCTTTTTGAAGGGCTGGGGCTTTTTAGGGGTTGATTTTAGGGGTGGGTCTCCCGCCTGATTGGCGGAAGCGAGGGGGCATGTGTCTCTCCCAGGGAGATAGTGGGGGGAGTCCTGGGGGCAAACGGTACCAATGTTGAGCGGCAGGCGCTGGCAGAGTGCTAGGGGCAGGCCACGCCGAGTAAGGGGAACAAGGGATCGATGCTTAATATCTATCCCTTGTTCTGGGCCTGCCCAGAGCCAAGGGATAACTGGGGGATGTGTTGCTCCTCTCCCCACCCTGCGTTTGCTGTTGTGCAATGCCAGGTCCGTTACCCAAAAAACATCTCTCATCCATGACTTGATCACGGATGAGGGTGCGGACTTGGCATGTGTTACGGAAACCTGGCTGGACGAGGCCGCTGCTCCTACTCTGGTGGCCTTGTGTCCGGCCGGTTTCTCGTATGCCCAGCAGCCAAGGGTTGGGGGACGGGGAGGGGGAGTG
Organism: Shinisaurus crocodilurus; assembly: GCA_021292165.1. Classification (NCBI taxonomy): domain Eukaryota; kingdom Metazoa; phylum Chordata; class Lepidosauria; order Squamata; family Shinisauridae; genus Shinisaurus; species Shinisaurus crocodilurus. Next base: position 54,471,012 of record CM037879.1, on the reverse strand, counting down.
GCTGTTATCTACCGGGAGTCCTTGGTCCTTACCAGACTCCCTCTCCGGGAGACCAAGTTTATTGAGTGCATGTACTGGAGGTTGGGTCCAAAGGGCAGTCTGGGGATTCTGCTCGTGTACCGTCCACCCCACTGCACGACAGACTCCCTGGCTGAGGTGCTGGAGGTGGTCTCTGATGTGTGTGTGTTGTCCCCCAGGCTATTGGTGCTGGGGGACTTCAATGTGCATTCAGGGGCTTCCCTCACTGGGGCACCTCGGGACTTTATGGAGACCATGGCTTCCTGGGAGCTGCACCCTGTATTAACTGGACCTACCCATGTAGCCGGTCATGCACTGGACTTGGTTTTTGTTTCCGGAGAGGGGGGAAATGATCTGGAGATCGGGGGTATATCCACCACCCCCTTGTCATGGTCAGATCACTATCTGGTGGGGTTGGATCTCTCGGTGCCACAACCCCTCTGCAGGGGTGAGGGACCTATTAGAATGGTCCGCCTCAGGCATCTTATGGATCCGGATGGATTCCTGAACGCGCTTGGGGAATTGGAGCACACAAACGGTAGCTCGGTCGAGACCCTGGTGAACGACTGGAATGCTGCAATCACCAGGGCATTAGACCGAGTTGCCCCGAAGCGCCCTCTTCGCCTAAACAGAGCTCGCGCAGCACCATGGTTCACTCCTTCGTTGCGAGCTCTGAAACAAGAGGTGAGAAGGATAGAGCGCCGATGGCGAAATTCCCGCTCCGAATACGATCGAACACAGGTTAGAGCTGCATCTTCAGCCTACCGAGTGGCGGTGAAGGCAGCAAAAAAGAAATTCTATGCTGCCTCCATTGCGTCTGCAGAGTGCTGCCCCAGGAGGCTGTTCCAAGTGGTCCGGAGTCTGGTCGGTCCAGCCGCTCCAACCCAATGGAACAGTCGAAAGCCTCCTGTGAGGCTTTAGCGAAGCACTTCGCAGATAAAATTGATCGGATTAGGAGTGGGATATCGTACGTCGTGGACACAGGGAGTGAGTGGGAGGAGGCCAATGGCAGACCGGTTTTGTGGGATCGGTTCCGGCTTCTTCCTTCTGATGAAGTGGACAAGGTGCTTTCATCTGTGAGGCCGACCACCTGCTTGCTTGACCCTTGCCTGTCCTGGCTCATTATGAGCTGTAGGGAGAGACTGGGTGAGGGGATCAAGGCGGTGGTGAATGCCTCCCTCAAGGAGGGAGTTATGCCATCAGCCCTCAAGGAGGCAGTAATAAAGAAGCCCTCCTTGGATCCCCAGGATCTGAACAACTTCCGCCCAGTCTCCAATTTACCATTTCTGGGCAAGGTGATCGAGCGGGTGGTGGGTGCTCAGCTGAAGGCACACTTGGATGAAGCCGATTATTTAGATCCGTGCCAGTCGGGCTTCAGGCCTGGACATGGGACGGAGACGGCCTTGGTCGCCTTGGTGGATGATATGAGGAGGGCTTTGGATAGGGGCGAATGCTCCTTTCTAGTCCTCCTCGATCTCTCAGCAGCTTTTGATACCGTTGACCACGGTATCCTCCTGGACCGCCTGGAGGGGTTGGGCATAGGAGGCACTGTATTGCAGTGGTTCCAGTCCTTCCTCTCTGGAAGGTACCAGAGGGTAGTTCTCGGGGAGGAGGCTTCGGACCCTCGGCTGCTCACTTGTGGAGTGCCGCAGGGTTCCATCCTCTCCCCGATGTTGTTCAACATCTACCTAAAGCCCCTGGGAGCTATCATCAGGAGGTTTGGGGTGCAGTGTCATCAGTATGCAGATGACACGCAGCTCTACCTCTCTTTTAAATCCTCACCGAGGTTGGCCGTTGAGACCCTGTCCAAGTGCCTGGAGTCAGTGGGTGGCTGGATGGGAAGGAATATGCTGAAGCTGAACCCCGACAAGACCGAGGTACTTCTGGTGGGGGACAAGGGGAGGTTAGGAGATGTTGACCTGGTGCTGAATGGGGTACATCTCCCCCTGAAGGACCAGGTCCGCAGCTTGGGAGTCATTCTAGACTCCCAGCTGTCCATGGAGGCTCAGGTGGCAGCTGTGAGCCGGGCAGCGCTGTATCAACTCCATCTGATACGGCAGCTGCACCCCTACCTTCCTAATCATCTGCTCCCTTCAGTGGTTCATGCCTTGGTCTCCTCTCGCCTAGACTACTGTAATGCGCTCTACGTGGGGTTACCCTTGAAGATGGTTCAGAAGCTACAGCTGGTACAGAACGTGGCGGCTCGCCTGGTTAAAGGCAGCCGCCGGCAGGATCACATCATGCCAGTGCTCAAGGAGCTACACTGGCTACCAGTTGCTTGCCGAGCTGAATTCAAGGTGTTGGCCTTGACCTTTAAAACCCTATACGGCTCCGGTCCAGTCTATCTCAAGGAGCGTCTCCAGCAACACCAAGTGGGCCGCTCAACAAGATCTGCCACAGACGGCCTTCTCCTTGTCCCTTCAGCCAGAGCAGCTAGACTGGTCGGGACAAGGAAGAGGGCCTTCTCTGTGGCAGCCCCCGTACTATGGAACTCTCTCCCAAGTGACCTCCGCCATGCCCCCTCTCTGCTGAGCTTCCGCCGCTCATTAAAAACTTGGTTATTCAGGCGGGAATATGGGGTGGGCTAAGATTTTAAAATTTTATACTGTTTTAATGTATTTTAATGGAGAAAAATGTTTTAATGTATTTTGTTCTGTTTTATTTTCTGTACATCGCCCAGGGTGGCCGGTTTGCCGGCCAGATGGGCGATAGATAAATGCAAATAATAAATAATAAATAAATGATCACTCTTGAGGACTGGCATTCAAATGCTACTGATCATACAGAGGTAATGCAAATCATTATCATGGGGAAGGCATCATCATTACTTTCACCGGGGATACACAGTTCTTGAGCTAAATATGGGGATTCGCTATCCAATATGAGACTGCACAGAAGAAGGCTGTTATATAACATAGCGGTTAAGATTATGAGCAAAATCCCCTGAGCTATGAGCCTCAGTAATAATACTGGCCTTTCTGTAAGGGTTACTGAGATACTGTACATATTATGCATTGAATATTAGAAATGCACTATATAAATGCTATATATTATTACTTACTACTAGTAGTACTACTACTATGGAGATTTTGAAGCTGCACATGCACAACTGAATGAAGGAATAAACGCACATACAAGTGGAAATTAACAAAATACTCAGTACTTCCTTTCAAAAGCTACAGGTGCTTTAAGGGCCTCTGAAAGCAGCAGCTTTTGCAATAGGTCTGGAAAGAACAAATCAGATCTGAACTATGTAGATAGGCCTGTGAATCTGGAGAAAAATGTATAGCAGTAAATAAAACTGGCCATGTGTCTCATCTTCAGTGTAGAGCGGAAGTCCCAGCAGTATTCGAATGGTCATAAAATTTTTCATAATTTCCTAAGGGCATGCTTACTGCAAAGCTGACAGATGTTGCCAGGAAAACCTGTGCAAATTTGAAAGATGGCTAACCTTTAAAAGGGGGGGGGGGGAGAACAGGATAGCAACAGCTTCATGTAGAGAAGACATTAAACTGGACATGGAAACAACACCTTCTGAATGCCTCACTAAGCGAAAAGCAGAGTAATATTTCACAACACCAAGGTGCATTACTAAAAAATTGATTTGACTTTTTCCCTTTGTTAGACGTTTAAATGATTTTTATAATAACTGCCATTGAGCAAAAGATAAATGAATGATTATTTATTCATTTTCTCCCTTACCCGACATTTTAAACAATTTCTCCTAAGGCACAAGAAGATGCACAAATGAGGGTACAATGATTCATAAGTTCTACAAAGCATTCCCTAGAGGATAACCAAGGACATCCAATTTTTTATATCCATTGCCTGCTCTGCACCCATTACTCACTGTTTTGTCCCTTGGAGTGTTATGAAGTAGTACAAAGATGGGACGATAAACTGAAAGAGACCTGAAAAGATAGAGATACACAAAGTTCTATATATATATATATATTTTAAAAAAAACCCTTCGCAAAAAAGAGTTCCAATGACCTCACCAAGCCTTCAAAGAAGGATGAGAAGCTTCTTGAACCTCTGTGCTTGCATAGGCCTCGGAATTTTGGCTAATCAGAAGCGTCACCAGTAATATTGAATTCTAGATCACAGTTTATAACAGCAGCGTCCCTGACAATTTTTTTCACTAACACAAATTAAACAGCTGCAAAAAGGTTAGTCAAAATAGAGCTGTTGCTATCATTCACCAATCTTTGGAAAAGGTTCCTGACCACCATCCTGAGACACTGCACATCTTCTTGTGGTACAATAATATGTACTTTAGGGGTTGTCCACAGAGGGCTTGCCAGAGCTCCCTGAATTTCCAGAGCAAATGCTCCAATCTGATTCCCCAATCATCCAAATGGCATACTACGGTCTGCAGTGGTAGTATAGCAACATTGCTCAGACCCTCACACAGCAATACTCCCCACCTTTTTTGGCTCCTTTGATGCTTTTATGTTAAAGCTGCAAAGGGTTGCAGAAAGATCCTGTATAAACATGCGCATATGTGAAACAGTGTTCTATTTCTAGATACGTAGTACTGACAAGAATTAAAAACCAGATTCCTAGGCATGTAAAGAGCATATCTGTATTGCTCAAGAAAAGTAAGCGCCAAGAGCAGATGGTGTGACCTCCAGCAAAATTCAGGAGCTAACCCAGAGAGTGGACTTCCCCCGGCACCGCCTTCCCCCCCTTATATTTATTAATCGCCCATCTGGCCGGCCACCCTGGCCGATGTACAATTAAAATAATACAATAAAACAATACAATAAAATATGATAATAAAAACAGTATAAAAATTCTTTTAAAATCCTAACCCACCCCATATTCCCGCCTGAACAGCCATGTTTTTAATGCACGGCGGAAGCTCATCACGGAGGGGGCATGGCGAAGGTCACTAGGGAGGGAGTTCCATAACATGGGGGCCGCCACAGTGAAGGCCCTCTTCCTACTCCCCACCAGCCTGGCTGCTCTGGCTGATGGGATAAGGAGAAGGCCGTCCGTGGCAGATCTTGCTGAGCGGCCTACTTGATGTTGCTGGAGGCGCTCCTTGAGATAAACTGGGCCAGAGCCATGTAGGGTTTTAAAGGTCAAAACCAACACCTTGAATTTGGCTCGGCAAGCAACTGGTAGCCAGTGCAACTCCTTAAGCACTGGCGTGATGTGATCACGCAGGCGGCTGCCCTTAATTAGGCGAGCCGCCGCGTTCTGTACCAGCTGAAGCTTCCGAACCGTCTTCCAGGGTAACCCCACGTAGAGAGCATTACAGTAGTCTAGGCGAGAGGAGACCAAGGCATGAACCACTGATGGGAGCAGATGATTAGGAAGGTAGGGGCGCAGCTGCCGTATCAGATGGAGTTGATACAGCGGTGCCCGGCTCACAACTGACACCTGAGCCTCCATGGACAGCTGGGAGTCTAGAATGACCCCCAAGCTGCGGACCTGGTCCTTCAGGGGGAGATGTACCCCATTCAGCACCAGGTCAACATCCCTAACCTCCCTTGTCTCCCACCAGAAGTACCTCGGTCTTGTCAGGGTTCAGTTTCAACATGTGCCTTCTGGGGGTGGGGAGAAGTTTGCGTGTGGGGGAGGGATGAGGAGTCAGAATACAGCCAGGCCACATCGACCAAGCCAATGGGCTTAAGCGGGGCGTGGAGCTGGGACCCTCACTTAAGACCCTGCCTCCCCGCCCTCTCTCTCTTTCGTTTTTTGGCTCCCTCCCGTCCTGCCCTGTTAGCAGTGTAGGCTCCTCTGGTTGCCCTGTTCGGGGGCCGAGTAGGAATTTTGGTCCATTGTCTTAATTGGCCGAGGCAATGGGTGTATTTCGCCTACTCTACACTGTGAGTCAGGGTGGGATAAATAATTTTGGGGAATTTTGATTCGATCAATTCGATCGTAGCTAAATTGGTCGCATTTTGCGGGAAGTGCGGAATTAGGCAGTGGGGCTTAGGGTCCTGGTGAGCATCCAGTGGCACCTTTTCAAGGTGACTGGCGGTTACCCGAGGCTGCGCTCGCTAATGTCTTGTGGCTTGGCAGGAGGGAGATCGGGCTGCCTTTGGGGTTCTACCTTTTCTCACCTACATTGGCTGTCTCGTGGCGCCAATGGGAGGCGACGCTGGTAAGGCCCTCCAGCTCCACATGGAGTGCAACTGGACGGTGGCGGGGCATCCCGCCTCCGATTCGGTTAGGATGGCTTCGCTCAAATCTTGGTTTTTACCCGGCCAATGGCCAGGAGTAGATTAGTACCGCCCTTCGCCCTTCACAGATCTTTAATTCAATAAATGTGCCCCTGATTTTATTTTTATACCATATATACTGTGTCTGACTCTTCTTTATCTCACCTATACACACGCAAATAGGGAGAATGCTAGGAACACAAGGAGTCCTTCTATTTATGGGTACTACTCTTTTGCTTCCCTCCCACATGATGCTTCGTTTGTAAAGTGGGAATTGTGGAACTCATTTTATTACAGGAACTTATATCACACTTCCCAGAAAATCTCTCACCTACCTGCAAGTTAAAGCCTCCATTGAAAACCCATCCACTGCTTATTAGCAGATGTGTGGCTACTGATTGCAGTTATTCTGTCATGATGGAAAGGAACTCTACATATGCTCAAAACCACTCTTTTTCATATCTTTGAAGGATGAGCCCTGCTCCTGGTCTGTGGTTTGGGGACTGACCCTTGGATCAAATTATATCCCCCTTTTGGGGGATCCAGATGGGAATGGAAATTGAGACTGGGCTGTGCCAGGCAAAAAAGAAAGTTGCTTCATGCCCTTATTCCCATATTGTTTCAGTAACCCCATGTGATGGGTTTTGATGCTCAGCATCCAAACTGTTCACAAATATGCAGCTTGTTAAGAATTTTTTTAAAAAAATTGATTTGAATTTTAGAAGTACACCTCAGACTCAAATCTGTAAATAAACCATTTGTGGTATGTCATTAAAGCATTAATAAAAATTCTTCAGCATTTTAACTTCATGTTAAGTACAATGTTTATGCCATTCTGTACAAGTGACTCATCTAATGCATTCTGAATGTGTGACTATTGAACAAAAGGTCCCAGTTATAAACAATAAAGAAAAGTATATCTTTAGCTACAACACTGCACTGGGGAGTATGTCACATGCTATTATTCGGTTACATCACTTAAATTAGTATTAAAGAATAATCTTTAACTGTGCATGTCACCATAACCCCTGGAAGTCTCTTTTGGCTCATTACAGCCATGAATCTAGCAAGGTCATATTTATCATCTGTTCTGAATGCACAATTGTGAGGACAACTTTTGTAATTTGAGAAGCCACTTCCAGTATTTTTAAGAACTGGTTGCCCTAATAAATGGCATTGTCCAACTTACTCTGTTTTTTCAGATTCAGATGAATATGAAAGTTATAGGCCCCTTATTCATGTAGCATAAGTCTGGAAGAGATATGTGGCTAATGCAAAAACACAATAGACCTGTTTCTTCTCCTCCCTCCACAAGTAATGTCTTGGTAATACAAAGCATGCTATGATATCACCATGTTGTGAGTTTCATCAGCTAATGAAGCAGAGCAGGGAAACTTGCAATGTGGTTATGTCACATTATATATTTTATATATAATGTTAATATATAATGTTTTACATATAATGTTAATGTTTTATATATAATGTTACCAATAGAGAGAGGAGGAGAGGTGGGCTGTTCTTTATGACTATAGTCACATGTAACCCTTAATGTCTGGTTTCAGCCTAAGTATAGCCATTTTCTTCTGCCAAATGGATTTATGCAAAGGGTTCATTTTAGAAAAATCAAATACATTTACCTATTCCCCTTAAAATAGTGAGTCAAATGCCAAACAGTGCTACTTGCATGAGACTTATAGTAGGCCTGTCATCATACTACTTCTTAAATGTAAGAAAATGGCAGGTAGTGACTTGTCATGAAAACAATGCTTATAAGGCACAGTGACATAAAACTGCTATTATCAATCTACTACCTATAGCGTACGTTCACTTTTATTACTTGTTTGCCTTGCTTCTAATCTTCAGTTTACAGAGATGACCTTATGTAGATGTTACAGGAAGGTAATAATACATCTGACAAATGATCCCCATCATATGTACAGCTACCTGATCCAATTGAAAAAGACTAATAAAAAAGATTAAATAATGTGGCCTGTGAAGCCTTTCACTGTCCTGATTTGTTTGAAGGATTGCCTAAACAAGATATTCATTCTCTATCGTAGGAGACTGTCAGAGTGAAACTTAAACATTTGTCCTTCTAAAAAGGTTAAGCATGGCTGAAGAGCTAACCAATACTTATATGGTTTCTTAATGAAAAAGGTACTAATTTTTGTGATGCAAAATGATTCACTCTCAAGGCTTTGGGTTAGTTTGCTACCTGCCGGCATTTGTTTAATGGTGCTTGGTGTCTCGTAGCTAATAGCGATTGGCATTTGTGGTACCCTAAGTGGGGGCTAAACAAAATATTTTTAACAATTTTGAATACAGGAAGCAAAAGAGAGAGACTGTAGTTTAAGGGCCTCTGAAATGGCTTGCAAGAAGCACCTGGCTAGGGAGTGAGGAGGTTGCATGTTGCTTTTGGGAACTGGTACTGCTTTAAAGAATTGCCATGTCTTTTTAGGTATCTGTCTGCTCTCTTCCACTCAGCTTGTATATTTGTAACCAAGCCAATATTATAACGAGAACAAAATCTTCTAGAACTTCTAGTATCTGAGTAAAAAGGTCACTAGACACCCTCCCCCCTCACACACACACACACACACAGACCTATAGTACCCAGAGATCCTTGAAGAAAGGGTATTACTATTAAAGCTGTTGCATAAATAACCCAACTTTTTTATATAGTAAGTAAGTAACTTTATTATGGTCAATGACCAGCAAATAAACATTATTTGTTTATAAATATAATACACATAAAAAACAAGTTGTAAAATATGGATACAGTAATACCTTGGATTGCAAGCATAATTCATTCCGGAACCGTGCTTGTAATCCAAAACACTTATATCAAAGCGAGTTTCTGGCGGGTGTGAGTGGGGCCGATTTTGGCGTGCTACGCCCGCTCGAGGTGAGCAGTTACATCCCTACACTTGTCTTGCAAGACCTTGCTCGTTTATCAAGTCAATTTTTAAAAATTTTTTTGCTTGTCTTGCAAAACGCTCTCAGACCAAGTTACTTGCAATCCAAGGTATTACTGTACATCAAATTTAAAACTGTCCCTTAGCCATTGGCACTGCTGAATCAGAAGAGATTAAAACAGGGTTGTTAGATTCAGCCCAAATCCTTAACATCACAAGCATTTCATCCCTCATAACTAATTCAATACAAAAGTGTGTACAATCATCAGTAAACCACTGGAGAGAGGTTGCACCAATAACCGCCACACAGTCAGCCAGAAACAATTACGAAGTCATGTGGCTGTGGCAAGCCATCGCTGCTGTACAATATCTAGCCACATGACTTGTGATATGAGGATCCTTGTCAAAGAGAAGTAGCTTAACATAGAATTCATCAGGTCTCTCAGGAAATGTATAAATAATTGGAGACACGAGATCCCTACGCAAATCTCAATAAAAATGGCAATATAGAAGAACATGCCCCACAGTTTCAACTTGGCCGCTGTTGCAGGGGCACAGGCAATCCGAGAAAGGCATGCGTTGGAATCTCCCCTCCAAAAGCTTTGAGGGTAGAACATTAAATCTGGCTAGAGTGAAAGCTCTTATGGTCTTTATTAACACTGAACTAGCCAGATACGAAGGGAGAATAAAAGCATTATTCATGACAGCACTGTGTTTACCCATCGAGCCTACATGATCCTGGAGTTCTATGTCCCAAATCCTTTGTTTAACTGCTGCTTTAGCATTAGCATAACCCATCTCTATAAGAATATTAGGGGAGAAGCCAATTTGCAATATTTCTTTTAAGAGAAAGTGTTTCCATTCTGTTTGGAAAGGATCCAATAGGGTCAGCATAGCCAAGCCTTCTGGAAAGAAAATAAGCTTTAGCCAATAGTTAATCATGAGGACTTTAGCACGCACTCGTATAGAAACTAAGCCGGCCTCAAGGCGAAGAGTTACATTAGGGGTACAGGGAGGTACGGCCAAAATAGTTCTCAAAAATTTGGTCTGAACAATCTCGAGGGGGCGCAGAATAAAACAAGCAAACAGCTGGGATCCATAGAGCATTTGGGGGATAACTTTACCCTTGAATATTTGAATTACTGATGGAACATGTCGCCCCCTTTGGTATAAAAACATCTAGTTAAAGCTGCTACACTTTTCTGAGCATTCATTACTGCAAGCTTTATTTGGGGGGACCAATATCCAGAGGAATTGAAAACTATACCTAAATATTTGTAACTCGATACCTGCTCAATAGGGTTTCCATTTATGGTCCAATTACGGTATGCTTAATTCTCCTTCTGCTAGTCACCAGCACCCTGGATTTAGAAATTAATTACTAACTGCTCATTATTGCAATAAGAAGAAAAAGCCCTCAGGAGTCTTCCCAAACCAACACAGGTTAGTGACAACAGAACTGCGTCGTCAGCATATAAAATTGAAATAGAGCGTGAGTGTAACTTGGGGGTGGTGGTGAAAATCAAGGTTTGATAGATTGTTCACAATATCATTGATATAAAAATTGAACAAAGTGGGAGCTAATATACAGCCCTGTTTTACCCCGTTGAACACTGGGATAGAATCAGACAAAACTCCAGCTGAGTTACAAAGGACCCATAAATGGGTGTTTTCATATAGGCGCTGCATTAACAAAAGGAGCCGCCTGTCTATATTTGTAGCTTCAAATTTGGTCCAAAGTTTATCTCTTGGGATTAAATCAAAGGCAGACTTAAAATCAATAAAGGCTGCAAACAAAACACCCCCTTTTGGAAAATAATATTTGTACGCTAGGTGTTGAAAAATAAGCCCCTGATCCAAAGTGGAACTTCCTGGGCTAAATCCAGCCTGTTCATCCACAAGTAAGTTCTCGGCTTGCAGCCAATCCGATAGTTTTCCCAGTAGGAGGCTGGCATATAACTTGCTGATAATACTTAGCAAGCTTATTGGGCGATAGTTTACAGGATCCCATTTATTGCCCCTTTTAAATATCAGAACAATAACAGCTAAGCCTCAGTCCTCTGGAATACATGCTGTATAATTAATCCAAGTAAATAAGGAAGCCAGAACTGGGGCCCACCAATCCTGGTTCAACTTTTTCATATGCATTTACTTAACCCATTATATGATAACCATGCTGCCTATGTGGGTCAGGGCTGTAACAATATCTAATCAATTTGTTTGTTACATTTTTTGTTTTCATTATAAACTCATTATTCTGTTTTATACATTGCAATCCTTAATGTAATCCAAGGATAGTTAAGTGTTTCCTATTATCTCTTAATGTGACCCTAACATCCAGGGCTATAATAACTATTTTGGTCATACTTTTCTACTCTTTTTCTACTTTAGGCTCAACCTTTCCCTAAAAGTCAGAAGCAACTAAAATATATACAGGTCTAAAGCTATTACTTATTAGTGCACAAGTTTAACATAACTACTCACAAGAGAAGGCGCAACATACGCTGCTTGTAAATTTTACTATAAAGTACAAATGTTAAATGTTGCCATACTATTTATTCCTATTTTTCTTTATTTTAGCCCAATTACTTTTAATATTGTCATCTTCTTTTGTATATCCTAATAGTTCAAGACAAAAAATAAATTAACATAGTAATTTATTGAAGTTCTGTTCGGAGAAGTTTGGAATAATGGAATATAATCTGCGTACAGTAATACCTTGGATTGCAAGTAACTTGGTTTGAGAGCGTTTTGCAAGACAAGCAAATGTTTAAATATTTATTTATTTATTTTTTACTTGATATACAAGCGACGTCTTGCAATACAAGTACTGTAGTACGGCTTAAATTAAAAATCTCTGTACAATTTTTTTGGGGGGGATTTCGTTTTGATATAAGAGTGTTTTGGATAACAAGCACGTTTCCGGAACGAATTATGCTCTCAATCCAAGGCATGACTGTATATCAACTTATTTTGTAAACTATGTTTTGGTGTGATGTGTATGTATGGGTCAAACTACATGTTACCTGCTCACTACGTTTTTAATGTAACATGTAGTTTGACCCTGTGTTTCTGTGCATCCGTGCACATACATATGGAAAGTATTTTAAACATCAGTTCCAACGTTATTTTATCACAAGTTCATGATTCCCTGTGATGTTATCTTGCCTTGATTACCAGAAGCCCCCCCACAGTTCCTTTCTATTTTTGTGTACTAAACAGAAGCTGATTTTAGAGTCATAGGTCTCCCCACCCCACCCCCTGCCACTAAGGATTCTGCTATAAGAGGCTGAAATTCTCAGAATTCTTCTTTGAGACTACATTCTCATAATAATACATGTACTCCTGCGGAAAAAGAGACACAAAAGTTGGGATTGGGGAAAATATTTGTCACTGATAAAACAAGCTGTCCTCCCCCATACCATGGTATTCTCTTGTGGAAGGTAGCCACTCAGTCAGATCACCAGGAAGGACATTTAGAATTGTGTACACAACCCACTCAGGCAAAACAGCTTTAAAAACCTCAGCCAGCCCCCAACCCCAACAAACAATCTGCAATAGAGAGTTCTGATGCTGGAGAAAAGAGGGTTTCTCAGCAAAGGAATATGTCAACAACCCTCCCAGCATCTGTAGGCCCCAGTTTAGCCCCACAGGAGGCTGACTTAAGCTCTGCATACGCAGCTCTGCATACAAACTTGAGAAAGTTTGTGCGGGAGGGTGCAGGAGAAGAGATTATGAGCTCTAATTAATTCTCAACTATCTTCCCTCTTGCCTGCTGGCAACGGAGAAGGTGGGCACCAGACAAAGGTAAGCAAGCAATTAAACTATGTATAGTATTAAAAATTAGCACTTGCATGCTCCTTCAACCACCGTTTGGAATTAGGAACTGAAATGCCTGATGTATTCTTCACAGTGTTCTTTTAACATTTATTTTAATATCCGTTTTATCAATTTTGTAGGAAAACAGAACAGATTAAGTTACTTGAATGGTAACCAATCACTTACTATATATTTGGAGGGGGAGGAGATATCATATCATCCAATCTCTTCCTCTGTTTCAGTGTAAAAGATTTGAAAGCATAATTCAGAACATAAAAATGGCCTTATCTCTTAAGCAAGTGTCAGGGAGCTCCTAACTTGAGAAGGGGTACAAGGGCCTTCCAGTGACTTCCAGCTGATTATTAAGACAAGAGAAGCATAGAAGTGGCAGCATGATTGCTTGCTTGCAGGAATAGTGGCAATGTTCCTTGACCTGCCCCAATCTTGCAGCATCTTCCTGTCCTGGGATTCATTCAGGCAGTGAGCCAGCAGCAGATAAGGAAGCAGAAAGGATAGGGGAAGCACATATATGTGTGTTTGTGTATATAATACATGAATGGTGTGTGTGCGTGTGCGTTCATGCGTGTGTGCGCACAGGCATGCACACACATGAGAAAATGTATGGGGGAAAGAATAAAAGCAAGCAAGAAAGGCAGGCTGTGGGATTGTTGGAGTAAGTGTGCATAAACCCATAGGATATACTGCAATTTATGGCAAATATTTATATCTGGCCCTGCCTCAGTCTTTTGGTTTGGGGGGCCTTTGTGTTTGGCCCTGTATTTTTATTTAAATTATACTATTTTTAAATTTGCATCTATACATACAAGTTAATGTGAACTCGTTTTTGGCAATGAGTAAGTGGCCACCCTAATGATATGATCCCACACCTGCAATGTGAAGTGGTACAGGTCAGAGTTTTACCACTCTAGTGAGAATTAGCACAGTATGGTTGCGTTAACATGTCAGAGCAACCCAGAATTAAAATTACGGGTTACTGCAAATGAGCCAGCCAGAATTCTAGTGCACTCAATCACTTCTGCTTAGCTGCTCCTGCCAGGGGGAGTGGCTACACAAGCCAAGAACACTCTGACCCTGGCTTGTTTAGCTTTACACCCTAACCAGGAACTCTTGGTTGTCTCTAACCCAACAAGCCATAGTTGTAAGCCAAGAACAAACCCTAGGTTACAACTCTGGCTTGTCAGGGAAGAGACAACCCAGAGCACCTGGTTGGGATGTAATGCCAACCAAGCCAGGTACTTGTGTAGCTGCTCCCACTGGTAAGAGGAGCCAAGCACGAGCAATCAAGCCACGTGCACTAGCACTCTGACTCACTCATGGTAATCAAGTAATTTTTAAAATTCTCGGTTACTCTGATGTGTGAACCAGGCCTATATCTGCCAATGGCTATAGCAGTCATTAAACTACTGAAGAACAGCCATATGTGGCCAAAGGTTTAATATGCTGTCATTAATTGCAGACTATTAAATAAATGAGAATAAATAACAGATTCAAACTATATTTGTCTTTGCAGGAAGGAATAATATAGGAAAGGAACGGATGTCATACGCAGTATTACAATCAGTCTCCTTGTCGTGAGGACAGGACATTAACTTTTACCAGTTGAATAAGGGAAAGGGATAGCAACTGAGAATTTACTGCAAAGCTATCCATGAACCTATTTGAGCTTTTCAGAGACTGCATTATTAATAACACTGATGAATAAAAATTGACAAAAAGGGGTAATATTGAACATGTCAATAATCGTAACTCCTGCAATATACACCAGAACCCAATCTTGATTTCTGTCCCCTCTCAAATGACAACTGTTACTTAAACTGCTGCAAAACATAGTTAAATATTTGATAATATTAGGTTCGATCCAGATTTAGGCATGTGCAACAGGGTTAGTGGAAGTAGACTTCCCTGTCCCCTCCTCCCGAAAGCAGTCCCTCCAACCCTCAAAAAATGCTACAGAGAGTGGGAAGACTCTGCTGAATAGGGCAGGCTGTGGTTTTCAGGGGAATGGGGGATCCCTGAAAATCAGGGAAAGGCACTTTCCATGAATGGAGCTCGTCCAACCCTCAGTGTAGTATTTTGCAGGGGCTGCTGTGAAGAGAAGGGGGACACAGATGCCTGCTTCCGCCAGTCCTGTTGCATGAACCTAAATCTGAATCCATGTCAGGCTTAGCCCCAGTGCCACTGTGGGGCTTACAGGTTCAAAGTCAGACTCTGATTCAGGCTTAGAACAGATCAATTGGGGACCTAGTCCAATTATAGGAAACTCAAGCCCTGGGAGCCTGAGTCTGCCTGGTCTCCCATCTGATTACAGGCTGAAGGAAAACAAGACTCCTTTTCAGCCACAGCTGCAAGATAAGGTTTTGAGTCAAACCCCTGAAAAATCTTCTGAGCAGAAGGGGACTCTGCAGGGAAGGGGGTTTGAGGGGTATCACCCAGGTTAAAACACCCTCTTTGACATAGTGCTTGCTTACAGGTCAGATTTCCCTGTCACAATAGAACATCAGAAGGGGGGCTTTAGCAGCCCCTCCCCTGTATTTAAGCCAGTGCACAGGCTGGAAGCCTTTTCTGGGAACAACATTGTCCAAACTGCCTGAAACATTTTCTTGCCTGGACTTTCCTTAAATTCTTGTCTGCTGTGAATCGTGTAGCTTTGTCTTTGATTACCCAGAATGCATTTTTGCCTGGTCATTTCCTGCCTTGAATCACATAACGTCAAGATTCTGACATAGAATCTATTGTTGGACTTGATCTCTGACCGTGTGTGAATTCTAGCCTAGAAACTTTCTCTTGAACAAAGTCTTAACTGCCTGAAAGACTTTCTGCTTGGACTTACTGTAAACCTTGGACCTGTTTGAATCCTGGACAATGATTGTGAACTTTGGACTTTTGTCTGTTTTGAATCTCATACCGTGAGCCGGTGCAGAGGCTTACAAGCCTTTGTTGGTAAAGTTGTCTTTCTTTGCCCAGAATGCTTCCTTGTTCGGATTTATTGTGAACCTTGGACCCTCATCTGCCTTGAAATCTTTAACATGCAATCTTAGATTTTGACTTGATACTGCATGGAAACTAGCCTTGGAACTGTTTCTAGAACTAAGCAACGTACCAATAGTAAATGCCTTTGCTATCTGATTTATGAACAGTTGTAACCATTAAGTTTTTACCATGCGGTCTATGAAGTTGTTCTGTGTAACCTAATCTACTGCAGTAAAAAACCTCACTGATATTTGTGCTTCTGTGTAAGCTTTCCAGTGTGAAGCAAAAAGGCAGGCCCCGACAATCCAACCCATTGTTCTGTTTCATTATATAAGCAAAACTAAATTTCTAGAAGTGCTAATACAAACTGCTCACTGGATGTTAGAAGAATACTTGGAACTATGGTACTTAAAACCAGAACACATTTTTACATACTATTTATTGGTCAATAAAAAGCAAGTTGCTCTGATCATCATCATCAGAGCAGAATTCAAATAAATTTTAAACATGTCTATATGCCATTTATATGCTAACTTTTTCCACAGATGATGGCATGCTTTGAATATATTGTTATTCTTTAGCAAAATTCAACACTGCTTTTGAAAGGGTAACTTACCATTTAATGTTTGCTATAAAAGAGACATTTACGATTTTATAACCTTAAGCTGGGCAGTTTTTGCAATATCAGGATTTTCTACCTATATTGGAAACAGTTTTTGCGAACTGAACATGATTCCTCTCATTTAAGTCAGCAATCAACAGAGGAAGCCAGCACAGGGCTGCTATCAAGATTCTCTGATAGCACTGGATGAACTTGAGAAGAAATTATGGTAACAACTTGATTTATCCAAGAGTCTGAATCTATGATCTGCTGGATCAACAAGAAATTATTTATGATGAGGTGCAATGATTACTGAGCCAGCACATCATCATGGCTTCTAATCTTGCACTGGGGTCACAAAGTAGCTCAGGTAGCCCATACCTGGTGTCACTCTGACAATAACTCACGCTGCCTGAAAGAGATAACCTTATGTGGCAGAGATATAGTGTGGTACAATATCATACAGATATATTACATGAGCATGGGGTGAGGGGCAGGAACTGGCAAATGTTCACCTATGCTAGTCCTGCACACTCAGCCTAAAGGCATTAGGCATTTAGACTTCACACTGGTACAACCCAACATGACTATGGTTATGTGGTCAGCTTTTATAGCAGAATTTGCAACTAAATGATGGTACATGCCTGCATACCCTACTCCACCTGACATACAGTACTGCTATAATTGCATTAACGTAATCTACTACTATGTTAGAGAGATGGTAGAAATGTATATTCTACTTCTATCATGGCAATGATTCCATGATTTCCTCTGTCATATCACTTACCTATCAGGCCTTTCTCAAGAGTAAAGGTTTTGTTGGTGAACATGCATTCAAAAGCCACGATATGGAAAACTTTGTTTACTGTGTTGTGTGTTCCAACTATTCTGATATACCTATATGGAAAGAAAAGATGCAAAAGTTAAAGAAAACGAGAAAGGCCAAGAGTGCCATGTCTAACACTATATGATTCAACTAGAAATGTACAACATAAGGCTAAACTTCCAGTAACTGTGCAAAGGATTAGTTTAAATACTTCCTCTGGGTGAATGCAGTTGAATTAGGTCAATACAATCCTTGGTGTCAGACATTTGCTGAAAAATAGGTTTGGGGCAGAAAATTCCCCAAACTAAGAGAAAACCACTAGCAAACACTATGATATCAGCACTTGACATCAGACATCATCATCATCATCATCATCATCATCATCATCATCATTTACCACCACCACCACCACCACTACTACTTCTATATAAATTTCTAGGCCACTTTGCAGGATAAAACCCTCACAAAGCAGATTACAAAATATGTTAAAATACAGTAAATAATCAAAACATAAAACAATGTTCAATAAATAATTAAAACAGCAAATAAAACAACAAATCAGATAGCAGCAGCAGACCAAAGACTTTCCCCACATTTAATCTACCAACTGTACTAAATTAGTAGTAGCAGAGATATAAACGGAAGGATGGGGGAGCAAGGGCTGGGTTACCTTGATACATCAGATTTTATTTAAAAAAAACAAATAAAAGAATTGCATTTGATTGCCAAGCAAACAAAAACTGTAGACTATTTAATGTCCATTAGAAATCCACATATCAAAACTAGAAAAAGATATGTGCTTCAATTTTTCACTGTAGATGCAAAGAAATCTTATTATTCACTACTTTTTCATCATAATGAAAGGTTCCATACATCAAAGACCAACTCAATAAATCAATCCTCTTCAGCCACAAGAATTAACCACTCTCTTTCATCATGCCCTTATTCTCAATCCACAGTATTAACTCTTGATACACACTGACTTCTGTGGCTTGGATCCAGTCATGTGCATGAGTGGAAAATACTTCTGCAAGCAGAAGGATTACTAATCTCCACCCCCACCCCTGCAAACTGCAGCCCTTTACACCATATTGAATCCCACTCTGGCAGAGGGTCCCCCAAATTTTAGCAGCAGTGATCGGAGTGTGTGAGAAGCTGCAGAGAGAAAGCACTCTGGTAAAGGCCTGTTGTACATGGAGAAATCCATGTATGACCATTTGGATCTCAGCCTCTTGTTGGTAATCCCTTCTTAAAGTTATTGAACAGTCGAAGATTTTGTTTAGCCAAGATACCTGTGAACTTCACTCCTGGCTCTATAGCTTGCAATTCTGAATACCACTGCAAAGTCAGATGGAACACTTCTTGCTAACAGTGGCCTATTCACCCTTCGTATTGCCTCTGAGATTTCACCTTCTACAAACAAGCATTAACCTTGAATCTATCTGTTCCCTTCATTCTCTAAAGGGAGAATGAGAGTTCAGAGGTTAATGAACAGCTGAAGTTGCTAATAAAAGTCCGGAAAATCCCAAGTGGAGTAGAACATGTCATCTCAGTGGAGTTGAAAAAGATAACTAGCAAAAATTATCTGACTAGAATTTCCTGTCATCCAAAGTGAAAAAGGTGCACTATTAAATTAACAAGTTTCTACTCATCAAGAGTGATATTTTAAGACCAATATCCCAATTCTACCACATAATTCTCCATTAAAGATGATATAATTTAACTTCATATTAGCCATTTTTAAAACCCTAGATTAATTAAAAAATAAAACTTCTTGAAGGAACTTTAAACTAGACAATTTTCATTCATACTTTTATTCTTGGTTTTCTGTGGGTATCCGGGACCTTTCTTACACTCTATATAATTGTAACAAGGAGATTTAAAAACAAACAAACCTTGAGAGGCCAGTTACCCTATTTCTCCAGAGTCACAAAGTCTGCTCTCACCAACTGAGCAATCTCAGCAATTTTTGCTTTGTCATAGAGCTGTATCAGCACTTGATATAACGATCCAAGTTATTGGCTTGGTATAACAATCTCTTTTTCACAAGTGTTGTATTACATTGTGGCTCTTTGTTTGTGGCTTGTGAAGTAGGAGATGATGTTGCTAGTAGAGATAGGAGAATTAGCAAGGTTCAAACTCATCAAGATTCTATTTTTACCTCTGAGCTCAATTTGTCTCATTTCCATTTCCAAACATGAGTTTTTCTTTTTTAACAGAAAAGTGTGCATTTCGGGGTGCATTTTTTAAAAGTGTGCACCTAAAATGAGCATTTTCACCCCATAGACCAGGAATGGGCAACTTCTGGAGGTCTGGGGGCCATTTTGCCCCCCAGATTCCTTCCACGAGCCACAGTCTGTGGAGCGCCATGCATTCTGCGGGACACCCCCCCCCACCACCACCAAAAGGGCCAAAATTGCCAGTTTGCTACTGAAATTTTGCAGCAAACCACTATAGTGCTATAGAGAGCGACAATGGTTAATTTTTGCTTGTTTCTAAGCTGAATTTAACCCTTTCAGTGCTCTATAGCTGCTACGGACACCATTGGGGGGATATATATATATTTTTAATGGGGGCACTGGGAGTTGCATGTTGCCCACCCACCATAGACTAAAGTGTGAAACTGCACATTTTTAAAAAATGCAATTTTCTAGCATGACTACAAGTTTGGAAAATTGTGCTCATTTTCATGATCGTTTTAATAGTTGTGAACGGTAAATTTGAAATAAAAAGCAACCCAAATGAAATTCTTATAGCCCCTAGTTGATATCAGTATAAAGAATAAATAGTATGTTATTTTTAAGAAGTATTTTATTTAAGAAATATAAGGTAACAATTAATTAGTATGTTATTTATAAAGCAGAAAAAGTGGGTAGGTGCTGGCCAAAGGTAAGAACATTAAGGTTCTGCTCTCAGGCTTACAACCTAATGATGATGGGAATATTTTCATTAGATAAACATGGCAAAGTTTCATTGTTCAGAAGTATGCTTCCATTACATGAAATCTAATCATCTTAAGATGTGGAACTGAGAAATTAAGGCACCCAAAGAATCTCGCCTCCACCTTGCAGCATTGCCCCAAGGGGGAAATTGAAGATGGCTGTCTGTAAGAATTACTGTCAACAACAAATAATAAAATTCCTTAATAGCAATCATATGGTTATGGGAAACAGTGTGAGAAGAGCTAATTGGTTTAAAGCCTTCTGTTCCAGGTCATGGCACAGGGACAATGTCAGCTCATGCCACACTTCATAAAAAACAGACTTCCACGGGCCCCTCATCTGGGGCCGAGGAGAAGATTTGCGAGTGGGGGAGGAGAGAGGAGTTAGGTAACAGGTCAGGTTGGTCACAGGTACTGAGCCAATGGCTCAACTAGGGCGGGGACACAGGAAAGGGCTTAATTAGGCACCTGCGTTCCCGCCCACGGTCTCTTTTGCTGCTGTTTTCCGGCTGACTACACATCATCCTCCCTGATCCCTCTTCCTCGTGGTGCCTCGTCCTCGTGGTATCGTTCCTTTTGTGTATGCGTGCGTGTGTTCCAATCGAAGAGGGGGGTGCTGTGATTGTGCTTACTTCCAATTTATTTAAAAGTATGATTGGGGCTCAGCTGTTTTAAGTTATTTAAGAGGATCAGGGGACTTCATTTTCGCCCCCATTTCAACTGGGCGTCTTTCACCGCTATCTCGCTCCTCCCCCCCCTTCCCCCCCCCCAAGCAGCCGATATTTTCTCAGATACTTGGCGCCATTATCTGATTGCCCGGAGTTTTAGTTTTAAAAGTTTTAGTTGTTAAAAGTTTAGTTACCTGAGGGTGACTGGGGTGGTGGCTGCTCAGTTTTGGCTCCCCCCCCCCGCATGGAGGCTTAATGTCCGCTACAGCGGCCACCCCTCAGCTGCTGGCGGCCCCTCTCCCTGGGAGACCCCTCCTCTAGTTTCCCCTTTCAAGGCGCCGCTTCGGTTGAGCAGCGCTGGCTGCCGCGGCGCCACATGGATGGTCGCCCTTTGTTTTACCTGGGCTGAGGAAAATCCCTCCCCCCGTGCCGAACAGCTGTTTGGATATCGGCTCTCAGCTGTTGGCGTCCGCTCACCTCCTTCAGTGGGGCTTGCTGCGGCTGGGACGAGCAGCGTTTAATACAGCGGCCACCTTTTAGCTGTTGGCGGCCGCTCGTCCTTTTTGCCAGGGCTTGCTGCGGCTGCGACGAGCAGCTGATCCTCTCGCGATTGCCAGGGATTGGTTGCCGTGACGCCGAGCTGCTCGGCAGGCCCGTAGCGCGGCCGGGCTATGTTGCCGGAAATCGGCCGGGGCTTGCTGCGGCGACTTTGAGTTAGCCGTAGATCGGCTGAGGTTTGCTGCCGCGGCGCCACGTGGCCGGACGCCTTGTGCCGCGCAGAGCAGCTGATTCTTTGCGGGCCAGAGTTCGGCGTTGGGTGCCTCGGCTGCTGCACGGGCGGTGTCGAACAGCTGTTACCTTCGTCGCAGAAGAATTGATCTTCAGCGGCCGCCTTTCAGCTGTTGGCGTTCGCTAAGCTGTTTTGTGCGGTGGCGCCATTAGAGTCTGACCGGGCCTGGCCGCTGCGCCACGTGGCCGGCCGCCTCTCTGGCCATTGCACTGCCGCCTGGCCTTAGCCAGGACGTTGAGCGGCTGTCATCACCGGCGCCCATTTAATTGAATGTTATTTAATTTTATTTTATTAGTAAATAAAATTTAATATTGATTTAATTAATGATATTAAATTAGTTGATTGATGTTATTTTATTATTAAATAAAATTTAATACTGTTGAATTAATTAATGTTATTAAATTGATTAATGAAATTAATTAAGGTTGAACAGGCCTGTGGCTGATGCTGGATCAGCTGTCTGAGCATGGAAAGATAATTTAAATCAAAAGTTATCAATTTATTTCGATAATTTAAATCAAGTCTAATCAGTTTAATCAATTTATTCCATTAACTTAAATCAATTTTAATCAATTTAATTTTAATCAGTTTAATCAATTGTGGTTAAGTGTGGTGTAGTGGTTAGAGTGTTGGACTGGGTTCTAGTCCCCGCTCGGCCATGAAACTCGCTGGGAAGACAGGCCTGTGGCTTATGCTGGCTCAGCTTGTCTGAGCGTAGAAAGCTAAGCAGGGTCAGGCCAGGTTATTTACTTGGATGGGAGACCCCTCCTCTAGTTTCCTGCATTGAGCAAGGCTCCTTCCAACTCTATAATCTATGAAATAAAAGGAATCATCATCACTTTGACTTTGTGCCAGTCACTGACTCTCGGCCTGGCCTGCCTCACAGGGTTGTTGTGAGGATAAAATGGAGAGCTTGAAGATTATGTAAACCGCCTTGGGTTCCTTGTAGAATAATAATAATAATAATAATAATAATAATAATAATAATAATAATAATAATAATAATAATAATATAAATATTGATTTATTTTTCTCTCTCTCGTTTTAATGTTACTGTGCATTATTGTTCTGGCACAGCTTGTTTGAGCGTGAGAGTTAAGCAGCGTGCTAGTTAAGCAGCGTGCTACTTCCGTAATTTTGCTCGTTACTCTCATCAATTTCTCTTGATATTCCAGTTGAAGTCCCGGTTCAGATGCCTCCCAAGAAAAATCAATGTGGCAAGGAGTGCAAGGGACGGGCCCCTAGGCAACCATCAAAGCGTCCGCCACCGACTCGTGTTTCCTCTTCAGATGAAGAGGACCTTGACGCTTCAAGGGTTGACAAAAAGGGGCGGTCAGGGCAGGGCCTCTCTACGCGTAGCAGATCATACTATAATGTTATGCATTCATTTTCAGCATGCTTAGAAGAAATAGAAGCCACCATCAGTTGAATCACCTTCACTGCCTTGAGACCAAGAATTTGTTGAAATAGTGCACGCTTAGATTTCTCGGCCTTGTGACTACGCATATGCGGATACATCCAACAATGTGGGCGGTTCCCCAGGGAGTGGTGAGTGCTACCCACACAATAGCATGCCAACATGGCCATTCACACAAACAGGCTCACCATTGAGAGTTAAAAAGACACTTTGGCTCCTACACAGTAGAGCTACAAAATAACAAAGCTTGTCCCGTGACTACACAGTTACTCACTCTTTGCCTGGGCTTTCTCCAGGGCTTGCCTCAGCAGGTAGCCCTGGCCCGTGCTTCTTCACGTGCAAAACCCAACAACAACAGAAACCAGAAGCCACACCAGCAGTGTGGATTCTTCCCCCCCCCCTCCAGTGGCCAGTCATGATTAACTTTGCTTAGCCCAGGGAGACGAGAGGGGTGGCTCATGGCTATGTTTGCATTTGCATTGTAATTTCATACGAATTGCTGGGGCACGTAGACATCAAGATGGGGAGCCTCTGCCGCGCAGTCTGAGTTATGTACATTTCGCATTTACAGGCCCCCAGTGTGTGTGTGGTGCACGAGACACTGAGCTTTTCCTTCTCATCTCCCATTAGGGGTGGCTTGTGCTTAGTGTCCATACAGGCCAGCACCCACCTCCTAAAGGGCCCCAGCCCAGTTAATTTGCCAAGGCGGGTAATTGAGGCGCAGAGTACATAGTCCAATCTGAAATTGACAAAGAAGTGGCAGCGGGAAGAGTTTGGGCCCATTTCCTCATGGCCCATCCCCTCCCTGCGCATATCGCCTTGGGAATAGTTCCCAAAGAAGGCCATGGGTGAGTTTCGCATGATCCGTTCCTGTGGTCCTGGGGTCTTGATGGAAGAATGCCATATTAAACCAGCATTTAAGCTGCTGCCTGTCCACTCAGAGGATTTTGACCTTCTTGGGTTCTGTTTCCGGGGCAGAAAATTTATCATTCAATTGGCCTGACGGAAGGGGACGGGCCTCGAACAGGTTGTCCACTATTAGATTATTTGTCCTAAGGCCTTTTTGTGAATTGGCGTTTGATTTGGTGGTACCATTGCCTGTTTCTACACTCAGTTTTTCCTGTATAGAGTTGGTACCATGGCCTGTTTCTACACTCGGTTTTTTCCTATATAGAGTTGGGATTCAGTGCAGCAGTATTCCCACCTCTCTAGCGAAAAATAGTAGACCTAATTAGGCGTATTTCTACGCCAATTACAAGGCCTGGTTGGCCATCTCAAATTGTGCTGGCAGGGTTATTGCCCCTGGTTGTGCACTCTTGGCAGACCTCTTGGCTGACTCGGTTGTACAATTTTGTGTGACAATCAGGCTACAGTGCAGATACTGAACACTATGTCCTCTAAGAACTCCAGAGTTATGTCCTTGTCTGGGCGCTTACGTCGCACACTTTAAAGCACAATATTCTGCTCAGAGCCTGGGGGCAGATGCAGAGATGTCGGGCCCTGCCCCATGGGCCTACAGTTTGCCATTCTCCTTGCCAGACGGTCTTATTTCATGACCAGTTGGGTGGAGGGTCTATCATCCTGTTACATGCGGGATCAATAACAGAGCTACACCTATTCATGGTGGGATGTGGACTTGCTGAAGGCAGTCTGTTTTGTCAGAAGGATGCCTTGCCCCTTTGCACACATTTGTGGCTGGCCGTGGACTCGCTGAGGGTAGGCTGTTTTGTCGTCAAGATGGCTAGCCATTGACTAATTCGCTTTTGTTCAGTGACGAGGTCTGCTCTCGTGGACTTGGGCCTGGCACATTTGGGTTTCTGAGCCCACTCCATGGCCTGGCACATTTGGGTTTCTGAGCCCACTCCATACAGATTGGTGTCGCATCCACTGTGGGCAAACTGGGGTTTTCGGAGGTCCCAGTCATACTGGTCCTAGGTGCGAAAATTTCCTTAATGGTACGTCAAAAAATTGCCTTGATGGTACTGCCGTGGGCTGTGTTTCTCTTCCAGGTCACCGGGGTGGAGGCAGGACTGTCCGTGTGTTGATCTGTGGCACAGTATGATTTACTGGGCGGCAGGACGAACTGCCATGTCGGGCTTCCTGGCTGTTGAGCCTTCAGCGGACGACCTCCTCCACACTTTGTTCTGGACTGACCAGTGTTCTTCCCCCCAGATAGCCTGGTACCCATTTTGGGGGAAGTATTGGGCTTGTCGAAAGGCAAGGCCCTGATTTTACAGGTGTCATGCAATATGGCATACATACGGCTGGGAGTTCCTGGAGGTTGAGCCTTTGGCGGACGTCCAATGGATGGGTCGCCGCGGCATGAGATGGCAGAACCTCCTCCACATTTTGTTCTGAACTGACCAGTGTTCTTCCCCCCAGATGTCCTGGTCCCCATTTGGGGGGGAATGATTTGGGCTTGTCGAAAGGCAAGGCCCTGATTTTACAGGTGTCATGCAATATGGCATACATACGGCTGGGAGTTCCTGGAGGTTGAGCCTTTGGCGGACGTCCAATGGATGGGTCGCCGCGGCATGAGATGGCAGAACCTCCTCCACATTTTGTTCTGAACTGACCAGTGTTCTTCCCCCCAGATGTCCTGGTCCCCATTTGGGGGGGAATGATTTGGGCTTGTCAAAAGGCAAGGCCCTGATTTTACAGGTGTCATGCAATATGGCATACATACGGCTGGGAGTTCCTGGAGGTTGAGCCTTTGGCGGACGTCCAATGGATGGGTCGCCGCGGCATGAGATGGCAGAACCTCCTCCACATTTTGTTCTGAACTGACCAGTGTTCTTCCCCCCAGATGTCCTGGTCCCCATTTGGGGGGGAATGATTTGGGCTTGTCAAAAGGCAAGGCCCTGATTTTGCAGGTGTCATATCATATGGCATACATACGGCAATGATGGCTGGGAGTCCTGATCCTTGGTCGTTCATGATACCGTGTTTCAGTTGGCCCAAGGCCTTGAACAGAACAGTTAGAAAAGTGAACGGCGAGATTTGTAGGGCCGTAGGAGGGATTGGGTTTTGTATTCCCCATCCCACAATATCCTTGGCCCGGAGGGAGCTGTATCACCCAGATGGGGTTCGCCTGGATGGGGTTCACCTATCCGGTGTAGATAATGAGAATAATATTGGAGATCTGCGAAGGACCCTGCTCGCTTGTTTATCGGGCAGGTGGGGGAGATTCGACTAAGCGATAGCTTGTCTCTCTCTGTGGCGGGAAGTGCGGGATTAGGCAGTATGGCTTAAGCTTATGGTGATCATCCAGTGGCACCTTTCAAGGTGACTGACGTTTACCCAAGGCTGCCCTCGCTAATGCCCTGAGGCTTGCCAGGAGGGAGATTGGGACGTCTTTGGGGTTTTGCCTTTCTCGCCTACATTGGGTGCCTGGAGGCGTCAAAGTAAGGCGACGATGGTAAAGCCCTCCAGCTCCACATGGAGGGCAACTGGCCGGGGGCGGACCAACCCGCCTCCGGTGCGGTTAGGATGTATTTGCCCAAATATTGGTTTTTTCCTGGCCAATGGCCAGGCTAGGTTAGTACCGCACTTCGCCCTTCACAGATCTTCAATTCAATAAATGTGGCCCTGATTTGAAACCATATACTCTGTGTCTGACTCTTTATCTCACCCATACACTCGCAACAGACTTCCACGGGCCCCTCATCTGGGGCCGGGGAGAAGATTTGCGAGTGGGGGAGGAGAGAGGAGTTAGGTAACAGGTCAGGTTGGTCACAGGTACTGAGCCAATGGCTCAACTAGGGCGGGGACACAGGAAAGGGCTTAATTAGGCACCTGCGTTCCCGCCCACGGTCTCTTTTGCTGCTGTTTTCCGGCTCCCTCCCATCCCGCCCTGTTAGCAGTGTAGGCTCCTCTGGTCGCCCATTAACGGGGGCCGAATAGGAATTTTGGCTCATTGTCTCAATTGGCCGGGGCAATGGGCGGGTTTCGCCTACTCTACACTGTGAATCAGGGTAGGGAAATTTTGAATTCGATCTTGATCCCACCAGGGGGATCATAGCTAAATTGGTCGCATTTGCGGGAAGTGCGGGATTAGGCAGTATGGCTTAAGCTTATGGTGATCATCCAGTGGCACCTTTCAAGGTGACTGACATTTACCCAAGGCTGCCCTCGCTAATGCCCTGAGGCTTGCCAGGAGGGAGATTGGGACGTCTTTGGGGTTTTGCCTTTCTCGCCTACATTGGGTGCCTGGAGGCGTCAAAGTAAGGCGACGATGGTAAAGCCCTCCAGCTCCACATGGAGGGCAACTGGCCGGGGGCGGACCAACCCGCCTCCGGTGCGGTTAGGATGTATTTGCCCAAATATTGGTTTTTTCCTGGCCAATGGCCGGGCTAGGTTAGTACCGCACTTCGCCCTTCACAGATCTTCAATTCAATAAATGTGGCCCTGATTTGAAACCATATACTCTGTGTCTGACTCTTCTTTATCTCACCCATACACTCGCAATATATATATCTGAATAGAAGGCTGAGTTTTTAGATTCCCCCCCACCCCACACCCCGGTCTTTAAATGTCATTTTTTAAATGCATAGTCAGCCTAAGACTCAAAACTGAAAAGGGCATAGCAGACAACTGTCTTTATTCAATCTCTGGAGGGACACGGCTGTAAAAAACAAGTGTGGATATTCTTCAATATCTCCAAGGTCCTCCAGAACAACTCAAGCAGATGGAAGATAATTAAACCTTAAACAGGGCTGAACATGGCAGATACACAACAGATTGTCCATCTCTGATGAGAATCAAAGTTTTGGCAAGAGTACTAATATAACCCTATCTACTGTTCCCGTTCTCTACTTCCCCTCCCTTCCCTTCAACAATACTGAAGTGAATGGGTTTTGTAAACATAGCAAGAACAGTTATTGTACAATGCTATATAAAACTGAAGCCTACATTGAAAATGCGTGATACTTTCAAGTTACTTTTTAAATTGCTGCATGTTTAAGGCACCATCCTGAACGGTATAAGAACAGCAATTTCAGACACTAAGATACTATAGAAGTACAATGAACAAAATTAACAAAGGTTGTGATTATTTTAAATCTATTACGTGTAGAATTCAGCTTTAAAAGCAAGTTAGGACATGATCCTACGGGGATGCCCGTAACCCTCCAAACCCGGGAGGATTATGAGCATTCTATGGAGGGCAGGAGGAGTGAGGAGTGGCCTCCACACTCTTCTCACTCTGCAAAGCACTTAGACGGCTGATTTCGGCTGTCAAAGTGTGGTATTTCGGAGCAAGAGGGAAGGATGCTAAGGTGCCATCAGGATATGTTGTATCTCCTCCCCTCTCCGCCCCCTGGAACACCCCCAAAAGTTCTTCTCCAAGGTCACTTTTACGTTCTCGAAGAAGCAGCCAGTGCAGTTCTTTCCGTGCTGGCTGCGAGGGGAGGGGGATTCAAGCCAGAAACCCAGCTATGAGTTTGTTGTGATTTTCCAGCCTCATAGCTGGGAATCAGAAAAATCCTATGGCCATCTCGATGCAGTCTAGCGACGATAGGATTGTGCTGCCCAAGGCCCAAAATTAAAGAAATACAAAACTGAGAGCTGAAACCAGTTCGCTTACCTCTGCACCCTATCTCTGTTAGGGTTATATCTGTTATAAAATATGAAAGAACACTGTTTGAAAAACAATTTTAAAAGAAATGCAAAATTAAGTACCGTATTTTTCCGTCTATAAGACACCCCCATGTATAAGACGCCCCCCACTGGGAAGTTTTGCAACCGCACTGTTCTCTCCTCGGCTTACTTCCGTGTATAAGACGACCCTCAATTTTTAGTCTAGCGATTTTAGGGAAAAGTATAGTCTTATACATGGAAAAATACTGTAATTCCTGTTCTACGCAGGTAGCATTGCAAATTTAGCTGCAAGTTCAGATAGTAAATTAAACAGCAGTCTCTGGCCAATTACACAAACCTTTAATTGGATGTCACATTAACACTTCTAATGTTATCTGTATGGGATCAATCTGAATAAGAACCTTATTTTCTTGATTAGAGTGGTGTCTCCTTTGTAGGTTTTGGTTTAGTTTACTACTAGAGAGCAGAAATTATTCAACTTGGTCTCTCCTTGATTTTTGGCACATAAATTATCCTAATAAGATGTCTGTGCTCTGAGCTCAAATATACTATGCCAATGAACATTTAGTGTTGCATACTTCCAATTGCTTCAATTTCCCAAGTAGTGTACCTGTAAATAATATCTTCCATCATTTGCCCTACATAAGGATGGGTGGGGAATGTAGGTAGTTTAGTAGTACTCTAAATCAGGGATGAGCAGACTCTAAATCAGGGGTGAGCAGACTCTAAATCAGGGGTGAGCCGACTTCAGGCTTGCAAGATCTACTTTATTTTTTACTGCAATCTGAATCACACAACAAGAGCCTGGTCTAAAAAGAATTCTGAGCCCAGGGAATTGTTTTGAGTACCAGAACTGAATGGAGCTCACAGTCCTTTCACACACACAAAAATCCACTCCTGGTTACCCAAGCTTTCTTCATCTCAGCAATATAATCCAGAGTAGGAGGGGAGGCATTTTGTTGCTGCTATTAAACAATCAGGAGTCAGAAATCCTTACTGATCTACTGCAGATCATCCAGATATCTAACAGCAGGTCCAGATCTACCTTCTCCCCACCCTGCTGTAAGTTGTGCCTTTAATATATTTTCACACATTTATTTTGCTTTGAGGTTGGTTTATTTATTTATTAATTTTGCTTTCCTATTTTTTATGTTATCCTAAGTATTTTGACTGTTATTTGGCAAGGAAATCACCTGAGAAGTACCAAACTTGTCCAAAGTAGCAAAATACTTGTAGTATTGAGAAGTACCAAAATACTTGTCACACATCAAGATTCCCAACCTGTCACATTTCAGGAATGTGACTGTATGGCCTGGTACACAAGTAATACTAGCTATTTCCTACCACAGTTAGAAGATTGGGAACACGCTGTAGGGTTCCTTCCCCTCCCACCTCCACAAATTCCAACTACCCTTCCCTGGTAAACATAAACGATGGTGCAGAGCTATGCCTTTATCAGTGCTACCCATGATTAGAGTGCTACTCATTACTAATTTTAACCATCACTTGCAAATCTTCTTCTAATCCTGGTTTAAAACCTAACAAGCCTTAGTGCCAGTGCAGAGGTAACACTGCACTATAATCATCATCACCATCATCAGGCGATCACTCGTGACCGAGTAAGATTGTCTTCCGGGATAAAAGGAGGAAATTCTAAAGAAGATTGTGTAGACTCTAGCGATGGGTCCGTAAGTGACTGTGGAGGCCAATTCTAGATCCACACAGCTTCCCACAGTGAGGACACAGGTTACCAGATAGAAGATGGTCCTGTAAAGGATTCATTTGACGTGCTTTTCGCTTAGCACGTTTCTCCCTTTCACCTTGCACTCGGGCTTCTTCAAAGTCCATGGAACCTTTGTGAAAGGCCAACATCCAGTTAGATCGTTCATGGGCCAGAGCTTCCCAGTTTTCGATGTTTATATTGCATTTTTTTAGATTAGCCTTATGAACATCTTTAAACCTCTTATATTGACCACCGATATTCCGCTTTCCATCCTTGAGTTGGGAGTAAAGTAACTGCTTTGGGAGACGGCAGTCAGGCATTCGAACAACATGACCGGTCCACTGAAGTTGGCGTTGAAGGATCATTTTTTCAATGCTAGTAGTCTTTGCTTCTTCCAGTACACTGACATTTGTTCGCCTATCTTCCCAAGTAATTCGCAGGATTTTCCGGAGGCAACGTTGATGAAACCTTTCAAGGAGAGGAAGTGACGTTTATAGATAGTCCATGTTTCAGCTGGCATACAATAAAGTTGGTAATACAATGGCTTCATAAACCAGTGTTTTGGTCTTCTTACAAATATCCCGATCCTCGAACACTCTATGTTTCATTCGAGAATATGCGGCACTTGCGGAGCTCAGACGATGCTGGATTTCACTGTCGATGTTAGCTGTAACAGAAAGATAGCTGCCAAGATAGAGAAAATGATCGACATTTTCCAGTATTGTCCCGCCAAGCTGGATAGACGGCATCACCAAAGGGTTGCACTATAATACTGATAACCAGGGAAGGAAGGGGTGAATTTGTGCAGGTGAGGGGAGGAAGGAGGAGAAGGGAGCCTGTAACATGCTTATCTTCTCAAAAATGTTTACGAGATGGCTAGTGTCATGTCTATACTGTGCTTTCACAGAAGTGAATTATTTTGATATCAAAATGCTAAGAACATGTTTCACAGCTATGTGCATATTTCTGTATTAATGTTTCAGAGTTATGGAGGAAGGGTAGATATGAGACCCCCATCCTTCAGTGATGTAAACGTGTTACAAACAAGTGGCCATTTCTTTCTGCTTTTTGAATTAGTGTACAGGCAGTCCCTGAGTTAAGAATGTTCAACTTACAGACAACCCATACTTAAGAACAAACTTCTGGGTTCTCCGGTGCTACGTCATTTACGTAGAGTACATAGCGTAGTATACTGTGCAATTTGCATAATTTACACAATTTGCGTAAATGTCGATTTTAACATATAGAACGCTATGCTGTTCCAATTTACATATAAAATCGACTTAAATACATTCTTAAGAACGGAACTCGATTGTAACCTGGGGACTGCCTGTAGTAAGAAATGTGAGATGTTTTAGAGAGATGTTTATTTTCTTCATTGCTGTCCCTGGCAAATTATTCACTCTCTCATATACACAGATTCTGCCTCACACTTTGAGAACCAACTTTAATTCTAAACAGGCTTACTAGGGAGTAAGTGATGGGCACCAATCCTGGCAAAATTATTTACAACAATTAATTCAAGTGGAATATTACCAAAGGGTTGGACATCTAGCATTATTGTCCCAATTCATAAGAAAGGTGATCGAGGGGACCCACAAAATTACCACCCAATAAGTCTACTTGATGTACCTGCTAAAATATATGCACGGCATCTCTTGGACAAACTAGATGAATGGGATGAAGAACATCAGGTTTTGTCCCCGATGCAGGCAGGCTTTCGTAAGGGGCACAAGCACAATGGATCAGTGCTTTGTCCTGAACTATCTTATCCAAAAAAACATCTAAATAGTCCTTCAAAAAAGCCATATGTCACATTTGTAGATCTCTCATCTGCATTTGATTCGATAGACCAACGCCTATGGAAGAAACTAGATGCCATCTCAGTTGATAAACACTTGCTGCTTCTTATGCAGCAACTTTATACTAAAACTGATATCAGAATCCGAGTTACTAGGGAGTAACTCTGATGATTGCACACACTTTTGTATTGAATTAGTTATAAGGGGTGAAATGCTTGTGATGTTAAAGATTTTGGCTGAATCTAACGATCCTGTTTTAATCTTTTCTGATTCAGTAGTGCCAATGGCTAAGGGACAGTTTTAAATTTGTTGTATCTGTATTTTATAACTTGGCTTTTAGTATATGTGTATAATATTTTAAAACAATGTTTAATGTTGTTTATTACATTTATAATGTAATGTTTATTTGCTGGTCATTGACCGTAATAAAGTAAAGTAAGTTACTAGGGAGTAAACTGTTCTGAACACAGTGGGATTCACTTCCAAGTAAACATGCATATAGGATTGTGATGCAAGACTGTGCATGGGGGAGCACATTTTTCCCCAGGTTAGTGATCACATCACTCCGGTGCTCAAGGAGCTGCACTGGCTACCAGTTGTTTGCCGAGCCGAATTCAAGGTGTTGGTTTTGACCTTTAAAACCCTATACGGCTCCGGTCCAGTTTATCTCAAGGAGCGTCTCCAGCAACATCAAATAGGCCGTTCAACAAGATCCGCCACGGACGGCTTTCTCCTTATCCCATCAGCCAGAGCAGCCAGGCTGGAGGGGACTAGGAAGAGGGCCTTTTCTGTGGCGGCCCCCAAACTGTGGAACTCCAGTGACCTCCGCCATGCCCCCTCATTGATGAGCTTCTGCCATTCATTAAAAACATGGCTTTTCAGGCAGGAATATGGGGTGGGTTAGGATTTTAACATTTTATACGGTTTTAAGTGTATTTTAATCTGTTTTCTTTGTTCTATGTTGTACATCGCCCAGAGTGGCCAGGAAGCGGCTAGATGGGTGATTTAAAAATACAATAAATAAATAAATAAATTTAGTTTAGTGCCTTGTTTTTAATTCCTCAACAGAATGTCTGATTGGTGAGAGGACAACTGCTAACTGCTTTGTTAGGTTTGCTACGTGCAATCATTAGCCCACCAGATCAAGAGTTTGCCAAGACAGAAAGGATATTCCAGTTTGGGTTGTTTCAGATATTACCTATCACAGCATCCAATTCCCAAGTCCAAGCTGAAGGAAAAATCAAAATGGAACAAATGTTTTTCAAAGATTTCTCCAGTTGGTACATTTTTCTATAACTTTTCTAAGTCTTGCATATTGAAGACTATGTTTTTCAGTATAAACTAAATGATGCCCTATTGGAACTGACAATTACTCCCTGTTACACATTTCCATAGGACATAGAAGTGACTTGCACATAGAGATTCACAAGCATAAAGCATCCAGGATTCACAAAGTATCAAACCTAGAGCTCAGCAATATTATGACTTCAGTATGGTTGTTGTACGCTACTTAATCAACACTTTTGTCTCAGCACTGCCATCTCATAACCTGCAGACATGAAATCAAAATAGCTGTGCTTACTTAACTGCGACTCAAAATTAATTATCACATTTGCTGCTTACTCGGAGAGTAATAAAGGGAGCTGCCAAACAGGTTGTTATAAATCAGAAAGTGCTTTTAAAGAGCTAGGATGTGGTAGTAGTGGATTTCCTGAACTGGAAGGAGGCTGGACTGGAATCTAGATGATCTTTGAAGTCACTTCTAATACTATGATTCTATGATTTATAATAGTCAATAATGCTATCACTAGAGGCTTTTTGCTTACCCCAGTCTGTGAGAGAGTGCATAACAGCCTTCCTCAACCTGGTGCCCTCCAGATGTTTTGGACTACAACTCCCAGCATACCTGATCATTGGTCATGCTGGCTGGGGCTGATGAGAGTCCAAAATGTGTAATATCACCTTCTCCTTTCCATATTCTTACATAGGGATGAATACCAATCCAGCATTTCATTGCTCCATGTCTAGCAGAAAACCAAATTTATGTGCCCACAAACTCTTAAAACAAGGGACACACTAATAAATACAAGTTTCTTACTTTGACAAACATATTAATTGATAGCAGAGTTAAAATTACATCAGCATGCCTAAATATTCTTAAGTGATTAAAGTGTATTCATTAATTATGCTCTCTTTCACACTCATACAAAAAAAATGAAAAGGCAAAAGAAGAGAAAGACAATGCTCATTGTTCCTGAGAGCCAGAACCCTAGCTTTAACACACAGCCAGCCCATTTCTTCACACCACTCTGCAGGATCCCACCTATAAAGGGAGAGGGTGGATCTCGCTACAGTTAAACCTGGTTATATCTCGATTAGATTACTGCAAGGGATTTAAAGTTATCATGGAAGTTAAGATTATTTACACTTATTACCACAATAACAACTTATTTTACCTCTGAACAACTATTCATACTAATGCCACAACAAGGAATTAATTGTTTTATAACAGCCCATCTCTTCCCTACAATAAACCTCAGCAGTTTGCTTCCCTTCGATTTCTCTCACTAGGTGAAGGATAAGCACAGCTTTCAGCTTTAATCATGTATTCTTCCATGTGGTAAGTATTCTAGATATAAAATCATTAAATCTACAACGTTAACCATTTACTCCTGTGTCCTAGTTTATGAATTGCATTTTCAACTCAAGACTATAAATTAAAGTCTGTTTTTCATTCAGCCAAACAGCAAAAAAAAAAAAAAAGTCCAAAAGTCAATGCCTGACAATGGAATCCTAATCTTCCTCTAAGTGAAGCCAAATGGATTCTGTGTGTCTAGAACATTTTAGTAATGGACAAACTAGCTATGTCTGAATGATAAATTCAAGCAATATGTGGTTCTATTTAACTGTCAGACAGGCTCAAAGGCCTTAGACAGCTCAACCAGCTACACTGGAAAACTTTGATCAAGTCTAATGTAATTCTAAAGATCACTGTAAGTGATGGAGAGTTCCAGGGAATTCATGATTTCATTTCATTTATTAGATTTCTATACTGCCCAATAGCCAAAGCTGAAGATGGCTGTAGGAAGATGATACTTATACTTCTGCCAAGATTTTTGTGATACGTTGTACAGTACAGAGCTCTAAGAACCATCTTCATTTCAATGGTGTATCCTAACTGCATGTTATAGTTTTTGAAATGATAAGCTTTCCTTGAGTACTTTACTGGCGTTTTAATATAGCGTAGGAGCATGTAGGTTGAGGTTAAGGCACAATAACTAGATCTGGGGATCTAGTATGTATTTCCTGTAAATAATAAAAAAAAAAGTTTAATATATTTACTCTTCAGGTAAGATTGATGACATATAATTATTGAATGTAAACTAAAGTTTCAACACTTCAATGTATGTGACACATAATTGCACTGATATGGTTAATCTTCTCCCTATAAGATGTAAGTTGAGGCCTTCCCACGCTGCCCACTGGCACATCAATCCTATCCTAGAGGATATGAATGGGCATAATGTTCAAGGAGATTGCATGCACCTAACATTGTCCAGACTTCCAGAACTCATAATAGGGCCCCCTCTCAAGGATGGCACCCTGGCTGTGGAATGCTCTCCCCCTGGAGGTTAGTCCAAAACATCTGGAGGGCTATGAAGACTCACTGGGCACTCATGTTGTGATCTTTCCAGTGCCAGACATAAAATATTTTTGTTCATCAAGGCATTTTAACTTGTGTGCGTTTTAAGGAATTGTTTTAGCTGTTGATTTATTGTTGTGTTTTGTCAAGAGTTCAGCACCAGGTGAAAATAATCCTTTTTCAACAGGTCTTTTGATTAGAGCGAGATAGTTGACAGGTGCTATATATGACATTTTTAATTTTTATTTTGACCAGTTGCTGTGCATTTTAGTTGGTTTTATAATGATATATTTTGTATTGTGACCTGACCTAGGATAATTTTGTTATGATTGGCTGGATATAAATTTTATACATAAATAAAACAGTGTATTATGTCCATACATTGAAGCAAACTTGCATGTAAAATGAATAAAAGCTGGAGCCAAATCCTGAATTGAGGAAAATCTGGATGTATTTATTACTCTTTGCAAGAGATAATAAAAAGTATCATAGCATTTTGCACTCTTATTGTACTATACTAAAAGAGTAAGAACTGCTCTACATAAAACAGCAGATCAGTGTAAGAACTGTTCCTGGAATGCATCACTTCTGTTTGAATGCTTCTTTCCAACGTCCCTGCAAAAAAGATGCTAACCTATCAAGGCAAAAGCTAGACTAGAACCTTTCTCACTGACTATTCCCCCAACTGCAGTGTGAAGTGACACAGTCCAATAACAGATTTACTATATAATCTGCTGTTTGTGTGGTCTAGGTCTGATTCTCTTGAGGAAGGGGAAGCTTGGAAATAGACAAATAAAATCTGCTGGGCAAACCACATCCTATTCCTATGAGAAGCCAACACAGATTTCAGAACTGATTTTCTTTCACAACATTTTCTTCATCTATAGAAATATGTTGCTATAGATACTGCAACTGTCTTTCATTTTCCTAATCACTTGAAATGCCTTTTAAATTATGTTATTTCTGTTGGTACACATCTGATTTGCACAACCGCCATTCCATAGTACTGTACACCACTGATTTAGTGATGAACATAATACCACAACTCTAAACAGTGGATGCAGAGTGGTATTTGCTTTGTGTATGTATACATGTTAGTTATAGGATAGGAGATTCCATAGTACATGTCTTTAACCTTGTTAATGATTAAGTAAAGTATATACAAACCAAAACAGCTATAGTTGAGACATATACTCTAATGCCCAAAGAGAAAAGAAAAGGTTATAGCAAGAACTTGTTTGTGTACCCTGTTGCACCAAAATTTCATTTCACCTTGCTATCCAGTTCACTGAGAGCAACTATAGTTTTGACAAAAAAAGGCTAATGCCACAGATCAATAAGCCTAAAGTGGAGGGTGGGATCACTTTCCAAGCTTCTTTTTCTACAGGAACATTTTAAGGCTACCATTACCAGCACTAAACAGCTGACATGGCTAAGACCATTTAGCATCAAATAACATTCAGATTCTGATAATTACTGTCCTTACTTTGCAAAGCTGTTTCTGCCACAGAAATGCTCTTCAGTTTGCATCACGTGCAGACCAGCAGACAAAGGCATTAAAAGGAAATTCCACATTTGTCTTTCAGTGGAAAAGAAAACAGTGTCATTGAGCATCACCTAAGCTGCTCTTCCTTGGCAGATCTGTCAAATGCACAACTGTTACAGCATACACAGCTGGATCAACACATACATGGGAGGAAGTGGGGGGTGGAGACTGGGGATATTATTAAAAAGATGGGGGGGAACCCCATGCTTTTAAAGAAATGCCCCGCAAAGCCACAGACTCTATTTTATTGCAATGGACATCCATGCCATGCAAATACTAGCAGCTCACAAAACAGAGCAACAACTGAACCTGCTAGATTTAATATCAAGACTAGAAGTTGAGATACTTTTTGTTTAAAATGACTTAAGGCTACTTTTCACTGATTCCCTCAACCTTTCATGTTTTATTACTCATGAATTGACAAGCCGCACAGTAGTTTTCAACTACTAGTCTTTATGATACAGCTGAAGCAGTTGACTGCAGCAGAACTTGATTTCAAATGTATCCGGAAGGAGATTCTTAGAAAGCATAACATAAGGAGACATGTGGTTCGCAGTGGATGGAAATTGGATGTGAGGTTGCAGAATGACATGAGAAACAAACAAACAAAAACATTGCAATTTGGATTTAGATCAACATGGACACTATCATAAAAGGAGTTAACAGCGCCTTTTCTATACAATTGTATGTAGCACCCAGATTATAATTCTAATCTCCCTTGTACTAGGATCACAACAACTTGGACTGAAAACTGAGATAAGGAGCAAAATGAGTACAAGGTTTAAAAAATAGCCAATATATAAAATTTGAAGGGAATGGTGGCATCATTTGCGACGCTTCCAATAGGTGAACTTGTGCATGGAGAAAAGGAAGAAAATTATATTTTAAAACAATAATTTTTAAATACTAGATGTATTGTTTAGTTTGTAATTAGGAAACAGTGTCATGCCTGACCCAGACCCAAACGACTTATCCTCAGGTGACGACCCTAATGTCACAAATCCAGAAGAACCTATGGGAATCTGCCTCCAGAGCTATTGCAGACACCTCCGGCATGTCCAGAGAGGCAACACCAGGCCTGTCAGCAGCAGGCCTGGAGAGACCCATAGACAGGATCCCCAACTCACCGGGGCAACTGCATACCCTCCAATTGCCCTGAATTTGCTGGGACAGTCCCGCAAACACTTAAGCCATCACGGCTTCATACTTTATTATGCAGATTCCCAATCTATTATGTAGAGCCATGAATTCCCCTGCCTCCTCCTGCAAGCTATTTAGCTTATCTGCGATTTTGCCCATGGCCCCTTTAAGCAGGAAAGGAACAGACCAAGGATTTGTGTGTGTGTGTGTGTGTGTGTGTGTGCGCGTGCACACACACACACATTCGCTCACTCGCTCGCTTGCTCTACCTGCTGCCTCTGACCAGGCCCCCCACGGTAAAGAACCATTGAAAACATTTGTACTTACTTCCAAGTAACTGTGCATAGGATTGCACTGTTTGTTTTAACTTAATTCAAGTTAGTTAAATTCTGTAAGATTATTCCAGTTTAAGTGTTACTTTAAATCTAAACTGTGTGAATAGAACACAAAAAGTGCTTTAAACTGGGGCCTTTCCACAATAACAAACAACAAAGCTGTTCAGCCCCTCAAAAAGTTACTCCTGGTGCTTAAAAACCAGAGCTGTAGAGGTGTTCGAGTAAAACGCTGAAGGGGTTCAAAACCCCAATGTGTCTTTTTGTATTTTCCCCCACCCAAAAGCTCCCCCTCCTCCGCATCTCCTTTTCTTCTCCTTCTCAGACTGCCCTGAAAATGCCAGGACCAATCCTGACAATTTTAAAACAAAAAGAAAGAGATTGCCCTGCAAACACTGACACCTGCCCCCCATGAAAAACACCAGATATCAACAATTAAAGGTTTAAGTAAGGTAATATTTTTTTTTTACAAAAGCCACTACTAAAATATTATAAAATAAAGTATAATGTAATAATGATAATATATAAGATTTTGTGTGTTTCTTGTAATAACCTTTGTACCTGACCATGCCCTTTGGTTGCCTGGCCATACCCTTGGCCACACCCTCTTGATCACACTTTCATGTTGCTTAACCACACCTCTTACAAATTCACGTGTGTCCTCCTATTTTCATCTGTGAAATGTTGGGAGGGTATGCAACTACCTTGCCTGCAGAGATGGTCAAACTACCTCCCATTCCCAAGGAGTGACAACACCAGAAGGTGCAGCCAGCCACCCATCAGTGTATGCTCCTCAAAAACCAGGCTCCCCAGGAGTATGGGGCCTCCTTGGGAGAGGGAACCTTGATGACTGCAGCTGGGCCTGGGCAGGGACTGGAAAACCAAGCTATATAACCTGTTAGTTGCTTGAACACCACAGGTCCTCAGCTCTGTACAACTCAGCTCTTTGATCCTACCTCCTGCCCTCCTTCGCTATGGACCTCTGGATCCCAGCTACCTC
This sequence comes from Shinisaurus crocodilurus, assembly GCA_021292165.1. NCBI lineage: Eukaryota > Metazoa > Chordata > Lepidosauria > Squamata > Shinisauridae > Shinisaurus > Shinisaurus crocodilurus. The sequence goes on along the minus strand of CM037879.1, from coordinate 54,431,069 downwards.
ACTTGCAGGAACCATGCCTGCCTTTGGACTATTCTACTGTGTTTGACCTCAGATTTGCATAACAAGTCTACTATTACACCACACCTACTTTTGGACTACCTTACTGTGTTTAACCTCAGCTTCACCTCAGGATCCTGTTTCTGGACTGATACTGTGATTGTCTGAGCTTTGGCCTGTCTTCTATCTTATGGCATAGCTTCTCCTTTGCCTCCCAGTCAGGGGTCAAATCAGGACCAGGCCTAGGGGAAAGAAGAGACAAAGTCTTAGGAAGTTGGAAAAAAATAGTTTTATTCTTTGAAGTTGCCCAACATGTTTTGGCCTTGTATCATATCACTGGGCCTTCTTCAGGGGTCAGTTGTTCTAAAAATGCCTGCAGATATCACTGAAAGGTTTGTCAGTTGCAGAATTCTTCTTGGAGACAAACCTTTCAGAGATCTCTGCTGGAATTAAAAAAAAAATTAAAAATTTTTTTTTAGAACAACTGACCCCTGAAGAAGGGCCAGTGATATGATACAGGGCCACAATGCATTGGGTTACTTCAAAGAATAAAACTATTTTTTTCAACATCTTGAGACTTTGTCTCTTCATTCCTTCAATTATTTTGGATGTTCTCCAGTTATGTTTGACCAAGGACCAGGCGTAGGCAAGCCAAACAGCAACCCAGAAGTCCATTCCTACCTCCCCTCCTTCTAAGATGGATTCTCAGCTGTGTCCAGAATGCAGGGGATGAGTAAGCAATAGCTGTGACACTGGACAGCTATGGCCCTACCACTGGCTGGAGCTGCGGTGCATCATCTACCTGGGAGCAGGACAGGGAGAGGGTGGCCTGGAGAAGAGACTGTTCTCTATCGTCTGACTATATAGTATTATGTGGTCTGAGTCTGACCAGAGAGTATTATGTAGTCTGACTATAGACTATTGTGAAGAGAAGCCCTTAGCTAGACCACAGTTGCCTGAATGGATTATAACTCCACAGCATTTTTGAAGTACAGAAACTGATACAGAGCACTTTATTATTTTTCCATGTAAGTTGCTGCACCTTGTGCTGAATTTGCCTTATTTTAAATATTTATAGCAAATAAAATAGTATTCATGTTTATGTGGATTGCACATATAGGGTTTACATGGGTGGCTGATACTTTAAGTACTACCATGTAGATGTTAATACAATCTTAAGTACATTAAAAAGATGAGATTTTACATCAATTTGAACAATAATGTATAATCAGCAAAAATATTTTTAAGTGTTCTTTGCTTCTCCAGCTAGCCTTTATCTACTAAAATAACACTCTTTTCCTTTAAAATAAAATTTTAAAAAAGTCTAATCAAGTCACTGAGCTGGTCTTCATCCACCATTGGAGGTGGAGTGCAACATTTTGAGAACTTATGATGAAAACTTCTGTAAATATTGCACTGTAAGAACATTTGTACTAAAGCAAGTTTATTAAACCATCCATCTTCTTTCCTGAGTTAATTTCCGGTTAGTTACATGTTTTGTAGCTTTGTGTATCAGCTACTCTGTGCAACACTCAAAGATACATAGTATACATGTCATGCAGAATAATAGTCTGAAAACACTATTTTCAAAGGCCAAATCTGTAACATATGGAATGACACATATAATGAATTCACAAGAAATATCACAGGGATTTGTGAAATATTTATAAATCTAAGAACTCAGATAGAATAGCAGTTAATTGAATGTGCCCTCGATGGTTGTAAGCCCCTGAACTCAGAGGCTTATGACATCCAATGCAGAGCAGGATGAGCGGTGGAGGTGATCTCCGCCTCCCTGCACCTCCCGCTCTGCATTTTAGCTAGGTCATCTTTGGCCATCTAGCTGGGGCAATTCTGAGGGGGAGGGCTGGAGTGCCATAAGGATACCTCATGTCCTGGCAACCCGTCTCCTCCCCTCCCCACCCCCTGGAATGCCCCCTTTACCCCCTCCCCAAGGTCAACCTTCCGACCTCAGAGAGGCAGCCAGTGTGGTTCTTTCCATACCGGCTGGGAGGGGGGAGGGGGATTGAAGAATCCCAGCTCCAAGGTTGGAGCTCTGTCGCCGTCCTTGGACCTGGGAATCCAAATTATCCAATCGCCTCCCAGACAATGTCTAGGGGGCATAGGATTGCTCTCTAAACTATCTATCTTCTAGAAAAAATCCCCAAAATAAGTAATTTAGATTTAAATGAATTAAACAAACCAATTATTGGGGATGAAATAATGGAAAGTGATCAAGAAACTTAAAGCAAATAAAAAACCTGGCTCTGATGTTTTTAAGCATATTATTACAAAACTTTCATTGATTAACTAGTTAATCCATTGGTTAAAGCAGTAAATGAAGTTATAGCTACAAAAAACTACCACAAACTTGGCAAGAAGTAAAGGTAACATTGATATACAAAGAAGGAAAATACTTTTTTAGTAATATCATACAGTAATATGATAGTAATATCATATTGGACTGAGAAATGAAGTAGGTAAAAGAATATACGATAAGACGTGCACCAGATCTAGAAGGCAATATTCATACAGAAGTTTGGAAACATTTGTGGTTGAGAGGAAGTAACTTCTTTATGTACAAATACTAGAGAAAAATATTTCAAAATGAATAATAGAATCATAGAAAAGTAGAGTTGGAAGGGGCCTACAAGGCCATTGAGTCCAACCCCCTGCTCAATGCAGGAATCCAGGTCAAAGCATCCCTGACAGATGGCTGTCCAGCTGCACCCTGAATGCCTCCAGTGTGGGAGAGCCCACCACCTCCCTAGGTAGTTGATTCCCTTGTCGTATTGCGCTAACAGTCAGGAAATTTTTCCTGATGTTTAGGTGGAATCTAGGTTCCTGTAACTTGAGCCCATTATTCCGTGTCCTGCAAACTGGGATGATCGAGAAGAGATCCTGGCCCTCCGCTGTGTGACAACCCTTCAAGTACTGGAAGAGTGCTATCATATCTCCCCTCAGTCTGATGATGGCAAGATGGTATGTAACTCCTGTGACAATAAACAAAATCAATAAAAATTATAACCCCTGATGCTGGAAATATTTCAAAAGACAAGGTGACTTTTATCATATGTGGTGGACATATCGAACAGTGAAAAATAAAACTGGAAAAATATAAAATATATAATTCAAAAAAATACTAGGCTATGCTGTAACATTGGGCAGCATCCAATGCTGCCTGTCCACGAGCAGGCCCACTGCTGCTTCCGTCCCGCGAGCCACCAGTCCCGCTGATTCCACTGGGCAAGCGGCATCCACTGTTTGCACAACTAAGATTTAGCATTCCCGGGGGCAAGCCCTGAAACAAGCTGAAACACTACTTTCTGGAACAGGGCAGGTCGACAGAGCACCCTCCTTCCACAGGCAGTCATTATTGGATACTGCCCATTACATTTTCTTTTGACATACTAAAGGTATAGTATGACTGACTGGTTATATAATAACAGCTGCTAGGTTAGTGTATGCAACATATTGGAACTTGCCTAAAATGTCAGATTTATAAAAAAAATGAATAGCAAAGCTATGGGATCTGCAGCAATGGCCAAACTTACTTCATATGCAAGGACAAAAGAAAACAGAGAAAAATACAATGATTTTAGAGCCAATTGGTTACCCTTTACTGAATTTTGCAGAACTAATTTAATAATGCCTGACGTACATCTTTCTTTTGAGATAGCTTGATTGAATGAATGGTTATATCACAGTTTTGTTTTGTTTTTATCCTTTTTATAATTTGTAGATACCTCTGTGTTGTGAAATTGTATAAACCGCCCAGAAAGCTTCGGCTATTGGGCGGTATAAAAATGTATTAAATAAATAATAAATAAAATAAAGGGGGGAAAAGAGCAAAAAGGACACACACCTTGTAGATCATACTTTCTGTGTATATACTCAACAGTATAGCTATTCACAAAAATGTAAATAGCTGAACGTGACATTTTGAGAAAAAATATGATTGCTTCAATTTATACACATACGCACACATGCAATCTCTGTACATCATCATCCTCAGTTTATGTGTCTCTTTTCCAAATTATGTTCAAAGCATCTCACAAGAACAAAAAACAAATGAATATAAATGTACAACACAAACAGTCATAAATATATCAAATACAATATAATATTTAAATCCACACTTTCAAACAATATTATATTACAATTAAAATTTCCCATAACATATAAAACTTTTTCATAATTAAGAACAATAAAAAAAAATACACACAATAGCTTTAAAAAGGTATTACTAAATAATCCAGGTCACCAGGATACCAGTAGCAGAAAATACAGCAATATCAGACCAATTTATCCCATAACATGCACCAAATGGAGTTGTGCTCTCTAGGAGCTACATTAAAAATCAGAATGCATAAAACTAATGTTGGATGAGATTTCATACCAGGAGGCCACTTCAAGAGAAAAAGGCAAATGCATGCCTTCTTTGAAAATGAATAGCAGGTGTTTCTTAGGGTCCCAGTCACCAGACATTTACAGAGCAATCCTGTACATATCTAGTCAGAAGAAACTCCCACTGAGTTCCGTGGAGCTTACTTCCAAGTAAGTGGGTATACAACTGCAATCATAGTTTTGCAGAATACTGTATATTATAGAAAACTGGAAGCACAACAGAATACAGTATCCTAGTATCCTTCATGTGATTCAGATAAAAAATAATAATCAAGTAATACTATTGGGATACATCCAATGTAGTGCAACTGGACTTCCACTCATGCCATGTGGTTTCTTCTTCCTCTCCTCCCACCACACTTCCCAGATTTGATCCACAGGGTCCCCCAACACTCTGTAGGAGATTTGGGGAGCTTATGAGGGGCTGCAGAGGGAGGGAGAATCTGTTTGCCAGCAGTAAGACACAGTTAGATAAAACCCATTAAGCATAATTATGCCACAAGATGTAGTGATGGCCACTCACCTGGATGACTTTGAAAGGGGATTGGACAAATTCATGAGTCATGATGGCTATATATTAACTTCAGTATCAGGGGCAGTATGCCTCTCAATAGCAGTTGCTGGCGAACACAAATGGAAGGTGCTATTGCACTCATGTTCTGGTTATGCACTTCTCACACAGATTATTTCCAATAATCAGTTAGCGATTTTTTTTGAAGACAATAAAGCACCATGTAATCATATGCACTAAGCTGCAAGTGAGTACAGTTCAAACAAGTAGTTCTTAAATGTAATGTGTTATATATTTGCAATGATACAGGGTGATAATTCATCCCTTAAGTATTTAAATAGATACAGAAAGAAATTAATCTCTTGTTAGTATGGTGCTTTTAAATCTAAGAGCTGAGCTTGATTAAGACTGAAACAAGACAGCACTTGTAGAAAAGAACAAAGTTCTTCCAGTCTTCCCAGCACTCACCTCTCATTCAAAGGAAGAAAACATGTAAATCTGAGTAACTTAAGGTCTCCCATATTCTATATAGCTATAATAGTGGGAACATAATTTTCTTCCAAAACCTGGCAATCAATACTATTTCCTGTGACTGAGAAACAAAAAATAATTTCAACCTTGGAACAGTCTCTAATACAACCAAAAAGCCATTTATGAAACCACACATACCACTGTAGTTATACTGAGTTATTGCATCAATACGAATGCTATGTGCATTTTATATACTAGTTCTTCAACTGACATATTTTAATATTTACAAAATAGAGCTTACAGTAATACAGAATATGTCTGAGAGTCTACTTTAATCCAGAGCAGTTGTCTGCTGTTTGATACAAATAAGGTATGAAAAGTGCTTTCGTCCCAGAAACAAGTCACATAATATCAATTTTTTTGCAATTACTGGAGAAATTCATGAAGCACAAAAGCAATTTCTTTCATGGGATCTCCTATAGAAATTATCATAAACACTGCTGTTTTTAACCGATTAAGCCCCTAAACAGATCTGGTCCTTCAGTTAATGTTGCTTCCCTTATGTCAAATCATTATTTCTACAGTCAGCCACGAGGAGGGTGCCCTACACAAAGCAAATTAAAACAGTGGGGGAGGAATCAGGCCTTTCTTGGTGGCTGGTATCCAGTTGGGAAACTTGGAGAAGTCTGTCAAAACCTAAACCTGAGTATCTATACAAAAGCAATGTATTTAAATAGCCAGAGATATGGAAGATATTGTTTTAGAAGGAAGATTCAATATGTATTATATCTTATAGTGTTTTATAATACTGTTACCTGATCTTTGGCAATAAAGTAGGTTTAATATCTGTGCTGAGGATGCTTTGCTTTAATGACCAATTATAAATGATGGAGTACATTTCCCACAGCTTAAAAGACAAAAAGTCTTGCTTCTTTAAAATTTTCTCATATTGGACCTGCACTCACTGATGGACAAACACAGTCAACTTCTGTGAAGGGGAATTCCTGAATAAAACACTAATTAATAAAAGAAACATTTTTGTAGTTCTTAAAAAGACTTCACAGCATACCAAAACAAGGGAATCTCATCTCATTTCTTTTTGTTCAAACAATAAATCAAAACAACCTCTTTTTTCAAAGTTATGGCAATGCATCCCACATTTTTGGACTGCAACATTTGCTGAAGTATAGATGCTTTGGATAGCTCTGTCTACTTTCTGGTACTCTGAATAATCTTCTAAGGAGTCTATAAAGTCTGTGATCATTTCAGATATTCCTCAATAGCAGGGATGAGGAATGGGTGGCCCTCCAGATTTTGTTGGACTGAAAATCCCATCAGCCCTAGCAGCATAGCCAATGAAGATGGATTCTGGGAGTTGCAGTCCAACAACATCTGGTGGGCTACACATATCATCTAGATGATATGAATAAGTCCAGATTTGCACATAACACTAAGCCATTGTTTAGCACTACATGCACAAGCTGGAACAAGCCTGAGCAAAGTCTCAGGTTTGTGTGCTGCTCCCTCTTCCCTGTACAGTCATGCCTTGGATTGAGAGCATAATTCGTTCCGGAAACGTGCTTGTAATCCAAAACACTTGTATATCAAAACGAAATTCCCCCAAAAAAATTTGTACAGAGATTTTTAATTTAAGCCGTACTACAGTACTTGTATTGCCTCACTTGTATATCAAGTAAAAAAAATATTAATAAATATTTAAAAATTTGCTTGTCTTGCAAAATGCTTGCAAACCAAGTCACTTGTTATCCAAGGCATGACTGTACATGGCTGGGAGAACTTTGTTTACTTTCACTTTCCACCAATCCTGGCTAGTCGCAGGAGCCCGAAATTGTGTTTTAAAGCAAAGTCTGGCTAGTTAAACAAGTCAGCTTCATAGTTCATAGCTTGAAGTTGACTTGTTTAGAAACTGAACATAGTTTGCTTTAAACCATGATTTCTGGTTTGTGCATAACAGACAAGGATGATTGAAAAGTGAAATGAAATGCTAGCAAAATCATTCTTCCAGCCCAGGAGGAGGAGGGGAGGGGAAAACACATCAGCCAAAGCTTTTGCTCAGACTCTTTCCAGCTCATGCCACTTTGCCACAACCTACCGGTAGGTGCCTCACTGAAGCATCAGGCTGGGACAAATAGAAGTCAGCTCCCCCACAAGGCTTGCTAATTTAATGTCTGTCTCTTTCTTTTTATTCCAGTGCCAACCATGGGAGCCTCCAATGGAGTTTGCATCCCAGCCATGAAGCAGGAAATCAACTAGGGAAAGGAGGAGAGGCCCACCTCCTCTGGAAGGTCTAAGGAAATTGTGTCCTAGCCCCAAAGGGTGGGGCCTCCCAAAAGTTAGATGGCTGCCTCCACTCTAGAAGAGAGCATCACAGTGACAAGATTTATTTGCAGTCCAAATCACATTGCAGTGAAGCCTAAACATTTGGATTTACACTAGTTTTCTTCCACTAGCACTGAAGGGACTAAAAATAAGCTTAAATCCAGGCATTTATGGTTAACTGCAATGCGAATTGCTCTGTTAATGAGTTATAGGATTTGAAACTGCTGGTGTTGGTTTTTCACTTCTGAAACCTGCTGCTTTAAGCCCAAACTACATGTTATAGTTTACAAAAGGAGAAAAAGGAAGAAACTGGAAAAAGCCTACCCGAGGTACAGAGTAAAACAAGAACTAAATGCATTTGTTAGAATAGTGGACTCTAGAGGTAGCATGCATTAGCCACTGAAAGAACTAGAGCCAAGACTATTAAATATAATACGAAACTGAGAAGTCAAGTAAGCTTTAACCTTAAAACGTACAAGATATCATAGTATAAAATCAATCCTTTTCAGAGCTTTGAATTTCATTGCCTCATCGGAAAAAAAGCCAGCTTCCCACTCTCAGCAAAACATCTTGGCTAGCCAAATATACATTTTCTATGGTATCATTTCCCCTGCTTTCTGCAAGGGCTCAGTAACCTGTATTAGATTTCTTAACTATGCAATGTAGTCCATAGCTAACAGCTAATTACTGCTGACCTTCCAAATAAGAGCATACAGCCAACAATCGGCATAAATTATTTAGGGGTTATTAATCAGCAGTGGACAATGCATTGGATTCAATCGTGTTACGTGTCACAGGGTCAGTTATTTTTAAATCCAATAGTACTTTAAGGGAGGTAAGAAAGATGGTAAAGGCAGCCATAAATTCACATTAAGAACAAAGTTACATTGCCTGCAACAAATAACTCCAGTTTTTTGTTTGATTTTACAAGAACGGCTTTTCTCCTTGCCATGGACTCATTTAAATAGTCTCTGAAACATAGAACCACATTCTCCCCAAACTCAGATACTATCAACCAAGCTGTTGGTGTAAATTTATTATCTGTGACACACACAGTTTAAGAATATGACAGATTTTCAGTTCAAACAGCAAAAGAATGCTTAATGCTGGAATTATACAAACTAATTAAGAAAAAAAATCATTATTTTAATCCCTCAAAATAACCCTAATTTGCTATGTAGAGTGTGTCTGCCATGCCCCCATGACCTTCCATAATTTATCTGATTTTGAAGTCATAAGAAGGTCAAGTCAGTTTTTTTACTTGAGTTGGTCACCTAAAGAAATTAGGGAAATTATAGCATTCTACATCACAGATTACCATGAACCAAATTGTATCAAAACAAGAGGACACTGGAGAAGTAAGCAAAATCTTTCATTCTGTTAAAAATATTGCACTGTGCATGGGAGATAAAGAAGCTGCTATGTTTTTTATCAAAGCTGGAGAAATGAAGAGCATATATATTTTAAGTAATTTTGACCTTGCCTAGCTCCTTGGCTGTCATCCCTTATTTTTAAATTAAGCACACATTTCTGCTGGGTACAAGCCTGTCCTTGGCCACAATTTAGGTGAAGCAAAATAGAGCATCTTTACCCACAGGTGCAATAAAGCCTCAGTGAACTGAATTAGAATTTCACACATAACACCCGACTAATATAACCCTTTCTAACATTTACCAAAAAGCATTTACTAACATTCATAATATATGCAGCTCAATCCCTTCAAGCCCATCTGTTACCAAATGTACTTGGGAAAGGAATCATCAGCTACTACTACTACTTCTTCTTCCTCTTCTTCTTCTTCTTGGCTTGGTCTCCAGGCAAACAACAGAATTTCTATTTGATGGCATCCATCATCCATGTGGAAACTTTAAATACTTACAAATGTTTCAGTGGAAGACCGACAACCTGGTCTTCTGTGCGGGTTCAATGCTAAGGGGGTAGCGAGTCCTGGGGCGGGCCTTCTCCGAGGTCTCCAGCGCCTCACCCTTAGCCCAGAACAAAGGGATAACTTATAGCCACAAAAGTATCTTTTAGAAAACAAGTTTATTTACAAAATTACCTTCACAAACTCAGACCCACGCCAGCAATACAGCTTATCAGTACGGTACAAAGTAACAAGCAAGAAGTCTCACGGACACCGTGATCTCAGGGCTCTCAGCTAGTTAGTTCAGCTCGGGCCCCGGCAGAGGCCCGGTCAACCGCACGCGGCTAGCTGGGTTCCCGGCGGAGGCCCGGTCTGCCCAAGCGGCTAGCTGGGTTCCCGGCGCGGGCCCGGTCTACCCAAGCGGCTTGTGAGTGATTTCAGCTTGGTTTCCCGGGGGTCCGGTCAACCCAAGCGGCCAGTGATTCCAGCTATCTGGAGCGCGCCGGATGCTGCTACCCGGGGTTGCCGATTCTTCGTTCCCTTACCCCAGGCATGGGCAAGATGGCTGAACTGCCACCAGTTCCCTTGCGCAGGGTGTTTTATACCTTGGTGTTTCAGGTAGCCCCTCCCTCCGTGATCAGGTGGGTTGACACCCTCCCTGAGGGGCGGCCTTTTGGGTCAGGTGGGGTGACGCCCTCCCCCTGTGGGATGGGGTCCCTTTGAAGCCACTTGCTTAATGGTCCCATCCTATGGTGTTGAGTGGCCATTTCTTAAGGGTGCCGAAGTGTCTGCTCTGGAGAGGTATTCAAGTCTTATGCAGATGGGGCTGATATGCGAGAGCATTGACAAACCTGGTGATGCTTCCTGCCTTCCCCCCTGGGGTGATTCTATGCAGATGTTGTTTGTCCCCTTTGGCATCTGTGGAGACTGGCTGTCTCCCCCCCCTGGGTCTCCTTCCCCCCTCCTTGGTGTGTGTGTGTGTCAGGCAGGGGGCTTAGGTTGGCTTTCTCCACTGTTTCAAGTGCCATTTCACTAGTTAGTGTGTAACACTGTTTCTGGCAGAAGCTTACTTATTGTTTCACGCTGTCAGGTGTAGCAAAAGCTAACTTACATATATAATATCATACAAAGATAAATACTCTTCTTGGCTACCTTACTATTCATCCTTAGAATCATAGAGTTGGAAGGGACCCCAAAGACAATCTTATCCAACCCCCTGCCAATGCAGGAAATCCACTACTACAGCACCTCTGATAGGTGGCCATTCAGCCTCTGCTTAAATACCTCACATGAAGGAGACTCCACCATCTTCTGAGGCAGTCAGATTCCACTGTCGAACAGCTTGTATGATCAGGAACTTCTTCCTAATGTTTAATCTAAATCCCTTTTCTTGTAATTTTAATCTGTTGGTTTGGGTCTTGGCCTCTGGAGCAGCAGAGAACAAATTTACTTCATCATCTCTGTGATAACCATTCACATATTTGAAAATGGCTATCATATCTCCATTTAAGCATATTTTCTCCAGACTAAGCATACCCAACTCCTTCAATCTTTCTTCACAGGACTTGGTTTCCAGCGCTCTCGCCATCTTCATCACCCTCCTCTGGATATGTTCCAGTTTGTTAATATCCTCCTTAAATTATGGCACCTAGAACTTGACACAGTACTTCAGGTGAGGTCTGACCAAAGCAGAATAGAGTGGTACCATTACTTCTTGTGAAGTAAGTAGGTTATTGATTCAATATAGAATTACATTAACCTTTTTAGTCACTGCATCGCACTGCTAACTTATATTTAGCTTGTTGCCTGTTAAAGCTCCTCCTTGTCACATTTACTGGTATCAAGCCAGGTATCACCCATCCTTTAATTGTGAATCTGATTTTTACTAATTAAATACAGAACTTTGCATTTATCTCAGCTAAAATTTATCTTGTTAGATTTGGCCTAGTCCTCCATCATATCAAAATCACCTTGAATCCTGTTTCTGTCTTCTATGGTTTTAGCTACCCAACCCAGTTTGGTGTCATCTGCAAATTTGATGGGCATCCCCTGTACTCCTTCATCCAAGTCATTTATAAAGATATTAAACAACACAGGGCCCAGGACAGAACCTTGCAGCATCCCACTTGTCACTTCTCTCCAGGCTGATGAGGAGACGTTGATGAGTGTTCTTTGGGCACAGTCCATCAACCAGCTACAAATTCATCTAGCAGTAGCACAGTCCAGTTCACATTTTACCAGCTTGCCAACAAGAATATAATGGAGGACCTCGTTAAAAGCCTTGTTGAAATTCTTAGGAAAACCATGATGACTCCATGATCAGAGCATTCCCCCCCCCCCAAATGCCCACAGACTGACTGCTTAATGATCTGTTGTGGAACTTTTCCGAGTATCAACATCAAGCTGACCAATCGGTAGCTACCTGGCTTCTCCTCCCCCCCCCCCCTTTGAAGATGGGGACAACATTTGCCCACCTCCAGTCTTGTGGTACTTCACATGTTCTCCAAGAATTTTCAAAAATTATAGATAACAACTGGAAGTTATTTTAGTTCCCTAGGATACAACTGGCAAAGCCCTGAAGACCTGAATTCATTTAGATTTACTAGGTATTTCCATACCACCTTTTTCTCTGTCCAAGATGACATGGTCACCTCTAACCAAGGTCCCCACTACTTTCACCTCATCAACCAGTTCTTTCCTGCTGGTGAGGTTCAGGTGTAGGATAGCTGATCCCCTTGTTTCTTCTTTCATCTTCTGGAAGTTGAAACTGTTCACAAGGCAAGTCAGGAATTTATAAGACCTTTCACTCTTAGCAAACATTTACCTCAAACAGATATAAGGATAGTTGAAGTCTCTCATTACCACCATGTGTCTACTTAAAAAAAATATCAATCTGATCTAAGAAAGCCTCATCCAAAACTTCTGCCTGGCTTGGCCTGGCAATTTGCAGCAGACTCCCACAATATCATCACTATTAATTCCCTCTCATTTTGACCTAAATGCTCCCAACTGACCTTTCATTATCAGATTCCTCATGTGTGTATGCACCCTTAACATATAATTCTGTAACTACTGTACTCCCTTCCTGTTTGCTCTATTCCTTTTGAATATGGTAGGTTGTATACCTCAACAGCTCCTATACTGTCTTTCCCTCCCATTACACATTAGTGGGTACCCACACTGCTCTCCTGGTTTCATTGCTGCTGTCCCGAGTTCATGGTGATATGATGCCAATTAGGATTTCATTGCCCTCCCCACAATTTAAAGCTGCTCCAGTTTGCAAGACACCTGCCAAACACATTCTTCCCAGTCTTCATGAGGTGCAATCCATCTCCCGCCAGAAATCCTTCACCATGGAAGCATAGACTGTGGTCCAAGACACCCAACATTTCCCGAAGACAACATCTGCACAGCCATTCACATCCAGTATTCTTCTCTTTCTTCCTAGAGTATGACCATCAACAAGAAAGAGTGACAAAAACACCACCTGGGACCCAGGATCCTTCACCTTCCTACCCAGACCCTCATAGTCACTTAAAATACATTCACAGCTGTGTCTGGTAGTATCATTTGTGTCAAGATGGCTCAGCAGGAAGGGATAATGATCAGTGGGCTTGAGGACTGTTGGCAAACTCTGAAGCACATTCTGGATACACACACCAAGGACACAACACACCTGTCATAACATTATATTTGAGTTGCTCCTGGAATCCATTGCATACCTCTGAAGTCACATTCTGTGAAGTCACAGAATGTATCCTGACTGTCTTGCTCCTGGGTGTGACATTCTCCCATGTGTCTATCTTCCTGCATCTGGTTTTCTTCCTTAGCGACCTCCCCTTTCCATTGTCCTTCCAGAAGAACTTCTTCTGCTCTGTCCAGAAATTCTTTATCTTCCCTGGGGAGCCAAAGCATGGATAGGCACAGCTCAAGCCCTTGTAACTTCTCTCCCAGCAGAGTTACCAGCTCACATTTGCTGCAGATGTAGTTTTGTACATCCTTAGACAGGAAAGCATACATGGAACAGATCCAGCGAGTCATCACAGCAGTTTCTTTGCTAACCATGTTGCTTGGTTCTCTGCTGGTAACTGCTGGCCCTGTTTCAGTCACTCACCTCAAGCAGCAAAGCTCCACCCAACAGGACTATGAGCCAGAGTACATGGCAGCAGCTGAAGTAAAAGCCTCTCCCACCAAAGCCATGTGCCAGAGCACATGGCAGCAGCCCCTTTGCCTCTTCCACCACTCCCACATGAAACTCCCCATTTGCTGCTCCTGTTTGCTCACTGTGACTCCAAATTATGTATGCACAACTCAAGTTTGAAACCATCACTTCAGAGCTATTCACAATCTGCTTGGAATAGAACCAGGAAATGTTTTACAGTCACAGCAGAAACCTCACTAAAATATATATAAGTTTAATTGTACTGCAGCACTGCAAAAGAAAAATCAATATTAGAAATTAAGAAAAAGATTTCCTTATGATTTAACAAAAAGGCTTAAGCCTGAAAGTGAAAAGGCTATGTTGGGGAGCAGTGAAGCATGGAAGCTAGGAACAGCTTTGAAAAGCTCTCACATGGCATAAAACCAGGGATTTTGCTAGTGACTTTGTAAAACTGCCTAAAATATGACAACCTCAAAAAACCTAGAGAGAGCTGGAAAACGTAGGCAGACAGTTGGTCATGCCAGCTCCAGCATCTCAGAGGCATTCCTATGTCTTTTCTGTAGAGAATAAGTTCAGAGACTACACAGAAATCAGGTAACTCCAGGCAATTCACACAATTAAGACACATCAGAATCAAGGCAAGAAATGTGTATCCCTTACAAAGGTCACTTGTATAATGTATCAGTGCATAGCACTGATCATTGGGGTTGCACTGGATTCCACTGAAGATTTTTGTGAAGAAAAGTATCAGAGTCTCCTGCACCACACCCACACACACATACAAAAACACACAAAAACGTGAACAAGTATAATCCCAGTTAGAGGCTGGGGGGCCTCATGATGCAAATGTACTAGTCCTCAGAGTCTCTTGCCAAATGTGCATAGTTTCCCTTTGATGTCCCTGTGTCCAAGTATTTGCATGCAAATGCTGCCCAAGCACTCATAATCAGGAGCCACCAGTCCCCTGCCTAGCCCAGATGAAGTATATCCTGATTGGCCAAAGACAGCCAAGCTACTGAAAGGAGGGGGGGGGAATCTATCCTGCCAGCCCTGGCTTTTGGGCTTTGTTACTGTCTAGACGGGAAGGAGTGCAGAGTAGGGCTTTTGCTGAGGCAAGCCCTAAGAAGACCAACCCCCAGGCAAGGAGTAAGTGCCTGGGTATTTATATAGAAAGGGACTTGTTTTGTTGTTCTGTAGCTCTACTTGTGTATACCAAAGTGTCTCCCTACCTTTTTTCCCTTCCATCATTTCCCACCTTTTATTGTAATCTGTTTACCTTAAACAAACTTTCCTGGTTTTACCCCACACGGTGTGTGTGGTTCCTCTGTGGTTCAGTGCTAAATCCAGTGCATATAGACTAAGGACAAAGCCCTGAGAGAATCAAGTCAAGACGGCAGAGCTAAGGCTGGCAGTTTTGCACCTTTGATCTCTGGTCTTGAGTAAAGGACCGGTTGGCAGTCCTTCACAATTTTACTTATAAGAATTCCCTGGCTAAGATCCAAGATTCAGAGAGCTTGGGAAAACAGATAAAGAAAAATCTTCACTCTAAGCACAGATACTCTGCTTGACCTGTGCTCTCTAAGGCTGCAGAACCAAAGGCAGGCACAGCCTTCAGTGTCTGGCTTACCTCCTGACACTAAAAGTACTCAATCCATCTTCGGCCTCTGCTACTGACTGGCCATTTGACCAACCCAGAGGGAGAGGTATAATCTGTTTTGTCCGTGCCTTATCATTAGTTGCTTGTTATGTGTGCGTTTGCTATTGTTCTGATATGTGGTGCTAGCATACATGGTCCTCTCTCCAAACTGGGCTTTAAGAATCTGGGCTGCTATAGACTTCTGGAGGGTACTGCAGTATTACAGAATTGACTGGAACAACCCCATTGAAAAGCAGAGTTTGAAGCAATATTATTGTTGTGTCTGTTTGGTTTCATCACTGATGGCTCATTCCCACATGCAACCCACCACTTGATTACTGCAGGTGTCAAGTGATGTATGTGTGAACCAACGCTAAATACTCAAGTACTCAAGTTAAAATATTAGAAAAGATTCATGCCCAACAAAGGACCTCTATGGAACATACACAAAAACTAAAAATTTCAGTAAGACTGGAAGTCAAACTTGCTAAAAACAATTGCTGAAGCCAGCTTTCAAAGTTCCAGTACCTTGCGGCTAGAAAGGCCCAGCTCTGAATGCCATCTAATTTATTTGTAAAATTTATACCCCATACCATCAACACTGATTGGCACTCTAGGGGTGGCTTCTACCTTTTAGAAGATAAAATCGGTAAGATTGAGAAACAAGGCCATTGTGGCGCACATATAGAACTCACTGCTAGTGCAGGTCTACCTGGCTGCCTCCCTTATCAATTTCTATCAACAGGCAAAGGTCTTTATGAGAAGGTCATCCCTAGGATGTGATGAAAAGCTCATCCCTAGGATGTGATGGATGTGATAAAAAGTGGGCTGCTGTAAGAGTTTTTACTGCTATTTGATGCCGAGATTGTGGGGTTATGGACTGTGATTATTGTAATTGGGTTTATTGCTATTATTTTATTGATGTAGCAGAATACTGTATTCTATTGATCCTTGTTCTGCGTTTTTAAGCTATATGCAGTTTCGGTAATTTTTAGTAGGAAAGCAACCACAATAGGATAAAGAAACACACACACCAGTGGACATGTTGTGCCTCCACTGTATTTTTATAATCTAGTTATGCCCTTTCAGTTTTCCTTTTTAAGAATTGAAAAAAGCAAAATGCAATCTTCAATTTTAAAATTAAATGCTGCATTATTCCTTGCTGAAGTAAGTGATGAATGCATGGCCCCTCAGGCACACACGCAATATCTGTTAACATATTTGGCATTAATCTATCAAATATCCACAAGTACCTTAAAAATATTTTCTAGTGCAATAACCTAGTGATTCACAATTTATAGGGCTGGAACTCATCCTCTGGCATACATGTGGAACAGCTGGAAGAGATTGCACATGCTACAAAAGTGAGAATTTACTTTGGTTAAATAATCAACCAGTGCCACTTTTTAAAGGGATGGGGAGGTGAGATAGTACACACTCAGCAAACACAGAGGAGGGCAATGGAATATTTGGAACTATGGTGTGTGCTGCAGACAGCAGCTTCTGTATCCCAGCACTCAACCCCCACAAGTTAAAGACTCTAAAACTGAAATAAATGAAAGCAGAAGGAAAGAACAAAATGTGCAAGTAAAAGGCAGACACATTTACACGAGTTACCATTAATATGTAACAGGACTCTGATGACTTAATGACTGCTAGCATTAGAGGAATAGGCCAGAAACTGCTGGTCACCAGTGCAACAAAGCAACAACTCACATATAGCTCCCAATTGCAAGTTTGTGGACAGGGAGAATCAAGACAGTGTAGTATGACAATGAAGTTGGATGTATTTCACAGCCATGTTTGGGGGGTGGAGGGGGGGTGGAGAAAGACTTGTTAAATTAATGGTGCAGAAAATCCCCAAAACCTTTAGTAATTGTCAATGTTCAATATATTGAGGAGAAAAGAACAGATAAGTCAGAATATTGAAATCACTCCTCTTTTATCTCATATAATGTCATAATCTAAATCCTAACAAGGGAAAGAGCCCATTGTCTACTTCAGTCATACTCATCATCGCACAGCGCTTTCATATTCTCACACATATTCTGCATTTTAATAAAAGCTTGTTAGCACACACATATTTCTTTAAAATAAATATGTTAACATGTTTAAAATTCAATAAGCATTTACATAAACACTGTGAAAATCCCAGACATAGAAATGAGAACCTAAGCTTTCATATCTAGGCCAAATGGCAGTGGCCTTTTGATTTCTGATCTTGTATATTAAAAAAAGGGAAAGAGTTCATTCCAACGATAGTTTCCCTGGCATCAATGCAGTTCTTATTCATTTCAAAGTCTCTCACCTCTTTAAACAAACCAATAACTTTAAAAAAAAAATCTGTCTGCGACTGAATTTAATTGCCATGGCAATGCCAGATTGGTGTCTGACCCTAATAGGTCAGCATTGATAATTCTAAACCAATTGGTTCCTTCATTAGAAAGAAAATGGAGTATAAAGAAAAGGCAGATGGCTGTTGCACAGGTAGGTGGACTGCATCTCCCATTACCTTGCTTCTCCCTCATTAACAAGCTGCTGATCGATCAAGAGCCTGTTCAGAACCCCCCAAAACGATTAATCATGTCTGACACTTTCTTTAAAAAAACAGGTCAAAGTAAAGAATATTTCAAGGTTTATACTCTGAATTCAGTCTGTAGGTTCTGCCTTTTTTTTCGAAGGCTTCCTAATTTCTTCACATTTCATTTTGCAAGAGCAATGAAAAAAAAATCCCAATTAGCTCAGTTATCCAAAGGCAGGAATCTTTGAATCAGGATACTTCATTCAAAGTACTTCAGTACACTGAGCAAGCTAACAAGGGACAGAGGGTGACAAAGAGTAAGTGGAGGGCGGGAACAGGAGAAGGAACATCATAAGGAGGTGGGGGATTACAGAAAGTACAAAAGATCAAAAGTTAAATATAGGGCAGCAGAGAAAATCAATTGGGGCAGGGTAGAACCATGATGTGAAAGAAATGCTGCTCTGGTTTAGCACTTCCATTTAAAGAAATAAAATATGTGGCTTTGTGGGGAAATATGTGCATCACCTTCCACTTAGCCAGAACCTAAATACTATTCACTTTCTATTTCACACTATTAGTAAAGGGAGAACTGAAAATTATACAGTTATCCTCTGAACCATAAGGTTATGTACCTTTGTGATTGGAAACCTTTATGATTTCATTTCCCCTCCCCATCTGGAAGAGAAGTAAACAATAAGAAAACAGTCCTTTACCAAATGAGCTGAAATTTTTGATGAAACCAAGCTATTTAAAGTTCTAAAGTTTGTAAGAATTGTGGATACACAACAGCCTACTATTTCTAGAGGGCAAACAACTGTAGATTATGTCTAAAAACAAGCACAAAAATGGGACCTATAAAACTGCTCATGCTTCTGTTTTTCCCCTTAACACACTCTTAGAATGTAATGTAACATTATGAAACGTGCCTTGGAGATCTCTTGAAGGCTAGATCAGACGAACAAAAAGAAAATGAGAGTGAAGAAAACATGTCTTAAAATATTTAGCGATATAAAATGCTTTTCCTCGTCCATTTCATAATGCCTCCTTCATTTTACAGAAATGTCAAGTGGCAGCCGAAATGGTAAATAGCTTTATCTTCTGAGACGAAGGATGTATGTAGACTGACTGAACATAAAATCCAGTATTAAAAAAATAGAATAATAGAAAAACAGAATAGTAGAGTTGGAAGGGGCCTATAAGACCATCGAGCCCAACCCCCTGCTCAATGCAGAACAGATGTGGGCAGCCCAGGCAGTCACCCAACCAAGCACTGCCCCGGCTCATACCTGCTTAGCTGCAGCATGTGGCCTGCATTCTGTGCTCTCAACGCCACATATGTTAGAAAACTTCCAATGGTGCATCTTATATCCAGTGACTGTTAATCTGTGTTGGACTGGGACTCAGGAGATCCAGGTTTTAGTCCCCGCTTGGCCATGAAACTCACTGGGTGACTTTGGGCCAGTCACTGACTCTCAGCCTAACCTACCTCACAGGGTTGTTGTGAAGATAAAGTGGAGAGGAGGAGGAGGAGGAGGAGGATTATGTAAGCCGCCTTGGGTTCCTTGCAGGAAAAAAGGTGGGGTATAAATATAATAAATAAATAAATAAATATGTGTTTGAAGATACACAGCATCAAATGTTGAGCTTTGCTATGTCCCTGGATCCCTTCAGAGTACCCTTACCTCACTTTAGATTTGTAAACTGGATTAGACATGGGTAAGAGAGCTGTAGGGCTCTTCTGTATTAATGGCAAGAGATATAACTGGGGTGCCAAGTGAAACTGTCAAAGCTTCCAGTCTCTAACCTCCCAATTCCCTTAAAGGAGTCACTCACTCAGTAACTTGGTGAGAGGACCATGGAATTAACATGGA
Source organism: Shinisaurus crocodilurus (assembly GCA_021292165.1). Classification (NCBI taxonomy): domain Eukaryota; kingdom Metazoa; phylum Chordata; class Lepidosauria; order Squamata; family Shinisauridae; genus Shinisaurus; species Shinisaurus crocodilurus. The sequence goes on along the minus strand of CM037879.1, from coordinate 54,411,289 downwards.
GTGAGAAGAGATTAGTTAGAATTAGGGATAATTCTAACTAATTATTTAGTTAGAAAATAATAACATTAAGTCCCAAAAAAGTGTCGTTGGGGGTCGCATTTTTTTTCTGGTCACTGAAAATTGCTAATTTTAAACAATCAGTTTTTTGTCAGTCCTTCGCAAGTGCACAGTTGAGCACTTACAGTTATCCAATATGTGTAGTCTTGCCTGGTCAATTTCCTTGTCTGTTTCAGCTGTCAAAGGGAGGACAAGGCCAGACTGCATATTATTTATTACTGTATTATTAATTATTTACAACATTTACATATTGCTCCACATTTAAACAGATTCCGGAGAGGTGAACAATAAAAAGATAAAAAGAATAAAACACTGTATTAAAACAGAATAACAGTAAAAAAAAAAAAATGTGGCTAGTCAACCAAAGAAGGCTTCCTGAAATAAATATGTTTTCAGGAGGCGCCAGAAACAACAAAATGTTTATGCCTACCTTCCAGAGGCAGGGAGTGTCAGAGGAATGGAGCTGCCACACTAAAGGCTCTTCTCTGGGTGAATAATAGAATAGTAGAGTTGGAAGGGGCCTATAAGGCCATCGAGTCCAACCCCCTGCTCAATGCAGGAATACACGTCAAAGCATCCCTGACAGACAGCTGTCCAGCTGCACCTTGAATCATGCCTCCAGAGTGGGAGAGTCAACTACTTCCCTAGGTAGTTGGTTCCATTGTCGTATCGCTCTAACAGTCAGGAAATTTTTCCTGATGTACAGGCAGAATCTGGCTTCCTGCAACTTGAGCCCATTATTCCATGTCCTGCACTCTGGGATGGTCGAGAAGAGATTCTGGCCCTCCTCGGTGTGACAACCTTTCAAGTACTTGAAGAGTGCTATCATATCTCTCCTCAGTCTTCTCTTCTGAAGGCTAAACATGCCCAGTTCTTTCAGTCTCTCCTCATAGGGCTTTGTTTCCAGTCCACTGATCATCTTTGTTGCCCTCCTCTGAACCCTTTCCAGTTTGTCTACATCCTTCTTAAAGTGTGGTGCCCAGAACTGGATGCAGTACTCAAAATGAGGGTGGACTCCAATTCAGCCACAGGTCCATGTGGGACCACCAGGAGCATGCCATCTGACAACCTCAGTGACCAGGCAGGTTGATAAGGAAAAGGTGCTCTCTCAAGTATCCTGGTCCCAAGTTGTTTAGGGTTTTATACCCTAGTACCAAAACCTTAACCCTGGCCCAGTAGTGAATAGGCAGCCAGTGCAGTTCCCTCAGCAAAGGTGTTGAAAGAGGCAGCTCCTAACAACAGCCAAACTGCTGTATTCTGCACTAGCTCCAGATACCGGACCAGCCACATAGAGCACATTTATTTATTTATTTATTTATTATATTTATACCCCGCCTTTTTTCCTGCAAGGAACCCAAGGCGGCTTACATAATCCACCTCCTCTCCGTTTTATCCTCACAACTACCCTGTGAGGTAGGTTAGGCTGAGAGTCAGTGACTGGCCCAAAGTCACCCAGTGAGTTTCATGGCCAAGCGGGGACTAGAACCTGGATCTTCTGAGTCCCAGTCCAACACTCTCACCACTACGCCACACTGGCATTGCAGTAATCCAATCTTGAGGTTACTGGCGCCTTTGCCACTGTGGCCAAGCTATCCCTGTCCAGGAGAGACCATAGCTGGCAAACCAGGTGAAGATGGTAAAAGGCACTCTGAGCCGCCATGGTCACTTGGGACTCCAGTGACAATGTTGGATCTAGGAGTACCCCAGACTATGAACCTGATATTTCAAAGGGAGTGCGACCCCATCCAGAACAGGCAATTACCTTATCTCCCAGACAGGCTAATTTGTGTGCAGTTGCCAGGGACCAAGTGTCTAGCTGTCAATGGAAAAGCACCAGTAAAGGGCAAAAAAGCAACTAAAGTAGGTGTACCAAAAGGGGGTGGGGCAATATTGCTCACTTAGCAATGTAATCCTCTTGATTTTAAGTGTTGAACTGACTGTTCTCAGAGCCCTCCACCTTTTCAACACATCCCCGAGTCTCAAGCTACTTCAGAAAGGGGAGATATTAACTCCCCCTGCCCCATTTATGCGGTTCCTTTTCAGAGCACTTACTGCTGCTGTTACTGCAGTTCCCTGACAGTTCAAAAATAATAATAATGCAGGAATGGGAACACTGGTGAAGGAGCCACTAACATTTCTTGAATAGGAGGCAGGCTTGATACTGTAACTGATGGAGCGCATCAGTACCAATCAGATAAAGTGGCCATGTGACCTGTAGAAGTCTTGGCCAACATCCATATCACATTTCCAGTGAGAGTCATCAATGCAGTAACAGTGTTGAGGAGGGTCCCAACGAGATGGGGGATAATCTATCCCAGTCAAAGAAGGGTGAGCGAGATTGATACAGAGGCTGCTCACGTCTTTCAGAGAACCATTCTCTGCTGTCTAAATAGAAATAGCTTGAGACAGCAGAATCAGGAAATACCATTGAGATGGAGGATAAAACCCATAGTACGAGGGTGACCAACTCCTCCTCGACGCCATCCCCTATCAAGGTAAGAGGAATGGAGATGCCTCTCTGATCTTGCCCTCTGATATAGAGGCTATAACAAAAGGGTCCTCTACTGGTTCAACTCTTTGTGTCGGCATTAGTGAATTCAACAGCAGTAGAGATGCCGACTGTGACAGAAACAGTATAGGTACGGAAACCGTTTGGATGGAAACTTGAACCTCTGGTGACTGTAAAGAAAACAATCTCTTTTTCTTCCTCTTTGTTTCTGAGTGAGACATATGTGCTCTTGCCTTTTTAGATATCTTTTTGGCCACCGCAATGTTAAGAGACCAGCTTGGTATCAGTAGGTTCGTATGAACAGTATTCTAAGTGCTGGCTGGTGGCGATGGGGACTTCACTCTTGGAGCCACCGAAGAATCCCCAGGCAAGTGGAACAGGGTCTTTGACATCCCAATGATGGTGTGTGTGTGTGTGGGGGGGGGCTTTGACACGTCTGACATTTTGGCGGGTGATATGTCTGCAGGCTCCACTGCCTCTAAATCCTTTGCGTAGAGCACAGGACAAAGTCTCACTACTCAATTGAGCCTCGCCTGCTTTGTGAAGGCTTGACAGAAGGTACAAGTGCCCACCTTGTGATCTTCTCCCAGACAGAAAAGACACAGAGAGTATCTGTCTGTTAGGAGAGTTTACTGCACATCAGGCATGTTTATGAAAAGGGGCCCAAAGGGCCAAATGCCCACAGGTGATCACAAGATCATAAACAAAATAAAAGTAAAAACATATGTGATAATATGGGGGGGGGGGGGGAGACAGAAAGATAAAGATACTAGAAACAAAAAATTAAACCTCAGCAAGTTCTTATATCCCTTGGGAAGAAGCAGACCGACAAGAGAAGATTCTCTACAAGGCTGCTACAATGGCAGTCGAAAGAGAACTGAGGGAATAGGCAGGAACCTGCTATGGACATGCACACTAGGTCAGTGGGGGAGGGTTCCCGCAAAAAGAATTCCTCAGTTAGAGAAGGTTCCCAATCAAGGTTCCACACAGGCGCAAAGTGCACATATGTGATGTACAGAGACCACAAAGAAGAACTAGAGATAGTGTAAAAAAAAGAAAAGAAAAAGTGATCCATAGTATCAAAAGCTCCCAAGAGGTCCAAGAAGATCACCAGAGCTGCAGTACCCCCGTCTATCTAGATCATCTGCAAGAGCAACCAAAGTTGTCTCTATCCCACACCCAGACCGGAAGCCAGATTGATATGGCTTCAGTCCAATGTCAGTATCATCCTCTTTAGTCCAATGTTTCTCAATAGCTAAACTCTTGTCTGAAAACTTTTTTAATGTTTAAATGGCATGGTTCACATGATATTAAAAGAGCTGTCTCAAATCAAACATAGTATCATTCTATAAACACTAAGAACACTGATTAGTGTTTCTCTATAATTAAATGTACAAAGATATATGCATTCCAAAAATAAGGAAAGACCAGTGTCTCTTTATAGATTATGTTATGTTTGCTGTAAGTATATTCAAAGAAGTGCATGCAATCAAGTTTTCCTTCAAGAAAAAAACAACAACATTATGGCAAATAGACATTTGTATACATGTACCCACAGTGCTATCCCATAAATGTGCAAGAGAGACACATCTTTTTTAAATCATTTTTTAAAGCACTGGCTATAGGATGTAAGGATTATTTCTTGTACAGTATAGAGGAACACTGCAGGGTACACATGACATTTAGATAAATACTTGCTACTTTCCATAACATGCCAAAAACATACCCCCCTAATACAAGTAAAAAAGACACCAACTTGGCTGATAGCACACATACAAATCAAGTGGAGAGAGAAGCACCATGTACTACATGATCCTTTATAATCACCAAAGAAAGGGCAAGAACATAGCCCAAACCCAATGAAATATGGATTTGGTCTGCTAGTAGCCTCCAGTATAGTATGTCAGTACATTAAATGGGAGACACAAATATATTGTCAAGTTATACTGGTTGGGAAACTCATCATCATCATCATCATCATCATCATCATCATCATCATCAGGCGATCACCGTGACCAACTAAGATTGTCTTCCAGGATAAAAGGAGGAAATTCTAAAGAGGATTGTGTAGATTCTAGCGATGGGTCCGTAAGTGACTGTGGAGGCCAATTCTAGATCCACACAGCTTCCCACAGTGAGGACACAGGTTACCAGATGAAGATGGTCCTGTAAAGGATTCATTTGACGTGCTTTTCGCTTAGCACATTTCTCCCTTTCACCTTGCACTCGGGCTTCTTCAAAGTCCATGGAACCTTTGTGAAAGGCCAACCTCCATTTAGATCGTTCATGGGCCAGAGCTTCCCAGTTTTCGATGTTTATATTGCATTTTTTTAGATTAGCCTTATGAACATCTTTAAACCTCTTATATTGACCACCGATATTCCGCTTTCCATCCTTGAGTTGGGAATAAAATAACTGCTTTGGGAGACGGCAGTCAGGCATTCGAACAACATGACCGGTCCACTAAAGTTGGCGTTGAAGGATCATTTTTTCAATGCTAGTAGTCTTTGCTTCTTCCAGTACACTGACATTTGTTCGCCTATCTTCCCAAGTAATTCGCAGGATTTTCCGGAGGCAACGTTGATGAAATCTTTCAAGGAGGTGGAAGTGATGTTTATAGATAGTCCATGTTTCGCAGGCATACAATAAAGTTGGTAATACAATGGCTTCATAAACCAGTGTTTTGATCTTCTTACAAATATCCCGATCCTCGAACACTCTGTTTTTCATTCGAGAAAACGCGGCACTTGCGGAGCTCAAACGATGCTGGATTTCACTGTCGATGTTAGCTGTAACAGAAAGATAGCTGCCAAGATAGAGAAAATGATCGACATTTTCCAGTATTGTCCCACCAAGCTGGATAGATGGCATCACCAAGGGGTTAGCTTTCACTTGCTGATGAAGCACTTTGGTTTTTTTGATGTTAAGTGAGAGACCAAGTTTTTCGTATGCTTCTGCAAAGGCATTTAGGATAGTTTGGAGATCATCCTCTGAATGTGCGGAGACCACATTATCATCAGCATACTGAAGTTCCACAACGGAGGTTGTAATTACCTTACTTTTTGCTTTCGGCCTGCTGAGATTAAAAAGCTTTCCATCAGTTCGATATATAATTCCCACACCAGTGGGAAGTTTCTCCTCGACAAGATGTAAAATCATGGCGATGAAAATAGCAAATAATGTTGGGGCGATAACACATCCCTGTTTAACACCTGATCCCACTTTAAATGGAGCACAATGAGAGCCGTTGTTGTTCAAAACCGTTGCTGTCATGTTGTCATGGAGAAGTCGCAAGATATTCACAAATTTTATCATGAGGGTGTCAGTATTTCTTTTGGCCCACTCATGATATATCAAATACAACTATAGGCAGACCAATGTGCATGTTACAATTCTGCAATTGCACCACTGAAACTCAGTCAGGTAGTGAATTAAGAACTGGGTGCAAAGATTAGCATCCTGAGAATTTCCCTTCTTTTGAAAGCAAGTTTCTAGCTGTGCAAATAGAGAACTGGCAGTGTGTGGCCAACACCTGGTAAAATCTCAGGAGCCAGGAATAGTGCTCAACAGGATTTCCAGGGAAAAAGCTTCAGTTTCCACTCAGCTCTTTGCTACTCTAGCAACTAGCAGAACTATGCAATTCCCAAATTATGCTTAATTTACCTAATTTATACAAGATGCAGAATTCAGCTTTTTTCTTGGCACAAAGTTTGGATTACTTGGACATGAAATTTTGATTTCTTCCCCACTGCCCCCTCAAGCATACAAACATAGTTAGAAATGTGTGCAAGTATGTCTGTCAGGGATAAGTCCAGAACCACCCCAGTAACTATCCTCACGTCTCTCATTCTAAAAAGGCTGACAAGGCAATGCATTAACAGGTGCCTCTTTGAACAAAAGCTTTGTCAATACTTCACTAAACATTGCCTTTGTCTTAAAAAGGATGAAAGAGTCTTATTTAAAAATTAAATATTGTTCCCTTGACAGCAATAATTCCTTAGTAGGAAACAAATGTTATAATCATGGCATAACTGCTTCATAAATTGGTTTTCTGCCTCCCTGTACCTGGTACACTGATATGGAATTATAGGAAGCGAGAAAAAAAAAATCAAGTTAATCTGCAAGTGTGCAAAACAAAACAAAAAAGTGGAATTATAACATACACTGATAAATATTCTTAGATGGAAAACCCAGAGATAAGGTTGGCTCAGACAATCTTCCAAAGCATTCTTTGGCAGATCAGAAATGAGCCTCAGGCTTGCGTGCTCCCTCTTCCCCTCATACATTCAGATTTCCTCCCTCACTTCTTGGTTTGAGCAAACCATAGTTTGCCATGATGTCTGAGGTGAGCAAGCTAAGATTTACTCAAACCAGTTTGCCTTCAAACTAGAATTGGAAACTTGAATTGCATTTCCAATTCCGGTTTGGGAGCAAACAATTGTATTTGCACAAACCACAGTTTGTAAAATACTGACATTATGGCAAAGTAGAGCTCTATTCTCACCTTCTCTGTGTGCACAGAATGAACTTGTGGAGGTAGGAATGGAATTGTATCAAATATTGTATCGAATATTATATCAAATATTGTTTTAGCTGTTAAATTGTTTTTAAAGTCTGTATGGGGGTGGGGGATATGGCATTTTATTGTATTATAGTACTGTTTTAGTAACTGTTGTAAACTGCCCAGAGTGTTTTGGCTATTGGGTGGTAGAGAAGTGAATGAGATAGATAGATAGATAGATAGATAGATGTGCCTACTGGCCCAATCCCAGACCTCCACATATCCACTGACCATTGAGGGGTCCCAATTGCAGGGAAGGATCTACCATATGTACACACAGCTGTGCACACAGAAGTCCCATGCCCATTCCCACCCTCCATTAAATGTGTGAAGGACAAGGCAGGGCTAGAAGCAAATCCCACTCCCCTTTCCATGCAGTCATTTTACATGCCTTAGAGTATGAAAGAATAAGGCTTAAAGAAGCAAGGAAATTGGAGTCAGCAAGTCCTGTGAAAGCCTTTGACCCAACAGAGCTTTTCTACTGGTTGAATGGAGGAGGTGATCCTCACTGATTCCCTTCCTGCGTAGTCCCCTTGAAAACCTGCTCCAGAGGACTGGGTGGCCCTCCACAATGGTGGTGCTGGGGGATGCAGGGGGAAGGGGGAATTGGCAAAAATACCCTCTCTCTGCATGGGGAAACATCTTTTTTAGCAGGGATTTTCTAGCAGGAGGGAGGGTGGCATGCATGGGGAACTCCACTGTTATCTCCAATCACTAATCTGAGATAACAGTGGGAATTCCTCTCCCTGGTAGCCTCCAACTAGGGGTTAGATGGGGAGCTTCTATGGGCCAGAGGTTCCCCATCACTGTTATAGAGCCTCACAAGTTCAAGAAATATGCCATAACCCTACTGGGCATGCAAAACCAATCATGTGATTCTCTGGATTGTGGCCAGAATCTCTCAGGGTGGAATTCTCTCAGTAGTTTCAAGTTGAAACTAAATCCACTTCATTCATTCCCTCCCCTCTTTTAATGTTCACATCACAATTATATTTGTATATGATCTGAAATTAAATATATAGACACCTTTAAATAAATGTTAGGATTAGTACCACTATTTCCCAATTTTGACAATGGTCTTGCTATGCTTGTAAAATTGTTTATTCTACTTTCCACTGAACTCAATAACACCATCAAAATGATAACAAATTCTATGTTAAATCCTGTAACTGGATCAGTTACAGGATTTAACATAGAAACAGAATTAGCCTCAATGGACTTCTCAATCAAATGTATAGCTAGTGGGAAAGGACAGCAGAAAAAACAATTTCGACCAACAGAGAGAGAATCACACATGCTTAGGAGCAATATTTGGAAAACAAGTTTAAGTTGACAGAAAGCCTGTTGGTATCCTTATTTCAGAGAGGGTACCAGAGGGAGAAGCAAGTAAACAAACAGCGTACCAGCCACACACATGTAAGCACAGTGCTGAGGGAGTAAAGATGAAAAAATTCAAGGGCAATATTCTAGATGGACTGGTCACAATGAGACTCCACTCTTGCACAAGCCATAATTGACAGATGGGAACAGGACAAAGGAAAACACCACAAGCAGTGACTTTGGGAAAAGGAGAAACACCATCTACCTTCATCCCCAGGGTGCCATTGTTTCTGCGAAAATGTCACATTGAGAAGAACAGCTTAGTATTCCAGTTCCAGTGAGGGTAAATCATAAAATTCTGTGGGCTACAAAAGCTAGTAAAGAAATATGGTGCATATAGAAAAGCATAAAGCACAGGGAAGGCAAGGGTTCTTGACATACATTTCATGTAAGTGCTTATTTCCTATCACCTTCCATAGGACTCAGCAAATTATTGCATTTTATTGTATTATTCATATAAGTTAACTGCTTCAGTGAAACTGTAGAATACTCACTGTGAAAATGAATATGAAAGCCCAGGACCTGCATCCATTTGGCTCTCTGAGTTTACATAGCTACAGTTAAACCTAAGCAAGGAGACAGACACAGCTTCCTCTCTTTCCCCAAACCACCAATTGCTGACCTTTTAAAAATACTAAAATAAAATAAAAGCACAAACAGTATGTTCACTTCCCTGATTCCAACAAATTGGACCAATTCAATGGTAATAAATTGGATCAAAGAACTTCAATGGTTCAATTTGGACAATTATCCAAACCACAAGAGAAGCCAACCAAGAGCTTAACGCCAATGCTAAACAAGGTGTCACTAAGGTCTACCTCTAACATGCTCAGATTATTTCCACATCTTCCTTGTTACTATTTTTCCTATTGCTACTCACATTTCAATAAAAACTAGAAAATACTATCTTTTATTATAAATCTAAACAATAATTTAGTCGTTAACATAATGGTTTTCAGTTTCATCTTTAGAAAGTCTTTCCTGCATTAACTGATCTATTGAGAAACCCCCCATGCCTGTCTGATAAACTCAAAAATATCAAAAGGAACAATGTAATTATAAAGTGGTATAATTGCAAACAAACACAAAAAATATAGCACACTTGTTATAAAGACAATGATTACAGTTGTCGTGGTTAGTAAAATGATGATATTTTTATTTATTTATTTATTTATTATATTAATACCCCGCCTTTTTTCCTGCAAGGAACCCAAGGCGGCTTACATAATCCTCCTCCCCCTCTCCATTTTATCCTCACAACAACCCTGTGAGGTAGGTGAGGCTGAGAGTCAGTGACTGGCCCAAAGCCACCCAGTGAGTTTCATGGCTGAGCGGGGACTAGAACCCAGATCTCCCAAGTCCCAGTCCAACACTCTCACCACTACGCCACACTGGCTCTCCTGATCGCCAGATTTTATTTTGTTTCATTGCTTTGTCAAAACTTCAAATTGAATCCAAAACTTTCTTCTGTTGAAGCAACATTTCTCATGGAGGGCAGCTGAAATTAATCTACGGTCTATGATATACCTCTTCCAAACCACTCATGATCCAATGTGAGACTTCCAAAATCTTAATCCAAGGGTCAGAAACGTACAAGATGTGGCAGGGCCAGAAGCAGATGCGTAGTCCAGAAGCAGGAGAAGGTCAAGCACGGGTAAGGCAAGGATCAGTGTTTGTAGCAGAGAATCAGGAGCTGGCTGCAGACACCACACTGAATTGTGTTGCTGTGGCAAAGGTAACAGGAAGCCTCTTGTAGGGCTTCCTGTGGCTCCCAGCTGGTATGCATGAGTTACTGGCTCTGACCCTGTGAACACCTACCAGTCCGGTACTAACCCTGTGAGTATTTGCAGCTGGACTTGCCTGCCTTCTCCATCGGGTCACCAGATGGAGCTGCAGCGCTGTGTCGGCTGAGCAGATACTGACACAAAAAAGCTTCAGTGTAGAAGACCAAAAAAAAAAACAACCCTAGGAATCTCAGAGATGAATGGTGGCAGCCCAGATTCCTAGTGTGGCTGTGAACAGAAGCTTTTGCTTCCATTTTAGATTAAGCACAGTTTAGTGTTACATTGAAACTCTAAACTGTGCTTAATCTTAAGTATGGTTTGCTGAAATAAGTCAGCTTAATAACCTATAGTTTGAAACTGGGTTGTTTCAACAAACTATAGTAAACCACAGTTTGTCTGGGTTTGGAAGTCACAACAAGCTTTGGTTTACTGGAAGAAGAGCGGAGAGCATGTGAGCTCAAGACTTGCTGAGGCTTGTCCTCATAATGGTAGACCATGGTTCAGCATTATAAGTAAATGAAGCCAGTTATCTATAGCCAGTTTGACCTGGAGGAAAATTCCTTTCTTTTGTAATCTGTTAAACTCTAATCACAAAATAATGTTGGGCTACTTTTATTCCAGAAAAGCAAAAAATATATTAAATCTATATTTGACTTGAAAAACAAAGACATCTGAATGTGACTGATCATATACTGGCTTTAACATAAATATCATATTGGACAATCCTTGTAGAAATCTGTATCAGCTGCCATGCTCTCCTATTGAATTGTATTAGTAAGGAATAGTCCTAGCATGCTGGAGAAGGCTTATTACGGAGAAGATACACCATCTCAAGATCCAATAACTTTTATAGTTAAGTGAAGGAAATTCTAGTCATTCAAACCACCTCAGAAAAAGATTCTTTTTATTTCTGTTTGTTTCCAGCTTGCTATTCTGCAAGAAGTAATGATGAGCTATTCCCCTTTATCAGAGTATACAAGTTGACAAGCCAAGCTGACTGAGCTAAAATGAAAGACTGTCTAGACTGAAGTCATCAGAAGCGGAGATATTCAATATTTCACAAGTTTGGGGAAACACAGTAAGATTCTGGCTGTCAACACTGCAACCACCTCCTTTTAAATTTGATTTAAAGCTACAAAAAGTTATGAAGAAGATTTTATGTAAATTACCAGAAAAGAACCTGCAATGAACCTGTCAGTGATATGCAGTTGTCCATCCCCCATTCTTTCAGTGGTTATGCTTTATGGGGAAAAAAATATTTCAACAAAACATGCTGCATTTTCCTCACCTCTAAGCACATCTAAGAAATCCTCAGGAGAAAACTTAAGGATATACCTGAAGACATTTTACTACTGAACATTCTCTATGCATTTCATAGTACTGTTGTGATATGTATCACATTGACCAGCTGTAGCACAGTGTTTACACATGGAAAGGAACAGAATGGCTGTAAACAAGTGTGTTATGTCTTTCTACTTTCCCGTGTTCTTTCTCATGGGAAAGCTAGGCCCTGGGAACATTATGAGCTAGTCACATGGTTTGTATGTTCTGAATGACGTGCTAACTTGTTTTTCCTGTCTGAAGCCATTTTAGAGAAGAGCAGGACTGCTTTCTCTATTCCTTCTCTCTTCTGGCTATTGCTTGACGGACTTTGCAACAATGTAACGTCTTTGCTAAAGTGGAGTGAAGCTCAACCTACTCCACTGGAAATAATGCTTGCTATGCATTGTACTCTGCACATGGACTGTAACTAGGAAATGTATACTCTGTAGAATATTACTTGCTAAGTAAATAAACAGGTAGAAATAGACCTGTGGTGCTACAGAGTGTTTCCTTGCCACTTGAATTAGTCTGCAAACCGGGAAAGCGAGAAGCTGGAGTCGGATTACAGGCAAGCTGGCTGGCAGCTTCAAACCGACACGCTGCACGCTGCGCAGAAGGGGGTGAGATCTGGAAGATCTGTGTGTGGAATAATGGGCCTCTATGCACAGACAGGATTATAAATCTCCCATCCAGCATAGGCATACGCGGGGCTCTGCTGTCACTCACACGCCATCAAGTACATTGTTACATACAGCATCAACTAAAGGACCAGCACCACTCACTCTATGTAAAATAACTTAGAAGCAGCTCCACTCTGAAATTTTAAGCAACTGCTCATGGAGAAAATAAAATCAATTTCATTTTCCTATAGGCATGACTGGATAGCACCAGCTGTTGAGACCCCTTCCAGTCTGGCTTTTGCCTGAGTATGGCACTCAAACTGTGCCTGAGATTTTCTACTGCTACTTTAAATCAGTGAATGGGAGTTGGGGAAGAGAGGACTACTGTATCTGAAACTATTTGGGAGTTGGTCACTCACTACTTGATCCCTGGGATCATATCTGGCATGAGAATGGAGATGGGCCTCACACTTCCATGCTCTCTTCCTGCCCCTCAATAGTTTGTATACTGTGCGGATAAATTAACAACTGGTTGATTATAAATAAGACCAACTGGTTCTATCTTGCACTTTCATGGAGGTCTTGAGTTCACATGAGCAGATCAAGGAAGGGAATGAGTAAACCCAAGAACTACGGTACTTCTGATCCCACTGTAAATATAAACCCAGGGGCCAAGCAATTAATGAATAGATCCTTGGCAAGCGAAATGCTACCAAAGTTACTGTTATTGTCACAATCAGAGAAAGTGTCCAGTGGAAAAATCCAATGTCTTAAAGTGGCAACCCATAAATATATTTTAAACATGTCCAGAAGGCAATTCTTTGAGACACAGGATGAATGGCCATGACCCCCAACACATTCTCCCAGCCCTTGGCTACCGAGGTAAATGTTAAGGTCCAGCCTAACCATGATCCTGAGGGGACCTAATCAGAGAAAGAGGTGAGGGATCCTGCAGGGACCTCATGTACAACTAGGGACTCTGAAGAACCTGCTGTCGGAGTAGAGCAGCCCAAGTTACCCAGCCCCAAGGACACCTCAACTAAGTTCCCTGACACCCCCCACCTGGACCACAGGCTCTCTCTCCTTCATCCCCAGAAACCAAAACAGCATCAGGATGAGCAGAAAGTCCACAGCCAACAGAGAAGCTAGGGTGGCCATATATCCTACTTCTAGTGGGCAGATAGCAGATCTCCAGATGTTTTGGACTTCAAATCCCAGCATTCTTAACCATTGCCCATGCTGGCAGGGGCTTCTGGGAGTTGAAGTCCCAAACATCTGGAGATCTACCTTTTGCCCACCCCTGTTCTAGAGGACAGTCCTCTATTTGAAAACATCCACTGTTTGAAGGGCTGTCCAATCCAAGTCTGATTTCAGATGAGAGAGCAGGGACCTTGAAGATACCCATCAACAGTTAGCAGCTGGGCAGCAGACCAAGCAGACACATAGGTTCCTTTGTCACAGTCTTACCCACTATGGTGAGGTATGTTGGGTTCCTAGTTAATTTATAGTAATTATTCCTAAATTTTAAACAAATTGTGTCCTCTTTTGGGATGTGTGTGATGTTTTTCATCTTTTTTGGCCATCCGAACTGAATATCTTGATATATAGATAGGTGTTTATGGGTCAGTCCTTTAGTATCTGTAGTATTCATTGGTTTATATAAATTAACATATGCAAATTTTAGATAGATCTATGTCCTCTTGCCCTCTTTTTTGGCAATGCATATCCTCTTTTGACAATTTATAAGTGGCCACCCTAGGAAGAGCACTTGTCTGGCTGCCAGAAGGACCTACTATCTTCTTGGGAGATAGCGGGAAGAGGAAGAACCCTGGGGAAGACCACATGTGCACTGGGACCCAGCAGATAACCAGGAAGGGAAATGAGCTGACTGAGGGGACATAAACCTCATGGAAATTTGCTGTGATATAGCTCCCTATAGGGCCCCCATAGGCACTATAGTGGAGTGCCAATGAAACTGACAACAGACAGTGTACTATGGGTGGTATGAGTTCTTGTCCATTAGCTGATAGTTTAAACATTTCATTGATGAGTACCTTAGTACTTTCCACAGTTTGCGCTCATGATGAACTGGTGCTCAATAACCTTCACTTACTACATGTAAGTGTCTCAGCCCCAGTGACAAATCATCAGCACACAAGCGAGTTAAGCACCTGTGCGAGGAGAAGGTAAGTGCTATTTACTTATTACTTATCTATTAAATTACCCCAGGTAATAATTTAAAACTCATAAATTATCAGCTGAAGCCAAAACAAGAGCCCAGCAAAAGGAGCTAAATCCCAGAAAGGTAACCTTTTACAAACTTACAGTTGGGAGCTAAATCCCACGGGAGAAATCCAGCAGGCTATCAATGGCTACTAGTCCTGATGGCTATATGCTACCTTCAGTATCAGAGGCAGCATGCCTATGCACACCAGTTGCTGGGGAACATGGGCGGTAAGATGCTGTTACACTCATGTCCTGGTTGTGGGTTTCCCCTTGGCAGCTGGTTGGCCACTGTGTGAACAGAATGATGGACTAGGTAGACCCTTGTCTCATCCAGCATGGCTCTTATGTTCTTACATGATCTGGCTATGAATTAGAGGAATTTAATAACTTGCCCACAAAACCATCAGAACAGATGGCAAGGTGTATTGGATATAACTAAAAAGGTTTCCACCTTTTTTCAGTCCATATGTTCTTATGCCCTCCTTCCGGCTGAGTAGACTGCTTTCATATAATGTTCATCTCTGGGTGACCTTGCCTTATTTTATTTTTTTAAATCAATCAAGTGTTTTCTTTCTATGGATGGCTGAGCTGTGAAATCCTTTCTTAGTTGTGTTGAGGATTCTAATCTTCTCTCTTACAATATTTAAATTTGCAATTGTGAAAACATGGATGTTACCCTATAAGTTGCAAATGCAACATTCTGGCCTCTCAATGTAAATTGAAATCAACAAAATTAAAATCTGCAGATTGGGGACGATTCTTCAAGAAAAAACTAAGCACTGACACCTGCTCCACTCCTCCATCCTCCATCACACACACACGTCTGTATTACTGATTCATGGCTGGTGACATTAAAAGTATGAATCTCTGTAGCTCAGACGAATACCTTTTCCATTTAAGGAATAACTCATATCTTCTGCTTTCCCCCCATAGTTTTCAAATTTCACAATACTAAGCGCAGCTTATACAGCCACTAAAATTTCATTTTCCATTTCCCTGACTTTCCCTGACCAACTTTGTTAATTTCCCTGACCATCATTCAAAAATAACCCCAAGTTAAAGGAATTCATAGGTTACATTGCATTAAATAACCGTTTTATTAAACGTCATGTCATGTGAACCGAGGACAGGTTAGCTTGTTTTTGGCTTATAAGCCACCCTGACAATCCATGGCTTGTAGTAGGGCCTGTTTGACCCACGATGGGTTGTCATGTCATCCAAACCTGGATGACACTACCCATTGTGGGTCAACACTGCCTATAAGCGAGCTGCTTAGGAAGAGCGGCAAAACCCCCTTGCAGTTCTTGCCAAGCGGCTAGTGGGTGACCACCATTGCAAAAGTGCCCAAGCAGCACTTTGGGGCAGCTGGCAAAGGCTTCACCCCCCTCCTCACTGACACCGCAAGCTATTTGGGGCTTGCTGCAACTTGACTTTGTTTTTTTAAAACTTTTTTCGGGGGAGATCATGAAAACCAGCTGTTGAACCTGCTTTCGTGATCCCCATGGGGGTATCCACAAGGTGCCCCTCCAAGGACACCATGTGGTACCTTGAAGGGGCTGCCTGTGGTTGCCTCCCCTAAAAAAAATAAATTGTACCGATAATGTGTGCAAATAATTGCGCTCATTATTTTTTTAAACCCGACCTGCCAGATTGGTGCAAATAGGGTAGGGCAGGGCATTTTAGTGCGAGGGGGTCCCTGGACTAGGTATTGGCCAGGGTGGGTGCCTGCAGGCAAAATCCAGCAGGCACCCACCCTGTACAGTACCTACCCTAGGCTGCAGGTAAGTATTTCCCCCCTTTGCAAGGAGCTAACAAGTTTGACAGGACTGGACCTAACAGCTCCTTGCAAAGCTCTGGGAGATTGCGGTGTGCAGGAAGGGGTTCTTCTCCCCTTTTTGCAGCATGATTTCCTGGTTTCTTTGGAGGAGATCAGGTGTCCCTAGTGTCCCCCCAGTTTTGCAAGTGATCCCCCGCAGCTAGCATTGGGGGAACCTTCAAAACTGGAAAGGATTCCCAATGACAGGAGAGAGGGCTCAGTTTGACATGTGTCAAAGTAATGTCAAACTCCTGTACTCCTGGCACTGAGAAGCCCTCCAAATTTTGCCACTCCCCACGGTGCTAGCAACTCGGGGCCAATGGCAAAACCGAAGGAACACTTGGGACTTGTGATCACCCCAACCCACTTGAGGATCCTTCTGGCAAAGGGGGGCAATTGAGAGGATGGCTCCCAAAACACCCTTTTCCACATGATCCTCGGGGGGAGTTGGGGGGGACCTCATGTGCCCCTGGGTTATCCACATTTGGAAAAGTGAGGGCAGCCCATGAGCACCCCCCAAAAAACCCCCTTAGATTCTGCTGCTAAGGGTCCTTCCTACACCCCCACCCTTCTCCCCCCAGCACTTGCAAAGTGGGTTTTGCAAAGTGTTACAATGTTCATTTTTGGCAGGTGAGTTTGCTGGGAGACAAACTGTGGCAGGACTGGACTTTACAGCTGGCTAGAAGAAATAATGGCTGGCTACTAAGTACAGCCAGCCACAATTTGCTGACCCCTGTCAAAATATTCACATCTTCAAATCAACTGACACTGATTCCAGTTTGTTTGACTGCTCAAATTACCCAGCTGCAAAAAGCCAGCCAGCTTCTCCAGAATAAAATAACACTATCACATGCAGGTTGATTTTATTCTGTTTTACTGTTAACAACCATCAGACAATAAACATTTTCAAAATCATATAATCATATTATGGAATATGTGTGCATCATTACATTACATTTGTATTCTGCCACTTCTCTACTCCAACTACCTCCAGTGCAGAGTGTCCTCTTGCAGCAGCATCTCAAAAAATTCATTACACAAGTATAACAATCACAATTTCCCTGACTTTCCCTGACCAATTTCCATTTCCCTGACTTTCCAAAAAGTGGCAACCCTATTATATACACTGAAAGATTTACATACTTATCAGTTTTGTGATGTATTTAGTTTTCGCTTTTTAGTTTCCATGTTTAATTTTGTTTTCTTCATTGAGAAACCATACTGTGCAGCCTTCCCCAACCTAGTGTCCTCCACATGTTTTGGACTACAATTCCCAGCAACCCTGGCCATTGGCCATGCTGACTGATGCAGGGGGGAGTTGAAGTCCAAAATATCTGGCGGGCACCAGGTTGGGGAGCACTGCTATAGTGTTTTAGGCCTTTTAAAATCTTGTCAATGTTTCTATCTACCAGTTGTTTTATTGTTTAAATTTTAATTGTTTAATCACTCCACAGCCAATTTTGGAGATGGGTGGTATAGAAATATTTTAAGTAAATAAATAAATACCTTTTCTTAATGCTATTTCAACCCTGGGTTCCAGCATCTGCCATCAAGTTATTAAGCATGCTGTTTATGTAAGTGTATCCTAGAGAGCAACATCATCTGCAAACAATCTTTCAATGACAATCACCACATTCTTCATAGGTTATCAAAGCTTGTTCATCCCTGCTACCAGGGATCATGTTTCTGTAACTAAAATAGCACCTATTAGTTAAAAGAAGAATGTAAGAATTCACTTTTCCTGTTTCTTATGAACAGCACAGAAGTGCCAATAACTCAAAATGAAGCACTACAAGCCTGAAATGGCTTAGCCTTATACATATGTATGCAGAAACTGACAGACAAACATAAGCAGAAGAACAATGTGAAATAATGAGCCAAAGATTATCCACATGAGAGCCATTATCCTCATTTGTATAGTTATGACAGAAGATTTTCTGTTTATATTATTTAATTTCAATCAGAAAGGCAGTGATTCTTTTTAATTTTGGTACTTTGTATTGACTTATTACATTTTGTTCTGGGCCGAAAATACTATTTATGAATGACATAGATTTGTACAAGATGAACAGCTTTAGTAACACAGGGTCAGAATCAAGTCTATACAGGCATCAGACTGAGCAAAAATAATTCTCAGTCATTTATTTTACTTTTTAAAGGATGGACATCTTTTCTGTAAAGCTCACACCTCAAGCAGTCTAACTAAAATGCCAGTGGGTAACAATTTGAAGTCCCCAGCAGAGAGGCAGTGGTGAAATCACATTTAATTATATGATTCACTGCTTTTTCTTTAATATGCAATGAACAAGGCAGTAAATTAGAAAACATTTTCTACACTCTGTTCCATTAAATTCTCTCTTTTTTAAAAGCTGTGTTTCCCACAATGAAGATTTGTTGTTTTTATGGTGTTTCAATACTCTCGTTTTACAAAAAAGGCTGCCACCTTTTTACTGTTAAGTATTTAAATTAAAGTAATGGTTGCATGATTTGAGGCCCCAAACCCTGTGGCATTGCAATCACTAATTAATTAACTTTATCTGTGTTGTGTTATGTTTTTAAAATAATAAAAGAAATTATATGATCATATCCCACTGATTTCAGTGAAAAGAACTATATACAT
The DNA here is from genome assembly GCA_021292165.1 of Shinisaurus crocodilurus. Lineage (NCBI taxonomy): Eukaryota > Metazoa > Chordata > Lepidosauria > Squamata > Shinisauridae > Shinisaurus > Shinisaurus crocodilurus. The sequence continues at coordinate 54,392,393 of CM037879.1, read as the reverse complement.
GTTTAAGCTTAACTATTTACTTCAATAATTCCTTGATGCAGCCTTCCCCAAACTGGTGCCCTTCAGATGTTTTGGATATGATTCCCAGCACTCCTGACCATTGGGCATGCTGGCTGGGGCTGATGGGAGCTGAAGTCCAAAACATCTGGAGGGCACCAGACTGGGGAAGGCTTCATGTGACAGGAGCTAAAATGTTCAGCATCTAAAATTCACAAGCCTACACCTAACCAGTGGTGGAAACAACCTGAATTCCCAAGTCAACATGCCTAAGCTCCTATGCAACACTTGAACCCTTTTATATACTTATCCACCATTTACAAAACACTAGAGGGTGCTATGTTTGTTTGTTTTTCTTTTGAAACAGAGAAAAATGTATTGGTAGTAGTGATGGATGACAGGATAAAAATTAAAAAGCCCCAATACTAAATATTTGCACTAGCATATCTGCATGTAACACTCGAGTGACATCCGAGTGATGCTGGTATGTTGAACAAGTGCAATAATAAGTAACACTGCAGGAGCTTAGTGCTAGGCAAAGCCAAAATATTTCAATTCTGGCCACCAGCTGCATACTGAAGTTTGCAGATCACTTAGGAGATATGCCCTCACAGAGCCCAGATGGTACGTGTCGGGCATTTTCCAAAATGGCTCCAGAACAAGAGTGCAGAAATCCCCCCAAAGAGTTAATAAAGCCTAAACACTGTTCTCCGCAAGACAAATAGTAAGGCAAAGTATTCCTTCTCTTCAACCCATCCAAGTGAACCCTCAAATAACCACCAACATGGATTTTTCAAATTCAGCTTATCACATATGATTATATCCAAAGGTGACATTCTGCTAGCACAAATGACATTGTGCTACTGGAAACCAAGTTCTGAACTCTGTGCAAGGGGAGAATCCAACTAAAGTTCCAGTTGTACAACTGCTTGCAGGTCTTAGGTTCACAAAGTGTTCCAGTAACACTTGTGCAACTACTTGAGCAACAGAAAAAGGCAGGGGAGCTCCGCTAGCACAGCGGTTTCTTCCACTAATGATAGTTGGATGCAATAGTGTATGGGGCTGCTCACACGTAACAACAAGCCATCAGTTTAAAAACTGATGGGTTATTGGGGATGTGCAGGCACGCTGCCTGCAGCACACCCATCTCTTGTGCTTTACTCATGTCAGTCTGTTCCAGCAAAAACAATAAAGGGCAGTATCCAATGGGGGCCACTGTGCTTATGCAATTGAGTAGCACTAGCGTATGCTATTGGTGTTGCACTCGAGGTTGCTTATGGTATGGTAGTGCTACATCAATTGTGTAAGTGCAGCAACCCCATTGGATACTGCCCAATGAGTCTTGTGGCCCCTTAAAGACTAACACATTTATTCTGGCATAAGCTTTTGTGGACACTGTCCAGTTCCTCAGATAGAAAATCTTTAAAGTGTCACAAGACTCTTTGTTGTTTCCATAGGTTACTTACTGTGGGAGAGGTAATGCCTTAGACATACAGAGGTTCAGCTACCACACAGTAGTTTACAGTACTGGGTAAATGAAATTGAGTAATCTGATTCTGTCAAAAGAGAAAGAAAAAAAAGATGAAGAACCAAGGGAAAGAAGGCCAAAAAAATCTGGAAGAAAAACCACCAATGAAAATGTTTTATTAGTAGCTGCTGCTTACATGATCGTTAGAAGAGACCAGAGTGGGAAGGTGCTCATCCTGCTTCTAGAGCAGTGTTCTCCAACCTTGGGTCCCCAGATGTTTCTGGCCTACAACTCCCAGCATGCCCCAGCCAGCTACGCTGGGAGTTGTAGGCCAAAAACATCTGGGGACCCAAGGCTGGAGAATACTGTTCTAGAGTCATGAACTGAAGCAGGACCTCTCCTTGTTTGCCAGCTGTTTGGCTAAAGCACTAGAATGTTCTGAAACTAGCTGTGCTCAAGCATAAATCCACAGAGATTCATAAATCCATAGAGAATCTATGAAGCCTTATCTGACAATAGCAAGAAAAGATTACTGAAATATAGTTGACTAAATCACACTCAGGGACTTGACTGTCTTGTATTATTTACCAAAGGCAGAAATCAAAAGAAGCGTCAAACCTGTTTGCAATTATACCATCCAAATTACCAGTTTAGTGTCATGCCACTGTCTTCCACCAAGTAAACTCCAATATTAAAAAAAGAGGGGGAAGAATTAGGGAAGGTAGAAATATTTTCATATGAAACAAAGTAACCATTTTGCTGCCACAAACTGACAATTTCTTCTATATATTAAAAAGTGTCAAGCCAGTCATTATAGCACACATGATGGCTTCAGAAAAAGGCAACATACCCAGTTTTGCAGCTATTCTATATGGACTCTTAGGAAAAGAGCAAACACTTTTAAAAATAGATTTCTCTGCATCAATGCAAATATAGTAACTAATGAAACGAAAATATTACCGTATTACTGAACTATCATTCTTTTTCTGGCCTTTCGAAGACTTTTCTTCTTAATTGAGTTTAAGCTGCTTTGTAAACTAACAGAAACGTTACAAACAGACTTGTCAATAATGACAAGGCAAAATGAAGCCTAGTGACAACTTCTGAAAGCCTCTGAGAACACAGGTACACTGCTCATCCGCTATCTTTAGGAGTCAATCAATGAAGCTTAGCCACGCTTGATTAGGGAACATACCTCCCTGAGCAAATGCCAGTTTGTCCTAAAGCAACTGCACATGCTCCACTACTTACTTTTAATATTTAACAGTATTTGCCATTATAGCATTTGCATTTATATTAACCTTAAAGTTGGGGTAAAGGAAACTGTGACAGCAACATGTATAACTAAAGACTCACAAGTGAGGTATATTACCACATATACAGCTTTGAAAGAAGACAACAGTAACCAGGATTTCAGCTTCTCAGCACCAAAATCTATGAACCTGGCTGTTTAGATATCACATTATATTTTCATATTTTCAGCAACAGCTGCAGGGAGCTTGTTTTGCCTTTCTCTGTCAGAAAAAAAATCTATAAGAACCTTATAACTAAGAACTAGTGCCTGAGTTTTGCTTCCCCCACCCCCTCCCAATCCCTTTTCCTTTTGTGTCATGTCTTTTAGATTGTAAGCCTGCGGGCAGGGACTGCCTTATTATTAATCTTTGTAAGCCACTCTGGGAGCCTTTTTTGGCTGAAGAGCAGGGTAAAAATGCTGCTGCTGCTGCTGCTGCTGCTGAAGATAAAGGAGTTGTGCCAAGTACCGTAATTATAGACCGATAACTTGCTTACCAACTATGTTTAAACTGTTTACGGGTGTATTGGCAGATTCTGTTTATCGGCATTTAGTTATGCAGAATCTCATACCAGAAGAACAAAAAGGGGATTGTCGAAATTCACGCGGAACAAAGAATCAACTACTTATTGATAAGATGATATTGAAGAACTGTAAAAGAAGGGAAACTAATCTGTATGTTGCTTGGACTGATTATAAAAAGGCGTTTGATAGCCTGCTGCATACTTGGATTAATGAAACAATGCAGATATGCGGAATCAACAATAACATCAGGAGATGCTTGATAAGAATGATGGAACAATGGAATACTACTTTAATGGCTAATAGTACCGAGTTGGGGAATGTTAAAATCAGGAGAGGACTATTCCAAGGTGATTCGTTATCACCTCTTCTATTTGTGATAGCCATGATACCACTGACAATATTGTTAAATGACACGGGCCATGGATATCAAACATCGAAGACATCTGGAAGGATCTTGCATCTTCTCTATATGGATTATCTCAAACTATATGGGAAAACAACGCAGGAAATAGAATCACTTACGCACAAGGCCCGAATATTTAGCAAGGATATTGAAATGGATTTTGGGATAGGAAAATGTGCAACTTTATCAGTAAGAAAAGGAAAATTTGTTGAAACAGAAGGTATACAACTAATGGAAGGGAAGGGAATACAGAATCTTGGATATGATAAAAATTACAAGTATTTGGAAATATTACAAGCAAATGATATAAACCATGAAATAATGAAGGGGAAGACTAGAGCAGAGTATTTAAGGACAGTAAGGAAAATACTGAAATCAAAATTGAATGGTGGAAACATTATAAAAGCAATAAATACTTGGGCGGTTCCGGTGATAAGATACAGTGCTGGAATTGCAGATTGGACAGGGGCTGCGTTGGACATTTTGGACCGGAAAACAAGAAGCTAATGACCGCAAACCATGCTCTACACCCAAGAAGTGATGTGGATAGACTATATCTGCCACGAGATAATAGAGGACGAGGATTGCTGCAAGTGAAACAAACGGTGGAAGAAGAAAAAGGATCTCTTAGTGAATACATCCACAGCAGTAATGAAAGAATGCTGAATGAAGTCTGTGCAGAAGGTATCCTTAAAATTGCTGAATCAAAAAATGCATACAGAAAGGAGGTGTTAAAAAACAGGAAAGATGCCTGGTACAATAAGCCATTACATAGATTCATAGAGTTGGAAGGGGCCTACAAGGCCATCAAGTCCAACCCCCTGCTCAATGCAGGAAACTAGAGGAGGGGTCTCCCATCCAAGTAATAACGAGGCCTGACCCTGGTTAGCTTTCCACACTCAGACAAGCTGAGCCAGCGTGAGCCACAGGCCTGTGTCGAAGGTAAAGTGGATAAGGCTAATAATTGGATATGGCTAAAATCTGGGACCCTAAAAAAGGAGACGGAAGGACTTATATTAGCTGCACACGAGCAAGCACTTCGGACCAATGTAATTAGAGTAAAAATGGAAAAAACTGGAATGGATAGTAAATGTAGGCTCTGTAAAGAAATGGATGAGACAATAGATCATATTATTAGTGGAGCAGTAAGATCACACAGATTGATTACAAAAGACGACATAACCGAGTCGCGGCAATGCTACACTGGATTTTGTGCAAGAACTATGAGATACCATCTGCAAAATACTGGTGGGAACATAAACCTGAAAAGGTGGTTGAGAATGGAAGAAAGACGGTTAAGATCTTGTGGGACTTTAAAATCCAAACTGATAAGAAGCTCGAGCACAATACCGCAGACATCACTGTGGTTGAGAAAAACTTAGTTAAGCTGATTGATGCGGCGATCCCAGGTGATAGCCGGGTAGAAGAAAAAGAGATTTAAAAGATCACGAAATATCAGGATTTGAAAACTGAAGTACAGTGTCTCTGGGAGAAAAGAACAACAGTGATGCCAGTAGTGATAGAAGCATTAGGGGTGATCCCAAAAGGGTTGAAAAAACACTTGACTGCAATTGGCATTGATAAGCACGATAGAACAGTTAAAAAAAGAGTAGCACTACTAGGTACTAGCTGCATAATCAGACGATACCTCACTGACTCTTAGGTACTGGGTTGTACCCAAGCAGTGAGGTTCCAAAAATCCGGTCCAAACATCTGGTGGATCATGGATATCTGAATATCTGAATAATAAAAGTCTAATATTGAGCATACCAAACAAGAAGTGACAGGAGCATCAGAAAAAGAGAAATGAAAAATCACTTTGTTTACTTATTATCAATTTTGATAATATGCCTTTCTTCTTCCACAATAAGAAATGTGAAGCTGACCTTGAAAATGTCAGGAGATAAGGCCTCCAGATGTGGGATAAAACAGTGGATAGCCCTCCATTTCCATCTGGTTTTGTTACACAAATCATGAAAGGATATAAGCAAAACAATGTATTTTCTCTCTCTCATTTTGTGACTTCCTGTAGTGTGTTGGATTTAAAGTCTAAAAATATATATCTACATTTCCATTTCTAGGAACAGAAATCTAATTTTCAGATATAAACATTCACACCAAGTACTGAATTTTGGGGGGGGGGGGGGGAACTAGAATACAAATTTGAAGTAATTTTGCAGAAGTCCTACATTCTTATTCAGATGCATTGCTTTTGCTTCATGTATTTACTGCAGTGTATACTGAACTGAACTACAAAATCTTTACAAGATTATGATATTTAAACTAGGCACTAAGCCTTGTTTATTCTTCTCCAACTCTAACCAAACGATGAAGCTTGTTCAAGCAACAAGACTGCATTTTCAGGGAGCTCAGAATCAATCCTGAAGTTACTCCCCAATCCCTTCTCATAGAACAAACAAGTTTGTTTAGATGTAAAACTAAGCTCACCTATGAAGGCTAAAGGGGATAGCATATCTAAAAATAGTATTTTATTTACAAAAATTGTGCATACTCCTCTTAATGCCCACATTGTTGAGGACATCCGTAATTTCAAACTAACTGATTTGTTCTCAGACTAGAACTATACATTAAAAATGTGCCTCCCACACTATCATAACCATGCATTTAGTTCCCTCTTCATAACTTCTAGGACCACTTATTTATTTTATTTATTTCTTATATTTATTAATCACCCATCTGGCCGGTCACCTGGCCACCCTTATCCATGGTCTCATATCACAGCTCTGTGAGTTTCACTCCCCCCCCACATACATATACATCATTAGCTGCCACCGGTGATGACCAGTGATCTCACTATTTGTATGCAACATGTCTGGGCATTCATATGAGCAGTCACAGTGTAAAATAGCCTCCCAACAGAAACTTCACCACCCAACTTGCTATCTGAATCTATCCTATTTTCTGTCTCCCCCTCCCTTTGCTTTTGTTTCTTTGGCCTAATCCTATCTATATGCTTTCTCCCATGCTGCTCCTTTATGTCTGGAATCTCCACTGATCAAGGCATTACCCTGTCTGCTTCAAATATCTTCTCAAAATCTTACTCCTTAACAAAACAGAAAGCATCCTACCTTCACTTTGCCTGCTACTCCATTGATTCACCCCAGCCAATCTCACTACACACTTTCAGTCCCCAGCCTCTACTCCCTGTCCTGTTCATCTAACAGACCATATGCACTCTAGCTAGATCTGTGTTTAGCACAGTGTTCAACACACTGTTGGAAACATCAGGTGAAATAAGACTAATGCTGGAGTCTTTCACATAATTAAGAAATCAATAGAATGAGAAAGCTCTACTATCTTGGTCAGCAACTGGATTTGCTGAGGAGTCTTTGCGACAGGGCAGTGAAGGGTGGTAGGTCAACCCAATCACTGATGGCACAGCTACCCCCATCTTCCCCTCTCATTCTCTACTCCACCCTCTCTCAGCTACCCACAATAGCCATCTTGGGTAAAGTAAAGCTAGAACACTCAGGCTGGCAACTGGAAGGCCAGGCAGAAAACCCTGACAACTGTTGACAGCCCCCCCCCCCCCATTTACCTGAAAGCAGCACTACACATCCATGCGGCTTCCACATCAATCAGCCTCAAGTAAGGAGAGAGCCTCAGATGGGAACATTGGTCTGATAGTTGCAACTAGGAATACATCAGTACTTACAGAACTTTTACTAAAACTAGTATACATTTTAAAAGATATTTGTGAGATAATTATGCAGCTTAATGAATAATGTTTCTTCTTGATGAAACGAGAAAAATATTTTTGATGTTTATACCCTTAGAGACATAATGTGATGAGGAGCAAATTATTTTAACAAGGTATTTTAACGAGAAAGAGTAGACTATCAATTTTACCTTGGTGAAACAGGCCAAGCAGCAAGCTCTCATAAGAAAGCAACTGTTTCCTAAGCTGCAGGCGCTAGTAACTGATTAATGGCTTATTTTCAAATTTAAAAAATAGATAATGTGCAATTGGAGCCAGTCATCAGTCCTGTCCTGTTTTCATAACTAAACAAACAGGGTTGGGCCTGGAAGTGGAGTTTGAGGGCTCTAGAGAAAGGGTGTGTGTATGCAAAGGAAACAGAGTTTCAATCCTGTGTTTGATCTGAAGGGCATAGCAGAGAAATGTGCATGAAGAGTACTGGGTATCTAGAGAAAGAAACCTTGTAAAATTATACTGAGATTCTAAATATTAGGCGTCAGGTTGGTTGACAGGCCTAATGGGAACCAGAACTTTCTGCAAAGGTCAGAATTTTACTAACAATGCAAACAAGCCCGATAAAAGCTCAATATTCAGATTGGTTAAAGTTCTTCATAGATATATTTATGACACTTTCAAAACATAACATTTTCAGATTCAAAAGGAAGCACCTGCATGATTTAAGTAGGGACACTTGCAACTACACTGCGGCAAAACAGGAAAGTGCAACTGGAGTTATGAACTAGAAATGGGCATGTTAGCAGACTTGTCACAATCCTAATTGCACCCCAAATACAAAATTAATAATTTTATATATTTACACTGGTTACACTCACCTCCCCTTCTTTCCATTTTCCTGTCCCCAGCCATATTTAGAATAAATGTTCCACAAGGCAGAGACTCTTCTTGTTTATATCACTATGTAAAGCGCCAGCCATGTATGCTGATTGAGATTTATAAAACTCAGACTTTTGGAAATGGTCACAGCTGCATTTATATAGCTTTATTATATGAATCTATAATATAGAGCAGTATAGTGTGGGTGAGGAGGCTCTTATGTAGAGGCTACACTGGATGGGGGATTCAACAATTCCCTTCACTGGATAAATCAATACTTTATTCCGCCTGTTGGGCAATAACAGACTATCCACCATCACATATGTTCCTGCTTCCACAAATACACACTGAAAAGGAAAAGATGATAAAATGCTGTAATAGGAAATGTCAGCATGCAAAAACAGAAAATGAATTAAACTATATAATGGTCAAGAAGATTATATTCAAAAGAAGATGAAAGTGTACTGCTTTCAGAATTCCTGAAATTTAAAGCATGGACTGCTTTCAGAATTTCTGCCTCAAAGAATCTTTTAGAACCCTGATATGGTGCAAAAAAGGGTGGTGGATCAGCTTGTAAGTTTTAAGTTGAATTAGCCATATTAATTAATATTAAAACAAAGATAACAATAAATTATTTTCATCTAGTTAAACAATAGATTATACACGTTCATTCAATTTACTCTATATTAAACTAATGTACTATAAAGTAATTACTGTCATTCAAACAAGTACCCATAGTTAAAGGCTGCATGTTAAGCATCAACTGATCTGGCATAATATAAATCTTTTATCTGCTTAGTGGGAACACAGAATGGAGCATTCGCTTCTGAATCAGAAAATGTTTGAAGAGACACAGCACACTCCAGTGGTCAAATATGTTTAATACAATGGCAAGACCTTTGAAATGAAAAGCCTGTTTGATTTGCATACTGGGAAAAGGATTTAGCATTATTCTATTAGACTATAATATGTTTCTGTAGGAAGTTCTGTTTACTGCTAAATACATTCTGTTAATGCATTTTTCAATAAAATATATTTCCAAATGCAATTTCAACATCAGGATCTGTTTCACATTCTATAATCAGTAGGTCAATATAATTCTCTCTACTCATGATTGTCCGTTTTCTCCATAGTTTGAATTACAGATTAGAACACCTGTTCACATGCCTTGCCTTTACCACACATTTATGAACAAACCAACCACAGACACAAAGGTGAACCCTGCTTTTCAATTTGCAAGCCTACCTTCAAGTTCAAAAGTCTCAATTTTGAAACCATTATTGCAGGCCATTTAGGTCAGGTGCAGATGTAATACTGGCTCCCTGCAAACCATGGTTTCCAAACTGGGAACCAACTTTGCCAACATGAACTCCCTCCCTTCTCTGGTGCAAACTCCTCCCCCCTTTCCTTGTTTGTAATCGTGGTTTAGTGCAGGGGAAGGCAACCTGTGGCCCTCCAGAATTTGTTGGACTACAACTCCTATTGGCCCATGTCAGTATAGCCAACTGTGAGGGATGACGGGACTTGCAGGTCAACAACATCTGGAGGGCCACACGTTCCCCACCCCTGGTTTAGTGTTATATTACTGATGGAGGCCTCACTTAATGCTAACCATAATTGCCATTTGTGACAAACCCGTCTTCTGATATAGCTCAAATAGTGCCCCTTAGAACATCTGGTAAATTGGCAACATGTCAGGAAACCTAAACAGACCCAATTTCACCGTTTTGCACATCCAAAACATAAGCTCCTTTTGTATAACAGTTTGTCCACTTAGAAATAGCTAGCTCTTTTATAATTTAAGGGTAGGGCTGTTGCAAAGGTGGATCCAGCCACTAAGCAATTTTCTGATTTTCTGGCTAGACCAGTGACATCAGAAATGGAGGGTATTGCACTCCTGGACAGAAAACAACTATCAGTCTCCACTAAAGGGCCACATTTTACAGAACTCAAATTCCCATAAAAGTGAGTTTGCTCACTGTCGTCTTTCTAACATCATTTAATCAGGAAGCCAAAGATACTCTCCTTCAGACCATCCTCTTTGCAAGGAATTCTGCATATGCTCTGAAACCCAGATTCTATTCAAGCAGGTAATAGATTAACTTAACTGATTTTATCTGGAATTCTGTGTGTGATTATTACCTTCCCTTCTGAGTGTGATTATTACCCTTTCCCACCAGATAAACTCCTTTTTTGTATTTGGACATTAGGCTAAGTTGTTCTAAAAGATTTAAATAAAATCTTCCCCATGTGAAGGATTGCATAGTTGCAAAGCTACCACATGTGTTTTTAGGATTTTTACAAGGTTTTAAATTCTGTGTTTCTGGACTTCGGGTGAGAAAATCCAAACCACCTCTCTTTTTCCTTTTTTCCTTAGTGCTGTGCTGAAGGGAGGGATTCTTGGAAATAGGACTCAGAAACTCCCCAGCTGGAAAGACTAGGATGTGTCAGGAGGGTCAATTTGACTTGTGGAAGCCTATTAATAATTATTTGGGGCAGGGGGAGGAACCCTTGAAAAAAAGGGCCCATCAGTAGGGAAAGTCATCCCCACTCCCAGATCTGTAACACCATCATAACTAAAATTTAAAACCAGTCTTTGAAGTGGAGTTGCTAAATCTGATTCCAAGGAAACCTGGTTAACATTAATCATAGTTAATGTGCAGCCAAACCATGGTATAAGCAAAGAAGGGAAAGGATGATGGAAACAGGGAATGCACATTCCTGAGGCTGGGTCCCAATTTGCAAGCCATAGTCTGCAGGGAGCCAGCACTATATCTTTGAAATTTGGCCTCATCCAGTTACTAGGCATTGAGAGCTGGCCTGAGAAGAATGAATACAAATCTTCTGACAACACCCCCAAGTATTTACAGTATTTTAGGGGAAACCTTTTTTAAAATGGTGGTACCAAACTCAGTAGCATTGTACTAGGACAGTGTTCTCCAACCTTGGGTCCCCAGATGTTTTTGGCCTACAACTCCCAGCATGCCCCAGCCAGCTACGCTGGCTGGGGCATGCTGGGAGTTGTAGGCCAAAAACATCTGGGGACCCAAGGTTGGAGAACACTGTACTAGGCTATTAAAAGGATGATGCACATGCACTACTTTACCTTCCTTTACTCCTCAATAAGAGAAACCCAATAATTATTTTCCCTACATGGTGAGACAGATTACTTTAGAAGAAAAAAACTATTCATTCTCCAATTTAGGAGAAACCTGGCTTTACCACCCTTACCTTTCTCTCAACCACAGCAGTGAACAATGAGGCTGACAAGAAACTGCTATGTTCTTCATCCATGGCACTTTGGAATTTCCACATGACTTAAGTGGAGGATTCCATTTGTATGCTGTATCCAATAACTGGGAGGGATATCAAAATCAAGTCTGACTGCCCCAACCCATGCTGCATGTTGAGGGTGGGGGGAATCAGACCCTGCCTATCAGGTTTAGATAGCCATCCATCTGCAACTAGCCAAAATCCATGCAAACTCATTTGGCCCAAAGCAGGCATTCACCATGGAAATAGCCATAGTTTCAAATACCTATGTTTCAAAAACATAGTTTCAAATACCCTTTCAAATACCTAATCTATATTACTGATACTTAGTCGTTTTTATAGACTTTGCTAAAATCTATTATTTAATGTGTTTTAATCTAACCTCATAAAGTATTTCTTTGGTAGCCTTAGCATGTAATATATTTCTTCCCATTAACTATTTTTAACAATATTTTCAGCATAACTATGGAACTCTGGTTGACAGAAGTAAGTAACCTCTCTCTGAAACAATATAAATATTATTTGTATAATTGTGATCATCATATTAGAACAAGTAGAATTTATGCATGTAGGATGCAATGGGTTCAGTGGTTTGGACTCAGGTTGAAATCCTGCCCAACTGTGTGGCTTTGGGCAAATAAGTTTGGTTTAACACTGGGGGTTTGTAAAAATTTAGAAAAGTTTAGTTTAACATGATCATTAACCTCAAAGAACACAATTTAAATATTCTTGAATTAGTGATTGATCTAATATTTGGCTAATAACTTGCATATGTTTTGAAACTACTGACATGCTACATATGAACTATTAAATCAAGAGTTACACAAATCCTTTACAAAAGTCAATATGCTAATGAACTACCTTATGGGAGCTATTCATGTGTTTTAAAATCCCCTATATGAAGTATAGCTCTGTGATGCAGTCATTAATACCTGATCTTGTGCAACCACACCGGGGCTGCAATCCTATGCTCACTTAGGCATTAAGTCCCACTGAACTCAATGGAGCTTACTTCTGAGTAGACATGCATAGGATTGTACTGTGAAAGGCAGAGTCAGATGTTATTCTCCTCATGGTTGCATCCACAGGGACACTCAGCATGGAAGTTTTTAGAGTGTCTGAACCAGCCCTATGAATCATAAAGTAGAATAATACTCTCCTCTGAAGACAAATAGTATGAACTTCATAGTATAAAAGAAAAGCTTAAAAGAACAGCAATTAATATGCCACAACAATTTCTGATCAATATGCAATATAAATATAGCAGCTTTTATCCTCAAGCTTCCCATATTCCTTTCCATGAGATAATGCAAATGGTCCAGGTTCAGCCAAAAGAGAGAAAGGTGTCAAAGAGAGAGATAGAAACCTTTTCCTAAGCCTTTAATGAGGTCTCCAGAGCCAAAGGCAAGCCAATAACAAATTGTACTTTCCACATATTGAGAAAGGGCGGGGGTTGGGGAAGAAGAGTGCCAGAGAACCCTGGAGCTTGTCATCTGAAATTAATTGAATTTATCCATGCCAAGAAAACATTGGTAATAAACCCTCCCCATCTAAATTAAGGTTTTTACACCATGAGAAAAATCAAAATTTATGGCAGTAATTTCATCTGGGTTTTTCAAGAAGTGCTTGCTGATTTTCTTGCACTCAGTAGAAAAATCCCAGAGGAGCAATACAAGCAGCAATAAGGCAGACTTCTAAAAAGATACCATTTAATTTCTCACTCCTCCCCTTGTACCATTACCACATTTCCACTTCTTGGGCTGAATATTAACGTTCTCATTGCAATGTTTTCACTGCATTCAGTAACACTTCACATCCATTAACATAACAACTTCCATGGATAATCGTATTAGAAAAGAATATGCTATAACTAGTAAATTTGTTTGACATTGCCATTACAAAATGCATTGCAAATTTACAAACAACAATTCATTTTATGTGCAGCAAAAGGTTCTGTATTTTAAAACCTCAACACTGACCGAAATTTTCTGTACAAGTCTTTCAAGCTTCTATTTCCCATATGTTATTGAACCAGAACCATCCTTGAATTCCACCAGTTAGTCAATGGAAATAACCAGGCCTGCTTTCCCTCTTTATACTGTTCTGCAATCCGATGTGGTAACAATTTCTATGTTTAGTGAACCCAAGCACTTTACAATCCTTTTCATTAATTCTCTCAACGAATTTATTTATTTATTTATTTATTATATTTATACCCCGCCTTTTTTCCTGAAAGAAACCCAAGGCGGCTTACATAATCCTCCTCCTCCTCTCCATGTTATCCTCACAACAACCCTGTGAGTCTGTTTGTTTGTGTGTTTACTTAATTTATATCCCACCTTTCTGCCAAAAAGTGGCAGGGCAGCTAACAGTAAAATACGGATTAAAAACAAAACCTTAATTAAAATGTAACATAAAACAAATAAAATTAAAACACAATTAAAAACACAATAAAAGAAACAACACTAAATTAAAAGCTCTTCAACCACAGGCCAGATTATATGCCAAAAGGGGGCCAACCTAGTCTTCCTCAGCAAGGAGTACCAGAGACTGAGAGCGGCCAATGAGACGGCCCTCTCTTGCATCCCTAGCAATCGTGAGCACCAAGAGAAGAGCTCCCCAGAAGAACTTACAACCTGAGCAGGATTGTATGGGAGAAGGCTGTATTTCAGGTAGCCTAGTCCCAAGCCATATAGGGACTATTAATATGTTATTAATGTTTCTGCCAAAAAAATCTTCCATATTTATTTATTTAAAGTATTTTTATCCCACTCCTCAGCCAAAAAGGCTCCCAGAGTGGCTGACAGACAATCAGTAAAAGACATACATACAAACAGATACCTAGCCACTGTTCACTTTAAAGGCAAACTCTGAGATTTCTGGCTCAATAAAACATACTACAGAACTATCATAATAGAATTGTTAAGAATTTAATATAATAGAATTTTATATTATGTTTTTCTATTGTAGGATTTTTTTTGTAAATCACCCAGAGTGCTTTGGCTATTTGGGAGTATAGAAATATAATAAATAAAATAAAGTAAGTAAAGTATTCTTATTTGATGCTAATGGAGCTGAATATCCCCTGTATCCATTTTGGAAAATCAGGAACATCAATAAAGTTTTTAGGCTTTGTTTGTTAATTATGTGTTAAAACAGGCAACTAAACAAATGTTGTCAGCATACCTTAGCCCAGTATGATATGCCATTTGTTTTAATCAGGCCAAATCTTTCTTCTCTCTCCCTCCCTCTCCCCCCCCCCCCCATTTGTGTTATATATAAGGGCAATATCCAACGCTGCTCGTCCGTGCATGGGGCCCAACAACACTTTCATTCCACAACTTTCCAGTTCCACATTATTCAGATACAGTGCTGCCTCAATATTAATGGTTCATTAACATCATCATGATTTATAAACCATTATTCACCAGATAATTCAGCAACTGTCTTAATGAAACTATTGAAGATCCAAGGACAAGTCCCGTTAACCACAATGCATGCACTCTTAATTTCTAGCTACCTGCCAACTTTCAGGATTAAATACTGATTCCTAGCAAACTATTTTGATGTGTTCAGAATACAGACATAAATACATACAGAATTTGCCTGTGAAAAGCATGAATTCTAGCAATGAGGAAATGGCATATACGGAATGTAGTAGAAAGAAACCCAGACATCTCTCATTCTTTAAAATGCCATGGAAATCAAAACAAAGAGCAAAGAAGTAAAAAGGATTAGCTCCCTTCCCATTTTGAAGTTACCCCAGTGCCACAGAGGTGCCATTAATATGCTGTGGTTATCTATTCTTCTGCTGACCTCTATGTACCCTTTATTACAGCAGCCATTTCTATACATTACAAAGCAGTAGCATACAGGTTGCTAGGCAGAATGTACTCTGGATCATTAGGTTTTTTTATATCAGTTCTACATCTAATTCTAATCTGTTTGTGCCATCATGAATTTAGTTCAAATACACCATGAACAAAAATATTCTGAAGATACATTTAGCCCAGTTATGCCTGTAAGAGGTAAAGAAAGTAATTTTCCAGTTTTAGAGATGCTTCTAGAAATCTGTCTAAAGGATTAATCTGCAGCTATTCAGCTGCAGAACATTACTTCTATGCCACAGACTTTGTATATGAACTATTAAATCTATTAGATCAATAGCAATTCCTCCCACCTATATTAAGGAAGTGATTTAATGAGCACTGCATTTTTATCTTGGGAAAATGAAAAGCTTTTTCAGTGAACATGGTAGAGTGTGAATATATACAACATTTTGATCCATCAAAAGGATGGAATACTCCAAATATATAAAGATCACAAAATGGTTATACTTTTTAAAACAATTACAGTAATACCTTGGATTGCAAGTAACTTGGTTTGAGAGCGTTTTGCAAGACAAGCAAATTTTTAAATATTTAATTTATTTTTTTTACTTGATATACAAGCGACGTCTTGCAATACAAGTACTGTAGTACAGCTTAAATTAAAAATCTCTGTACAAATTTTTTTTGGGGGATTTCGTTTTGATATAAGAGTGTTTTGGATTACAAGCACGTTTCCGGAACGAATTATGCTCTCAATCCAAGGCATGACTGTAATGACTTGGAAAAAGGAGAGGCTACTGAAATTTTGGCATTAAAGACATAGGAACATAGAAAGCTACCTTCCTAGGCCAGACCATTGATCCATCTAGCTTAGTATTGTCTACACTGACCAGCAAAGGTCCTCCTGCATTTCAGACATGAGTGTTTCCCAGCCCTACCCTGAGATGCCAGGGGCAGAACCTGGGATCTTGTGATGCACATAATCAGCTCTACCACTGAGCTATGGCCGTTCTACAAAGCTACAGCATTCACATTCAGATAATACTAACATTTCCCAGAGGGGTGCATTTATCGATTTGGCTAAGGCCTTTGATACTGTAGACCGTACAGCTCTCTAGACTATCCTTATGAAAATTGGATGCCCCAATAAATTTGTGAATATCTTGCGACTTCTCCATGACATGACGGCAATGGTTTTGGACAACAACGGTTCTCATGGTGCTCCATTTCAAGTGGGATCAGGTGTTAAACAGGGATGTGTTATCGCCCCAACATTATTTGCTATTTTCATCGCCATGATGTTACATCTTGTCAAGGGGAAACTTCCCACTGGTGTGGGAATTATATATCGAACTGATGGAAAGCTTTTTAATCTCAGCAGGCTGAAAGCAAAAAGTAAGGTAATTACAACCTCCGTTGTGGAACTTCAGTATGCTGATGATAATGTGGTCTCCGCACATTCAGAGGATGATCTCCAAACTATCCTAAATGCCTTTGCAGAAGCATACGAAAAACTTGGTCTCTCACTTAACATCAAAAAAACCAAAGTGCTTCATCAGCAAGTGAAAGCTAACCCTTTGGTGATCCCATCTATCCAGCTTGGCGAGACAATACTGGAAAATGTCGATCATTTTCTCTATCTTGGCAGCTATCTTTCTGTTACAGCTAACATCGACAGTGAAATCCAGCATCGTTTGAGCTCCGCAAGTGCCGTGTTTTCTCGAATGAAACACAGAATGTTCGAGGATCGGGATATTTGTAAGAAGACCAAAACACTGGTTTATGAAGCCATTGTATTACCAACTTTATTGTATGCCTGCGAAACATGGACTATCTATAATTGTCACTTCCACCTCCTTGAAAGATTTCATCAACGTTGCCTCCGGAAAATCCCGCGAATTACTTTGGAAGATAGGCGAACAAATGTCAGTGTACTGGAAGAAGCAAAGACTACTAGCGTTGAAAAAATGATCCTTCAACGCCAACTTCAGTGGACCGGTCATGTTGTTCGAATGCCTGACTGCCGTCTCCCAAAGCAGTTATTTTATTCCCAACTCAAGGATGGAAAGCGGAATATCGGTGGTCAATATAAGAGGTTTAAAGATGTTAATAAGGCTAATCTAAAAAAATGCAATATAAACATCGAAAACTGGGGAGCTCTGGCCCATGAACAATCTAAATGGAGGTTGCCCTTTCACAAAGGTTCCATGGACCTTTTCATGGAAAAGAAGCCCAAGTGCAAGGTGAAAGGGAGAAATGTGCTAAGCGAAAAGCACGTCAAACGGATCCTTTACAGGACCATCTTCCATCTGGTAACCTGTGTCCTCACTGTGGGAAGCTGTGTGGATCTAGAATTGGCCTCCACAGTCACTTACGGACCCATCGCTAGGGTCTACACAATCTTCTTTAGAATCTCCTCCTTTTATCCTGGAAGACAATCTTACTCGTCGGGAGTGATCGCCTGATGATGATGATGATGATGATGAGTGTTACTCTGCTGCAGCGCAAACAACAAAGAGCCTTGGGGAAATTTATTGTAAACAATGTGAAGTTGTTAAAAATACTTAGAAATCTAAAGCAGGACACTCCAACCTTGGGTCCCCAGATGTTGTTGGACTACAGCTCCCAGAATCCCTTGCCATTAGCCATGCTGTCTGGGTATGCTGGGAGCTGTAGGCCAGCAACATCTGGGGACCCAAGGTTGGAGAACCCTGATCTAAAGCAACTAATAATTAAGCAATCAATACACCATGAGATCATTAACGGCGAACAATAATATATGTATATTTGCTGATCAAAATAAGCCACTGTGGCTTATTTAAATTGCAGCACATGCAAGGCACAATTTCCATAATCACCATTCAGGTGCAGCTTATCATGTCATCCATACCCAGGTGGCATGGCTTGTTGGAGGGGGAAGCAATTCTCCAATAAGCCATGGGCTTTTGTAGACAAGGCGCACCAGGGAGGTGATCACACCACAATTTAAATAAGCCACCGTAGTTTATTTTGATTGTGCAAATCAGCACAAAGAACAAAGGAAGCAAGAACTTAATAACTGATTTCCCTCCAAATGTCATCTTGTTACTTTAAGCCAACAGTAAGCTACAGTTCTACAGGAACTGGCAGGGTTTCTTGTTGGCAGGTTTTCTTGCTGGCTCTTGGTAGGTTTTCTTGTTCAGAGCCCAACAGGTTTGGGACTATAGACAGCCACAGCACAACATCCATTTCTTTTCCCAGATCCAGGTTTTGGACATGAGTTTATGAATGAAGTTTGCACCTATGTCACCAAATTACTGCACACAGTGAGCCTTTGGCTTCTGGGCGGATCAAACAAAAACATATTGAAGAGGCCCAGTTCACATGTAATGAAAAGGTGCTGTGGGTGAATTTCTACACAGGGCTTCTCATTGTCTTTTAGATTGTAAGCCAGAGGGCAGGGACTGTCTAATATTAATCTTTGTAAGCCACTCTGGGAGCCTTTTCCGGCTGAAGAGTGGGATAAAAATGCTGTAAATAAATAAATAAATAAATTGTCGGGTGGGGGCAGTCCTGCCATCATGCATTCTAGCACTCTGACACCGGAGACTCCAAATCACTAAGATCCTTTTATTACAGCAAATCCCATGGCATAAGCTTAATGGTTACAGTCTTCAGAAATCATATAGCTGATGACATTTTGCTACAGGCTCTTGAAATTGTTCCATATCAAGGTAGAGGACTGGAACGTCTCTTAGGGACCAAATTCCCTGACATTTCACCCCAAGGTAAGGGATCGAAGCCAATTCCTGCTGCTCCTCAAACAAGGGAAGGATTGGAGCCACTGCTCCTCCGACAAGGGAAGGATCGGAGCCAATCCCAAATGCTCCTCAGACAAGGGAAGGATTGGAGTCACTGCTCCTATGACAAAGATCGGAGCCAATTTCAGATGCTCCTCAGACAAAGGAAGGGATCCTAGAAACAGGCCTGACTTGCCAGGCACTCCCACAGAGTTCTAAGCCAACTTAGCCACTGCGTTGGAACCTCGGGGGTGCTGTGTGCTCCTAGCTGCTCGACCAACAGGGGAAGGATCTGAGCCCTATTGCTTATGAGACAACGGAAGGGATTCTGGAAGGGGACCTGAACCAGCATGCACACCTCCACAGTGGTCAAGACCAACCCTGCCAGTTGGGTTGGCCCCTCTCGGTACTGTGAGTCCAGGCCTCTCGACAATAAGGGTCCAAAACAAGATCAGTCTTGAGTCCAAGGTACTTCCCCACATGCAGAGATTCCAACGTCCAAAGCTCCCAGCTTTGGGATCTCTACACTACATGGGTTGAGGCATAGGAATGTCCAGAAGTCAGGAATTAGCCCCAAGCCAGCTGGGCTCTGGGCTCCTCGATGGACATCCATAGCCACAAGAATGTCCAGTCTATGAAAAGTACGACAGTCCTTTTCATAGCGGGTTCTTGATAGTAAAAGTCCAAAGAGAAGCAAGTCCAAATTAGGTAGAGTTCATGTGCAGAGTGCTCCCAATAGCTCAGTCAGTGATAGATCCAAACAGAAAGAGGCAGACAGGGAAAATGAAAGAGATGTTCCTAGCAAAGGCTCTGGAGGCTAAGCACTGACTTAAAAGTGAAGCTGTGGCCATCTTAACCCTCCTTCTAAACCATTAATTGACAAGAGAACAGGCCCACCCACAAGGCTCCTATCCCACCTGGGTGTTTCCCTTCTACCCTTCAGGGGTGGCGCTTCAACCAGAGTGACACCTCTGCAAACCACCCCGCCCCCTCTCCTGAAGTTCCCAAAGAAGGTTGCCAGCTTCTATCTCTGCAAGGTTGGAGCTGCAGCTGGACGTGGGAGATAACTCAACTATTAGCCTGCTTTCTCCTGAGAATTCTGGCAGTGAGGAGCTCATGCTGGTCTTGACAT
Organism: Shinisaurus crocodilurus; assembly: GCA_021292165.1. Classification (NCBI taxonomy): domain Eukaryota; kingdom Metazoa; phylum Chordata; class Lepidosauria; order Squamata; family Shinisauridae; genus Shinisaurus; species Shinisaurus crocodilurus. The sequence continues at coordinate 54,372,143 of CM037879.1, read as the reverse complement.
TCCACAGACTAACTAGGCCCCAAACCCTTCCAAACTACTGCTGACCATAGTTATAGTTTCTGGCTATAAACTAGAAGACCCACTGTATTACTGACACTGAATCCCCACACTCATTGCGGCAGCAGCCACCATTTTGAACATTCAGGGGGCACTGTAGCTTGTCATTATGTGTGAACCCAGTGAGAGTGGGTTGTTCGGGTGGTTGACAAGCCACACAAAACCCTAAAGCAACCCATAGGTTCTGGGTGGCTTTTCAACCACCCCAACAACCCACCCTCGCCAGGTTCGCACATTATGAGAAGCTACAGCGCACCCCGGACACACCCTGAATATTCAAAATGGTGGTAGCCGCCACTACAAGAAGCCATGGTGGCTTCTCGTTATGTGTGAACCAGGTCAGAGTATCTGATCCATATTCAAAAGGTGAAGGCCCGCTTCACACATGCAAATGTGTAGATGATTACTTGAAACACTCCTGCTGAGGCGCTTCATGTAGAGAAGCCAAGTGGTTGCCATTTGGGTTTTGTAATTTCTCATAAGTGACCTATATACAAGATGACCGGGCATTTGCCCTACTTCCTACATAAAAAGCACTCTTTGTAGGAAATATGCAATTCCACATAAGCCAGCCCTCAGCCTTCCTCACAAGGTGCTTGGTAATTTCAATAACTTTAACGTATTATGCCCTATACAACTTGGGACCAGGCTATTTGAAAAACTGCATTCTCCCATATGAGCCTGCCTGGGTTTTAAAATCCATAGGAGAGGCCTTTCTCTCTGTTCTGTAATGATCAGAGGCACGTTTGGTGAGAAAACATGACAGAGCCTTCTCAGTGGCTGCTCCCAGGCTCTAAAACAGCCTACCAATGGAGGCAGGCTAGCTCCATTTCTGTTGTCCTTCTGCTGGCAGGCAAAGACACTTTTATTCAGGCAGTATTTTGGCATCAAAGCTGATGTGCTGCTGAAGTGGGTTTTAATCTGGTGGGTACTGTTGTTTCCTTCTTATTCTATGTGTTTTAATTATAATTTTGTTATTTTACTTGTATTTTATTGTTAGTCACTTTGATCAATAATTTCAGTGGAAAGGCAGGATATAAATTAAATAAATAAAGTACTGGTAGCTCTATAAATTTTGCAAAGGATAAACAACTTCTCTGTGAAAATGATTAAATCTCTGTAAATTACATGGGATTCTTTGCACAATCCAATTTTTAACCTCAATTTAGTATCCAATCTATCCAAGGACAGTACTAACATTCTTTTATTAGTTATCTACGTTTTGTTGATCCTCAGTAAGGGATAAAATACTTTTATAGTTTTTCATTTCAAGCAAGAGTGAATTATTTCAATTTCATTCATTTTCGCTCCCCCAAAATAGTATAGATTTGCTATGTTGAAACAATCTGTTTTCCTTTCATTTTCACACTTATCTGTGAAGGCAGGATAAAGTACAACTTAGCAGCTGGGTCTCTTTTCAGGTGGTTATGTATGCTTTGTAATTTACTAGAAATTGAAATCATCTGTAATAATTCCTTCCAGTCCTTCATTCTGCTAGAATCTATTCTACCAAGGTTTTCTAATCAGGTTTTAGTCAATTCGTCTTCAGCCTTTTTGCGATGTTTTTAAAAGAGCTAGAAAATTGTGCCTATTTATTTTACCTCTGGACACACTTTAGTCTTCAATATCTGGAATATGATCAGGAACACTGATTATTTAGGAAAGACAATATACACACAGGTGGATGTTTAAGCCAAGCAAAATGTCAGCTTTGCCTCTAATCATGCTTACATATGTATCATGAGAGCTGGCAAAAGGAGAGGTGCCCCTTGATTTAATACTGAGTGGTGCCTAAGATTTTGTTAGAGATATAACTATGGCTAAACCAGTGAAAAACAGTGACCACAACACAGCATTCAACACAGTCACATTTAATTTTGGAGGGTTCCATCCAACATTGCGTGAGCAGATTTCTGCTCATGCAACAGGACTTTCCCTTCATCTCCTCCGCCTGCACCCCACCTGAATCTGCTTCAAAGGGTCCTCCCCACAGCAAATTTGGGGAACATGCAGGAGCTGTAGAGGGAGGGAGAAACTGTTCTGCCAATGGTGTCCATTCTGCTGGTGGACAAAAACAGTTGGATACAACCCAAAAGAGAAATTTAAAAATAAAGACATTAATTAAAAGTAAGTTGAACAAGAAAGTAAAGTTCCTTCAGAAATCTATTTAAAATCAATCCTCATAGATATTCAGATAAAATGTAAATTGCAGCTCAGAAAGGATACAAACAAGTCCACAAAAATGCTGGTGTGGATAAAGGGCAATATCAATAAAGCCATATAATGCAAAAAGGCTTACTTTAGAAAGTGGTAGTCCTGCACAAATGAGGAAAAATGTGTAAAGGGCACAGACTCTGACAAAATAAGTGTAAGCTGATGAAAAGGCAGCCAAAGGAGGAATGATTTCTAACAGCATAACAACAAACATTCCTGTCTTTCATGTTTGCCAATTTTGCTTTTGTTGTTTTAATTTGTCCTGCAATTTATTTCATGAATCTGTTAGTGGCTTTGAGTGCCATATTTTTAGTGGAAAAGCAGGATATAAATAAAATTGATTGCTTTAAATACAGCAGAAGCAGTAAACCAGCCAGGGCGTTTGTAGGAACTTAAGATGGAAAAGATGTGAGGACAGGGAGATTGCAGAGGCTAAGTCAGGGATGGGCAACTGCAGGACTAGAAGCCATATCCTCCTACTGCACACACACATCCCGCAGGCACCAAAAAATGTTTTTAAAAAGTAAAAATGGCATCCATAGCAGCTACAGAGTGCCAAAGGGGGCAAAATAAGTGTCTTTGCAAGCTACATTTGGCCTTTTTTCAGCTCAGTAACTGCTATAGATGACATTAAATATATATTTTTTTTTTACAATATTCAGGTGGCAGTGGGGGGTGCATGCAGCCCATGTGTTTCCCATCCCTGCACTGAATTCTTTGCATCAGCCTTCACTGTGCAAAACGTTGGATACCCACCACATCTGAACCACTGCTTTCAGGGAAGGCACCTGAGAGCTATTTGAAATAGAGATTACAAAGATCATACTTTTAGAGCTAAATGACAAATTAATAAATCATCAGAGTTAGATGTGATATTGTTTAACTTTTAACAAAAATATGCAGCTAATCTGTAAAAATCAACCTCCTTTACCAGAAGATTGGAAAGTATCCCATGTAACACTGATTTATTATTTTTTTAAAAAAAATTTAAGGATCTGGCAAATTAAAGGTCTGTCAGTCTAACTTTTCCCCCAATTAAATTGGTAGAAAACATTATTAAATCTAAAATTGTTAAATACAAAGAAAAAGCACTGCTATCTGTGGCTGCCTCATACCAGTATGCCTTTCATCACCTGCCTGCCTAGATGATTGCCTCCTAACGGCTAGCTTCTGGGACTGCTAGCTGGGACTGCTCCTAACTGCTAGCTTCTGTTGGAGGGTCAAAGCTTTTCTCAAGCTCCAAGGGAGTAGGTGATGCAGCACCTTGCCCACTCAACTCTCCACTGCATCTCTGCCTTCACTGCTTCACAACTATAGTTTAAATAAAGTTGGGACTGATGCCACAACACAGCACTTCCTACATGACTGTTTCCTCTTCCAGCTGAGACAGCTGGACCACAAAACCACCAGGGACGTTTCATGGTGCAGCTCCCAACAAAAGACTACATAAACTCAGTAGTCATAGGGTAAGAGTATAGTTCTCTTATGGACTGGTAGCTGGTTAAAAACAGGAAGTAGGGTGTAATAATAAAATTGACAGCTTTCACTATGGATGGCAGTAAGCATTGGGGTCCCCCAAAGATATTATAAGAACCAGTAGTATTTGATTTATTTAGAAATGAACTGGAGTCAGGGGTGAACAGTGAGATAGCCAAATGTGCAGATAACACCAAGTTGTTTAGGATGGTGAAAACCAAAACAGACTACGAAGAAACTCTAGTCTAGAAGGATCTCTTCAGATGGTTGAATGGATGACAACAAGGCAAATGAGATTCAATATAAATAAATACAAAATTAGTAAGATTGGGTCAAAAAAAAATCCGAACTACTTACATACATTGATGGAAGGCTAAATTTGTTGTTAACTACTCGGAAAAGAAAATGGAGTTAGGTGAAAAGCTCACTAACACAACAACAGTATGTAGCACCAATGAAAAAGGCAAACTCCACATTGGGAATTATTAAGGAAAGGATTTTTAAAAACCCAGCCAATATCATAATGCCTTTATATTAAACTATAGTGTGACTATATCTGGACTATCATCTCTGGTTGCCCCATCTGAAAAACAGTATCCCAGCACCTGAATAGATAAAAAGCAATTAAAATTATTACAAGATTGAAGTACATACCATAGATCAAAAGGCTTTATGCTTTTTATTTTAGGAAAAATATGACAAAAGTGATAGGAAGGAGCTTCATATAATTATGAGTGGTATGTAAAGAATGGGGATTTCTCTCTCATGTAACATTTGAGAATTTGGAGAACAAAAAAAATGGTCAAAGTAGGTTAAGATCAGAATAAGAGTGGTATGTAAAGAATGGGGATTTCTCTCTCATGTAACATTTGAGAATTTGGAGAACAAAAAAAATGGTCAAAGTAGGTTAAGATCAGAATAAAGGATTATCTCATAACACATCATTACATTATGGAATTCACTGCCACGGTCACTGGCTTAGATAGCTCTTTTAAAAAGTTATACAATTTCATAGAGGATAGGTCAACTGATGGCTATATGGCACCTCCATATTCAAAAGAAAGAATATCTCTAATACTAGATGCTGAAGACATACAATTGGGATGGCAGACTGTTGTCTTCATGCACTGCTTGCAGGTTTCCTGGCTGGCCACTGCTGGAAATGGGAAGCTGGGCTAGATGGCCCTGATCCAGCATGGCTTTTCTAATCTATGTATTCATACCCTAGCAAAAAAAAAAAAAAAGTTAAAGCAATAGTGCAATTATCTGAAGGGGGTACTCAAACAATGAATTATTTGAGCATTCCCAACTTGAGGTGTACACAACTTCCTCAAGCTTACTTCTATTTGAATTGGGGCTCATACTCTGCCTCCACCATTTGCAGCTGGAGATGGTGTAGCTTGCTGGCTCCCACAATCTCCAGCTGCAAATGAGCCTCTACTTGGCTGTGTGATGAAGCTTATTTGCAGCTGGAGTTCATGGGCACTTGCAAGTGGATGCCCATTTCTATTAGAGATATTTTAAAACTCCCAACACCACAAGTAACATACATTAATCCTAACACATAATCGTTACTTGTCACTACAATTATTTCAAAGCCTAAAATTAAATGTTTTACGCATAGGTTTTATACGTATTCGTTTAATAAATGGGTTCAAAGGACAAATACCTTAATTTCCTTCTAGTCTTAAACTGGTAAACATAACTCAATTTTAATACAGACTTATGATGCAGTCCTTCTCATCTTCACCAAGTGAGGCTGTGGATATGCTAAATCAGTGTGTGGCTGCGACAATGGACTGGAGGAGGGCTAACAAACTAAAGTTCAATTCAGACAAGACCAAGATGCTGTTAGTGTTTTTTCTGACTGGATGGAGGGTGCTCAAGCTGTTCTGGATGGGGTTACAGTTCCTCTGAAGGAGTAGGTTTGTACCTTGGGAGTTCTCCTGGAGCCATCTTTGTCACTTGAGGCTCAGGTGGTGTCGGGTCCCCAGTCCTGCAATCACACATTCTAGCACTCTAACACCGGAGACTTCAATCAGCGAGATCCTCTTATTACATCAAATCCCACGGCATAAGCTTAACAGTTACAGTCTTTAGAAATCATATAGCTGATGGCATTTTGCTATAGGCTCTTGAAATTGTTTCAAATCAGTCCATCAGGTGGCCTCAGTGTCACTGAGTGCCTTCTACCAACTTCAGTTGGTGGCCCAGCTACTCCCCTTCTGGACCGGGATAACATGGCTTCAGTGATTTATGCTCTGGTAACCTCCAAGCTAGATTACTGCAATGTGCTCTGTGTGAGGCTGCCTTTGAAGAAGGTTCAAAAGCTACAACTTGTGAAAAATGCAGTGGCCAGCCTGACAACAGGGACAAGGTCCAAACATGTAACACTGATTCTGGCCCATTTGAACTGGCTGCCTGTATGTTTCCGAGCACAATTCAAGGTGCTGTTTTTGACCTATAAAGCCTAACACCTAGATTCCACCTAAACATCAGGAAAAATTTCCTGACTGTCAGAGCAATAAGACAATGGAATCAACTACCTAGGGAGGTGGTGGGCTCTCCCATTCTGGAGGCATTCAAGGTGCAGCTGGACAGACATCTGTCAGAGATGCTTTGACCTGGATTCCTGCATTGAGCAGGGGGTTGGACTCGATGGCCTTGTAGGCCCCTTCCAACTCTACTTTTCTATGATTCTATGAACACGGCTCAGGATTGCAATACCTGAGGGAGCACCTCTCCTGGCATGAACCTACTAGTACATTAGGGTCATTATTTAAGGCCTTCCTCCAGGTGCCTCCTCCGAGGGAGGCTCAGAAGGTGGCAACAAGGGAGAGGGCCTTCTTGGTGGTGGCCCCCAGATTATGGAACGATCTCCCCAGCGAGGCCTGCCTGGCGCCAACACTGTTATCTTTTCAGCACCAAGTTAAGTCCTTCCTCTACTCTTCGGCATTTGGCAGCATACGATAAGGTTTTTAATCAGATCATAGGATTTCTAATGGTTGATTGTTAAAATTGTTTGGATATGTGTGTGTGCGTGCTGTCTTTTTATATGTCTGTATATAAACGGTGTTTATATTATGTACAATATTGTACTTTTAAGGTTTTTTAATCTTTGTAATCTGCCCAGAAAGCTTTGGCTATTGGACAGAATGGAAATGTAATAAATGAAATGAAATCATCTACTTCTGTTAGCAATGCACCGAGATATATCTTCAAGAAAAATAGGCAAATTTTACTATTTAATATTAACATGATAAAGAGTAGTGCTAAGACTCTGAGGTCTTATCACACAGACCACCAAGAATCTTCATAGCCAAAGGAGCTCTATAGTTTATTTATTTATTTATTTATTTATTATATTTATGAATCACCCATCTGGCCAGACATCCAGCCACTCTGAGCAATGTACAATGCAATAAAACACAGGGACACACACACACACACACACACACACAGTATAAAACACAATTAAAAACAGTACAAAACTTAAAAATCCTAACCCACCCCATATTCCCGCCTGAAAAGCCACGTTTTTAATGCCCGGTGGTAGCTAATCAAGGAAGGGGCATGGTGGAGGCCACTGGGGAGAGAGTTCCATAAACTGGGGTCTGCCACAGAAAAGGCCCTCCTCCTAGTCCCCACCAGCCTGGTTTCTCTGGCTGATGGGACAGGGAGAAAGCCATCCGTGGCGGATCTTGTTGAGCGGCCTACTTGATGTTGCTGGAGGCACTCCTTGAGATATACTGGACCGGAGCCGTACAGGGTTTTAAAGGTCAACGCCAACACCTTGAATTCGGCTCGGCAAACAACTGGTAGCCAGTGCAACTCTTGGAGCACTGGAGTGATGTGATCACGCCGGCGGCAACCTTTAACCAGGCTGCAACTTCCAAACCGTCTGTACCAGCTGCAACTTCCAAACCGTCTTCCAGGGTAACCCCACGTAGAGCGCATTACAGTAGTCTAGGCGAGAGGAGACCAAGGCATGAACCACTGATAGGAGTAGATGATTAGGAAGGTAGGGGTGCAGCTGCCGTATCAGATGGAGTTGATACAGCGCCGCCCGGCTCACAGCTGACACCTGAGCCTCCATGGACAGCTGGGAGTCTAGAATGACTCCCAAGCTGCGGACCTGGTCCTTCAGGGGGAGATGTACCCCATTCAGCACCAGGTCAACATCCCCTAACCTTCCCTTGTCTCCCACCAGAAGTACCTCGGTCTTGTCGGGGTTCAGTTTCAGCATGTTCCTTCTCATACAGCCACCCACTGACTCCAGGCACTCGGACAGGGTTTCAACAACCAACCTTGGTGAGGACTTGAAGGAGAGGTAGAGCTGCGTGTCATCCGCATATTGATGACAGCGCACCCCAAACCTCCTGATGATAGCTCCCAGCGGCTTCAGGTAGATGTTAAATAACATCGGGGAGAGGATGGAACCCTGCGGCACCCCACAAGTGAGCGGCCGAGGGTCCGAAGCCTCCTCCCCAAGAACTACCCTCTGGTACCTTCCAGAGAGGAAGGACCAGAACCACTGCAATACAGTGCCTCCCATGCCCAACCCCTCCAGGCGGTCCAGGAGGATACCATGGTCAACGGTATCAAAAGCAGCTGAGAGATCGAGGACTAGAAAAGAGCATTCGCCCCTATCCAAAGCCCTCCTCATATCATCCACCAAGGCGACCAAGCCCGTTTCCGTCCCATGTCCAGGCCTGAAGCCCGACTGGCATGGATCTAAATAATCGGCTTCATCCAAATGAGCCTTCAACTGAGCCCCCACCACTCGCTCAATCAGTTTGCCCAGAAATGGCAAATTGGAGACTGGGCGAAAGTTGTTCAAATCTTGGGGATCTAAGGAGGGCTTCTTTAGAAGCGGTCTTATTACTGCCTCCTTAAGGGCTGATGGCATCACTCCCTCCTCGAGGGAGGCATTCACTACCGCCCTGATATCCCCATCCAGTTTTTCCCTGCAGCTCATAACAAGCCAGGACAGGCAAGGATCAAGCAAGCAGGTGGTCAGCTTAACAGAAGCACCTTGTCCACTTCACCAGAAGGAAGAAGCTGGAACTGATTCCACAAAACCAGACTGCCACTGGCCTCCTCCCGTTCACCCACTGTGTCCACGATGCACGGAATCCCACTCCTAATCCAATCAATTTTATCTGCAAAGTGCTTTGCCAAAGCCTCACAGGAGGCTTTAGACTGTTTCCAACGGATCTGGAGCAACTGGACCGACCAGGCTCCGGACCACTTGGAACAGCCTCCTGGGGCAGCACTCCGCAGACGCGATGGAGGCAGCACAGAAATTCTTCTTTGCTGCCTTCACTGCCACCTGGTAGGCTGAAGATGCAGCTCTGACCTGTGTCTGATCGTCTTCAGAGTGGGATTTACGACATCGGCGCTCTAGCCTTCTCACCTTCCGCTTCAGAGCTCGCAGTGATGGAGTAAACCATGGTGCCGTGCGAGCTCTGTTCAGGCGAAGAGGGCGTTTCGGGGCCACTCGGTCTAATGCCATGGTGATTGCAGCATTCCAGTCATCCACCAGGGTCTCGACCAAACTACCGTTTGCGTGCTCCAGTTCCCCAAGCGCGTTCAGGAATCCATCCGGATCCATAACACGCCTGGGGTGGACCATCCTAATAGGTCTTTCACCCCTGCAGAGGGGTTGTCGCACCAAGAAATCCAGCCCTACCAGATAGTGATCTGACCATGACAAGGGGGTGGTGTATATACCCCCGATTTCCAGATCATTTCCTCCCTCTCCGGAAACGAAAACCAAGTCTAGCGCATGACCGGCTACATGGGTAGGTCCAGTTGATACAGGATACAGCTCCCAGGAAGCCATGGTCTCCATGAAGTCCCGAGGTGCCCCCATGATGGCAGCCTCTGAGTGTATGTTGAAGTCCCCCAGCACCAATAGCCTGGGGGACAGCACACGCACATCAGAGACCATCTCTAGCACCTCGGCCAGGGAGTCTGACGTGCAGCGGGGTGGACAGTACACGAGCAGAATCCCCAGACTGCCCTTTGGACCTAACCTCCAGTACATGCACTCGATAAACTTGGTCTCCCGGAGAGGGAGTCTAGTAAGGACCAAGGACTCCCGGAAGATAACAGCCACTCCCCCTCCCTGTCCTCCAGTCTTCGGTTGCTGGGCATACATAAACCCAGGTGGACACAAGGCCCCAAGAGTTGGAGCAGCGGCCCTGTCCAGCCAGGTTTCCGTAATACATGCCAGGTCCACACCCTCATCCAGGATTAAGTCATGGATTAAAGATGTTTTTTGGGTAACAGACCTGGCATTACACAGCAGCAAACGCAAGGCAGAGGAAGGAGACACGCATCCCCCAGTTATCCCTTGGCTCTGGGCAGGCCCGGAACAAGGGATAGATATTAAGCATCGATCCCTTGTTCCCCTTACTCGGCGTGGCCTGCCCCTAGCGTTCTGCCAGCGCCTGCCGTTCAACATAGGTACACTTTGCCCCCCAAAACTCCCCCCACTATCTCCATTAGATAGGCACATGCCCCTTTGCTTCCGCCAATCAGGCGGGAACCCACACCCACCCCTCCCTTGCCCTAACAATTGGGGGAAGGGCCCTCACCCTCGTGCCACCCCCAAAGTGGCTCCCCCAAAGGGGCAACCCCCTTTGGCGTCGTCCCCTTCAGAGGCATTGCCGCCGGGGCATCGCCGCCCCGCTCCAGGCTGGCAGATGAAGGCCTGCAGAGTGTCAGTCAAGCCAGGTGGCAGGTGCTACCAATCAGGCAGGCCGGGGGGTGTTGCCCTCCTCCTGACGGCAGCAGAGCTTCCTCCCAGGGAAGGAGCCCCAATCCAGCCAGCAACAGCGTCAGCCAAGGCAGGCAGGTAAACCACCAGATGGTAAGGCGGCTGGCGGGATGGTGGAGAGGCTGGCTGGAAGGTAGAGTGGCTGGCAGGATGGTACAGTCCGCTCAGGTCTCCTCCACAGACAAAAAAGGCGAGGGAAGAAGAGACAAGAAGACCTAGTTCAGACCTAACAGAAAACCAGGGTTTCCCACTAACTGAATGAGCTGCAGTGAGGATTTTGCTTCCCATTGTAAACAAACCACAAATTCCCATTACATCCCAACTTGAGAAAACAAACCAGGATTATACCTTGGTTCCTGATTCCAGTTTGTTTTCATAAACTAGAGTTTAAATAAATAACAGATCCCCAAATTGGAATGTAACATGGGGCTGTAGTTTGTAAACGATCCAATGAGAAAGCTTATGATTTCCTTGTGGCCACAAAAGAGAAGGAGAGCAGAGAGAGGAGTGTGCAAGCCCAAGACTAACCATGGCCTGCTCACACAGCAGGAAACCATGGTTTTCCTATTATGTCTGAACCAGGCCAGAGAGTAATAAAACTTATTTTCAAAGGCAGTAAGCAAAATATAGTATTAAGATGACAGTATATATACAAAAAAACTTCATCAGCCCATCTGCATCAGTTGTGAATATGGCACCATGTCAGTGCCCACCACAGGGTGCCCACCACACCCTTTGCTCCCACTGGTGCCTCCTTGCCAGGTGGGCCCACTGTGAGAGCCCCAGGTTGTGTGGGGCTCTGCCAGAACAGACCAGCGCAAAATCAGATTCAGTTCTCTCCTGGATATGGATCACATCTGAAAACTATAGTGCTCCCTCAGGACACTACTCACATGTGCCCAATAAAGCTATATCTTCGAAGCTGAATACCCACTATGGTGCTGATTATTATTCTGCTCAGTACCAGCACAAAATGTTAATGCATTTTCTGCTTATCCCAAGATGTTTAGCATGCAAAGATTACAGCAATTGTACAATAGAGCACCTCATATTGCAGAATCATCTGGACCTATCTAAGGATGTTTTCTTCGGCATCCCAGTTGCATACCAGTGTATCATAGACATATTCCTCATTTGGCAGTCCTTACAGTAATTCAGTCTTGCACTCTATCAGCTCTTCAGTTCCATTTCAAGGACTTGTTGCTCCTTTCGGTCCCTATGGCATGCCTGGTGTCTCTAGGGCTACTCATCCTAATGTTTTGTATCCTCCTATGTCCATTGGCAGTCCATATGGGCAAGTGCCTACTTTCCATAGTGTACCAGCTCTTGGATATTCGCAAGAGGCAAATGCTTACTCTTGTCAAAATAGATGCTCACCAATAGAGCAACAAAGAGTTCCTTTGGGTTATAACTTTGCTTCATGGTCTGCCACAGAACTCCAATTGGCTCAAGCAAATCACAGTGGAAATTAAGAGTATTCTATGACAATCTTTAAACACAGTATCTTATGCATATTGGTAGTCAGGAATAATTTTCATCACTGAGGCTATTTACAATAAACCAAAAAGACAGTTGTGTTAAGAACAATTCTTACAATGTAAAAAACATTCATTCTTTTTGCTGGAATCTGTATGCAACTTAAAGACATACAATTTTTTCCTGATGGAGCCTTGTTTTGGTTTTCTAAGTATATTTAGTATGTGTTTAGTATGCTTGCTAACAGAATATCATCATGCACCCAAATTAATATTTGGGATGTACAAGTCAAATCAGAAGTTATGTTTATAAGCAGAACTTGCACTGAAACACCCCAAGAGAATCAAGCTTAAACATAAAATGCCAGATTTATTCCTGGTGTTATGTGACTAACTGCAACTCAATCATGTCAACGATTAAAGCAAGCCCAATGGCAGTTGACAGCTGGCTTCAAAAATCTTGGCTCCTGAAACTGAAAAATATGCATCAATATTCTTTTTATTCTGTACTGAAGGTATGAATATGCATAACCACCGAGAAATTGTATCATTATCTGTTTTGCACTTCAAGTGTGAATTTAAGTGGGGTACAGTTTGTTTCAGAAATATATCTATAAACTACAATCATCTGCTTAAAAATATGGGAATACATGGATACTTTATGCAGTGACATTAGATTAATTCAACAGATGGCATTCACTGATAAACAAACTGAAATAAACCAAAAAGTTATGGATAAATCCCAAACAAAAAAGATACCATTAAAAAGAAGTAGACAGATTTGCACAGCTAATTCTGGCTGCAAAAATATTACTGAGAACACAGGCAATGCCTTCAGTGGGGGGGGGGGGGGGAACTCATGCAATGGCAGTCTTTTAGCACAATCACTTTTATAACCTTGTGGAATGTATAAACAAACTTGCAAACCTGTGACATACTGCAGATTTATTAATACTTTGCAATGTGAGAATTAATTTTTCAAGCAGCTTGATAATTAGTCCTCAAACTTTATACTTACGAGATCATTTTGACCATCATATTTCTTGTCAGGGGTGAAATTATTGTAAACTAGCTATTAACTCTGAAATACTTTGCAACACACATGAAAACCACAATATACGTAAACGAGTTAACACAGTAATAAAATAACACCAAGATAATAACTGCAGGGTATGTCCACGGTGTGCACAGCCCAATGAAACTGTGCTGTTAGTTACACTGGGTGGAATATGAAGATTTGTTGGACACAGTTTGCCAGTTCACATGTAATGGCAATTCCGGGGTCATTTAACCCAGAAATTCCCAGGGCCAAATGGGAGTGAATAAGCTGCCTCCCATAGGATCGTTATCTCTGTTTTCAATCAATTACGGTAACCTCTAAACAACGCAGAGTTCCAGGTTCAGAGATCATGACAACAACCCAGGTAAAAGGCATTTCTGGGTTGTCAACTGAAAGTGAAAGCAACCAATTTGGCCAATGATTTGGAGGGCTTTAAAAGGGGACTGGACAAATTCATGGAGGATAAGTCTATCAATGGCCATTAGTCCCGATGGCTATATGCTACCTGAAGTATCAGAAGCAGTATGCTTACAGTACGTACACCAGTTTTGGGGGAATATGGGCAGGAGGGTGCTGTTCCACTCATGGCCTGCTTCTGGGTTTCCTGTGAGCAGATGGTTGGCCACTGTGTGAACAGAATGCTGGACTAGATGGACCTAGGTCTGATCCAGTCTGGCTCTTATTAAGTTGTTACGTTCAACGAGCGCACAGGAGGCAGCACGCTCGTTTGTTTCCACTTGGCCACGACAATTCCTGGCTTAATTGGAATTGCCATTACATAAAGACTGGCAAACTGTGCCCAACAAATTAACAGCATAGTGGCACAGTTTCACTGGGCTGGACATACCCTGGAGCATGGTTAAACAAATCAGGAATCAGGAATTTCCATTACATGCAAAGTGGATCACTGTCTGATGGCTCCCACTGAAGCCTCATTTTGTACTTGGAGCACTCAAAGTCTCCTCACTGCTCTCAAGCACAGTGGTTTTTCAACACCAAATGCTATATAAAAATGTCTATGTGTGACAGATATGTTTAAAAAGAATTTTAAAACACTCAATTCATTGATTAAAATATTAGAATATCCCCTTATATGCACTATTCATGAATCATCATCATCATCATCATCAGGCGATCACTCGTGACCGAGTAAGATTGTCTTCCAGGATAAAAATGTACAAAAAGGAAATTTTAAAAGGAGGAAATTCTAAAGCAAAATTGTGTAGACTCTAGCGATGGGTCCGTAAGTGACTGTGGAGGCCAATTCTAGATCCACACAGCTTTCCACAGTGAGGACACAGGTTACCAGATAGAAGATGGTCCTGTAAAGGATTCATTTGACGTGCTTTTCACTTAGCACGTTTCTCCCTTTCACCTTGTACTCGGGCTTCTTCAAAGTCCATAGAACCTTTGTGAAAGGCCAACCTCCAGTTAGATCGTTCATGGGCCAGAGCTTCCCAGTTTTCGATGTTTATATTGCATTTTTTTAGATTAGCCTTAAGAACATCTTTAAACCTCTTATATTGACCACCGATATTCCGCTTTCCATCCTTGAGTTGGGAATAAAGTAACTGCTTTGGGAGACGGCAGTCAGACATTCGAACAACATGACCGGTCCACTGAAGTTGGCGTTGAAGGATCATTTTTTCAACGCTAGTAGTCTTTGCTTCTTCCAGTACACTGACATTTGTTCGCCTATCTTCCAAAGTAATTCGCGGGATTTTCCGGAGGCAACGTTGATGAAATCTTTCAAGGAGGTGGAAGTGACGTTTATAGATAGTCCATGTTTCGCAGGCATACAATAAAGTTGGTAATACAACGGCTTCATAAACCAGTGTTTTGGTCTTCTTACAAATATCCCGATCCTCGAACACTCTGTGTTTCATTCGAGAAAACGCGGCACTTGCAGAGCTCAAACGATGCTGGATTTCACTGTCGATGTTAGCTGTAACAGAAAGATAGCTGCCAAGATAGAGAAAATGATCGACATTTTCCAGTATTGTCCTGCCAAGCTGGATAGATGGCATCACCAAAGGGTTAGCTTGCACTTGCTGATGAAGCACTTTGGTTTTTTTGATGTTAAGTGAGAGACCAAGTTTTTCGTATGCTTCTGCAAAAGCATTTAGGATAGTTTGGAGATCATCCTCTGAATGTGCAGAGACCACATTATCACCAGCATACTGAAGTTCTACAATGGAGGTTGTAATTACCTTACTTTTTGCTTTCAGCCTGCTGAGATTAAAAAGCTTTCCATCTGTTCGATATATAATTCCCACACCAGTGGGAAGTTTCCCCTCGACAAGATGTAATGGCGATGAAAATAGCAAATAATGTTGGGGCGATAACACATCCCTGTTTAACACCTGATCCCACTTTAAATGGAGCACCATGAGAGCCGTTGTTGTCCAAAACCGTTGCTGTCATGTTGTCATGGAGGAGTCGCAAGATATTCACAAATTTATTGGGGCATCCAATTTTCATAAGGATAGTCCAGAGAGCTGTTCGGTCTACAGTATCAAAGACCTTAGCCAGATCAATAAATGCCATATAAAGGGGTTGATTTTTCTCCCGGCATTTTTCTTGGAGCTGACATGCAGTAAAAAAAAAAATTATTCATGAATAATAGCTCACTGAATACAAATCATTATACTGCTGTTATTTATTTCTCAACAATTACAATGTCAAGAATCTGTTAAGAGTACAAGGACATATGAACAGACACATTGTCTGAATCCTGAAGCCCATGTAAAGTGCTTACAGCAAGATGAACAACTTTTCACAAAGTGTATGGGTCCAATTAAAATTTGATTTAAATTCAGATTTTAAAACTTGATTAATGTATCACTTCATTGCACCAACTGATTGGAGCTTTCAAGTTTTAGGAGTTATAGTTTATGAAATTGGAATCTGTATAATAGAAAGTTTAGATCCCTAATACAACAAGACCACCTAACTGGATCAATGAATTCTTTCTCCTTTCCTGGGTTTTCAGGGCTACACAGTTCATATCAGTCAAATATTTTCACAACAATTCTACAGACTGCGGTAGAGCTAATCCTCCATTTTCATAGCAAAATATTAATTTTCAGCAAGCAATAGTTTGGCACATTGCCCACAGAGTCTGGGGACCAATGCACAAAATAGGCTTTGCTTCTCTGCCAAACTAATTGTGTATCAGTCCCAGTTCTAAGGGTATTTGCTCTCTTTTGAAGATGGGTTAGAAAAAGCAGCCCATAGTGGTTATTCAGCTGAGAAGTGATAGCTTTATTGGGCACTTGTGAGTAGTGTCCCGAGGGAGCACTATAGTTTTCAGGATGTGATCCATATCCAGGGCAGAACTGAATCTGATTTTGTGCTGGTCTCACAACCTGGGGCTCTGAGGCTTGCTAGGCCCACAGTGGGCCCACCTGGGAAGGAGGCACCGACGGGGGGGGGCAAGGTTGGGGAACGGTGTGGGAGGCACTGAGGGGGAGGAAAAAGTTATTGGTGTCATCTTTATTGATTAGGATCACAGCCTATGGAAAACTCTTCTATCAGCAAGTGAAAAACAAAATCATTAGTGCAGATTATAGCTGCAAATCACAATCAAACATACAAAAAGCCAGACATAAAAGATCTTGTGATCAGGGAACACCATTCTCAGCTAAGGCCTTAGCTTGGCTATATGCCAATATTTGCATATTCCAGATTTTTATGCAGATATCATTGTTTCCCCGAATTGATTCAGTTACCGTAATTTGTATAGCAGTCTTTCCTCTCTGCCCAGACTTTTTGCATAACCACCAGATTACCAGAGATTCATGTAAAGAAAAATGTGTGATGGCTCTCTATTTCATTTGCTTCCTCAATCCTACCTCATTTCATAAGCAAAAAGGCCAGAACATGATATTTTACAAGACTAGAAAACAGAGCATGAAGCTTAAATGCATATATAGATTTAATACACTCTCAAGAAGCCACCAATTTCTAAGGTGTATCCTCAAAAATAGCAAAGCAAATCACCAGTTGACTAAAGTTATACTTTAGTGACACCATGTGGCTATGTGCCAATTTGCCATCTGCCTGGAACACAGCACGTTCAGTAAAATCTAAATCCTAAATAAATTTCTTGCCATCTTGTAGGATAGATGAAGCAACATAAAATCACAGTAAGAAATAAATCAACAAGAATGTACAGGGGATTGGTTGACTTACAATTTAAAAGGCACATTTGTCACTTGCACAATCAAATTTAATGTAGTGGATTATAGAAGAAAGTGACAGTGTATCCAAGTTTGTTGCATATCTTTCTTATGTCTGTCATTTTGAGAGGATAATTACCAACCAAATTAACACTTACTATCTGAACATAACAACTAGATTTGAAAATTTACCCAGAAGGATGAAAGATAAATGACACCAGAATTGTAGCATCACTGCAGACTTTTTCTAGCTTCTAAATTAGCGTACTCAACCACATATTAGCTAAAACAAGGAGGGCATGCCCAGAGGGCAAGATTAAATATTCCATAATTAAATTATTTGTTCACTTTGCAAACTAAGAAACATTGGTAGGAATATCCAGTATCCTCCAGTGTCTGACCAACAATGAAAACCAACTGAAAGGACACAATTGACTGGGTTCTCACGATCACTGCAGCTCGTCATGGTTTATTTAAGCCAAGATGAGCCATGGCACCCGTGAACATCATCCTAACTTTTCAAGCAGCAGTCACAGCTTGTCAGGTCATCTGAACCCAGGGATTGTTTTAGGGTTATATAAGCATTGTTTAATTGTTTAACCCTCGAAGAACCCACGGTCCTTGGGTTCGGATGACATGAGAAATTTGAATATTCAAAATGGCTGCCCATCCACACTGCTGTTTGATCATGCTCCCCACAGCCATTTCACATTTAGAACTGTAAAGATTCTTCTCTCCCTCCCAATCCTTAAAAGGAAGTTACTTTTATCCCCCCTCCCTCTTGTATTTATTGGATTGTACATCGCTCAGAGTGGCCGGATGTCTGGCCAGATGGGCGATTCATAAATATAATAATAAATAAATAATACTAAATAAATACTTTATATTTGTTTGCGTGCTTTATGGGTTACTAGAACACTCTCTTTGCTACAAAACAAAGAGAAAAGAGTTTCCAAAGTGTTTAGCATTTAATCAAAATAATAACCACCTTTTGTAGAAGAAATATGAATGCAAGATTACATCTCAGCCTAAATATACACATTTATAGGAGACTATTCAATTCATTATCATGCTAATATGCTGGTTCTATCATTTTTCTCACCAATTTTAAAGTAAATTGGTCGGTTTTGTTTAATATTCTCCTTGCTTAGACTATGCAACCTCTTCCTGGTCTTATTCTACATTAATATTTTGTATTTGTGAAAACGTTTTATCAAAGCTCATTCACTCAACTGGGTTATATTCTCACATAGCTTAGTAGGATATCAAGGACAGTTGATGGTACGGAAACCACCAACAGGTGCTGGAGAACCAACAGAGTTGCACTCCTCATCTCCATTCCCTGGCATAACTCACTGAATTGGTATCTGGAGGCAGCTTTGTAATAGATGAGGGCAAGCAAGCTGAAACTTAATCCAGACAAGATGGAGGTACGATGGGAAGCCAACTACTCTGGATGGAGGTTTGCAACTGGTCCTAGATGGGGTTGCACTCCCTCCAAATATGCAGCTTGTGAGTTCCCCTAGTCTTGGCACTATCTAGGGAAGCTCAGAAGGTGGTGATAGTCAGCTATGCTTTTTAGCAGCTTAGGCTGGTACACCAACTGTTACCTTATCTGGAAAGGATGGGCCTTGCTTTAGATATACACGTTATATCCAGGTCAGATTACTGCAATACACTCTATGTGGGGCTGCCTTTAAAAATAGTTCAAAAATTTCAAATGGTGCAAAATGTGACCACTTGAGTACTGGTGGGTGCTAGGCAATTGTATCATGTGATGCCTACATTTTTCCAACTATACCGATTGCGAGTACGTTTCTGAGCCCAGTTTAAAATGCTGGTACTGGCCTTGAAAGCCTTGTTTTGGGTCCAAGTAATTTGAAGGACCACCTTCACCCATACCCTCCTGTCCACACACTGAGTTCAGCATTGGAGGCTCTACTTGTATGCCTGCCTATAAGAACAATTAGGCTGCAGGAAAAAAGGGATAGGGCCTTCTTGGTAGTAGCAACCTGCTTGTGGAACTCCAATTGATGTCTGCCAGGCCCCATCATTACAATCCTTCAAGCAAGCCCTAAAGAATCACTATAATTGAGTTAAGATTCTACTGCTATTGTTGTAAATATGTGTTTATTGGTTTAACTGTTAATTAGCTTATTTATTTATTCATTTTATTTGTACCCCGCCTTTCTACCAAGAAAAATGGCACTCAAGGCGGCTTACAATCATAAATATTGATGAAACTTTGATTAAAATATTGAATAAACTTGATTAAACAAATAATAGAACAAATGCGTTAAAGCACGAAAATGCAACAACAGAATAAAAACTGCATCCAACCCAACAGACCCGCTTACACACCAAAGGACTGCTTGAATTAAAAGGTTTTTTCTGCTGGCGGAAGGACAGCAAAGAGGGAGAGAACTTGGCCTCCCCTGGCAGGGAGTTCCACAGGCCGGCAGCGGCCAGTGAGAAGTCTCTTTTGTGTCACCTGCAAATGTACCTTTGAAGGTGGCGGTCTCGAAAGAAGGGACTCCCAAATATCGTAAGACCCAGGCAAGCTCATATGCGAGAAGGCAGTTTTTCAAGCTGTATAGGACTTCATACGTCATAACCAGCACTTTGAATTGTGCCCAGAAACAAAGCGGTAGCCAGTGAAATTGTTGTAATTATTGATCTTCTGTTTTTATCATTATTTTATTATGTTTTTAAAAGTTTTGTACACTGTCTTGGGAGGGTTTACACTAAAGGCACCTTTTAAACAAATATAGTTGCTGTGTTCCTTAGAAATCATAATTTAGCTTGCCACTGCAATGCTATAAAAATAATAAGTAACTATTGTTATGGGTAGTGTCCTACTGTGCCTGTGCACTTGTGGAAGCGAATGCTCATGCAACAGGGCTTTTGCGCTTCTAACGCTCATTTCTGGAATAGGGCAGATCATAGAAGGGAATTCTGCTAAACGAGCACTTCCACTTGTTTCTGAGGTAGTTTTAGAAGTGCAAAAGCCCCATTGCACAAGCAATTGCTTCTGCAAGCACAAAAGAATCAATGGAGGTGGAGCAGCCCCACTGGATACTACCCTGTATGTTTTTAAATTTCATTTCTGTATTTTAATTTGCAGGTCATGTTGGTGCTTCCGGTGTTGGTCTTAACATATGCATTAGAAGACCTTGGCACATACTATGACAGAAACCAACTTAAACCTAATTCTACCTAGACTCAAATATGTGCTTTCCATCTGATAAATAAACAAGCATCCCAAAAACTCCAGTTTTTCTGGAAGGGTGCTCAACTGGAACACTGTTTCACCCCTAAATACCTGGGTATTACTTTGGATTGCACACTGACCTATAAGAAACACTGCCAAAACATAAAGCAAAAGGTCTCTGCAAGGAACAATATCCTTGGAAAGCTATCGGGAACCAGCTGGGGCATGCAACCGCAAACACTAAGAACTACAGCTTTAGCTTTATGTTATTCTGTAGGCGAATATGACAGGCCGGTGTGGTATAGCTCAGCCCACGCAAAACAGGTGGACGTGGCACTTAACGAAAGCTGCAGAATCATTACCGGATGCCTAAAACCGATTCCTGTTGATAAAATCAATTATCTAGCAGGCATCGCTCCTAGTAGCATAAGGAGAGAGGTAGCAGCTAACAGTGAAAGATTCAAGGCTTCTACATCAAATGTGCATCCACTTTTTTGCTATCATCCTGCACCTCCTAGATTAAAATCAAGGAAAAGTTTCTTCAGAACATCTGTGAATAGTGATGAAACATTGGAAGATGCTAGGATTAGAATGTGGAAGGAAAGAACCACCTACCCTTTGGAATGTCCGGAGCCCCAGGAAAGTCTAGTTCCTGGTTACACTGAGAACTGGGTAACCTAGAAGTCACTTAATAGGCTAAGGACTGGAGCCAGCAGATCTAAGGTGAATTTAAGAAAATGGGGCTTTCAAACCAACACAGTTCTCTGTGAGTGTGGAGAAGAACAGACAACTTCTATGCCAGTGTACTTTATGTCCTTCAACAAGCACTATGGAGGACTTGATGCTGGCTGCTCCAAATGCCCTTGATGTTACTCGTAACTGAGCAAAAATTATTTGATATATTTATTTAAGTTTTATGAGCCTGTCTATGTAAATTAGCTGGTATTTCATATGTGTTTTTATATATAGGCTGTTGCCTAATTTTATTTGTAATTTTAATTTTTCTGTGGTGCTCCTGACATGAATAAATAATAATTTTCAGGTTGCTTGGGTGCCCTTTCAGGGATGAAAAGGGGAGTCATTTGTAAAAAAAATAAAATGAATGACAATACTTGTAGGGTAAATTAATGCCATCTTTCCGAAGTCTTCCTGCAGCCATGAAAAACAAATCATAGAAGAGTTTTTGCAAATACAATGGTTGTCTGAGTTTTGTTTTAAATCTGATACGTAACTTACTATCATTTTCCATTCTTAGTCTAATATAAGTCAAAGTGAAATATGCAGTGAATCAACAATTAGTACAAATAGCAAAATAATCAGATCTAATAGCAACACTGTGTGGTAACACAAAGTATTTAATTACAAAAAGCCATTATGAAACATCTACTGTTGATTGCACTAATGAATTTGTTAATATCTGTTAATAGCTTTGACTTTTTAAAGCAAAATGCAAACCTTGGGAATAGATCAGCGATACACTTTGGAACTGCCAAAGATCTTGCCCACCGTTGTTGGCTCCTCTGCTATCTGAAGCTTTTATTTTGTTCTCTTTTATATGGTCTCCCAACTAATTCAATAAAGTATATCCTATTCTTCCCTGCTATGTGAAGCAAAGTGGTAGTTAAGCTGCCAGGGTGGAAATTCACAGTTCCTGGTCAAGGGTCTCCGGTCCATCCCAGCTATTGATTCTTCTTTTCCATTTTCCAGCATTAAAGAAGCCAGTATAACAAATTGTTCCAGTTTATTATGTAGGCAAGTAAAGCAATCATCCTGCCTTCCACATGGGAAAAAGGGCAGAGTATATTGAAGCTGTCACTCACAATCAGTCTTTTAGATCAGGGTGGCCAGAAGGTAGATCAGGATCTACTGGCAGATCTGTGCGTGATTTGAAATAGATCAACAAGTTTTTCTGACTCCCAATTGTTTAATGAAGGCAATAACAAAATGACAGCCCCCTCCTAAATCATACTGCTGAAATAATGAAAGCTGGGGGGAGGAGTTAACCAGGAGTGGATTTTCTGTGAAAGGACTGTGAACTCAATTCAGTTCCTACTCAGAACAAATTCCTGGGCTCAGAATTATTTAATTCTAAGTGTATGCACCTGGCAGATTCTCAGGGTTCTAGTAAGAAACAAAGTAGATCCCGTAAGACTGATGTCTGCCTTGTTTTAGATCATCTAATCATTCATCCAATAAATAAATCAGCAAATCATAAGATGCAATTTGAATTACACAGCCACTAATAAAATAAGGATTCAATTACATATTAAGTGCACCAGCTAATCACATACAAACAAAAATCTTTGATATGTTAAGACATGCACCTAGTCCTCCTGATGATTACACATCAACCTTATTCGACAACAAGCACAAGCATCCTTACTGAACTGTGAATACTGTGTTCAGTTAGGCTTATCCAGAGAAATGGGGCTGTCTGTATGTACAACAGGGTCCTACTAGGAACAAGTATAAAAATTATATCCTACTCTTACATGGGGCTTAAAGTGGTTTCCCATCCAAAAGATTGAACTAAAACCCATTTAGCTTCAGAAATGCTGCAGCAACAGGTACTCACACACTGTTCACTTTGAATAGGATTTCTTAATTAGATGCATGGCAACTCAATTAATCTCTATAGATGGAGTTCAGCATTCAGTCCAAAACAGCATTAATATGAGAATATTTCAGTTAACCCTTCAGCGTGAAGTCTTTTTCTGGAGCAAAGCTCACTCTTTCCCTTTAATCAGTATTCCTTCACATAGAACAATATTCTTGTTAGATAAAAAACAAACAAACCCCTTCCCTCCCTAACACATCCTTGTGCAAACTAGTGCAAGGCATAAGACAACCCTTCCATAAGCAGAAAGCAACCAGGTTCTGATGTAACTGCAGCAAATCATGGATTAATTAACCCATGATTTGCCATGGCATATAACCAGCACATGCCACTTCCGCTTTGCATAATCAATCCCCGATAGGAGGTTTATTCGTGACATGCGAACCCAGACACTAATCCTGGGTTAAACAACCCACAGTTAACCTAAGAACTAATGCATCAGGGCAAATCCTGGGTTAATTAAATATTGATGTGAACAGGGCCAGCATCTTATATCCAACCCAATGACTAGTAATGGGTTACTAACATACTGTATATAACTATAAGGAAATGGTTTTGTCTACCCCATGTCTCTGCTGAAATGTACTATGCATAGAACGTAATAACAGCATCAATAGTTCAGAAACTAATTTAGATTTTTCAAAATGCTATTCAAAACTAATCTCAGGCTGTAATAGTGGCTACAATATATTGCAAGTAATGCAATGAATGACTGATTAGACCAAGTAAATCAGTCTGTTTATTGTGAAATTTCTGGAATACATTTAAATATTCATAAACTAACTAGAATTGTTTGTGCATTCCGTGGAACAAGTTCTTCCAGTATGAATTTGTGGCAATGTTCATTTGAAGCTGGTATTGTTTTGTGAAAAGCCTGGGCCCACAAATTAGGAGAAAAGTAGGGAACACAGAACAAAAGCCGATAGCAAAGAAAATACCATGTGTCAAGGGAGGTATTTCCCCCCCGCGCAGATAATATTAAACTGGAAGTCTTTGTACACTTTCCTGGAATAATCAGATCTAGATGGCTCTCAACTTACATACCGTAGCTGATATTTACATGCAAATAATTCAAGATTCCAATATACCTTGGTGAGATTTTAATGCAGCCTTGTATTTAACTCTTCATCTTGTACCACAGGAAACCATGAATTCCATGTTGATCAGTACAAGGAATTCCATCAGGGGAATGAGCAGGCTGGCAGAGATGGGACAGATCGCTTCATCCTTCCTCTGCTTGGTAGAAGGCTTCTTCTTTTTTTTTTTTTACTAGCCTGCTTAGAGCCTAATAGCCTGATTTCCATGTAACTAGCCTCAAGAGGCTAGTAAATATTTTGTAGGCTAGTAACTTTTGCGGGCTTATTTATAAAGCTGTTTTAATAGCAATAATACCAATATTTTCTTAATGATCTTAACAATCATCAACTGTTCCAGATATAAGAATACCTTCACCATCAAGTATTGAATAAAACTTGTTACACTTCCTTAAAATAGCAACCTGATACAAATGAGGATAGATAATCTATAACAATGTTCTCCAACCTTGGGTCCCCAGATGTTTTTGGCCTACAACTCCCAGCATGCCCCAGCCAGCTGGGAGTTGTAGGCCAAAAGCATCTGGGGACCCAAGGTTGGAGAACACTGATCTATAATCATCTTCCCTTCTCTACAGTTTTGTCCATATCCTCCTTTATTCCTTACGAAGCATCCCTTTGCACAGTAGCTGTCAGAGTCTTGAACCAAGTTCCCTTCATAAAGATAAACTTCAAAGATGGTATTGCCAAAAGAGAAGCTATACGCAGGGATGCAAGAGCCCTCGTACACAAGCGGAAAGCATTTCTATGGAAGCATTTGTGAAGAGGTGGTATTTCTTCATGCAGAAATTATACTTCATTATACTTTTGTGGTTTCAGTGGGCACAGAGGTCTGTCTTTAAAAGTGGGACTAAGAAGCTCCCCCCTCCGCCGCACAGCTAGAGCTCCCAAGGTATGTTTTTTTTCTATTAGTTTAGTCCTTTCAGTTAGACCCAGTCTTTCTTTCCTGTCTCCATCCCCTATTTTAGCACCAGAAAATTCCCACTATTAAAATTCTTGGAGACTAAGAACCATGAGACGAATTCTACTCATGCAACAGGGCTTTCTCACCTTCTCCTTTCCACTACAGCTTCTGCACACCCACCTTCATCTCTTTGCTGATTTTAATACTGTATTCTCTGTCCCCAGTTATAAAAATGATTATGTCAGGCCAACTGGAGCACAACTGTGCCAGGGACATGCTGGGCATCTCATGCCCTTTTTCCTTTCTCTCTGGTCTTAGTTCAAAAGAAAAGAAATGCAAGGCATTATAACTGATTGGCATTGACTATATTGTAAGGATGAAGACAAGGGGCTGCACAATGAAATAAATCTAGGTGGATCCCTCCTTTAAAACCTCAGAAATGAGAAGATGTGATCCACCCATTTGCATCTCCAACTGCCCCTAACTATTACACTTCTAAAAGTTATATGCAACTGGATGACTGTTTTCTCATTAGAATTTATTTTAAATTTTAATTTATGAGGAAAGAAATGCAAGCAATAACTGCACTCAGCATTTTGCAAAATATGTATATTTTCCTACTTTTAAACTAAACTTTTATTATGTTTTTGAGGCTACTGCTGCTTTGAGTCACTATCCTGAACCCCATGAGGACTTCAAAGGAAAGAGGCAAGAACTACATCCCCTGATGACAGTAATGTTACTTCTTGAATCTCTCTTGTAGTTTATACCCTGGAGCTTTTACTTTACTATACTTGGCCAAACTTGTTATTTTTTCCTATCTGAAAAAATATGTAAAAAATATTCTGGAAACCTGAAAAGGAACTTGTATGTACCATAGGGATTAAAAGAGCCCACATACTGACTTGATTCACATGTTATGACAACTCATTGGTTGTGCACGAGCAGGGATAAGCAGGCACTGTTACCCCATAACCCACAATTGACTTCTTTGTAGGCTGTAGAGCGTGACACGGGAACCCAAACTACTGGGTTGTTTAAGGGCTAAACAACTCCACGGTTAACCCATGGTTTGTTGTTGGGTCCAGGTTCGCATGTCACACTCCACAACCTACAAAGGAGCCGATCATGGGCTGTGGTGAAAGAGGAAATGGTGGGCACACTGCAGGCAGCGCACCCACTTGTGCATAATGACCTATTGTTTATTAAACCAATGGGTTGTTAAGTTCTAACAGGCACAAAGACTGGCCAGGGAATGGGAGGGGAAACATAGTAATGTTCTTCAGAGCAGAGTTCATCTCGCACACTGTCACTGTCCCAACTGCAATCCCTTTTAGACTGCAGAAATTTACCGAAGTGGAAAATGACATTTTCATTTAATATTCTGATACTAAATTGCAACTGCCTGAATAATGAAAGAAAAGAATTTACCTTCTACAGGAATAACAAAGTGATGAAGATACAAAATTTACTCAATTCTCTGACAAGGCCTAGGTTTGATCCTTATTTTAAAGGGAAGTGCTTAAAAAAAGCTTTAGAAATTAGATACGTACATGCTAAGCACTTTGCTACCATTATTCCTATGACAGTAAACTGGTTTAGACTGTGGTTAACCAGTGAATTTAAGGATTTATAAAAGTTCCTAAATGGTTCCTTTTTTGTTTTTCAGCACCCTATTTCCAACATTTAGGACCAATATTTATATTTAATTCAGATTATGAATTACTTACCAAAAATAATCTGTTCTCTACAGTGGTTACAATATACATACAACTACATACTAAAATGCTATTGTACTTTTTGTGCTATAGGACTGAAAGATGACAGAGTTTAAAAGTAGATGAAAAACTGGAACACAAATAATTATGCAGAAGAATATTGGCTTTGGGTGGTGTGAGGGGAGAAAAGGGAGAGAAATTAACATACATAGTTCAACCTGGGGTTACCTGCATTTCACCACCTATCATCACATAAGTATCTCAACCATTGGTTTGCTTTTTTCTAAGCGTCCAACTCTAAGCTACAAAATCAAAACAATGCAGACCCAGACATTAACACAAAACTGCATCAAGACAGTCACATTATCCACTAACCTGCAGACACGGGCAGGAAAATACAGTTTCTGCCAAGATCGACAGAGGTATTTGGAGTGATCGATTACACGAATCCAGTCTAGCTCATCCATGGATACTTCAATATAATAGGAGTAAGACCTTTGAACAGCAAATAAATTTTAAAAAATTGAAATTATTCATGCACCAACTTCACACAATATGCTTTATATATCCTAGTAGCTGACTATGTTAAGGTCACCCAAACTTCACAAGACAACATAAAGCTTAGTATGAAGTGAATTATACCTTTAGCGGCAATATAAAAAGGTGTTAGTTTTTAATGCAACCAAGACTGCAGTTCCCACAGATATCTGCATCGCAGGTACAACTCAAACTGAAATATTACTACATGCTAAAAATACTTTGAGATCATTTAATGGCAACATTCACAATCTCAATAAAACGAAACAGTCTTCCTTCAGACATGACGGAACATTAAAGGCAGACATTTAACACACCTAAGACATAAAAAAAATATTGTATTCCTCTTACATAGGCTAAATTTAAACCTTAACCGTAGTAGTTATTTCTACTACAACATCAGCGATGCTGGTCGTCGACTGTAATAAATACGGTATATTCATTCATTCATACATCAGCAAGGAAGCTTCGGGAAGATTTAATAAATACCAGCACACAATTAAAGGAGACTGAAAAGGTAACTTTATTTTGTATTATATCCTCTTTTATATCATTTTCCCTCAACTACTCTACTATATCATACTGTATCATATACGTACATCCATATAATTTTACAAATTAATCATTCTACCCTATTAGAAACTTGAGATTTGCAACAGCATAGTATCCTTGTTTCCCTTATAGTATTATAGCAGAAATTGTTAGTTCATATTCATCTATGCCTTATTATATCTGTTACATTAATTATACCAATATACAGATGTGAAATAGTTTAACACACAAACACTCAAGAGCCGCAAGCACTCAGAGGCAAGTATTAATATGCCCTGCCAGGCTGAAACAATCACTAGATTCAGACAAATACATTGCTTTTGTAGGAGACCTTGGTACTTGGTCACTTATGGAGGAGAAAGACTTCACTGGATGATCAGTGCTGTAGTAATTAAAGTGATGAACTAGGACTGCGGAGATCCAGGTTCTATTCCCCACTCTGACATGAAGCTCACTGGGTGTCTTTGGCCAGTCACTAACTCTCAGCCTAACCTACCTCACAGGGTTGTTGTGAGAATAAAAAGGAAAGGAGAGGAGGAGGATCATGCACTCCGCCTTGGGCTCCTTGGAGGGAAAAAAAAATTAATAAATAAGTTCTTGCTAACCACTAAGAAAGGCCTTCTTTGGCCTCTGTTTTAACTGTTTCAAAATCACAACATTCTATTTAAAATCACTCTCATCAGATTTATTTATTTATTAGTTATACTTATATGTCAGTTAATATAGTAAAATCCCTAAGCAGTTTACATACAAAAATTAAAAATCAGTTAAAAATGCATATATAATAAAAACACTAAAATATTTCATCTTTCAACAACAAATGTTAGATGAAGAGGTACAATAAAAAGAGACATTAACAGGAAGCCGCATCATGAAAACCAATTATGAGCCATGGAGGTTCAGGAATTAGTAACCTCAAGACTGGATTACCGTAATGCACTCTATGTAGGGCTTCCCTTGTGCTTGGTCTTTAAGCTGCAGCTCGTGCAGAATGCAGCAGTGAGGCTGCTAACAGGGGTCTCTTTCCAACAGCATGTTACAGCTTTTCTAAAAGAACTATACTAGCTGCCAATAAGCTGCTGGGCCAAGTGTAAGGTGTTGCTGTTAACATATGAAGCCCTAAACCACTTGGGACCAGTTTACCTTAGGGATCACCTCACTACTTATGTCCCTGCCCAGTCTCTGCGATCTTCAGAGGGAGCACTTCTCATTGTGCCACAAGATCAGGAGCACTTGTGGCAGAGCATTTCATGTCTCAGCATACACCCTCTGGAACACATTACTAATTGTTATTAGACAAGCCCCCACAGTTCTAACATTCAGATGTGTTCTTGAGACCCATCTCTTCACACAGGTTTTCCCTGAGGTATGACTCAGCCAGATACAGGCTCTGTTCACATGTGACAGCAACAAATGGTAGGTTAATTAACCGATGCTTTGCTGAGTTGCCTGCCGCATGCAAGCCACTTCCATTTGCATAATCAACCTCTGATCAGCCCGAGTAGAGGTTGTTGCATGACGTGCAAACCCAGACACTATGGGTTGTTTGTGGCTTAAACAATGCAAAGTTAACTTAAGACCCATACCCTATGCTCTACCACAGTGACCTGAATGGTGCGCAGTCACTGACATGGGGATAACTATTTTTTTATTTCTTTCCCTTCCCATTTAAGTCAATAGAAGGGCAATTCTTTACATCAGGTCTCAAGTTGGTGTAAAGTTGTGCCAAAGATGGAGGCGTGACCATTGATTGAAGTGGTATAGAATACTGGTACACTGGTACCAGAATACAGTCCTCCCTGTACCACTCATGCCTCCAAACCATTTTAGCCATTCTACTGGCATATCTGGGGTGATTTGCCAATGTGTCTGTCATGATGGCAGTGTATCTTACGTTCTGCCAACATAGCAGGGCTTCCACCAAATCCTATCGTTCCCTTGGTGGGTGTAGCTTCAATGTAGGATTACGCCCTTAGTCACATTAGTCCCCCCCCCCCATTTTCTTATGTAGTAATTTGAGTTTACACTATTATTTCTCTACTGTCCTTGTATTGAGCATTGCATTTCAATAAACCATTTAATTAGTTTCAATTCCAGTTTTCAGTTTGTGGCCCTTGGTACTGATTCACTAGGGAGCAATTTCAGATTCAGGTTTACATGAAACATCACATATACTAAGCAAAGAGGGAAATGACAATTCCAGTCATCATTGCCCTGCAAGTAATGGCTGCACTTGTAAGCAGATCCAGTACAGAAGAACACTGTCACGCAAAACCAAAAAAAAGTTATCTTACCTATCCCTACATGTAACATTCTAAAAGAAGGTCTAGACTGGCAAAATGAATGTGACTTACCTGCTATCACGATCCCATAGCAGTATTCGTATATGGTTGATTATTGATGGTTGACCCAATTTAATTTCAATACCAGAACGGCAATCATCATCAATTGGATGTCGGGAAAATCCATGATCCAAATCATAGTTCTGTGTATCTCCATCTAACAAAGCAGATTTCAATTCCCCTTTAACCACTTGGGCTCCATATTTCATAGTGGCAATGTTTTCACCTGGTACTAGAAAGAAGGGGGATGAAAAAATGTTTTTAAATTATGCTCTTCTAGCACAAAAAAGGATTAAAAAAAAATTTCTACAAAGCGTCTTCTTCCCTGTCAAAATGTCTTCTGACTGACTACAATCGCTGCCTCTTTTTGTCTTTTAGAAGATTTTGTAAACAAAGACAGTGGATACACTCCAACAGACATTAGCCATGACTAATAACTCCATTTCAAAGCAATGGAATGGAACAAAGTCAGGCTATAACAAGTCCCACTGATTTCAATTCGACTTAGTCATGACTTAGAATCATAGAAAAGTAGAGTTGGAAGGGGCCTACAAGGCCATCGAGTTCAACCCCCTGCTCAATGCAGGAATCCAAGTCAAAGCATCCCTGACAGATGGCCGTCCAGCTGCACCTTGAATGCCTCCAGATTGGGAGAGCCCACCACCTCCCTAGGTAGTTGGTTCCATTGTCTTATTGCTCTGACAGTCAGGACATTTTTCCTGATGTTTAGGTGGAATCTAGGTTCCTGTAACTTGAGCCCATTGTTCCGTGTCCTGCAAACTGGGATGATCAAGAAGAGATCCTGGCCCTCCTCTGTGTGACAACCTTTCAAGTACTGGAAGAGTGCTATCATATCTCCCCTCAGTCTCATCTTCTGAAGGCTAAACATGCCCAGTTCTTTCAGTCTCTCCTCATAGGGCCTTGTTTCCAGTCCCTTTATCATCCTTGTTGCCCGCCTCTGAACCCTCTCCAGTTTGTCTACGTCCTTCTTAAAGTGTGGTGCCCAGAACTGGACGCAGTAAGAAGAGGCCTAACCAGTGCTGAGTAAAGGGGAATTATCACTTCCCGCAATTTGGAAGCTATACTTCTATTAATGCAGCACAAAATAGCATTTGCCTTCTTTGCAGCCACATTGCATTGCTGGCTCATATTCAGTTTGTGATCTACCACACTTTTCCTATAATTAAGTTTTATCGGTTGACATATAAAGCCTTTGGAAGCTGGGAATATTGTGGCTTACTTAACATGCCCCTATAGTTGAGGTCCATGTCCCGACTTTCAGATCGAATTTTAATGGCATCCAAAATGGCATCAGGAGATAGCAATCCAGAAGGCCTTACGACATTTAAAAGCTCTGTCAAACTCATCAGTGGTAAGCGCACTGCCTGCATAATTTCAGCATGATTTTCCTTCAGGTTGTGTTTACACCAGTTCATCAAAGCTTGGAAAATATCCTTCTCAGGAGCTGCAAACGAATCCCTCAGTACAATGCTGAGAAGAGCTGGCTAAAAAGAAAGAGAAAAGAGTTTGTCATTATATCAGAATCTTAAATTATAACAGTGAATTCTAAACAAAAAACAGTTGTACACCATTGCACCTCAATATGCATTGCTGAATTCTAAAAATAAACTATCTTCTTTATGAACTATGTAAATCCTGTTTTACAATGAAATTAATTCTGTGCAATATCTTGGCCTAAATTCTCACAAAGGCAATGTCTAACACATACATGCAAAACATAACTCCAAAATGTTTATCCTTCCTATAAAAATCAGTATCAGCAACAGCTTTTTTCTAAACCACTCAAGGATCTAAAGTTAGATGAATGTTTACCATTCTTTGCTCACATCTGAGGATATTTACCACACCTTTGCTCACAAATTCTGTAGTATAGTACAACTTCATAAACAGTTGTTAGCCTATGAGCAAAGTTGATCCCCCCCCCCCGACTGTTCGTTCTAAACAATTCAGAAGTCTCTACCATGAATAAATATAACAAGCTGTGTGATGTGCCTAAACTAGGTGTTATACAAAATACATTTTAAAAGGCTGGGCTTACCCCATGAATGTAAATCCTAATTTAGACAGAACCATAATAAGCAAGGGCATAAAGAGAGCATAACATTTAACAGTATCAAAAGAAGAAAATTTCGGTACCAGATTGATTTTAAAGTGAAAGTTTTTCTGATTTAATAATGGTTTTGGTATAATTGATTTTCTTATTAAGATAGGTTGTAAGAATCATTGCACTGCATGCATTTTGTCACTACTGGGTTCTCTCAATTCTAGGAGGTATCCAGTTAACCCCTCCCGCTGACAGAACAGCTTCCATCTTTGGAATGGGGAGGGGAGGAGTCCTCTGGAGCAGATTTTGGAGGTACGTGGGAGGCTGCAGCGGGAAGGAGAGCATGAGGGGGGAATCCTGTTGTGTGAATGGAAGTCTGCTTGTGCAACATTGGATTTCACCCTTGCTCCCTCTCCCCTCTTTTTTATTTAATTACTGAGGTCAGGCAGCATTAAAAATTAGAATACAATTCAGGTGAGCAAAGAATTCTCCAGTAGCCAATTGCTGATCAGAAACTTTACTTTTATTTATCATTGAGACAGTTATGTCCATTATGAAATTCCCAGACAAAAAAGCTCTCCTACAGCTTAAGCCATTGCATACCTCAGAAGTTTCATTTTCAATACAAAGGAAGCTTGCTTCCCAGCCCCAAGAGCAGGTTAATTTTTTCTTCTCATCCTAGAATTATCATCAGTGAATTTTTAAGTAACATATTAGCTGCTCAAAATAACAGCCAATACTGTTCTATCAGAAGAGGGCCCAATTACCTTATCCCTAGTAAGAAACCAAGACAATTATAGAACCCACAAAGTGTCTGTCTCCCATTTAGAAAAGAATGTTGGATTATGAATCAACATGAGCTTGCTTAAAGGTTTTTCTTTCAGTAAAACTTAGCAGTTGGCAATTCAGCATTGCAATACTGAAGGTCTTTGGAACAGGTGTTCCTCGTTCCCATATCTAGATGTCCTGGGACATCTAGTAGGAGAAAGTGGGTGTCATGTAATATGACAGTTGCTATACTGTCATATGCCTGTCCTGATTCCCATTGGCTCTCAAGCACAGCTGGGTGTGTATGTTTGCTGTGCTTGCTTCTTCGTTTCTTCGTTTCTTTAAAAACTGTATATAAATACTTGAGACAGCTTTTAACAATGCAATCAATCTTATAAATGTATATTCAGAAGGAAGTCCACTAAGTTTAACTGGACTTATTCCCAGGTATAAGTAGCCTAAACCTCCTTTCTGCCTACTCTTTCTGCCTACTTAAACCTAGATTTGCATCCTTAGAAAACTTTTTTCATTGCATTCTTAGAAAACTTTTTCACTTAAGCCTATTGAAAAGCATGTCTACCAATAGGTATTTTCAAGGATGAACAGTACAGGTGGAAACAATGGGCAGGTTGGGGGGGTATTTATTATGGGGGGGTGTTGAGTGGGGTTGTGTGTGTTTTTTAACTCCTTGTCATTATCTGCCCTCACCTTCCAGACTACAGTTTCAATGAAATAAGCAAAATTTACCATACAAAGTAAAGATCTATACGAAGAATTATGTAGGTCTATATATTTTACATAAACATTCAGTTCCAGGATGATATGGTAGCAAAGACTTTTAACTGAATGAGGATCAGCGAAAGATACCTAAAAACAATAATTAGACTGGCAGCTACAGAAGTTGAGACATAAACCTACACATGGAACAGCAACTGTATTGTTTATTTAAAACATTTCTTGGCCGCCTTTCAGGGCAGAAGCCCTCACAAGGTGGTATAGAACTTTACCTTCCTAGAGCCTTTTTCAGGCACTGTCTTCATTTTTTCTAACAACATTTTCATAAACATGAGTACTAAAAATGATTTTTTTAAACTGAAAGCTTAAAACTGACACATACCTTTGAAAGTGACAGAAAGCCTTCGCTGGAAAGCACCTCTTGAGCATTCCTATCCATAAACATGTAGCACATACATGTCAGCTTGGG
Organism: Shinisaurus crocodilurus; assembly: GCA_021292165.1. Taxonomy (NCBI): domain Eukaryota; kingdom Metazoa; phylum Chordata; class Lepidosauria; order Squamata; family Shinisauridae; genus Shinisaurus; species Shinisaurus crocodilurus. Next base: position 54,337,884 of record CM037879.1, on the reverse strand, counting down.
AAGCAAGTAGAGACTAGCAACATCATAGGTCATGCAAACATTCTGAATGTTTAGGATGGTGCAAAGATACTCAGAGGTGGAGTCCTCCAGCTCTGGGAATCCATATTTATGTGCCAAACTCAAGAAGTCTAAGAGGACCTCCTCCTTCTCATCTCTTAATGTTGCACGGCCTGTGTAAATATATTTTAACAACATTGTAAAAGCCTCTGCAGTGGTGTCTTGGAGAGGGATTTCTGCTTCTGGCTGTGATTCACGCATTCCGCCATATAACAATGCTCTGTATAAATGCAAAGAGGAAGAAATTATGTGAAAAAATTAAATTCTAAAAATAAGATATTTCATATAAGCCTTAAAGGAGATTGAATGCCATCACCACAAACCTCCAGAATTTCACCTGCCAGTGATAAAACCCAGGGTGATAAAACCCAGGGTGATCTGATAAAACCCAGGATGACATCCAACATCATGGTGGCAGAAGGGAGTTTCATAGATTTCATAGATCATAGAGTTGGAAGGAGCCTGCAAGGCTATTTGTGGAAGCCAACTTCCCCAACCCCTCCTTCCCATGTCAGCCTCCTAGCGCCCATTTTTTAAAACTTTTCTACAGGTCACATTGTATTAACTTGTTCTATTTGTGTTGTTTTAAATTTGGTTTTAAATTTTTTATAATGTTTTATTATAAACATAATAAATTGTGTATTTTATATTGTATTTTTTAATTGTTGTAAACTGCCCAGAGAACTTCGGCTATTGGGCGGAATCATCATCATCATCATCATCATCATCATCATCATCATCTTCAATTTTAAGGAACTTAATCAAAAACTAGTTAAAGTAGTTACATCCACCAAAAAGGAGCATAAATTAAATTTAGTAAGAAAAGTGGACTTTTAATTTGCTTCCCTGAATGCTTCCACTATCAGACAGAGACAAAGCTTAGAAACATTACATTTTTGGATGGGGAGAGACAGAGATGCCTTTCATAACTGTGGGAATAACTATATAATTGTATTTCAAAAGATAAGTGAGGTACAGATAAAATGTGAAATCTCACACACTGCTTTATAATTCTAACATGTTTTATAAAAGCAACTCATATATACATTTCACCACTAATTCAAAATAGCATTTTTCCCTAAGGACAAGCATGTACAAGTGTGTGAACATCCTGAATTTTCATCCTCCTTGAACATAACACATTAATTTTGGATACCTATGTAATAAAGCTCAAAATATGACAGAATAGTATAGATATCTTCTCATTGTTAAAACATTGTGCCATAATAGGTATTCAGAAAGCTCACACACATTGAACAGATGACATCAGTTTGTTTATCTTGCTTCCCCAGAAGGTCTAAGCACATCTGATAAGAAGCTATACGTCACCTGAAATACTGGCATCTCGCTGCCAGAATCACTCTGTGTGCAGGAAAACGTTTCTTTTCCACTATAAAGGTAACATCGCTGTACTCCTCCCCATTCATCAGAACACCAACATGATCAGACAGAATGTGAACATGGTCAATTTCACCTACTGCTGTGTAAGGACGGAGTGGGTGACTGTTACTCATCTTGTAGGAGAATGGCTTATCCTACACCTATAAAAAGCATAAGAATATTAAAGAGGTACTCACCTCTAGAATTATTTAAAAGTAATATAAACATAAATGTATTTTCATCAAATGACTGATACAAAAGCTACTTTGCTAAAAGGAGGTCCCAGTGTAATGAAAGCAAATGTCAGACGTAATACTGCCAATCTAACTGTTCCAAATAAACAAGCCTTTATAAAACAAATTAGAAGAAACAAAATCATTATGTTGTAGGGTTTCCACAGTCAGCCAACTCACTAATTATAATACTCTGTACAAGTTAAAATTGATTCTGTAACCAGGGCAGATCAATTAAAAACTGTATAGCAGTGTTCAAATTAAATATTGAAATCTACACCAAGAGTTTTCATCCATAATTAGCTACAATATAAGTATTTATGACCTATTCTCATAGGAGCCTGATTAACTCTCCAAAACTGAGATCACAGTGATTTTCAATTATTCATATAGGAAACCTTTTCAACAAATCATGTTTTATAAAGGCAGTGATACTAATAAGTCCTTGAAAAGTGCTACTGGGAAAATATCTATGCCCAGTGTGCTTTCAGACTGAAGAGGCTTTTATGAAAAGATAAACCTTATGCTCTTTACTTGCAAAGCCTAAAAGACCTCTCAGGGGGAGACATGGCATTTGCAAAACATATGCTTCAGTCATTTTGCTCTGTTCAAATTATGCACCATGTGAGTAACATGAAGCCACTTTTTTAAAACTCCCACTTTTGGGAAGATAAAGTTCTGTGCACATTTGAATAAAATACATACTTTCCCATGAGACCTTCTTCCCTAACTGGGAACAAAACTCTAGACTATCGATTTGATTATTTCACACAGACACACGCACACACACACAATTTATATTTAGGATATTTATGTTTAGTGCCAGCCTTTCCCAGTCTGGCATACTTTGATTAAGATTTATTTATTTATTTATTCATTATATTTATACCCCACCTTTTTTCCTTCAAGGAACCCAAGGCGGCTTACATAATCCTCATCCTCCTCTCGATTATTATTATTATTATTATTTAGCCTCACAACAACCCTGTGAGGTAGGTGAGGCTGAGAGTCAGTGACTGGCCCAAAGTCACCCAGTGAGTTTCATGGCTGAGCGGGGACTAGAACCCGGATCTCCCAAGTCCTAGTCCAACACTCTCACCACCTCGCCACACTGGCCCTCAAGATGTATGAATGAAGCAAGAAATAGGTTTTATTTAGCAACCATTTATGTAGCCAGTAAGGATAAGGATTATAAGATCTTAACTTGCATTCATTTGCATTGTTCATGTGAACAGTAGCCAAATAAACCCAGGAGTTTTAACAAGTTACAAACAGACACTGGTTCAGATCTCTTTAAGACACGGTGCATATGCAAACAGAACCCTATGCTCAGGTATACAAAGAAGCCAAAACAGCAATGGGAAGTTGTAAAACACCAAGTAAAATCACGTTTTCAGAAAAGTATTTTATGTATGTTTTTGAGTCAACAACCCAAGACCATCTTGGACATTTTGGAGCTTCAAGAACTATTGAAAACTGTAACACTCTGTCTCCCTTTTTATAGCTTTGGTCTGCACCTGTGTCATTAGTTGGAGATTAGTTCTCTCTACTTCTCATCTCAATAGGATTGAAAAGCCAAGAGATCAAGACATGGGGCAGTATGCAACACTGCCGCTCCACTTATGCTGTTGACATACTGCTCATATAAGTGACCCTAGCGGTACACCAACAGCATAAACTGGCATAATGGGTTTCCCCAGAAATCCCATCATGCCAGCTTACAATACTGGCATACCACTAGAGGTCATCTACACTAGAGGTATGCCAACAGCGTCAGCAGAGCAGTAGTGTTAGATACTGCCCATGGTAATTCACATCTTAGTCACTTCCAGATCAGACTACTGTAATGTGCTCTACACTGGGCTGCCTTTGAAGATTCTCAAGAACTACAACTGTAAGATTGTAAGCCTGTGGGCAGAGAATGTCATGTTAATTGATTATTTATAAGCCACTCTGGGAGCCTTTTTGGCTGAGGAGTGGCGTAAAAATGTTTCAAATAAATAAATAAACTGGTTCAGAATGAAACCACAGAAGATTGACTGGGATGAGCCACAGCAAACATATGATGGCAATTTTGAAAAAAGCTTCATTGGCCTCCAGCTGATTCCCAGGCCCAATTCAACAGTCTGAATCCAGGATACTTCAAGGACCACCTTCTCCCCTACGAATCTACCCATGCATTAAAATTGTCCTCAGGGGCCCTACTCCACATTACTCCACAGTCTACAGTATGCTAGAGGGTTAGCCAAGACAGGACCTTTTCAACAGTGGCACCAGGTCTGTAGAACTCTATGAAAAGTTCACTGCACCCATCAATTTGACAGCTTTAGGTGTGGGGCCTATGGTTATTTGCTCTTTGCTTTGTTTTTTGCTGTTTAAGAAATTGCTTGTTTACATTTCACTCAAGTGGCAAAGTTGGCTCTGATCTCTGTGGGAGTGTACAGGTTTCTAGGAACCCTTCCCTTGTCACAGGAGCAACTAGGAGTTGCTCAGATCTTTCCCTTGAACTCTTGTATGTGAATGTTTGGGAAGGCTTTCCCCAGGAGGCATTCAAGTCCCTTACCTTGGTGTGGAATGTCTGGGAAGATGGTCCTTAAGAGACATCCGAGTCCCCTACCTTGATGTGGAGCTACTTCAAGTGCCTATAGCAAAATGCCATCAGCTATATGATTAACTGTAACCATTATGCTTATGCCATGGGATTTGCTATAATAAAGATTTGCCAGCTGATGGCGAGGATTCTAATCTGCACATGACTGAGGTAGGGCCAGCACCAGGAGGACAGTACCATCAGGCAACTGCTGAGATTCCAATGTGTCAGTAGGGCACATCATCACTACCTCCTGACCAGTTGCTGTTGGTTTGGGCCCAGTTGCATGGGTGAGGCTTGATCTGTGCTGCTGCTGTGCATGGCAACACCTTCTCCTGACCTTGCCACCTCCTCTCCCTCAGATTCATACAGCAAGTAGCGCAAGGCAGCTGCCGCTTATGTGCCCAAGAAAGCAGACAAGCAACAGCCTCAAACTGCTGATCTGCCTTCTCACTTTGGGATGTGCAACAGTAAGGACTGGGTAAGATGCACTCGTCAAAAAGAGGCAGTAGCTGCATTTGCTTCTTCCTCTGCCCACTTGCCTTCTCTCTCTCTGGACAGCATAGTGGAGAGAACTGGAGCCAGAGAAACTGTCCAGAGAGCAGGGAATGCAGGGCAGGGAGGATTGAGCCATGTGGCACTGTCCAGAAAGAGAGGGAGGGCTGCTTGCTCGTCCTCTCTCTCATGTCAGCCAAGAACTGGGCCCCCCAAAAGCATAATACCCAGGGTTCCTCATAATCTGGAATTGGCCCTTGACTGGGCTATGGATTTAGGAAGACTGTCCCTTACTATATTGCCCTATCTCTTCTTATACCACAGGAGCAAGGCAGAGCAGGAAACAGTAACTGATGAGTCAGAGAAAGCTCCAAAGCAAGCACAACTTGGATCAGGGAGGCTGTAGCAATGACTGTATGGTATCTGCCCATAAGAATTGTCATTTATCCTGTTCTGAAAATAATTTGAGCAGCCCCATAGACAAAACATTAGAAGAACAGGTCATGCAACCTAGAATTTTCCTCAAGACAACTCAACTTTGTAAGGACCTCATCTAATACTTTTTTTTTTTTTAAGTGGCTAATAAGTCTGCATTTTGTTATCTTAAAGCACTAGCAGGAAGACTCATGTGTTGGCTTTTATTTTTGTTTTCTTGACTCAGTTTAGGTACCAAGCCCCATTTCACTGTCTGTGTCAGTCCATCATACTGCTGTAAGAGAAAGCTTGGGTAACATAGCAGCTAAAAGAATGAGTCAGGAAGTCCTCAGTTCAAGTCTACCTCAATCCAGACTTCACTTGCTGCTTTTAGGCCTGCATCTGCCATATAGAGATCTAACATACTGATCTACCTGACAGGACTGTTGTGTTTCCAAACTTTAAAAAGCATAAAAATGCTAATTATTATTGTCTTACCTTCTAGTCCACAAGCACACTGAGCTAGACAACTGATATGGCTAAAAAAACACACCATGAAGGTAATTCTGGAGTTCATTCCAGAGGTAACTGTCCTGGATTTATTCTGTTACTCATAGGATATATAACTGTGAATACACTCCCCACCTTTCTCCTGTCCCACACCCACCCCATATTACACACAATGCAGCCTGTGGAGAAACACAAACAATAATGCTAACAATCATCTGCATCACTTGGTTCAGCACTTTGAAACAAAAAAATACCATACAGGCTAGCTGTGAGGATAAAATGGGCAAGGGGAAGAATGTACACTACCTTGAGTTCCTTGAAGAAAAGGTGGTACACAAATAGGATAGATGGATTTGAATGTTAATTCTCAGTTTAGCGGTCAGGGTTAGGAAAACATAAGAAGTTTTCAATGACTGGGTCTGCACGACACAACATCGTATCATGCAAACCCACCATGGTTTTGTCAGGGTGGCTTAAGTTTGGCTTATAAACCAGCCTGATGATCCATGGCTTGTAGTAGGTTCTGTTTGACACATGATGTCATGTCGTCTGAATCCAGATGACATAACCCATTGTGGGTCAACCCAAACCACTAGTGAGCCACTTGGCAAGAGCAGCAAAACCCCCTTGCAACCCCCAAAGTTCCCCCATTCCCCGCCACTTCGAACCTTTTCAGGCTCATCATAGCTTTTCCCCCCTTTAAATCCCCCCCCCCCCAAGATTGCAAAAGGTGGCTGTGAAGCTGCCTTTCATAATCCCCATTTTGGCAGCTACGAACATCTCACTGCTTCTATCCAATCATCTCTTTGCCGCCCAGCGGAGCTCTTTAGGGTCGTCCGGGGCCTGTTATACGCTGGCCCCAGGGACATCATCGACCCATCTGATGCCCGCTGTGATATATTCGCTAGGCACTTCCAGGAAAAAATCTCTTGCATCCGCAGGGACTTAGACTCCAATGTTATAGCAGTAGAATCAGGAGAGGTACCCGGAGCACAGCCTGGTCTAGTTATTTTGGATGAGTTTCAGTTGGTACAGCTCGAGGATGTTGACAAGGTGCTTGGATGGGTGCGTGCAACCACGTCTGTTCTGGATCCTTGCCCCTCTTGGCTTGTAAAAACTAGCAGGGAAGGAACGGCCGGTTGGGCCAGAGAGGTGATCAATGCCTCCTTGAGAGAGGGAGTGGTCCCATTTTTATTTTATTTATTTATTATATTTATACCCCGCCTTTTTTCCTGCAAGGAACTCAAGGCGGCTTACATAATCCTCCTCCTCCTCTCCATTTTATCCTCACAACAACCCTGTGAGGTAGGTTAGGCTGAGAGGCAGTGACTGGCCCAAAGTCACCCAGTGAGTTTCATGGCCGAGCGGGGACTAGAACCTGGATCTCCCGAGTCCCAGTCCAACACTCTCACCACTACCTGAAACAGGCGGTGGTGAGGCCACTCCCGAAGAAACCTTCTCTGGACCCGGAAGATCTTAACAACTTTAGGCCGGTGGCGAATGTTCCTTTCCTGGGCAAGGTCCTTGAGCGGGTGGTGGCCAACCAGCTCCAGGTGCTCTTGGATGAGACTGATTATCTGGATCCATTTCAGTCGGGGTTCAGCACGGTTTTGGCACGGAAACAGCTTTGGTCGCCCTGTATGATGACCTATGTCGGGAGAGAGACAGGGGGAGTGCGACCCTGTTGATACTCCTGGATCTCTCGGCGGCTTTCGATACCATCGACCATGGTATCCTTCTGGAGCAGCTGTCTGAGTTGGGGGTGGGGGGCACTGCACTGCAGTGGTTCCGCTCCTACTTGGATGGCCAGCTCCAGAGGGTGGTGCTTGGGGAATGTTGCTCGGCCCCATGGACTCTCCAGTACAGGGTTCCTCAGGGGTCGGTCTTATCCCCCATGCTATTTAATATCTACATGAAACCGCTGAGTGGGGTCATCCGGAGTTTTGGAGTGCGTTGCCATCAGTACGCTGATGACACGCAGCTCTATTTCTCCTTTTCATCTTCAGCAGGTGAGGCTGTGGATGTGCTGAACAGGTGCCTGGCTGCGACAATGGACTGGATGAGGGCTAACAAACTGAGGCTCAATCCAGACAAGACTGAGATGCTGTTAGTGGGTGGTTCCTTTGACCGGATGGAGGGTGTTCAACCTGTTCTGGATGGGGTTGCACTCCCCTTGAAGGAGAAGGTTCGTAGCTTGGGGGTGCTCCTGGAGCCATCTTTGTCACTTGAGGCTCAAGTGGCCTAAGTGGCAAGGAGTGCCTTCTACCAGCTTCGGCTGGTGGCCCAGCTATGCCCCTAGCCTGGGATAGCCTGGTCTCAGTAATCTACGCTCTGGTGATCTCTAAACTAGACTACTGCAATGCACTCTACGTGGGGCTGCCTTTGAAGACTGTTCGGAAGCTGCAGCTTGTGCAAAATGCGGCAGCCAGGCTTATTGCGGGGACCGGAAGGTCCGAGCATATTACACCGGTTCTGGCCCGTTTGCACTGGCTGCCAATATGCTTCCGAGCCGAATTCAAGGTGCTGGTTTTAACCTATAAAGCCCTACACGGCTTAGGACCACAATACCTGATGGAACGTCTCTCCCTACCGCAATCTACCCGGACACTACGCTCAACATCGGGGGCCCTCCTCCAACTGCCACCTCCAAGAGAGACTCGGTTGGTGGCAACGAGGAGGGCCTTCTCGGTGGTAGCCCCCCAATTATGGAACAAGCTCCCCACTGAGACCCGCCTGGCGCCAACCTTACTATCTTTTCGGCGCCAGGTTAAGACTTCCCTCTATGCCAAGGCATTTAATAGTTAGGAGCTCGGAATAGCACGGGGGGGGGGGGGATTGTCACCTGTAGGCTCAGTTTTATTAGTTTTTTTATTGTTATTTTAAACTTGTGTTTTTTTTAAAAAAAATTGGTTTTTAATCTTTTAAACTATTTTGTATGTTATTGTTGTTTTTATGTATAATCTATTGTGAACCGCCCAGAGAGCTTCGGCTATGGGGCGGTATATAAATGAAATAAATGAAATGAAATGAATGGCTGCCCACTTTTTTAACATTTTTGGATGCACAAAGTTGTGCACACAATTTATTTATTTATTTATTTGAGCAAAAAAACCAGGAACCCTGTGGCAAGAGCAGCAAATTACTCTTCCTGCTCTTGCCATGGGACTCACAGGGGCGCACCAGTGCCACCCACCCCCAAAGGGCCCAAGCAGCACTTGGGAGGCAGATGGCACTGGCACTCCCCCTCCCCACTGCAAGCCGTTTTGGGGCAGGTGGCCCTTGGTTATCCCTTTAACCCCCACCCCCCGATCACGAATGCCACCTGGCTTTCGCAATCCCCCTTTGGACAGCTACAAGCTGTCCCTTCAAGCTGCCCCTGCAGTACCTTGGAGGGGCTTCCCGTGGCTACCCAGCATTTTTTTTTTTTTAATTGTGCACATTAACTTAAAAAAATTAATCCCATGAGTGCAAATGCACTGGTTTCACAGAAGCGCAAATGGGTGGATTTCAAGCCTCTGCCATGTGATGTCCAGAGGGGTGCCTGCTGCCCAGGGGCAGCAGGTACCCACCCTGGACATTGCACAGCAGAGACTTGAAAACCATTTTCCCCTTCCCAAGCCGCAAGGGATCTTGTGCTGAGAAGGGGGTGTTTTTCGGGATTTCCCCCGCCCCTTCTCAGCAAGATTCTCATTTTTTTCTGCTTCCCCCTTTTATTCTCCATGGGGGAGCAAATTTTGGCCTTTGTCCTGAGCCTCTAGGGGCTTGAAAAAGGCTAAAAATGCATCCCCCACCTTTTTTTTTTTTTTTTTTAAAGGGAAATCAAGTTTGACAGGTGGCTGTCAAAACTCGGGGTCCCTTTAAAAAGGGGGTTTTGAGTGGGAAAAGGGGGTTTGGACTGGGACATACTCAGAGGTATGCCCCAGTCCAAATCCACCCACTTCCCACTCAGCCCCCCTTTTTAAATAGTTACGTGCATTAAATCACATTTAGCCCAAACCAGGAAATTGTAATTCTACTCTCATCTCAATGAAGGGCTTATATATTACCCTGTACTACTGACTGTGGAGTGTACTAGGTAACCCATGAATGTAGGCTCGCCCAGCACATTCTTCTCAAAATCATCCCACTTGTATCGGGGCTTTCAAAATTGAATCCCAAATACTTCTTGGTCATTCACACACAAGAAAGAAATCCCCTGTAACTAGGGGAAATTCCCCCAAACTTTGGGCTGCATCCAGTTAGCCCCTCCTGACAACAGCTTCCATCAGCAAAACAAGAAGGGGCAATTTCCCCCTTCCCCGGTACATGAAGTACAGAAGGGAATTTCTTCTTCCCATGGGAACTCAGACAAGCAGGAAACTCATTATCTTGGTGTGAAGTGTTTCCATTCCATCCCACCACTGGATACAGGATGCCAGCTTAAATGGCTAGACCATCAAGGGGAAATAGGAAAAGTTCCTCAACTATTATAAAAAAATACCTGACAATGCTTGACTCAGATAAGAACAGTTTTTAAAAGGTATGAAACTCAAATTACACATGACAAAGGTAGCCTTTTAAAAGGAGGCCTGGAACTCAACATAAGATGAAACCGCACTAGCATCCTAAAATAGATTTCAAAAAGTTAAGAAATGTGGAATATAGCCAAAGTAATATCTGATAGGATAAAGGAAAAAACACACCGAAATCCACAGTTGGGCAATACCTTTAATAAGACTAACCAAAGTGTCACAAAGGAGTGTTCAAGCTTTCAAGTTCTCCAGAAGTCATCATCAGGTTAGGTGATACAAAAAGCAGGGGATGAAGTCCAAACTTAGGCCAGATGTTGTGGCCATGAGGTCTGCATTTAGGCCTAATTTTTGGACTTTGCTTCTTTCCACATCCCCTGCTTTTAGTACAACCTCGCCTGCTGAAGAGTTCTGGTGTGCTGCCACTGCCTCTAGTGACAATAGCAAATGGCAAAATTATAAATGCAATTACTGCATAGTTTGTAGCATACTTGCTTAGCTGCTGTTTCCCAGCATCCAATATTGATTATGCGCCACTTGGACAGGGACTATGCCATTTCTGTATCCAGGGGTAGGCAGAAAGCAGACCTTCAGATGTTTTGGACTTTGACTCCCAGCATTCCTGACCATGGCAAAGATGGTAGGGGCTTCTGGGAGTTGTAGGCCAAAAACATCTGGGGACCCAAGGTTGGAAAACACTGGCCTAGAGGCCTGTTCACGAGAGGGGCCCTGAACTAAAAGAAAAAAAGGAAAGGAAAAAAAGGCCTGCCTCGCCCCCGCCTCCTACATAAGACACTGGCTCAAAAAGACCGACAAAAGTTCGTGTGACTTGGATACTACGGAGTCACCGCCACCTACACCACCAGGAAAAGCGCACGCGAACGCGCCGCACACATACATCGACTGCACATCTTTGACGCGGACAGTTAGTTAAGGCAGGTGGTGGCCGCCCCATAAACCTGGAATGCTGCTGAAGCAACTATTTTCCCCGCCTGCCTTCAAATGACCCCAACAGAAAAATACACGACGGATAAGCGACAGACACCCGGCCCCTTCTCCAAGTATACAGAGCACATAGAGGTGGGAGGCGGGAAGGTAAAGGACAGGAGAAGGCAGTGGTAAAACGGCCGTAACGGCCATTCTCTATCGCCCACCCCGCCGGCCGCGCACGCGGAGTCCTGCAGATAAGACAGCGCAGAGCGAGCGACCCTTGCAACCCCCTCAATATCCACCAGACATACCGACTGGAGCACTCAAGCAGGAACCCCCCTCCGCCGGCTGTGGCGTTCATCCGTCGGCCTGCGCGTTGACATCAGCTAGCAACGGCGGCTCCTGCTGCTCTGCGCGTTGACGTCACCTAGCAACGGCGGCTCCTGCTGCTCTACGGGCTGACGTCCATAGTAACGTCAGGGAGGAGGGATGGAGAGAATCGGAAACAAAGAGGCATGAAATGGTAGGGAGGAGCATCTCGTTATTTGTACAGGCAGTTTCCGAGTACAATGGAAGAGTGGCATGGGGTAAGTAGGCCTACGCTTACTGGTAGTGATTTAGGGAGGTTTAGCATGTCGTGCGAGCCCAGTCAATGTCTTCAATTTGAAACTCCGATTTTCTCTGAACTTCTTCCATATTTTTTCTTACTCCCCCAAAAACCCATTAAGGAAGACGGAATAGCTGCAAAGTGCCTTTTGACTGTTAGTGCTAGGAGCCTTCCATCTAGAAGTGCTGTGAGTGTCTCACCAGGACAGGTAGATATGCGTGTGTTCTTGGGTGGTGGATATAGGACAGGCCTGATTTATACAGGATGGAAAGGCCTTTTACCCGTGTAAGCTTTCCACACACACCTCGCTCCCCATTGTGCTAGTATTTGTTTCTGCTAGTGTAACATTTAGCATTGGTGGACTGCCAGAATTGGATACTGCCCTGGCTTTCAGATCAATGGATATTTCAACTTGTTGGGCTTTAGTTCCCTTTTGGTACACATCTTCTAACTCAGTCTTCCCCAGCCGGATGCCCTCCAGATATGGTTGGGGAAAACCCATCATCCCCAGCCAGCAGGGCCATTGCCCATGTTGGCTGGGATAATGGGGGATGTCATTCAACACATCTGGAGGGCACCAGGCGGGGGAAGACTGTCCTAACTTAAGGTCACTTAGGCAAAGTGTGCAAGCTTCAAGCAATCTTAGATAATCTGATCTTTGTCATAATATCTCACCTATTTAAATATTATTTATTTATTTATTTAATATATTTATTTACCGCCCATCAGCCAAAAGGATCCCTGGGCGGTTTACAAGTAAAACAGGATAAATACAATCTTAAAACCAAAAACATCATTAAAATAGAAATATAAATACAATATAATACAATAAAAGAAAGCAGCTTATGTGTCGTGTCTTTTTAGATTGTAAGCCTGTGGGCAGGGACTGTCTTGTTAATTGCTGTAAACCGCCCAGAGAGCTTCAGCTATTGGGCGGTATAAAAATGAAATAAAAAAATAAAAATGGGAATAAAAATCTAACCATTAAAATATTGGGTAAATAAAAAGGTTTTCACCTGGTGCCTGAAGGAATAAAGAGTAGGCGCCAGGCACACCTCCTTGGGGAGTTGATTCCAGAGATGGGGTGCCACAACTGAGAAGGCCCTTCCCCTAGTAGCCACCCTCCTAGCCTCTTTTGGAGGGGACTCTCTGAGAAGGACCTCTGAAGATCTCAGGGTTCGGGTAGGCATGTATGGGACAAGGTGTTCCTTCAGATAACCTGGCCCCAAACCGTTTAGGGCTTTAAATGTCAATGTAAGCACTTTGAATCGGGCCCGGACTTCAATTGGTAACCAATGTAAATCATAGAGGACTGGATTAATATGTTCTTGTCGGCCAGTCCCCGTTAGCAGCCTCGCTGCTCTATTTTGAACCAATTGAAGTCTCCAGACCATTTTCAAAGGCAGCCCCATGTAGAGCGCGTCACAATAGTCCAAACGAGAGGTTACCAGAGCATGGATCACTGTTGCTAGGCTCTGCCTGTCCAGATAGGGTCGTAGTTGGTAAATCTTGCTCCCCTCTGCCATGCAGGACCCCTTCCAGCATGGGACCAACAAGAAGTCAGGTAGCTATGGATTCTTTCCTTGCCTTGCCAGCGTGGGGCCTCCCCCCCCCCCCGCCTATAAGCTACCAAGGGCACAGGGGTCTTTCCTATCAAGATTATAGAGTATGATTAGAGACGCAGTAGGTATATTTTGCTGCCTGAATTGTGTAAAACATGTAAGATCAGGAACTGACACTGTACCTGCTCTATATTTCTTCTTAAATAAACAGCTCTTCTTTCCTTCTGAACACGTTGTGTCTCAGTTTAGTGTTGACTCAGTCAAGTCTATGTTTAGTGTTAAAGGGAGAAGCGCATACTTCACCCAACTACGTGCATCTTTACTCCAGCCAAAGATCCCAAACCTTTTACAATAGGGTGAGGTTAGCCTCTCTCCTTGGAGGAAATCTAATGCCCAGATTATCTGTCGTAACAATCCCTTCCTTCCTAGTCCAGACCACACACTTTGAATACATCCCAAGTTCCTCAGGTGGCTGTGTCTGTTGGTCTAAGCATGAGGTGGGAGAATGAACCATAGTTCAGTGGTAGAGCACAATTGCATTGCCTGCAGAAAGCCTCAGTTTAATCCCTGGCATCTTCAGCTACAAAAGAATCAGGTGATGAAAGACAACTTTCTGCCCGAGACCTTGAAGAGCTACTGCCAGCCAGAGTAGTTAATATTGGGCTTGATGGACAAGCAGTCTGACCTGGTAGAACTTCCTATGTGTGAGGTGGCCTAGTTGACCTGGGCCCTGCCAGCAACTCTCTTCAAGGATCATGGAGTGGTCACTGCAGTTGTTGCCTCTCCTCTCTGGTAAGTACATCATGTGAACAGTAGTGTAGGAGGGTGCCAAACCCAGCATTTGGGCATGATGGGGGCAGGCCAGGATGCTTTGTTCCTCATAAACATCTTGCATGTGTTCTGACAAAAGAATGCCACACCGCACTTGTAACTTGAAAATAAATATTTTTATTTGATGCCGCAATGCACTCAAGGCTGGTTAATCCTAAAAAGATCTAAAGTGCTCCTAACAATGCACCAACTACTAAGACAGTTCAGTTAGGGCTATTTGGCAAAGTGTGTGTTGCATAGTCTAAATGTGCTACTAGAAACACTGATAAATATTAACTGGCTCATGTGTCAGATTTGTAAACCTCAGGGTTACCCGGATAGAACTAGAAGTCAATCGTTACAAGGAAAAAGAGAGGCAGGTAAACAGTGCCACCATAATAGACAGTACATTAGTATTTCAGATGTCTAGGGTTTAGAATATGTTAGCCTCCAATAACCATACCAAGATAGAAAACTTTACAAACACACACATTAAATTTTTTTTAATGAAAAACAGCAAGTATGGGTGCACTTACTAGCAATGCTCAGAGTGGGGGTTGAAAGTGAGATGGATAGGCTAGACCCATTTATGTCCACCTGGAAAGAAATGAGATGGCATACAACTCCAGCTTGGGGACCTGTTACTAGCATTCATACTGATGAAGAAACACAGGGGGAGTGTGGCATTGTCTGCTCATCTTTAACCGTACATTGCTATTTCCTCCACAGTATTTACCTTCTTTCTTGTGCACTTGGGTGACAGGCTCTTGGGAGCACCTGTTCTAGAATAGTGTGTTTTTAATGTCACTACTAATTAAGCCCAGCAGCAATTTATTTTTTATTCATTATTACATTTATATCCCACCTTTTTCCCACCAAGGAACCCAAGGCAGCTCACAAGACCCTCCTCTTCTGCATTTTATCCTCACAACAATAACCCTGTGAGGTAAGTTAGGCTGAGAGTCAGTGACTGGCCCAAAGTCACCCAGTGAGCTCCATGGCTGAGTGGGGACTAGAACCTGGATCTCTCAAGTCCCAGTCCAACACTCTCACCACTACACCACACTGGCTCTCAATGCAGACTAAGGCTACAATTCTATACACCCTTACCTGGGAGTAAATCTCACTGAAGTCAATGGACTTACTTCTGAGAAGACATGATAGGATTGTACTGTAAGCTTCTTTTACCCATATGAAGTGGTCACAATGGAATTATTTTACAAGATGTCTGAAATTCTTCTAATTATTGCCAGAGTCTGAACAAGTTTCCACAAGGGTTAAAAGCAGCTTGCCATCAGAGGAGAAAGACCTCAGTATTCTCTTCCCGCTCACAAGCATTATGTATTTGCCATCTTCATTCAGTTAGGGCACAGTCCTATTGTGATGACCATAAGCTCCCGAACTCAAGAGGCTTATAGTCATCCTATGCAGGGCGGGAGGAGCAGCAGAGGTGACCTTCACCTCCGCATCCTCCCACCCTGCATTTTTGCTAGGCAGGCTTTTTTGCCCATTTAGCGGCAGCATTTCAGAGGAGGAGGGAAGGAGGCTGGCGAGGCCTCAAGATAATTCATATCCTGGCCTCTCCAGTCTCCTCCTTGCCCACCAGAACACACCATAACCCCTCTCCGAGGTTGCTTTCCCAACCTCAGAGAGCAGCTGGTGTGGTTCTTTCTGCACTGGCTGTGAGAAGGTGGGGCTGAGGGGTGAGAACTCCAATTTCCAGCTCCCAGGTCAGAGTGCTGTCTCCAGCCTCAGATCTGGGAATCTGAAATACCCTATGGCCCCTCAGACGCTGTCTAGAGGCAATAGGATTGCTCCCTCCAAGATATAAATACCCATTCTTGTCTTTTGTCAGCAAATAATGCAAATGCAACAATCTTTCCTACCCAAAACTAAAATTTTATTTGGACTAAGAGTGAGAATCTGGCTGTCGAACACTACAAAATACAGCCAGCCATGAGCAGGTTATGACAACCATTTCTGTACAACAAACTACATAATTGCAATTCCAGAATAGCTGCATTCAGACATCATACCAAACAATGGTTTGTTTTTATGTCTGAACATATGCCAGCTCAATTATGATTTACACAAATTGTGGTTTGCATTATAACTGAATTCACAAGCCATTGATAAACCATAATTAGGATGGTTGCTCCTCCTCAACAGGCTGCTGTGACAGGAGTGAGCTTATGAAGTACTGTATAGAAGAATGACAAGCAGCTCTTAAACATGGTTCATCTGATGTACATTTGGAAGTACAAACCATGATATGGGTTCTCAACTATGGTTACCACAAACCTTGTTTTTTTAAAATGAAAATAAGCAGCATTAAGCCTCCGATTCACGCACTTCCTTCTCCCCTTCCTTCATGCATAAGGGGAAGAGATGAGAAGCTTCCACTTCTAGTTTGTGGCAAACCATTGTTTACTGTATTCAGGCAAAATAGCAAATTATAGCTTGCAACCAACTAGAAGTGGACACTTCTGATCTCTCTTTGCTCACAAAGCAAGAAAGAAGAGGAGGGGAAGCAGATAAGAACCTGAGTCACAGTGCTGCTAGTTCCCAATCCCCCAAACCAGTTTGAAGAATAGTGTGAATGCAGCCATTCCCTCCAAATATGTTATGCTAGAACATCTTTAGGGCAATAGGCCAAATTGAAAAGAAGGGGGGGGGGAGAATTAGAATGCGGGACTGCTGGAGTATACTACATGGGCTTTTGGGACTATATAAACTTTTCTTCCCTTAAATCAAGTATACACCTCACAAACAGGAGCACACTGTTAAGCATTTTCAGTCTCTTGCTGAAAGATAATGGTGCAGTATTTCAAACAGGGATCAGAGAAACCATGCTATTAGGATTCAGAATTTCAATCCAGTAGCCATCAGGATCCTGGATAAAAGCCAGTCCTTTCATTTTACCTATAAAAGATGAATACATAATTAGAATTTTAAAGAAGAGAGAGGTTCCAACAACCCATGTTTCAACGTTCAAGCTTCTACAACAGCCTTCCCCAACCTGGTGCCCTCCAGATGTGTTGGACTACAATTCCCAACATCTCCAGCCAGCATGGGATGATGGGAGTTGTGGTCCAACAGATCTGGAGGGCGGCTGGTTGGGGGAGGCTGTTCTAAAACTACTGAAAGATTAATCTCTGTGTATCTACTCCTCGAGAGGGTGACAAGCAATTTCACACGTTCATTTTACTTCTTGTTCCTATTCCACAGAAGGCCCAAGACAAGTTACTGATATTAAGCAACTTAGGTCCAAGCATACAGTGCTGCAAGCTTAAACACTGCTATCTTCCAATGCTTCACAGAACTAGATTCGAATAAGATAAAATGACTTACCGTAATTTTATCTATCTGACCTAAGAACCCCACATACAAACAATTGAAAGCTGGGAGTCACAGCACTTATTCATGCCCCCACCCCATCATACCCACCTCCATGCACATCATCCTGATTCCTTTTATAACGATGCACTCACTATGACAAATGCTTTGGGGTGAGGCATGGTTATGGAAGTATCTCCAACTTTAGGCTCAGCCCCTTGTCTTCTCAATGTATTCTACTTGGGGGTGGGGCAGGACCTAGCACTAATCATCTGTTTCACAGGTAAGCATGCAGGCATCCTTGTACAGTCATGCTTATGCAGCCTCATACTATTATTTATTAAAGGTGTTTATAAATCACTTTTCTGACTACCAGGGACCTCAAAGCAATGTACAATTTAAAATATAACAAAATCACAACATAATAAAAGCAGAACTAAAACTTTCTTTAAAACAAGCCAGCACAATATTAAAATCCAGCAAAACAGTGCAGTTTTTACTGCCTGTCTAAAACCCGGTAGGGATGAAACTAACCTGACCTCCTTCAGAGGGAGTTCCACAGTCAGGCTGCTGCTGCTGCAGAAAAGGCCCTACCTCGGATATCTACCAACCTAACTTCTCTTGGTGTTGGGACATACAGGAGGGCCTCTGATGAAGATTGCAGATTAGGGGCAGGCTCATACAAGAGGAGGTGGTCTTTCACAAATCCTGGCCCCAAGCCTTTTAAGGCTTTATAGATCAAAACCAACATCTTGAATTGGACTCTGAACTCTGTAGTTTCAGAACACTTTAAAGACAGCCCCATGTAGAGCACATTACAGTAGTCTAAACAACATGTATATAATTAAAGCATGAATCACTGTGGCTAGATCCTCCTTCCCCAAGAAGGGGCGCAGCTGGTACACCAGATCAAAAAAGCACTACTGGTCATGGCCACCACCTGGCCCTCCAGGTACAAGGCTGGGTCCAAGAGCACACCTAAGCTGTGAAATGCTTGCGGAAAAGATCTTCTGGTTGATCTGTGGATATGTGGGTTGTTTTGAAGATTATTTATTTTGTGTTAAAGTGACCTGTATGCGTACGATGACCAATAGCAGCAGTACCAGATAGTTTATGGGCATCCAAGGAAGGGGGAATAATCTATATGTCCACCTATGGATCTCATCCCCCAAATTGACACAAATGATGAAACTGACACAAATGATAAGAAGATCTGACCTTGTCCCTGATCAATATAATAAGAGGTTCAGGATTACTTGGCGGTGGACTCTCACACTTCACCTTGTTGCCCTTTTAGTGTATTTCTTATTGTTTTACTCCCTTTCTCCTCCCGACTTCATAGATCATAGAGTTGGAAGGAGCCTACAAGGCTATCGAGTCCAACCCCCTGCTCAATGCAGGAGACTAGAGGGGTCTCCCATCCAAGTAATAACCAGGCCTGACCCTGCTTAGCTTTCCACACTCAGACAAGCTGAGCCAGCATAAGCTAGCCCACTGCAGTACATAGATAGTGAACTTTGTTTGATACACAGTCTAAAATTGGTCAAGGCCATTTCTATGAGATTATTTCCTAATCTATAACACATTGTAATGTTCTTAAAAAACGTCTTTAATGCAATGGATTTTCCTTTAATGCAGTGGTTCTTAACCTTTTTGGTGTCACATCACCCTTGTGAAAAATCTTATGACCCATGCCTCCCATCTGTTAACGGCCCAAAATTTAGGCTTAGGCAGGAAGAGTCTGCATTTTTTAGTTTATGCTCTGTCTCTGAACTAAAAAAAATGCATATTCAATTAAATGAATGGCGTAGCTCCCAAGATAAGTAGAAAGAAATAAGGTTGGGCCAACCACCAAGCTGCACTGCTATGTACTTGTAAAATAAACAATTTATAGTTGAGGGGCTACTCACACCTCCCCTGGAGTCAGTCCAAACCTCCTCTGGGGAGGCGTACCCCACAGGTTAAGAACCCCTGCTTTAATGGGTAGTACCCTATTTGGCATGAGCACTAATGTAAATTACATTGTGCTAGCACAAGCTACCTCTGATGCAATGCAAATAGTGTTTTCTGGCGGATGGGTTTTCGGGGAAACCCATCACACCAGCAGATGCTATTGGCATTGTGCCAGACGAACTAGCATAATGTTAGCACTAGTGTTGAATAAGATCCTACCCAATATTTCTATGTGATCTTTTCTATTTTTCTACCATTTGTGTACTGAGCCTTAGGTATCAATAAATAGTTTAATTCATTTCAGTTACAATCCTGAGTCTTCCATTGTAACAATTTCCAAGGGGTAGCTGTATTAGTCTGTTGTAGCAAAAAAAAGAAAAAGAAAAACCTCAGTGTTACTGAGGATTACACTTCATGCATCTGATGAATTGGACTTTAGTTCATGAAGGTTTATGCTACAATAAGTTTGTCTGTACCACAAGACTCTTTGTTGTTTTAATTTTGACTGTGCTCTTTGTCACTGGTCACACTTACCCAGTGGCATGCACAAGGGTGCAACTTTGAACCAATGATTTACAGCAAAGACTTACCATCATCTGGTTTTTTAACAAATTTCACTCCCAGCTCCTCAAATCTTTTGCAAGCTGCATTTACATCAGGAACAGCAATTCCAATGTGACCTGAAGCAATCAAAGGCAATGGTACATTTAGTGCATACATATATGAATAAAACCTTCTTTCATAAAACACTGTTGCAAATCAATTATTTTTGCAACACAAAAAGTGCAGTTAATATTCCATAGCAGTGCTTTTTTTCTGGAGAAAAGGGTACCGGAACTCTTGGATTACATTTCCTCGGGAGTAGATGGCGATTAAATTGTAATGCAATTAATAGAAGAAAAGGTGCTGGAACTCAGTTCCGGTGAGTTCCACCAGAAAAAAAGCCCTGTTCCATAGTATAAACTGACAACACACTTATCAAGTGTGTTTTGACATTACACTTTTCAAGAATCTCAGACTAAGAAATTAGCTTGCTTATTGAAAGAATCCTAACCTAGTCCCGCCCAAGAAAACTAACTAAGAAATAGTGCACAGTAATCTTACAAAATAATCACAAAAGTGTTGCATGGTAGAAACTGGAAATTAGAAACTGGTAATTCAAACTTGGTAATTAGAAACTGACCAAGCAATGTTGCACCAGAAAGATTAAGATTCTGGATGGATGTGTGGATCCGGTGCACACTTTATTCTAGATCACACCCTCCTCATGATGTAGAACTTGCTCTGAAGATCTTTTGCCTAACCTTAAAGGACCTATAGACTTGGGGGCAGGGGGGAGATGGTGGATTGCTGGATTCCTTTAAGTCCCTGAAACAATTAAGAATGAGAAGTCATTTTTCTTTGTACAAATTGTATGAGCCAACCCAATTAGCTTTTAATCTATATAAGTCTGAAGCTGGATTACACCACTATATTTGGCACCTGATAGAGGCTTTATTTTGGAGATTCTTGAATAATTCTGTTTATTCTGCACTTTGGCTTTCTTTACAACATACCAAATCCTCGGGGGTCTGAATTGCCACTGTGGTAAGCCTGATTCTCATCATTTTCTGTGCCCCAGTTGCTGGAAGAAAGAAAAGGGAAAATTTGAGCAATTAAAAAAATGCCTCATGTCAATAAACAAGTTCTAAGACAGATCAAAAAGGTTTAACAGTTCAAAAAGCATTTTTACTGTGTGGAGTGGAAGAAAAACAGAATAGAAAGAAAATATTAATAAAGAGTAGCAAACACAGAAAATTTAATCATGCCAACAAGAAGCAGAGATTAACCAAGAGGGATACAGAATTAGAACAGATAAAACCACCAACATTCCCAATTATCTGAATCAATATGGTACAAATATACCCATGGCTTATGTAGTGGGGAGGAGCTGCAAGCCTCCTTTCCCCCCTTAAGCCCAGCCCCTTCAGTTTACCTTACCTGCTGGGGAAGGGAACTCTGAGATGCTCCCATTTGCCAACTAATCTCACCCAACATAAATTAGTATGTCCAGCAGCCGCCAGGCAGCTGAATTAGTTAATCAATAGCCACAGCTATAAGCAATGGCCAGGATGGGAGAAGCCACCCAGTGCTACGCCCAGGAGA
The DNA here is from genome assembly GCA_021292165.1 of Shinisaurus crocodilurus. Taxonomy (NCBI): domain Eukaryota; kingdom Metazoa; phylum Chordata; class Lepidosauria; order Squamata; family Shinisauridae; genus Shinisaurus; species Shinisaurus crocodilurus. Next base: position 54,316,354 of record CM037879.1, on the reverse strand, counting down.
GAGAAAAGGGCTCTATGTTGGCAGCATGAGGTGGTGGTGGCAAGAGGGGAAGAGGACGGTCTGAGACTAAGGGCGCAATCCTATGCAGGTTTAGACAGAAAAAAGTCCAAGTGGGGCATGCTGGGAGTTGTAGGACTTTTTCTGTCTAAACCTGACTGCACCCTAAGGCTATCCAGTTTGCCTAGCAGTCACAGTGATGACATGCAGACATGGCTGCAACCTTGAAGCTCCCTCCTTGGTGGAAACCTTTCCCCGTCACAGCATCTAAAGTTGTCACTGCCTATTCTGAGGACTCCAAGGGCCAAAGCAGACATTAAGTTAAAGACATAGAAAGCAGCTATGTTTTTTTGTTCTTTTTTTACTATAATGTAAGGTCCTGATCCATATCAGGATTCTAGCATGGGGGATAGGGGGCTTTAACCTTCCACCCCTGCTATGGATCCAATCCATGCAGGTGTGGGGGCCCCAATCCAGATCAGGCCCATAGCAAGGGAGGAGGATTAAATTATTATTATTATTATTATTATTATTATTATTATTATTATCATTATCATTATCATTAATTTCATTTCTATACCACCCCACAGCCGAAACTCTCTGGGCGGTTCACAACAATTTATACAATAAAACACATACCTAAAAACCAACTATAAAAACATACAATATAGTTCAAAAGATTAAAAATCAAATTTAAAAGGACAGTTTAAAATGACGATACATTAAAGCCCCCCTACCACCCCACTCTTGGGTGCCAATCCAGATTGGGGGCCCTTAGCTTACATTAGAGTAAAAAAGAGGAAAAGATATATACAGGCCTGTGGCTTACGCTGGCTCAGCTTGTCTGAGTGTGGAAAGCTAAGCAGGGTCAGGCCTGGTTATTACTTGGATGGGAGACCCCTCCTCCCGTTTCCTGTATTGAGCAGGGGGTTGGACTTGCTGCAACTTTAATGTAATGTCTCCTCTGGCCCAAGTCTTTCACTTAAATGGATCCAGAGGCTTCTAAGAAGAGAAGGTTATCTCCCATGTTTATGTTATGGTTTCAAAGGAACTTTCCCTTAATACTTGTGATATCTCTATTACATCGCCTTATTTCCTTGGCTGCTTTCTGGGACACGTGCTGCTAACCTGTGCCTCAACAATTTGTGTTAACGCTTATGTCTTCACTTCGCATAGTGCCAAACTCCAAAGTCTAATTTTGTTTGGACTGACATGGAGAGTTGTAGGACCTTCTTCTGTCTAAACATACATAGGACTGTGCCCTTAGTCTGCAGTCTCCATCTTGAGACTGTGTTTAAACACAAACCTCATGGCTACAATACTTAGCCTAATTTTTGTACTTTTTTGCTTGTTTCTCTTACCCCCCACACCCTGCTTTTTGTATCGGGTAGCCCACTGAAGAGTTCTGGAGAACTCAAAACCTTGCTCACTATTATGTGACATTTTGGTTGAACCCAATAAAAGCATTACCCAGCTATAGATGTTGGAGTTTACATCACACACCTCTTTATATAATCCAATTTCTTTATTTTGATTTGTATCACTAGTCAATTTGTCATCACTGAACCTGGCACTTTGATTTAGTTTATTTTAGTGTGTGTTTTTCTTTTAAAAAATATATTCTTGCATCCATTTATTGTCTAGAGCTCCTGTACCAAGCCTAGGCCAGAGAGAGAGACCTTATGCTCACCACCATCACCCCGTCCCTTCAGCTATCTACCGTACGTTACAGAATACATTTCTTCTCAGTCTTTTCTGATCATGTATTATTACCCTAGAAACACAAACTATGACTGTAACACAGCAATCCTATGGATGTCTATTCAGAAGCAAGTCCTGTTAAATTCATTGGGACTGGAATTTCCTATCTAAGCAGTTACCCTCAATCCTGTATGCTTGGGTGAAAACTTGTAGTTGCTTGATGTACGAGAAAGTCACCCTGCTCACGAGACAAGGAAAGTAGTTTAATACTGCTTTAACTTATACGGTCAATAGAAAACATGATTGAGAGAATACAGCTTTAACACTCACTGTGTCAGTTCTAGTGTGGCCTTCCTAGAAAAGGCCCATGCTGTTTTCTCCTTTGTATCTTTTGGAATATCATTTTTATCTTCATAAGCCAGGAAGTAGAGCGAGAACTTCATAGTAGGGAAGTCACACTTCTGGATTAGGCTAGAAGACAACCACATGGGAATTGGTGAGAAAAAGTAAAAGGATGCCACCCTATACATTAGCAGATCTGTAACCAAGTTCTCACTTCTGTGTTAAATGATTCTGAGATGAGTGTTTTGGCACCTTAAGGATATAGATAGAGCAGTAGACAGAGAGGTAGATAGATATAATGCCATAAGCTTCCAAGGACCAGAATCCACTTCATCAGATGCAAATGAGAAGAAAACTTATGCCATAATAAATCTGTTAGGCTTGGGTTTCCAAGATATATTGTACAAGCAGAAAAGCACTCCCACATGGACAAGACAGCCCTATGTTTTTCCGATTTCCCATCCCACTGCAGCCCCCATAACATTCCAGAGAGTTCATTGACACTCAGAAGTTGCTTTCAAAGGCACGGGGAGTTGTAATGGGGGAAAGAGCCAAGAAAGCCCTATTGCATGAGTGCAGCTCCACTCCCTCTTCTCTGGATCCAGCCCTTGTCTTTATAGCACCACAAGATACTTTTGTCATTTTGCTGCAAAACCTCTGGAACGCCAACATTTACAGCTGTTCTTCATAGTCATCACAAACATGCCAGAAGCACATTCGAGCCAGAACACGATATTCCCACCAGTGCCTTTTCAGTGACAGTCTAGTGCAATATATCCCATTTGCATGCAACAGGCAAAAAGTCTTTGCTGCTGCATATCCTTTAATTTTAAGAAGTACACAACCAGTTTTGAAAAACCTTAAAATAAAGGGTCACAATGAAAATAAAATCCCACAGAAAGATAATTTAGGGCACAATCCTATCGCGATGCCTGTAAGTCCCCGAACTCAGAGGCTTGCAGGCATCTTATGCAGAGTGGGAGAAGTGGCGATCATCGCCTCTCTGTCCTCCCACTCTGCATTTTCACTAGACAGGCTTTCTTGCCCATCTAGCTGGGGCATCTCTCAGGAGCAGGGAAGGAGACCGGGGTGGCGTCAGGATACATCTCCAGTCTCCTCCCCTCTCCCGCCCCTTCTCTCCCTCTCCAAGGTCACTTTCCCAACCTCGGAGAGCAGCCAGCGTGGTTCTTTCTATGCCAGCTGTGAGGGGGCAGGGGGTCAGAGCTCTGATTCAAGGCTCCGAGGTAGGAGCACTGTCTCCGGCCTCAGATCTAGGCATCCAAACTACCCTATGCCCCTCAGACTCTGTCTAGGGGCCATAGGATTGTTCCCTTATTCACTTTCATCAAAGCTAAAATTCATATATATTTTTAAAGTAAACACTAGCACTTTTCTAAGAAAAGTATCATTTGTTGCTTTTACTTCCATCAACCCCATTTGGAGATACCAGTCTCGAATGCAAAATTTTTGTAGATGGGCTCTGTAAAAAGACCGGGAAGTGCTAAAGCCACAGACTAATTTTTATTCTTTGTTCATTAATATTCTTACTCATTTTTTTAAATGTACAGCAGGTGGATGACCATGACTGTTCAACCTATTAGAAGGATGGCAAAATCTATATGCCTGAACAAGCAAAGTGATAGTGCTCCACAAATTATGCATGAGGAAGAGCAGAAGTTGTACCAAGATTATCCTAATCATCTGCTCCTATCAGTGGTTCATGCTTTAGTCTCCTCTCACCTAGACTACTGTAATGCGCTCCACATGGGGTTACTCTGGAAGACGGTTCGGAAGTTACAGCGGGTACAGAATGCAGCGGCTCGCCTGGTTAAAGGCCGCCACTGGCGTGATCACATCACGCCAGTGCTCAAAGAGTTGCACTGGCTACCAGTTGTCCGCCGAGCAAAATTCAAGGTGTTGGCATTGACCTTTAAAACCCTGTACAGCTCCGGTCCAGTTTATCTCAAGGAGCGCCTCCAGCAACATCAAGTAGGCCGCTCAACAAGATTTGCCACGGACAGCCTTCTCTGTCCCATCAGCCAGAGAAACCAGGCTGGTGGGGACTAGGAAGAGGGCCTTTTCTGTGGCAGCCCCCAATTTATGGAACCCTCTCCCCGGTGACCTCCGCCACGCCCCTTCCTTGATTAACTTCCGCAGTGCATTAAAAACATGGCTTTTCAGGCGGGAATATGGGGTGGGTTAGGATTTTTAAGTTTTGTACTGTTTTTTTGGTTTTGTTTTTAATTGTGCTTTACACACTGTTTTTTCTTGTATTTTATTGCACTGTACATCGCTCAGAGTGGCCGGATGTCTGGCCAGATGGGCGATTCAAAAATATAATTAATTAATTAATTGTCCTATCCCAGGAGAAAAGAAGTAAAGTGTGCACCATCCGTGCAACTATTATTCTATCCCTACTAACTGAATCCACCTCAAACTGAATAGTACTTGGTTCCTGGGACATTAACACTGCAATCCTATACAGCAATACCTTGGATAGTACTTGGTTCCTGGGACATTAACACTGCAATCCTATACAGTAATACCTTGGATTGCAAGCATAATTCGTTCTGGAACCGTGTTTGTAATCCAAAACACTCTTATATCAAAGCGAGTCTCTGGTGGGCGATTTCAGCCCACTACACCCGCTTGAGGCAAGCGGTTACATCCCTACACTACTTGCAAGACCTTGCTTGTTTATCAATTCAAAAAGAATTAAATTTTTTTGCTTGTCTTGCAAAACGCTCTCAGACCAAGTTACTTGCAATCCAAAGTATTACTGTACATGTTTACACAGAAGTATATTGGATTTACTCACAGGTAAGTGTGGGATTATGGTCTAAAAGAGCTCAACAGCCCTGGAAGACATGAGCCTTTAGGGAGCTTCAAAAGGTGATACCCAAGGGAACTGACAGCATACATGCAATTCTGCTTGAAAATAATGCTTTGGAGCCAATAGGATAATGGTGTGGGTTTTCTTTAATCAGTTCCAAATTGGAGGAAGGAGAGTTATAAGATGGTGAAGAGGGATGGGCTACAGCAGAAGTAGTGAGGGATAAGGTACTGGGAATTTGTGTGTGTGGGGGGGGAGAATGTAAGTTTAAAAAAATTAAAACTACTTTAAAATGTAAGCCACTTTAAAGTGGGATATAAATCTAATAGCGGGGAAAAGTATCTGCAAGAGTTCTAAGTGGAGACTCGCAAAAGCATACTAGACCACTAAAGCATCAGCAGCTTCCCTACACCATGCCCCCTTAAAAGTGGAACTCCTGTGGACTGTATCTTTTGATTTCACTTAATAATATAATAAATTCACAACAAGCAAGAAAAAGAAAGAAACCACAGTGGTCACAATACAGTTACTCCTTCTTAAAAAATAAAATAAAAATCAGACCACCCATCACATCCTATCCCAGCCTGTTGCCCTCCAGATGTGTTGAACTACAGCTCCCATCATGCCCAGCCAGCATGCTGGCAGGGGATGATGGGAGTCATAGACCACCACATCTGGAGGGCAACAGGCTGGGGCAGGCTGCCCTATCAGCTAAGACTTTTAAGCATGGCCAATGACTATGGATACTTGGGTTAATGTAAGACAAGTTACAGGGAACTACTGTTGGTAGCTTGCTCATGTACTAAAAATGCCATTCTATGCATGCTTAGACAGAAAAAGGTCCTACAATATGGCTGGCTGGAGAATGCTGGGAGTTGTAGGACTTTTTTTCTGTCTAACCATGCATAGGATTGCACTCTTAGTATCTGGGTTGGCTGGCTGGGGAATGCTGGGACTTGTAAGACCTTTTTCTGTCTAAACATGTGTAGTATTGCACCCTAAATGCACAAACTTGCTGGTACTTCTTCCCACCTCAGATAGTAAAACTTCCCACAGAATTATTAACATTACATCGGGGATCTTTTTGCATCATCAGCAACATTGAAGCCAGTGTGGCGTAGTGGTGAGAGTGTTGAACTGGGACTCGGGAGATCTGGATTCTAGTCCCCGCTCAGCCATGAAACTCACTGGGTGACTTTGGGCCAGTCACTGACTCTCAGCCTAACCTACCTCACAGGGTTGTTGTGAGGATAAAATGGAGAGGAGGAGGATTATGTAAGCCGCCTTGGGTTCCTTGCAGGAAAAAAAGGCAGGGTATAAATGTAATAAATAAATAAATAACATCATCATGCGTCAGTGCTCCAACACCAGGATAACTCACTTGGGTCAAAAAGGTCAGAGAGAAGACATTGCTCAACATAAACTAAAAGTTAAATTTAATTAATATGGATAGCAAACAGTAAATTGCTTCCCACTGTTAGAGAAGTTTTTGAGCTGCTGCAAATAGGAATCTACAGTCTGGGGAGTCTCCCTGCCCTTTGGCGCCATTTCCCACAAACAGAATACCTGGGCTTGGGATGAAGGTGGGAATGCAGTATTGCTGAGGCAGGTGATTTTCACTCAGGAATGGTGTTTGAGAGGCAGCATTACTGAGTGCCAATCTCCTAGCAGCTGGTGGGGGAGGTGAATGAACAATAGCAACATTCCTCCCCCAAGAATGACTTGGATCACTTCACAGTTTATAAGATAGAGAGAACTTTTGGGCCCTATTTTAAAGTTTCGTGTCTATAATTTGAATTATTAAGAAACCTTGGGTTGAATCCAATGGTGTCTTTGCAGGAACAGAAAGAGTCCTTCCACTGCGGAAGAGTCTTTGTTCTAGCCGAGGCCTTCATTAAGAGCATGGGCAGAAGATTTTCACCAGTCCCCTCCAATAGCCCACTAAGCCACCTTCCACACTGTTCTGGAGGCTCCCCCAAACCTCTGGAGCAGATTTTCAGAGGCACAGAGGATACTAGCTAAAACTACCTCCCCTCCTCTTCCATTAGCAGAGGCATCCAGTATATGAAAGACCCTTCGACAAACAGAAGGGCACAATTGGATTCAACCCACTTTAGCTAAAATGTGTTAAATTTTCTAAGCCATGCTGAAAGTAGGTCATGCAGTTATGTCTCCAGTCTTACATCTTTACAGGTTTGGCAGGCAGGCTTTTTAGAAGAATAGAGCATTGAAACTAATGGGGGGAAAACTAGCCAAAAACAATCTGTACTTACGTCATTCCAAGAACTCTAGTATAAAAATCCAGTGACTTCTTAGGATCTTTTATTCTTAACATTGTCTGCTGCAACAGAAAATCCTATGGAAAGATGTAATTTGTTACACTATTGTGAATTGTAAAAGACATTGGAATATAATTTGGTCAAGGCAACTTAAAAGGGGCCATTTCAGATCTGGCTTGCTTTAACCCTCTTGTTTGTTACAGCATACTGTCCTATGTTTACTTGTTACTAAATAATTTATAGTCTTGTCATGATGCAATCATTCATATTCTTAAAGACCATCTGAAACAGATAGATCTATACCCCTTCCCCCAGTTCCCCCAAATAATTGACTAATTTCAATATAGGCACAAAAATAGCTAAGGCCAAAATGGTACTGACAGGAGCTGACACAGCAAAACAGAACTATGCAGTATACCAAAATGGTAACTATACCATTTTGGATAGATGAAGAAATTTTGCTTCATTGATCTACATTTTAAGAATACCTTAAATTTTAAGAATACCTTAACTTATATGAATTTCAGAATATTGCTTTCAGAATAAACTGCCTTTAATTAAGCAGCAATATGCTTATGACTCAATAATGAGAACTACAACCAAACACATACCGTAGATCCAGCATTGTAAACCACTTTACATTAAGAGGATCATCACTGAGGGACAGTTCACACATGATATTATTCCTATATAGATAATCTTGTATAGGAAAGGTAAGGAAACTTCTAATTTTAGGCCAGAGTAATGCAAGCTTTCTCAGTTGCAGAATATAAGGGAATACGTAAAAGTAAAATTGAATATGATTATAAATTTAACTACTATATTAAGATCTAATAAAATAGAACTATAAAATCCAACAAAAATAGAAGGCTGCAATCCTAGACACACTTACTATGGACTCTTACACCCCATTGGACACAGTGGGAGTTACTTCTGAGTAAACATGTATAGGATTAGATTGTAAACCACTCCTGTTTGCTATTATTTTCAGCCCAATACTGTTGTACACACTTTTAAGGAAACACATCCTTTTACAGCACAAAGCTTTCATTGGAAAATTCTCAGAATTAAATGTTAGATAATACAGAAAGTAAACGAAGGCTGCAATCCTACACACACTTACCTGGGAGTTAAGTCCCACTGAATGGAATGGGGCTTACTTTTGAGTATATATACATAAGATTGCACTGTAAATAAGGAAATGGGAAATGGCATTTACGAGATATTGGAAGTGGATATGGAACAATGTTGCAGAACTATGAAATGGATCAATCCAAAAGGAAACTTCTAAATTGCAACAGTGCTCAACACAACAGATTCAAAATTGTACATATTTCATTCAGGATAATTGTTGGTGATGCAAGGCTTCCCATGCTAACATTTTTTGTGTTTTCTTGACTTGTCCAATTCAGAACTAATAGAAACTGATATTAAGAATAATCAAGAAACCAGAAGGTTTATACACACACACTATATTCTGCACATCCAAAGAATTGAGATACTAGGCTGCTTGAAGCAGTTGATAATGAGGATCCTGAAGTAGTGAGTTGCTGGTGCGTTTTAACTGTGGCAAAAAAAAAGAAGCACTCCTTAAAACTGGGGGAAGGGGTATAGATCCATCTGTTTCAGATGGTCTTTAAGAATATGAATGATTGCATCATGACAAGACTATAAATTATTTAGTAACAAGTAAACAGGACAGTATGCTGTAACAAACAAGAGGGTTAAAGCAAGCCAGATCTGAAATGGCCCCTTTTAAGTTGCCTTGGTATTCGCAGCAAGAGAAGAACACAGCTCTGCATCTAGAATGGATCACATAACAATATAAGAATAGTCCTACTGGATCAGCCAAAGGCCTATCTACTCCAACATGCTATTTCCCACGGCGGCCAGATGCCTCTGAGAAGCCCACAAGCGGGACATGAGTGCAACAGCACCCACTCGCTCCTGCTCCCACCAAGCAGTATTCAGAAGCATACCGCCTCTGGAGGTAATATGTAGCTAGCATGACTAGTAGCCACCGACAGCCTTATCCTCCATGATTTTGTCCCCTTTTAAAGCCAAGCTGGCGGCAGGCACTACATCTTACGACAACGAATTCCACAGTTTAACTATGCGCGGTGTGAAGAAGTCCTTCCTTTTATCGAAGAGCACTAAACGATCTCTTTACATATTCCTTGCAAAGGGAGGGGGACAGTCGCTTGCAATAAACCAAGATAAGCCCTTCTCTTCCCATTTCCAGCATTTGTAAATACTCCTCCCCGTTACAATATATTCTTTTTCTCCCTTTACCTTCGTACTGGGATCGGGGTCGGAACAAGCACTGAAGGCTATATCATCACTGAGGCCGCAGGATTCTGATTGCTCGGACATGTTGAAGCGACTGACCTAAACGACTCCACCAAATTATGCTCTTGCCCCAAACCGGCGACGGAGAAAATGAACGAGAAAGCTATCCAACCAATGAGAAGGAACGCAAATCAGAGTAGTCCGCCCTACGCGATACCTTCACCTATAGTAGTGCTGCTTTACTAGGACTAAACCTGTGTTCCTACAACTCCCAGCATTCCCTGCTGAACAGGATTTTTTTTTTTTTAATTCCTCTTCCCAGATTGCACTACGGGTTCCCTTTAAGGGAAGGCAATAACCCGGCGATAAAGCTGTCTTTTTATATGCAGTGCTGCATTTACTGTTGGGTGAGTGAGGGAGTGGTGTTTGACTGGGCAATAGAGCAGCAGTCTGAAAAAAGAGCAAGTGAAGAGACATAGCCAGTGTGGCGTAGTGGTGAGAGTGTTGGACTGGGACTCGGGCGATCCGGGTTCTAGTCCCCGCTCGGCCGTGAAACTCACTGGGTGACTTTGGGCCAGTCACTCTCAGCCCAACCTACCTCAAAGGGTTGTTCTGAGGATAAAATGGAGAGGAGGATTAGGATTATGTAAACCGCCTTGGGTTCCTTGCAGGAAAAAAGGTGGGGTATAAATATAATAAATAAATAAATACATTATGGGTAAATTAAGGATCATGTTCCCAGCCAAGTGAAATCTAGAGAGGGAGGGAAATAATTTGTAACCAAACTATTCTATATATATATGTGTGTGTGTGGTTAGTGTAGCAAAAGCTTTTTAAAAATTACAGTAATTCAACATGTCCCAGAAATTTAGCAACCACAGGATAAAAACATGAGCCCTCTTCATGCATTGGGTACTTTAAAAAGCAAACAAATGAAGGAGTAGAAATCAATATTTCAAAGCATGTTGCAAATGAGAAGTGAGGCTCTGCATTTACCTCAGCTTCAACTCAGCTATAGCATTTGCGGGGGGGGGGGGTGTCTACACTTTCCCCCTCCTGATTTGCCTGTGCAGAGGAGGTGATCAATTGCACTCCTCTCATGGGGAGTCTTATTGATAGTGCCCTAGACCCCACTGGTAAAGTAAGGTCCAGTCGGACCATCTTGAGGCTATGGTCACCTTGGTGGATGATCTTCACCTGGGAATCGATGGAAGTGCATCCCTACTGATTCTTTTGGACCTCTCAGCGGTGTTCGATACCAACAACCATGGTATCCTTCTGCACTGCCTTTGGGGGCTGGGGGCACTGCTTTGCAGTGGTTCCGCTCCTTCCTTTCAGGACGGTTTCAGATGGTGTCGCTTGGTGATAATTGCTCCTCTAAAAAGGAGCTTCAATTTATTATACTCCAATGCCTCTGTGGCATTCAGTGTCCAATAAATAATCTCTGCTGACCCAGTCAGAAACAGGGTAGCAGGGAAGCCCTTTAGGCTTTAGACCAATGCGCCACCCCTGCCCCCTTCTCAAAAGTAACCAGGTTGGTTGCAGTATCATCTTCCAGTGGCAACTAAGTAAGATGGAAATGGCGTGGCCTACACTGATCATCTTGCACCTGCACCAGAGGCCTAAAGCCTGCCAACTCCCTGACTAATGCCTCTTGAGAGGCCTGCTGATGTCCTGCCAACCACGCAATTAGTTCATCCTGTGTCTTTATGCTCCATTCCCCAAACAGAAATCTTACAAGTCCCTACTCTTTAACCAGGAGCCATCCCCTGGCTGGCTCAGCATATATCAGATTTCCCTTCCAGAGGGTGGGGGGGGGGATAATATTGAAAAGAGTGGCCCCACCTCTTAACTCTGGGTTGTATCCAACTTTGAGTGTCCACCAGCAAAGCAAGACACTGTTAGCAAAACATCCCCCCTCTCCTTGTGTCCCCCCCCTCTGTTGGGGGATGCTCTGGAGCAGATTTGAGGGGTATGTGTGGATGCAGCAGGGAGAAAGGAAGGGGAAGTCCTGTTGCATGAGCTGAAGTCTATTCACATGACGTTGGATGTCACCCTCTTACTGTACAGAAAGTTCCTCCAGTCCTCCTTAAACCCTTAGGACAGGCTTAAGGAGCATCGGATGTACAGCCACTGCGCTGAGCCACTTCTGGCTTAGTCAGACCAAGTACAGAACAGAGACAGGTACTGGTCAAGCCAATCTTCCACAATATCCCATGTGGGCTAGCAGGGTCCTGTTTTGCTAGAACTGTGAGGAACATGTGGGCAGATATTGCACCAAGCAGGAAAAGGGGAGCACAGAATAATGTATCTATGACTTCGGATGTGCCAAATCGCAGTTTTAAATTCACAGAGGGGTTTGGAGGCCCTAATTTAAAAGAAAACCAGGAAGCCCTAATTTAAAAGAAAAGGAATTTATGGTCCTTGAAGTAATACAGAAATGCAGCAAATTGAAAAGAGGATCACCTTGAGTTAAAAATCAGATGGAAATTCAGGGCTTGGTATTCTACACTAACCTCATGGTTTTGGAGGATATGGGTTAAATCTCATTCTCAGATTTTGCATGACCAAGAAATAAAACCAAGATAGAAATATGCAGATAGAGCAGCACTTAATTCTAACTGGGTGGGGTAACTGAAGTAAGCAGGGAACAAGCTTAGCACCCAAACCACTGCAGGGTATCCCCAAATGCACCCTTTAACTTTCTTTCATATAAGGGATGGTTGCAATGTATTTCTATTTAGAAAAGTAAAATACAACACTTGGGAGCTACTGCTGCAGTGATAGCAGAAAACATGTCTTGATAGGGATCTATAGGGAGTTGTGGTATGTATTGCCCAGAGAGGCCTGCAGTGTGCTCAACCTATCTTCTCTCTGCACACCTCAGCTGCCATAATGGCTGGTATTTTGCTAGTCCTTGAATAAGTACAATTGCCTGGTAATACAAACTGATGCAGAGTAGGACACTGCTCTTGCATATGCTATGCAACATGATTCTATCCCGTTATTGGGCTGGCAGGTTCCGTACCCAACAGTCAGTGCTGTCCTTGCACACTTTAGAATGTAATGTGTCCTTCCGCAAATAGTCCCAGTTAGGAAGCCTTGGAAGTCTTTTCAACTGCATTTGCTGTGAGTGTGCTTTTTCTGAATTCTTACGCCCACCGTCACTGGATTTCATTTCCTTCAGAGCAGGAGAGGGAAACTGCTCAGCACTCTATGTGCATGAAGTAAATTCACTGTGGCTTCCCTAGTGGTTCATCCATCTTTTTGAACAAGGTCAGTCTATAGACTTGGGTTGGGGGACAGGAGAATACTTGAGTCATCTTGTGTCTTGCTTTAAGGCAGGAGAACATTACAACCTCGAGAGGCAGACTGCTACCCTCTCTATTCTCAAATCAAGTGAAACCCTTACTTTGGTAGGGAAGACCGAAGGTAATGTTTTCAGAAAGTAATGTGCTGCTCATGTGCTAGAGTAAAGGGCGACTTATTTCCTGACTTCCAGTCTAGGAGGGGTCATCTCACCACCAGCAATAAAGGGGTAAAAGGAACATTTATGTCAGCTGTGTTTAACAGGTCTAGTATTTTATTGAAATTGTTTTTAGCTGTTTAAGGGCACAATCCTGTGCATATTTTTACAGGGGGGGAAAGGCCTACAACTGCCAGCATAGCTGGCTGGGGAATGCTGGGAGTTGTAGGCCTTTTTCTACCTATATGTGCATAGGATTGTGTCTTAAAATGTTTTAAATTTTGTATATTGAAATATTATGCTGTATTTTATTATCTTGTATCTGTGGTTTGTGATTTTGTGAATTGTTGTGAACTGCCCAGGGAGCTTGGGCTATTGTAGTAACAACAACATCTAAATAATGAGCTTTCTACATGAGGCATTTATTGTGCACTCGTAATTCCTTACTCACTGCTGCTTATGGGCTCTCTAGAGCAGTGTTCTCCAACCTTGGGTCCCCAGATGTTTTTGGCCTACAACTCCCAGCATGCCCCAGCCAGTGTAGCTGGCTGGGGCATGCTGGGAGTTGTAGGCCAAAAACATCTGGGGACCCAAGGTTGGAGAACACTGCTCTAGACGATGTCACAACCCTCTGGTTTCACTTCTGGTCATGACACCGTCTAAAGAACCCAGAATCAGCTCAGCCTTTCTTCCTATGAAGAAGAGAAAGTTAATACTTGCTGAAGAAGCTGACTCTCCTGCTGAATAGTAGTGGTCCAGCAGTGGGTAGAAGGTAAATTGGAAGAAGCCGGTGAGGTGAACTGCTGTCATCACCATCTCCACCTGCTGTTGCTTCATCAAGCAGGGACTGGGCCCCTCCTCCCCTCACAGAGGCCATTCCATCCAACTGCCGTTGGAGCCAGAGAGAAAGAAGAAGCAAACTGCTGTTACCATTACCATCTATTCAAATAGGCTTTTAAAAACACTTTTTAGTTATATATATCCTCTCTCCCTAGCCCTTATTCCATGTGTGTCATGTCTTAAATTTAGATTGTAAGACTGAGGGCAGGACTGTCATGCTACTTATATTTGTAAGCCGCTCTGGGATCCTTTTTGGCTCAAGGGCAGGGTATAAATGCTGTAAGTAAATAAATCTACTGGTAGATCTCTGGGTGATTTGCAGTAGATCAGCAAGGGTTTCTGGCTCCCAGTAGTCTAATAGCAACAACTAAAATAGATCTTGCTGTGTTTTTTGTATGCTGTTCAACCAAAGTTCATGCTGCAGTGGGGAACCTTTTTTTTCCTTCTTCTATCGAGGGCAGCATTCTCTTAGAGGTAATTCTTTAGGGCAGGGCTTTCCAACCTTGGGTCCCCAGATGTTGCTGGCCTACAGCTCCCAGCATACCCAGCCAGCATGGCTAATAGCAAGGGATTCTGGGAGCTGTAGTTCAGCAACATCTCGGGACCCAAGGTTGGAGAGCCCTGCTTTAGGGCCTGCATGCCAGTGCTGGGCGGGGCAGAGCCAAAAATGGGTGGGGCCACTGATTTCTCCCTCTCTGCCATCTTTCTCTCTCTCTCTCTCTCTCTCTTTGACACCCCCTTCTCTCTCCCTCCCCTCACTCTTCCTCTCGGGAAGAGGAAGTGAACTGCTGGGGAAAGCAGATCATTCTTGCCAGAGGTCTAAACTGATCAGTGGTGGAGGTGGTTGTAGTAGATGTCTATGGGTGGGTTTGGAGGATTTAGGTATACATATAAGATTGAATTAGTTGCAAAGAGGCACATGTCTTAAAACATTTGATAAACACTGTTCTTAGCTATTGCTTTATTATATTAGCAAGTGTCTTATTTGTAAACTGTAGGAATTAAAATGGAGGAAGAACCAGACAATAACCCAGAAGCTGCAGGGGCTGCTGCGGACGCTGCTCCAGAGCCTGATGCTCCCCAGGACACTACTCCAGAGCCTGCTCCACCCCAGGATGGTGGCCCTGAGCCTGCTGTGCCAGAGGATGGTCAGCCTCCCCCAGGTCCTGGGGCAGGTCCTCCGGCAGATGCTGAACCTGGCCTTGTTCTGCCAGAGATTATGGAACCTGGTCCTGGTCTTCCAGAGGATGAGTCGGCTTCACAAGCTAGAGAAGCTTCTGACCGTTCTCGACTTAAGGGTCTTGCCCGTATGGCCGTAGAAACAGGCCGTAGAATGTCTAAATTCCGCCGGAGCACCAGTGGAATGCAGTCAATGCAGGAAACTCTGAAAGAAAGACAGGTTTGTAATGGAGAATTGAGCCAGAGGGGTTTTTTTTAGAGGCTAACCCTTAACTTCCACTGAAATTAAGGCAGAATTTTTAAAATGAAAAATCTCTGTGGGGGCACTTCACGCTCAGCTGCTATTTTCCTGCTTCATATATTGGTGCACACAATTTTTGTCACTCAGAATGCTTATGGGGGTAAGGATAGCATCAGCTAGCAGTCCAAGTGGTCAAAATTACACCTCATAAATTATTTCCATGAGACCATGAGTCCATACTAACTTGGGAGCACAATGAGATTGATGTATCTGGTTTGGTTAATTTCTAGATTGGAACCAGAGCATGTTTTGGAAGCTAATTCCCAACTGCCCTGCACCAAAGCAGAAATATGGTTGATGCTGTTGGATGCTCCCTATGATGAACTATTGATGTATAGAGGTGTGTTTTTTTTCTTAACCTAGGTTGTTTTCTTTATTTACACAGGTTTTGTCCAAGGGTGGGCAAAATATTTAGGGTATAATGAAATTGTGCAAAACATGCATCCCTGAGTGGTAAATGGCATACCAGCTATATATACTGTGGCTCATCAGATACCTGCACTAATGACGGGGGCGGGAGTTTGCAATACATGAATGTGTCTGGCCTGACAGCTGCATACTGTGCAGGCTTAATTGAATGAATCCCTTATGTGGACCAGGGGACTGATAACCCAGTTCTAAGGTACAGAGCAGGGAAGATGCTGCAGTGCAGAGGTACCTGATGCTTCACACACCCTATTGAAATTCTCTGAAAAGCTCATTACATTTCCCCCAAACACCAAGCAAAAGATTAGAAATTGCCTTAATGCTAGTAATGCTTCAATGCAGTCTTGTCCCAACACTATGGATCCAAGGGATGCTGGTGACTCCTATGTCAGTGTGGCTCCTTATCCATTACAGCTTTTATTCTGAGCTTTATAGGAGCTATCCATGGTGCTCCATGGTGGTGAACCTATTTTGGGGATGGAGTACAGCACCATGGATAGCTCCTATAAAGCTCGGAATAAAGGCTGCAATGGATAAGGAGCCCCACTGACACAGGAGTCACCAGCCTCCCCAATTTTCAGATACCACACAAGTGGCCTTGGGTGGACCTACTTCCGTATCTGACCATTGTGGCTTCTGCACTGGGTCCTGGCTTACACTTGATTAGACAAAACTGCTTCAGTGCAACTGTTCTTAGGTCTGGGCTGCTAACCTTAAAGCAATGGCTGGAAGTATATTTTCTGTTTTTCTGTGAAGGTATACTCTGTTGGGGTTCATATGTCTGTTGGGGTTCATATCTCACAGCTAGGAGATCACAATACTATGCCTTAAACTTAAAGGCTTAAAATGTATGAACGGTTGACAATCTATACTACAGTTTATTGGTATTATTTTCTCACCTGTGTTTTCTCCACCCTCCATTTCCTATGTCAGAGGGTTGTTGATTTTTAAGGGGAAGAACATCTCTACCTTGGGGCATAGTCTTATTAAAAAGAAAAAAGAAAAGCAATATTCTAAATATTCAAGTTTGTGCTATCTATATCTCAGCAATGCTGGTGGTTTTATTTTGGTTTTATTGTGCAACTGTTGTTGCTGGTTTTTATGCTTTTTAAAAAATTATGGTTTATCTCTATTTTGTGAACCACCCAGAGAGCTTCCGCTATTGGGTGATATAGAAATGAAATGAAACTAATCCAACTCTATGATCTATGAAATCTATGAAATAAAATAAACTGATCAAAACTGCAGTGGCCAGGAAGATCTCTGTTGTCTTCTGCTGTAGTAGTAGGACTCCTCCATATACATCAGAAGCCTCCACTAGACCAAGCATCCTTCCTGCTACCTCCCTTTTTTATCAGTCCTGTCTGGAAGTGGCCACTGAGTTTTTTGTGTTATGGAACAGATTTAGGGGTGGGAGGGCGAATGAGCCATTTTCTTATTTTCTTAAAACAGTCTGTATTAGCTGAGCCTATTCCTAATTGAGCCAAGAAGAGTTTGCTCTAGCACAACTAGTTTAGGACTCTTGACCATAAACTTGTTCTTTATTTCAATGTGAATGGTTTTAAAATTATTTATTTCAGAGATCGAGAGTAATTGAAAGGTTCTCGTATATGCAATAAAGAAAATGTAGCATTAGTTTCACATTACAGATCAGGTTTAATTAAAATTATTTATTTATTTATATAGCACCATCCATGTACATGAGGCTTTACAAATACTAACAAATTCCTGCCCTAAGAGGGTTACTGTATAGAAAATGACACAAGGGAAACAATAGAGGGAGGGGAGGTAAACAGAGACAGGGAGAAACATGGAGAAAATATGTGATTTTTGCAGTTACACATAGTAGTACGCTATCACTCGTGACCGAGTAAGATTGTCTTCCAGGATAAAATTACAAAAAGAAAATTATAAAAGGAGGAAATTCTTAAAAAATTGTGTAGACTCTAGCGATGGGTCCGTAAGTGACTGTGGAGGCCAATTCTAGATCCACACAGCTTCCCACAGTGAGGACACAGGTTACCAGTTGCACATACTTAGATTTAGTTGCAATAAGGTATGGGGACTACAAGCCAAAGCCTTCATGAAAAAAATAGACACAAAAAGCCTTCATGAAAAAATAGACACAAAGCCTTCATGAAAAAAATAGACACAAAAAATAGGCAGCATTTCACTCTTTTAAACACAATTTTTCTACCATTAGGCACGGTTTAGAGAAGCAAGGGAAGGCCGAAAAATGAAAATTAATGCTGCATACAAATATATATTTGAAATTCTGTCAGATAAACTTGGACTAGACATTGTATCTGTGGAAGAACTAATTTTAGATGGCCCAACGGTGAGTGCTTTATAGATGTTGTTTTACAATTAATAATTATTAGAGCAATAAGACAATGGAACCAACTACCTAGGGAGGTGGTGGGCTCTCCCACTCTGGAGGCATTCAAGGTGCAGCTGGACAGCCATCTGTCAGGTATGCTTTGACCTGGATTCCTGCATTGAGCAGGGGGTTGGACTCGATGGCCTTGTAGGCCCCTTCCAACTCTACTTTTCTATGATTCTATGAAAAGCCTTGCTCACTAGATCTTCAACTCTCTACTGCTGACACATTAATCTGTTATGCTAGTACAAGTCATGGCCAGGTTTTTTGCATCAGATACAGCTTTGCTTCAGATCAGTAGTACTTTAAAGGACACATCCTTGTTCTGGCTGAGTTTTCCTTTGGGTCACAAATCACACAGGGAAATGCAAAAAGGGACAGTTAAAGAAGAATAATTTTATGGATATATGGAATCAATTATTAGACTATGTAATAATAAAGGGGAAGGGGAGTATGCCTTGTCAGGACATGTTATATTTTTTGAATGTGGAATTCAATTGATTAAGGGGATGGAAGTATATTAGTTGGTACCTAGGTGTGTGTGTGTGTGTGTGTGCGCGCACCTTATGATTTACTGTAGTTGTATGTTTTTGTTTTACAGTGTTGTATGTAGTTTATAATAACTAAATAAAAAATTTTAAAAGCAAATCACACAGCGGATGTGGCTCAGAAGAATCTAGGATAGCTCATGTGCCCAAATTTATGGTCAGCAACAGTAATTTGGACTGATGTAAAGTGTATCAGAGTTTTGAGGAGTTACCACAGTTCCCTCCCTGGTACTTAATCTTGTGGATGAGCTATGACCGTGCTCCTGAGATGCTTGAGGACAGAGCACAGAGGCCTCAACTTTGCTCCCTACAGGGATAGTGCTGTTATTCTGGCAGAAGAGCAACAGTAGATGGGATTATCCCAGGATGGCTTGCAAAACTGATTATAGCACATGGGATTACTGGAAGCACTGGATCTCCCAGGGATGTTTCCTCACATTTTATACCCTTGTTGGTTCCTCCTCTGCCTTTTAAAACCCCAGTGACATTACACAGCTCTTTGGATTCTGAGTTATTTCCCCATCTTCACCAAATTGGTTTGCAGCAAAATATAGAATGCCAAAGTTATGATGTATAGTTTTTTTTTAAAAACACACAAAACTTTATTTCAAACAATATATATAAAACAACTGAAAAAAACCATACATATAACTAATGCAGTGCACCCATCACCACGGGGCCAAGAAATACGTTCTATCATAATAATCCATTATTATTCAACATTCCAAAAATACATCATATCTGGACATGGTTTACTCCCCTTTCCCTCTACTAAAACATAATCTAGGAATAGTCCCCAAATATCCTTAAAGTTGTTTTTCTTTAATTGTCCCTTTTTACATTTGATACTACAAGTTAATTTATCATTTAAGGCGATGTTATGATGTATGTTTGCTTCATCATAAGAAGCTTTTATTTAGTGGAGACTGGACTGATGTAGCTTCAGTCTTGTCCAAATGAGTATCTGATTGTGGGTCCCACTAGATTCAGTTAGGTGCCCAAAGTGGGGAATGTATCAGATAGGAAGAATTGCTGACCGGCAATTAGGGGAGAACCAAGGACCCTTTATGCATGGATCTCCTGTCTTTCTTCTCTTAAACCTTTCTGAATTTGAGAGGCATGTTGGAGAAGGATCTTAGGGAGGCGTACTGGGGTGGAAAATGAAGATCTGCCCAAAGTGTCCATATGAATTCTTTACGTTAGCATACACAAAAAGAAACTTGTGGCACGATAAAGCATGGATGGGGAACTGGTGGCCTGTGTGTTAGGGTAGATCTGTGTGAATGGGGTGTGTATGTGGCTTTGGGCCAACCACTTTTGCTTTTGACCTACCCACCACTGGCATGTGGTCCTAGGCAGCTTACCCACAAGGGAATACAGCCCTCAGGGTGAAAAAGGTTGCCCATCTCTGCTTTGAAGATTAACTGTTTTATTATGGCATAAGCTTATAGCCTTCCCAGACGTATCTGGATGGTCACTGTGGGAACAGAATGCTGGACTAGATAGGCCTTTGGTCTGATCCAGCACAGTTCTTCTTATGCTCTGGTAGTCAGTTTCATTCAAAAGTGACTAGAGTTGTGCAGCAATCTTCCCACTTGTGCACCTTTGCATAAGAAGGGGATATTTGTGAAAGGCTGATAGTTGTTACAATCCTTGGGTCCAAGGAGGATTTCTTAAAAAGCAGCTTTTCAGCCATCTCTTTCAAGGTGTCTGGGACCACCATCCCCACCCTCACAAGGAGACATCAATCATCTCCTGGACTCAACTGGTCAATCCCCTCCTGCTGCATGCAAAAAGCCATGAAGGCAAAGATCAAGCAACCAAGTGGTTGGCTGCACTCCACCAAGAACCTTGTCTGCATTCTCGGGCTGTTCATGGATCAAGGCAAACTTGGTCAGATGCATGAAATGTAATTCTCAGTTGGTACATAGATCTATATCAATACGCATACATAAAGAGGAAAAAATGAAAACAGTGGAGCCAAAAGGCCACAAAATGCAAGGAGTATAACCTATGACAGGTTATACAAAGCTCAAAGGTATGTAAGATAAGTACAGTGGCCATTCATAACAACAGTAAATTAATGACAGAAAACACAATCTTCCTAACTTTGCTATGTTAATTTAACATCTGTAGTGAGAGAAAAAAACTATGATTTTGATTGAGCTTGAATATCGACTTGCTAATAAATTGTAGTTTAGCAATTTCCTTCCAGAGTCTCCCTTCAAAGTCCTTTTTTGGAGAATGATAACTTTCAGGCCAGCAGCAGAATGTCCTAAACTACTGAAATGTTCTGACGGGTTTCTGAATGGTTTCATTTTTTATATCCATTTTTTATAAACTTTAGATTGGTGTCTATTTGTTCATTTGTATAGACTGATCTGCTTGTTTTATCTGGACAACAGGAAGGCATTATTGACAAGTAATGGCGCATATCACATTGGAGGATGAGAAGAGGAATGAGCCCCTGATGGTGTGGCTGATGCTATTATTATTTATTTAATTTATTAGGGCCTGTACTAGTGTTGCCTGAGTGGATATGGGGACAGAGTTGGCATCGGTTTGTTGCAGAGCTTAGTCCCAGGGTTATGTCTGTACTAGGTGCCTGGTCATCTCTGCTGAGTAGCCGTTTTAGATTAGGAGGCAGTCTCTAAGCAGGGTCAGTGGCTACAAGCAGGGCTTAGAATAGGGCGACCAGATGCAAAAGGGGAGAAGATAGGGCTCTGCATTTTTAATAGTTATGTAGAAGAGGGAATTTCAGTAGGCATAACTTGCATAACAAACGGCATCAGTTGAAATTCCTTCTTCTACCAATTATTAAAGGTGCAGGATTCCCGTCTTCTTTTGCATCAGGCCACCCTATGTATCAACACATCTTCCCCTCTGACCATGTTGTGCAATTTTACTGTATCCCAGGGGGAAAGATAGAACAAGCTAAGTATAATAAATGTATAGGGTTTTTATCAAATCAAAGTAAAAAGGGAATCCTACATATCGCAAGGTGTTATTGCAGCTGAAAATAGCTGTTAAATCATTATTGCTGCTGAAAGTTACTGCAGTTGAAAGAAACTGAATCCATTTTCTTTACAGTGTTGGAAACGGGTGATAGTCACTAAGTACTCCCTGGTTGAACAAAGATATTTTCTTTGAAAGAAAAAAATAATCATTGTTTTGGTAAATGTTCACCTTTGAATTATCTGTTTTTATTTTAACAGTTACAAGCATTTGATAATTTTTTAATGAAAGGTGGAAACAGAACACTGAAGTTCTTATATCAGGAAGGTGAAGCTCCTGGTGTAGGTAAATGTTAATTATGGTATCTTATCTAACTTGATATGCTTCAATTTCAGGTAAAATTGAGTTCATTGTCCTTGAATTGCTATTAATTACACTGGATAGTCTTAATTAACCTGTCAATCATGATATCATAGTATAGACAGAAGTTGGGGAAAATGGGACCTTAAAATTATAGTATTGGTGTATTTTTAAAACTATAGTTTTTATGTGAATGTCTAAATAAAAAAAAGTTAAATTTTATACATTTGTTTGTTACATTTATATGCAGCCTTTCTTCCCAGAAAAATCCCTCACATAAAACTAAAATAAAGTACCAATAAATATCTTCTAATAATAGCAAGCAACCCTATAAATGTTAAGAACAATACCTCCCTATCAATATTCATAACTAATAAAAGCCACATAAAACTAGCTAGCAGTCATGGGGCTGCTGTTGCATATTCTTGGCTCCTAAATTCAAATCTCAGAACCACTATAATTATAAGTAGGATTAAGGACTTGCCCTTCATGATACAGTTTAAATACATTAGATCAGTCATCTTCAACCTTTTCATATCTAGGACCCACCTTCAACCCCAGTCTGCTTCATGGGACCCACTTTTCATTTTTTACTATATAAGTGCCTTTCTTTTGGTTTCTCTCCCACTTTCTGCCCATATTTTCTCCTTATCAGCATCTGCGTCTCGCCCACTCATCCTATTTTTCTTTCTTTCCCGTTAAAAAAAACAAAAGAAAAGAAAATGATGGTTGTGTCCTTGGTGCAGCCTTAGGTTGACCTGTGACCCAGCTTTAGATCTTAACCTTCCAGTTCAAGACCAATGCAGGATGACCCTCTTATCTAGGAAAAGATGTGGAAAAGTTCTGTTGGAGTCTTCAGTGTGTTTGTAGCTCCTAGGTCTGGCCTGGAACTGTCTAATCTCTTCTTGCATTTTGACGTTTAAGGGTTTGATTGGGTGCTCAGGTGAGATGTATGGATAGTATTTGAATCTTTCCATTTTTTTGTTTGATGCATTTAACATACTTAAATATGTTAAAAGATTCAAATACTATGCATTGATCTCACCAGTGAAGGCTCAGCTAATCAGCCCTGACTCTTGGTTAAAACTTCTTGTTTTTTGCTATATATGCAGACATTCTTAGGATATGTCTGTATAAGCTGATTTTCAAGTGATTTGCATCCACAACAATAATAAAGAATTACTTCTGCAGCCCACACTTCACTTTCTACCCTGTCCCCACTAAATATTTTATTATTTATTTAAATAATTAAAGATTTGCAGCAGAACACTAGGCCAGTTATATCCATAGGGTTGATTCTTTATGTACAGTTTAAAAACAAGAGATGAAACCCTTCGATTTGGGGGGGGGGGGATCATTTTGAAAATATCTTGTCATAATCCATAATTCAAATTTCATTCAAACCCATGACCTTCAAAATTCTAAAAGCATTTGGTTCCTTCATGGGCCTGTCTGGAAGCCAGATGCGTCGCCTCTTTTTGCAGGATAGAGAAGACTCATCTACATGCCACCTTCAAGGCTTTCTGGCCATTATGGAGTGTGTATCTTCAGCACAAATCTGCATACCTGTAATGTTGCAGTAACCTGTAAAAAAGATTGTACATAGCAGGATGGGCTTGCCTCACTTACCAAGCACAGGATGTCACAGTCACTCAAGCTACTTTATGCACCATTACAGTTACATATACTTTTAAGATATGAGCGAAACATATTTGTTTTATGTCTTTATTTTCAGAGTGCGGTAGAACAATTCCAGGAGTGCTGAAAGGAACTAAAATGATGAAATTGTATGTGGATGAATCACCAGACAAGTTCAAAGGACTGTGTTTATTTTTTGTACGTGCTAGAAGTGACGTGGCTGTGAATGTTAAGAATATGCATGAGGTACTCTTATTATCATCATCATCATCATCATCATCATCATCATCATCATCATCATCAGTAAAGCACCCATTAGATAGATAAGGGCAGTGATGGAGTGAGGGCCCATAAATTGTAAGAAATCCTGGTCCTGGGTGGATGCCATACATATCTGTGGACTGTGCAGAGCCTCTCAGTGTGACAGGGGAAAGATCTGCTTCTCACTGCAAGAAGAAACAGACTTTTTTTTTTTAAGAAAGAGAATTATTAGATATATTTTAAACCCCAAAAGAGTGTTGTGTAACTGATTTTTGTGCTTTTGATTCCTAATAGCTTTCCTAACATTCCTTTTTCAGGACATATACTTTTCAATACTAGATGGAAGTGAAGGTCTCCTGCTTGGGATCAAAAATATCATTTCAAATATTTTTCTGCCAGCTGTCCTTGCCACAAGTAATTGGGGTGCTTTGAATCAAACCAAGCAGGGAGAGATTGAAAAACAGAGTTTTACTGAAACTTTGAACAGATATTTATCCTTTTTGGATGGTAAGAGCCATGTTGAAATAGTAAGGAGTGACCTTGATTTATTTAAGGTATTTACTTTTGAAATGCTGTACCCTTTGTGTACTTAACAGGGAGGTGGGTCCTAATGCCAGGGCACATTCACTACAAAGTCCATAGCAACTGTGCATCTCCTGGCAGTTCTTCATGTGGATTACCCATGCTAAATCAGTATAGTGATTTTTGTGTGTGTTAAGTTTTGAACAAACACCTTGTAAAGCACTTCTAAGATACACACACACAAACACAGACATGTGTATCTTGAACTAGAGTTCCCAGCACCCAGGCTCTGTAACCTTATGTCCCATTTCTACCAACACGAGCTGATGGGCCTGAAATCACAGGCTTGCGGGTGAGATAGGAATGTCCACTAGTACTGGAGCCATGGCCCAGTACACAACTGCTGAAGCAGCAGAGGAGTTTCCAACAACGTAACTAGAACACAAAACAAGGAGTTAGGCAGGATAGTTGTGTCACCAACCAACCAACAACGGATGGTTCTTACAGTAGGCTTTGTAACCCCACCTTTCCTGGTACATTAGTGGAGGCCCTGATCCTGGAAGCATTTGAATTGGGGTCTTGTCCTGAGGGACAGGGCTTGGCAAAGGGAAGCCTCATGCTGTCAGGCGAGTGTTTCATCTGTGAATGGCGACTTCTATCCAGGCTTGCTGCCACAGTTTTTGGCATCTTGGAGGAAACTGTAGGGTTGAGTGGACTACCTTTCTCTCCCTGAGGGCTAAGGGTGTATGGTCAGGGGCCGCATGCCGATGATAGGAGCGGGTGAAGGTGGGGGTGGGGATGTCCGGGGCTGGCAGTGGGGGTGGCCAGGCTTGGCGGTGAGTGTGGTCAGGGTCCCCCTCATACCCTTCTCTCTTCCTCCCTCCCTCCCTCTCACCCACACATTCACTCACAGCCTACCCCCGCTCACTCTGTCACACACTTACCCAGGCACACACACACATACTTCCCCACCATCTCAGTGTGTGAGGATGGGAGGGATGGGGAGGCTTAAAATTGCCCTCCCTGCATGCTGAGATCACATCACACCGCCCCCACCAGCACCAATCAGCTGGGCAGTGGCTGGGGGGAGGCACATGATTTAAATGGTGAGAGGACAGTATGCAGGGATGACTTTTCCTGTGTGACGTGACGTCTTCCCCCTGTGAATCATGCTTCTGCCAAACAGCTATTTGGTGGGCTGCCACGCCTGCCAGGAGTGCAACTGTGCTGGAGAGGACAGCATGTAGGGAGAGTCATGATCAGTCATCCCCATCCACCATCTTCCCCATTTACAGTGTAAGGCAGGGGTGGGCAGCTTGTGGCCCTCCAGATGTTTTGGCCTACAACTCCCATCAGCCCTAGCCAGCATAGCCGATGGTGAAAATGATGAGAGTTGTACTGGAGGGCCACAAGTTTCGCCCCCATGGTGTAAAGGCAAGGGTCCTGTGGCATAGAGGAATTCCCAGGCATGCAACAAGGTACATATGTCTGAATCCCTGGACTCAGTGGGGTCTGGGATGTTCATAACAGCTGTCCTGTCTTCAGGGTGCTCACCTTCCTCTTCCAAAGTGGCCCCATCTGACTCAGGCTCCAGGAGTAGGCAGGTCCTGACACAGTACCTCTTCTACCACCAGAGCCATATTTCTGCCATGAGCCTCACAGACTGAGCAGTGTTTCTCAAGGGTGCCACCTAGGCTACAACACCAGCCCACCTCTTAACCAAAGACTCAGTCAGCTGACCCCAAAGACAATCCAGTTCTTCCGTGCCCTATAAAAGCAAGGTTTGAGGCTGGGACCTTTAGTCTGAGCAGCTTGTCTTGCTCTGAGAGGATCTTTCTGCCAGGCTGAGCTGCTCCTGTCCCTTGGGAACTTGACTCCTGCCTGCCTTGGGTTAAACTGGCAGCCTGTGATTCTTCTGATGTGTAGTCAAGTTGCTGCTTTTGGAACTTGACCCTCACCTGCCCTAGACTGTGCTATACACCTTTGGTACCATCAGACTGAGAGCTAGCTTTCCTCAAGACATGGAAACCTGACCACTGAGGCCTGAACCTTAACAGGCCTATGTGTAGGGCAGGCTCTATACAGTGCAAAATTGCGTAAGCATTTGCTATAGATGGCAGTTACTGAAGGTACTTCTTAATTTTAGAGAACCAGTGTCCTATCAAATATAAAAAATAAAAACACGAATATTGTGAAGGGAGAGCCAGTGTGGCATAGTGGTGAGAGTGTTGGACTGGGAGTTGGGAGATCCGGGTTCTAGTCCCCACTCGGCCATGAAACTCACTGGCTGACTTTGGGCCAGTCACTGACTCTCAGCCTAACCTACCTCACAGGGTTGTTGTGAGGATAAAACAGAGAGGAGGAGGAGGAGGATTATGTAAGCCGCCTTGGGTTCCTTGCAGGAAAAAAGGCGGGGTATAAATAATAATAATAATAATAATAATGAATAAATGAATAAAAAATGGATTTAAATATTTGTCAAAGGATGCTATTTTTTCAGGATTAGGAATGCTAAAAGCAGTGCAAAGCCAGTATTCTCTGCTGTATTCTCTGCTCTCTCTGGTTTATTATTTACATATTATTATTATTATTATTATTATTATTATTTACATCAATACCGTACACAGTAACTTACAAGTACACTGATAATTAGTGCAAAGACATTTCTGGAACACATCCAGAAAACTCCTGAGCCAATGCAGTAAGACATCACAACTATCACAACTATTTAAATGCAAGAATGCTAGATTTAGTTGGATCACACTGTAATATTATTTTTCTGTATAATGTAAGGCTACGAAAATGATTATTGCATTTAAAAAATCAGTTTCTATTTCCAAAGCCACCCTAAGTTAGCCGTCAGTTATCCTAAACAACTGCCTAGGAGAGTACTCCATAGAGGAAAGACATCTTCAGCAGAAGCAGAAATGAAATATGATTTTCCCCATTGTCACTTTGGTGTATGTGCATTTATTTATTATATTTATACCCTGCCTTTTTTCCTGCAAGGAACCCAAGGCGGCTTAAATAATCCTCCTCCTCTCCATGTTATCCTCACAACAACCCTGTGAGGTAGGTTAGGCTAAGAGTCAGTGACTGGCCCAAAGTCACCCAGTGAGTTTCATGGCCGAGTGGGAACTAGAACCCGGATCTCCTGAGTCCCAGTCCAACACTCTCACCACTACGCCACACTGGCTCTCCAGAAATAAGAGCAGGCAAAAGAAAAATAGAGGAACTAAGCTATTTTTTGAGAAGTCCGGTGGACTCAGATAGGGTGTAAGTGAGCAGCGACAGGAGCCTATCAGCACCTGGATCATAAGGTTCACTGGTAGGAAGGTTGGAAAGGGGACCTGCACAGACTGATTATCCTGATGGTGACAACAGGGAAAGGCTGTTTTAATTGGAGAGGAATCCAAGCTATGGAAAGGGTATGGTAGGAAAGAAGAACCCTGGAGCTTTCTCTCCAAGTAGTTAAGCGTCTTCTACCTAAGGGCTTATTAAGGAAGATGAGGGAAACTGTTCCTGTCAGCTGAATCATGTCCAGGAAATCACTCTCCAGTAGGCTGGGGCCACTGTGCATTTCTTGACTGCATTTCTGAAAGCAGAGACAGGAGAATCTTGCAAGGTTTGACCGGGTGACCGGCCAGATGGTCGATTAACAAATATAATAAATAAAATAAAATAAAGGTTTGGAACTCAGGAAAAAGAGAGTGTGGCTATGAGATCCAGTGTATGATCCTTAGCAGGAACCCTGGAAGAAAGGAGGCTGGAGTCCTGCCATGAATTAAGATCTCTTCTGACTAGCAAGCTGAATGACCTAACTCCCAAAACTTGGAGGGGCTAAATCCCTCTATAATCTGAGATTGGTAGATCCTCTGTCATAGAATCATAGAAAAGTAGAGTTGGAAGGGGCCTACAAGGCCATCGAGTCCAACCCCCTGCTCATCTTTATACAAAGGTTATTATTCAAAAATATGTGTGAGTCCTTTCCTCTCACTTAAATGCTTTATTATCTATAAAAAAATAATAGAGTAACATCTCTATAAAAAGTAATATAAATATTAAAAGAATAAAAATCGAATCATGCAGTAAACCACAATACTCCCCACTCTCTGTTTAGGTTCCACTGGGACAAAACTTTGGGACAGACAGTTTGTCCCAAAAGCACACAGGGAAAACCGAAAAAGCGAAACCCTCCTTGCCCTCTCCTTTCCTCAGGCACCACTTAGCAAACTAAGGTAGATTTGCCATCTTCTGGCCACCTCCAGCTTTGCACGCATGCTTTGGGGAAAAGAAGGAGAGAGGGCAAATGGGCAAACACAATTCTTGGTTCATCATGGCATCCATTTCACTTCTGCGTAAGCCAACATCCGCTTGTATGAATGAAGTTATTTATCATGTTAAATGAAATCAATATAGTACATGAAAGTCCCGTCCTGTCCCATCCCCCCATCCCCCCCCCCCGCTGCCGCCACCTAACATTGGCCATGCAGGCTGAGTGAGTTCCCCCAGAGATGATCAGGCAAAAGAGACTGCTGCTATATTCAAGGCTAATTGATAAAGAAGAGGAAAAGGCGCAGCCTTTTTCTAGGACCCAGCACCTGACTGCACTGTTTTGCTTGCTGTGCCTTGGGGAGCAGAGCTTTGTTGTAGAGAGTGAGGAGCCAAGCCAAGCTGAGTTGAGAGCTAACATAGAGGGAGAGAGGCAGAGCTGTGGTTGAGAGTGAAGAGGGTTTCTGCTATGGACCATTCACTAGATCTGACAACCCTGAACAGTGAGCTTCCAGGTCTTCTACTATTCTATAATATTCATGAACTGTGTCTTTTCAATACAGTTGAGATCCCATTTGAATTTTTTTTTCATTTAATATTGGATCAGCTTGAGCCCCCACCTAGCTTAAAAACACTCCTGGTGGCTCTGGTCCATGTACTTTGGTTTCTTGGAGGTGATATTTTCTATCATAGGTCTGTGAGGAGTAGCTGCCAGCTACAGCACAATCAGGTTATAGGGGAAGGAGTGAATGGAGCAGCTGAGAACACACTGGTGTGCACAATGTGTATGGGAAGTTCCTCAGAATGAAACAGTGTAACAGTGATCAAATGGCAGAATCTGAGTATGTTCTCTATTGATTTTAGGTGCCAGAGTGAGCATTGATGGGACTGTGCAGTTGAAAAAAATAGATTACATTGACTTTTCTAAGCTACAGTCTTTTGAGGAAGTGACAGCAGCAGCTGCCATTCCTGATACTGTTCATCAATTAGAGGATGTGCTTATGATATGGTATAAACAAATTGAACAAGTAAGTTTCTTATGGTACCTTACCTATGAAGAACCAGTTTTACAGTATATATAGTACACTGTTGTATGCGGTGTTACATTTGCTTATGGGCGTATAGTTGGACAAAGTACAAGGCAAACATGTTCACATTTCAAACATGCTATTTAAAATCAGGGTCGGCACCCAAGTCCAGTGAGCCCTCAGTGTAGTGCGGCTGATGGGCTTGCCGCCACTGAAGCCCTCCACTGCTGAATCCCCCACTGCACTGCCCTCCGCTGAAGCTGCCTGCCTGCCTGCCTGCCTGCCACTGCTACCAAAGCCTCCCACCCTGCCTGCCATCCAGCCCGACTGACCGGTCTACCGATCTGAACCAGTCAGATGCTGCCTTTGAGGGTACATGGCGAATGAGGGCACACTAGCAATGTAAAGACTGCCTTGCACCCTCATTGACCTTCCCACCACCACCACAAGGCAGTGCATGATTGGTTCAGATTGCTGCCATTCTAAATGTAAGTTTTAAATATATATATATATATATATATATTAGAATAGGGTGCCGCAGGATCTGCAGGCTCAGCCACAGAGCTTTCTTGCAGTGGGGGAGTGAGGAGGAGGAGGAAGATGGGCACAGCAGCTTTGGTAAGCTCAGCAGCAGAGATGGGCCCTTCTGAGCTTCTGGGCCATCAGCAGCTGTCCTCCCAAAGCAACCCCTGATGCCAGGCATGTTTAAAACATAAGGTCTTCTGGATCTACAGGATGTTCATTTAAATTGTAATGTTATATTGTTATTCTTTTCTACACCACTCTGATAATTTTACTGAATGGAAGCCTAAAAATATTGTAAATAAAATATAATAAATAATTTGCTGGAACTTGCTTTGGTAGCTCCCACTGCTGCTGTTTAGCTTAAAAATTGATTTGCCTCTTTTATTCTTGAAGCTGTTGTAGGGCAAACTTGAAAAATGTGCTTTGTACAGGCCCACTTCCCCTCTGCATGTCTAAACAGCTTCTTTGGATCGCAGCTGCTGTGTTTTGCATTTGAAGTAACTTATATCAGTGACCACAGTAGTCAATAGGGATGAGTGAGTGACTAAGGGCTGATAAGACAATAATACCTAAAGGGTGTATTAGAATTTCCTCCTTTTAAAATTTCCTTTTTGTAATATTTTTTTTTATCCTGGAAGACAATCTTACTCAGTCACGAGTGATCGCCTGATGATGATGCTCTGCAATTCAGGTAGACAGCCGATTTTGGCCATCTAGCTGTGATGCTTCAGACGGGGAGAGAAGGAAGCTGGTGCACCGCCAGAATACGTCGTATCCTTGCAACCCCAGTCTCTTCCCATCTCCGCCTCCTTTACCCCTTCTCTGAGGTTGGTTTTCCGACCTTGGAGACGCAGTCAGCACAGTTCTTTTCACACCAGATGTATTGGGCAGGAGGGGGATCCGAGCACAGATCTCCAGCTCAGATCTCCAGCGCTGAGGTCGGAGTTCTGTTTCCAGCTTCGGATCGGAGCTGGAAATCCAAAGAATCCTGTGGTCCCCTAGACACTGTCTAGGGGCTATAGAATTGCTCTGCCCATTAAATTGGCACCACTGAATTTAGTCCAGTTTACTTTCATCAGCATTAATGCTGCTTTCATCAGCATTAATATTTTTTTGCTGCAGGAAATGGAATATTGGTAGAGCTAATAACGACTACCAGAGTGTTAAATATCTATAAACAAGTGATATACCTCTGCATGCACTTAACTTTCTTTCATTGATTTGCAGGTTTTGATTGAGAGTGAACAGATGAGGAAGGAAGCTGATGACTCTGGTCCTCTGACCGAGCTAGAACACTGGAAGCGTATGTCTGCTAAATTTAATTTTATCATTGAACAGATCAAAGGACAAAATTGCAAGGCTGTTATAAATGTTCTAAGTGTTTCACACTCCAAAATTATAAAGGTAATACCAATTTGTTCTTTTAAAGCAACAACAACGCTATTTAACTGATTTAATATACGTGTCTATGCTTGTGTGTGTATTGGTGGGAAGGTGTTTAATGTCACTGGCCCTGTGCAGGCATTCTATTCACAAGTAAGCTCTGCATGCAAGGGGTGGGGGTGGGATGATCTCACTAGCTCCGTCCCCTTGCCAATCTTATCATCCCCTACGTGTGGAAGGCGACTGTCTGCATAGGAGATCCTCCTCTTTCTCTTTAGAATCTTGGTTTTCCAGGGTTCTAAAATCTCAGGGAGAGCCTCCATGGGTAGAGAGGGCTCTCCTCTGCAGACAGTCACTTTCCTCATGAAGAGCTTACACGCAAGGAGAACATCTGAATAGGGTACTGTCTCCATGGAATCCCTTTCTCACAGCTGGGCCACATATATAAGATCACAGTTTCTTAATCTAGTTTCATTAATTCAGAATAACTACCATTGGTAGTTTAGTTCTGTAAATGCTACTATAGATTAGAATTATGACTCTCCCAAGCATGCATTGAAAAGGTGGCAAACATTCCTCCTTTGCCACTGTTTAATCCCTTTAAAATGTATTACAGTGATTGTATTAATGCAACTGGACAACAGAGTGATTATTCCCATTGGCATAGTAATTTACAAAGTGATCTGTGTGCCTGGTATGGTTTCTGCCACTATGGTGTGGGGACCACTCCACACAAAACAAGTAATTGTGGTACATATGATTGGGGATGAATTCATCTTGAGTATATGTCCCAAAATAAATAATTTTTCAAGCATGCAGTAACCATGACTAATGACAAAATAGAGAAGTCACCTCTGGTTGGTTCTATTATCTTTCTTCTAGTCTCTTCTCCAGTCATTGTAAAAGAATGAAAAATGATCCATGTGGGGAAAGGAGTAGAACATCCTTTTTATACCTGCCTTTTCAATATGTATGAGTTGTTATTGTGCAAAATCAAAACAAATTTTAAAATGTCATCCGCAGAGATTTTTACAGTTTCACTGCTGCTACTGCTTAGTTTTTATATAGTACTTTTGATATGCATATGATTTGGTTGTCTTTCCTCTTCCAACCATCCTATGAAGTGCCTCTTATTCTCCTTTAACAGATGGAAAATGGTAATGGATGAGTTATAATAAATTGCCAAAGGCCACACAGTGAGTCCATGGCAGAGCTAAGACTCTCCTAAAGTTCTAGGTCCAAATCCAACTTTCTGTCCACTGTATTAATAAAGCTTTTAGTGGCATGAGATAATTTACAGGAAATTATTTATAGATGAAGATGTAGTTCTCCAGTTTATATTGGTGGGGGAGGGGTGTTAAGGTTTTCATCATATATTTTGACAGTGTGGTTTGAATATAATTAAATTTCTATTCTGCGAATTCTGCATATTTTATTTGTGTTGTTACTAGTATATTCCACAATTTTTTACTGTAGCTGTGGCGAGAACTGGATGCCAGAATAACAGATACAGCAAATGAATCAAAAGATAATGTGAGATATTTATACACACTTGAAAAAGTTTGCCAGCCACTATATAACTATGATTTAGTAAGTACATTCTACAAAAATTGTATAAAGCTATGTTTTACATTGTAGTACATGAAACAAATGTCTTTAGAATGTATGTCAAAAAGCAGTAGATCATAAAATTGAGTACCGGTATATTTTAATACAGTCCTAGCCTCTATTTTTAACCCCCATATATCTGGCTAATTATGCATATAATAATTAGAACAAAGGAAACTGGCTGCCTTATAATGGGCTGGTTCACACGATCAAGCAGCCCACCATGGCTTATTTAAGCCATAGTGGGCTGTAGCATGTGTGGGCGGCCATTTTGTATATTCAAGCCATGAGCGCAGCTTGTCGTGTTGTCCGTACCCGGTGAAGGTGGGTTGTTTGCAAACCACCCACAACCCTAAAACAGCCCATGGGTTCGAGGTGATTTGTTAACCCTGCAAACAACCCACCATCGCCAGGTGCAGACAACACGACAAGCTGCAGTTGCGGCTTGAATATTCAAAAGCCATCTGGCACTTGCTGGCACATGCCACAATCCACTGTGGCTTAAATATCCATGGTGGGCTGTGGTGATTGTGCGAACCTGGTTGCTGAGTCAGACTATGACTCCATCTAGCTCAGTTTTGTCAACACTGACAGGCAGTGGCTCTCCAGGGTTTCAGGCAAGATTCTTTCCTAGTCCTACTTGGAGATGCCAGGGATTGAACCTGGGACCTTCTGCATTCAAAGCATGTGCTCTGTCACTGAGCTATGGCAACTCCTCATAGGTCAAGGGATATAATATGTTGATTATATGTAATCAACATATAATAACATAACTTAGAATGGCTTTTTGGTGATGGTGATGGTAATGGTAATGGTAATGGTGGTGCAGAATAAAGCTCTCTGTTCGGGCTGAGCCATAGGCAGCAGTCTGAGATGAGTCGGCTGGCAGGGGATCAGAGTCAAAGGATAAAACCAGAAATCAGGACCCTCACTGCTGGTAAAAACTATACCATTACACCGAGCTTTCAGTGGTTGATGCCACCTCTTGATTTTAGGGGGTTCTCCTGTTTTATTGTAATGTATGTATTTTATCTGTTTTCAGTTTTTAGAAATGGTTGAATTTAATTCTTTTTATATTTTTATTGTAAACTACCTTGAGCACTTATGGAGTAGAAGGGTGATTAAAATACATTAAATAAATAAATATATCAAATAAATAAGCAAGCAATGACTTTGTCAGTAAGACACTCTTTCTGGCTATTTGGTTAAGTGAAGAGGAGCAGGAGGGAGAAACGGAGTCCAGGAGAATGCTTTGCATACACAGAGGATACACACACTTGCTCTGGCACTTCTCATTTTAGAAATTTTAGGCATGTTCACAAGAAAGGGATATCTTTTGTCATTACCACCACGTAATTTAAAATATACTACTCACCATGATTTTTTCTAATCCTACAATATGTTTATCTTAGGTTTCCATGGCCCATGGAATACAAAACCTGATCAATGCTATACGAATGATTCACAGTGTTTCAAGATATTATAATACTTCTGAGAGAATGACATCACTGTTTATAAAAGTAAGTACTTACTTTATTGTGATAGTGAAGTCTTGACACTTACAGCACATGCTTTTTGGAGGAGAAAGAAGGGAGAGTTTGGGAGGTTGAGTAAGACAAAACAGGAGCCAGAGAGGAACAGGAGATGGGCAAGAGAGAAGTACTAGGGAGAAGAGAGTAAATTCATCTGATACATTGGTGGTGGAGTTAGCTACCCTCCATCCTCTGTCTTCCCCTCTATAGCACGTGAACCATGGTCTCCTCCATGACTCTATAACATGTGAACCATGGTCTCCTCCATGACTGCCGTTGCATGGTAGCCTTGGAAGAGAAATGGCATGAACAACACTTTTATGTGATTGGACATCGTCATAGGTCACACAACCTGTGCGTTCTTTGGGGTGCAGGGGAATGTTGCTCTCCTACTCTACTGCACATGGGATGCTGCTGTCAAAACATGAACTGGGACAGACACCAGTCAAAAGCTAGTGCCAGAGAGTCAGGTGAGAGAGATAGCATGGGGGGTAGGGGAGGAGTTCTCCCAGTCAGTGGATTGGGGAATGTTCTGTGCATAAGTATTTACAAGCCACAATGTTGGCTGTAGTTTTCTAGTGTGTGCTATCTCTCTCTCTCTCTCTCTCTCTCTCTCTCTCCTATCCTGTCTTCTATCTATCTATCTAGGCAAAAAAACATGGTAAAAGCTACAACAACTATTGCATGTATTTATATACTGACTCTCAATGGTCAAAGGGCCTTTTATCGGCTTACATGCACACAGTAGCATTGCTTGTGAAATAAAGTGCCAAACTGGATATGCAGGAAGAAGGTAGCACATTGTGTGGATTTTGTTCAACATTCCTTTGTGTACTGTGCTTCTGACACTAGGAGCCTGATTCAAACATAATGGGAAAACATGGCTGTGTGAGTATGAGCTGCAGGAAGCTTCAGATTCATGTTCTCCCTCTCCTTCTCTTCTGTGTCCATGAGAAGATCAAGCTCCCAGTTTTGATTTTAAACTGTGTCACTGTGATATCTAATCTCAGAGCCATGACTATTGTTTGAGAACAAGCCAGAATCAGAAACCATGGGCTGATCCTAGCTTGTTTTCACTAACCAAAAAAGGAGAAAGAAGGGGAGTCGTGCAAACCCAAGGCTCACCACAGCTCATTCTCATAATGGGAAACCATGGTTTCCCATTGTGTCTAAACTGGGTCACTGAGTGCTGACCCTAAGAGTTCCTTGGTTTGACATGTAGATTAGCATAGTTGCTGTGGGACTTTTGGAAATGTGCTGAATGTTAGAAGTTTAGATAACTCCTATCCAAAATTGTGTGTGTGTGTGTGTGTGTGTGTGTGTAAATAATCATATTAAAGATTTGTAAGTTCTCTTATACATAATGCTCTGGGAATGTGTAAAAAGCTGAAGTTTTGACTTGAAAAGTCACTTGCTGGTCAACGTGATCTTCATTCTTTCATGTATATATTCCCCTCCTGTTCTAACTATTTTGAGATACTTGAGTCTTTTTGTCTTTTATTTGCATATGATAGGTTACAAATCAAATGGTAACAGCATGCAAGGCATATATTACCGATGGAGGTTTTAGTCGCGTGTGGGAACAGGATACGCCAACAGTAATTAAGAAAATTAAGGTTTGTGTGGGGCACAGTGTATAATTTTAGTGGCATTATATCTACCCCCTACTTATGCTTTCCCCAAAGATAGATGCATATGCATTATCATGAATGTATTACTGCTGTAAAACAAGTCTAAATAAGGTGTTGTTGTGAATTCTCATCAAGTCTTTGAGGAAAATATGTATAGTACCGTAATTTACATTTTTGTACATTTAAAAAATCTGATCCTCTTTAGTAGAGTTTGCTGCCTAATTAGGGCCTGAGGGGATTTTCCCCAGCACAGCACTTTGTGGTTTGGTCTTTACACCAGGAAATTAAAAGAAAATAATTTTGAATTGTTACAAAGTAGCAAACACCTTGTCAGCATTTCCCCTTAATTAGCAAGAAATGTTCAGCAATGAATGGGGGTGGAGTGGACACCCCTTATTGTTTATGCTAAAAAAAGTTTCTCCTCAAAACTCTCATTTCTTGCTCACATAAACAAAAATAGATTTAGGTTTCTTCACATTTCAGTAGACCACCATTAAGCTAGATGAAATATTAATTTTGAATATAAAAATGCAAAGGCAAGTTCTAATTGAAGAAGCTACCAACACAGTAAAAGCAGCTGCAAATGGTGGGGGTTTTCTACAATACTGACAGTCCCTGGGTTACGAACGTCCCAACTTACGGACAACTCATACTTAAGAACAGACCTCCATATATGTAAAAATCTGAGTTAAATACAATGGTTCGTACTTTCGGACGCACACACTATACTTTGCAACACTTTGCAACACTTTGAAAACATTGTGCAGCTTCTGTTCCAACTAACATACACATTCGACTTAAAGAAAGACTTATGATTCAGATCTCGTTCGTAACCCGGTACTGCCTGTAGTTGTAATATTTCAGTAGATTTGAATTTATATCATCCTTCAGAAGGATCAAGGTGCAGCTTACAGCTCTAGGCCTCCAGCCTAATAGCTCTTTCTTTCTTCCATTCTTTCTGATATTGGCTTTTTGTTTTTAATGCTTTAGAACTGTATTTTTCTGTTTAAAGAATATCAGAAAAGTTTTCACAAAACAAGAAAACAAATTTTGGAGACTTTAGGGGAGAAGACATTTGAAGTATCTGAGATGTATATTTTTGGCAAATTTGAAGCTTTCTGTAAAAGGCTAGAAAAAGTAAGTGCACTTCAAAAACATCTTTAAGAATAAAATACAGTGTATATTGTCCCTTGATTTCAGCCTGTAAACTAAAGGATTATGGTAACATTAACCCTATGCATGCTTAGACAAAAAAAAAGTCCTACAACTCCCTGCATGCCCCAGCCAGCATGGGTGGGATAAGCAGGGAGGTGGAAGAGAGTCAATTAGACTCAAATACCATAAGAAACCAAAGTACGCCTAATGAGGAGCAGGAGTGGGAAATAGGCGTGACTGTTACCAGAGTAAGGCATCAATTGAAAAGGGAAAATCAGCAAAGGACTAAGATGTTCTATGCAGTTAGCTCTAAAGCAAAGGAACAACCACTTTAAAGGAGGGGTTTTGATAACTTGAGTTTGAAAGAGTGGAGGGGCCCTCAGTCTGAGATCAACTTCTTTCCATGGGACCGCATATCCTTAATATAGTGATTATCTAGCATTTTAACTAAGCTTGTTTCTTTTGTTATTGATCTCTGCAATACACTTAATTTGCACTTTAAAGCTGGCCTTGCTGGTTTGCATTACCATAATAAAGCTAATAGAAGGTCAGCGTCTGTGGCCCCGGACAGGTACAGCCCTATATTAGTCCTTCCCCTCCCCACTGCAGCAGTACAGGCTATGCAGAGGTTTACTATGTCAGTGAGAACTAGGCCTTGGTGCATTGAACACAAGGGCTGTTATGAACGGGTGCCAAGCAACCCTCCATTTTAGAAGGTTGCAGTTAGGATAAAACTTCCATAAAATGAAGAGGGCAGTTGCCAGTCAGGACTATCTGGGTATATTAGTCAGATCAGCCAAGCCCTAAATTCAGTGGTTGTTACAGGAGTCCATAATTACTGTTTTGAAAACATTTCCCCCCCCCTCCCCAATTTTAGATTACAGAGATGATAACCATAGTTCAAACTTTTTCTGCGCTGAGTATGTCTACCATTGAAGGGATTGATATTATGGCAATTAAGTTCAAAAATATCTACCAAAGTGTTCAAAAGAAAAAATATGATATTCTTGACCCACGGAAAACAGAATTTGATGTAGATTTTGCAGATTTCATGACAAAAATTGAAAATTTAGAGGTAAGAAACATACATATTTTTAATGTACTGTCAAATCTTAGAAATGCTACTAATTCAGAGATAGAAATGGTTTACATTTTGAGACGTAAAAAGAAAACTAGGGGAGTATACCTGATGTATTTCCTGAGCAGGGGGCACTGGTGTTACTGTCAGGTTATCTGCCCTGGGCTGTCTTATGGCGTTCTTATGCCATTCAAGAAACATGGGATCTTTTCTATTGCTTTCTACTGTGCTCTGTGGCATTGTAGCAGTGTCTTTGTTTCTGTGGGGGAGCATGCTGAGCTGTCAGGTGTCTGGGGGCTGTTTCCATAATATTGTGTTGGGGGAAAGGAGTCTCCGTGGTGGTTTTGAACTGGTATTTCAGAGACTGTGTGGTTGCATCACCAAAGTGTATCCCAGGGGCCACTGGGCTACTAGATGTATCTCAGCCCCTTTGCTCATTAGGCACCATGTCTGTGACTGTTGACATTGATGGGTGGGTGTGCAGTAGATGGCGGGACCTCATTGGCTGCGTGTGTTGGTGGATGGGCTCTGGTTGGGAGCTGCTGATTAGTTTCTGGCAGCTTAATTTGCATGCACACTGCAGGCATCACTGCCCCCTCCCCCCACTAGCCATGTTTCCTTTTCCCAGTGGCTGCCCTTCCCCTCCAGGCCAGAAGGGGTTTGGATGCAGCAAATTTTCTGCCAGGATAACTGGAGTGGATCTTCCTCCTAGTGGATCCCTGTATTTAGGATTACTCTGTGAGTTCCTGCCATTAAATGTTTTCCTTTTCCTTTAGGTCCAAATACAGACATTTATGGGAACATGTTTTGGAAAAATCTTGTCTTCACAGCATGCTCTCCAGCTGCTTCAAAGGTATGGAAAACAGGTTTAGCAGATATTAAACAAGAAGTAGTATGTTTTTTAAAAATCTTTTTTTCAGTCTGGACAGTATATAAGTTTATGCACATTTTGAAATATCACCGATGCGCAAGTTGCTGTCTCTCTTGCACATCTCACAACCAGTGAATTCCCTCTTCCCTAAAATATAGTTGATCTGGAAAAGGATACCACATGCCAGCCTGTTTCTCATTTCCTTTGTAGCATAATGAATAATATATCTCCTGCTAAAGCAAAATAGATCATGCTCTTGCAAATGATGTTTAGCAGAAAGACATTAGGACAATTATCACATCATAATTGCCTTATTGTATGATAACACCATTGCAGAGTGGACACCTTTAACATGAAGAAGGAGCTCTCACTGGATGAACTTCCATGATAGGGAATTCAGTAGTAGGGGCTGCTTCTGACTGGTGTTTTATGGCTGTTTGCTGTGGTAACCAGGTAAAGTTGAAAGGGAGTTGTGCATCTCCAAATACTGGTGGAGACTAATCAAATCAGAGGCGGTGTTAGGGGACGGTCCATTAGGGCTGGAGCCCCACATCTCTGGGAGGCCATGTGCGTCCATGGGGACTTGCTGAAGCACTGATGATCTCTGTTACATCTGACCCCCCTGGATTAGCTGGCCTTTTGCCCACATGTGCTTCACCTCCTGTTGCCTCCACCCCTTGAGTCTTTCTGCCTGAGGTTTTTTTCTGAAATCAGATGCCCTCCTCTCTCCTGTCCATACATCCCTTTTTACAAAGAGGGGTGTCCTTAGGAGACAGGGTCCTTTACAGACACACACACACACATACACACACACACACACACACACGCACACACAGACTTTAGAGCATATGTAAATTAGCATATGCAAATGTGTGTGCATTTTTTTTTCCTCCTGTGGGCCTGAGCCCCAGATCTTTTCGGTACCTAGCACCGCCCCTGCAACAAATACTTGCAGGAGAATCATCATTGGCTATGGCTCCCTGTCATATGTTAATTTTAAGTTTGATAGTGTGGATCTCCCTTTCACATAAGTGCAGTGAATGCCAGCTTACCAGCTTAGCCACAACAAACACAACTGGCGAAATCCAACTTTGAGCGAGCAAAAGGCAGTTCACACAACAGATCTTTCCCTCCTGCCATATTCTGGTCTGAGCAGGAGACCACAAGGCTCATAGCAAGGCAGGCTGGATGGTGCAGCACCCAGGAGAGCTCCTAATGAGCA
The DNA here is from genome assembly GCA_021292165.1 of Shinisaurus crocodilurus. Taxonomy (NCBI): domain Eukaryota; kingdom Metazoa; phylum Chordata; class Lepidosauria; order Squamata; family Shinisauridae; genus Shinisaurus; species Shinisaurus crocodilurus. The sequence goes on along the minus strand of CM037879.1, from coordinate 54,275,732 downwards.
ATTTGCTCTGACAAGGTCTGAATGCAGACTGAAGCCCATGCTTCAGAGGCCACCTCCCTTGACCTGCACATTAACTCTCAAAATGAGCACATTAGCTACATTTGCACAATTAACGTCATATCTAGTTTGATCCTAAGAAATGGATGAGCTATTTAGGCAAAAGCCTACTTCATCAGTTGCACCTTATGAAGCTGGTGCAACTGATGAAGTAAATATATTTGTGTTTAAAATAAGACATGACCCTTGTTGGTTTTGCCACAGCAAACTAAGTTATTACAGTTCTTACTTATTATTCTTGCTTACTTCTAAATAGGAAACATGAGTTTCAGCCTAGAGTGTTAAATCTCCAAGCTTGCAGGAGCACATTCTATATTTGTATTTGAATATGATCTCTTTAGGTTTCAGAAACTGAACATGCCATGTCTTCAGCATGAAATAGCACACACGATTGCTCGCATTCTTCAGCATTATGTTGCAGAACTTGAAGCAACTAAAAAGGTATTTAGTGTATTTACCTTGAGTAGAAACTGCACATTTTGATAGGTTTACTTGTCAGTTTTAGGGCGCAGTCCTATGGGCACAATCTATCCAGCGCAGAGCGGAAGCAATCTTCGCCTCCCTGCTCCTCCTGCTCTTCATTTTTGCTAGATGGCCATTTTCAGCCCTTTAGCAACGTCATCTCGGAGAGGAAGAGAGGAGGATGGAGCAGCTTCAGGATACCTCCCCGCCCCCTGAAATGCCCCCTTTAACCCCTCTCTGAGGTCACTTTCCCAACCTTGGAGAGCAGCCAGCATGGTTCTTTCCACACCAGCTGCAAGTGGGGAGGAGATGGGAATTGGAGCTCTGATTCCCAGCTCTGAGGTTGGAGCTGGGAAACTGAACTATCCTATGGCCCCTCAGACAATGTCTAGGAGGCATAGGATCATTCCCTTAGGGCACAATCCTGTGTCCCTCTGAACTTGTCCAGGGGGCCATAGGAATGAGCCTGGAAGGTGCTGCGACCTCAGAAATCCCTCCCAAGGTCACAGCGCCTCGGAGAGCCCACCCCCCCGCCTCATAGCCGATGCAGTTCTTTCCGTGCCAGTAGGGAACCGAAGACAGTCTTCTGTCTTCGGTTCCCCTGGGGGGGCATTCCTGGGGGCAGGGAGGAGTGAAGTTCCCCTGGATTCCAATGTCCAGGTGGCGCCTCAGCCTCTCCTCCTCGCGAGGAGTGGAAAAATATCTGGACGGCCGAAATCAGCCATCTAGATGTTTATGAGGGTGAGGGGAGTGTGGCGGATATCCTATCCGCAGCGTTCCTCCCGCCCTGCATAGGATGCCTGCAATCCTCTGGGTTCGGAGGGTTGCGGGCACCCTCATAGGGTTGCGCTGCCCGTTGATTAATTTGTAAAGGCTAATTTTAACCAATAAGGGCAAATTTTATTAAATGGGCCTAGGGCTTAGTACACTCTCGTTTATTTTTTGAGGGTGTTCTGATTCTGGACTGTTACTGTTATACAAAGTGTAACAGCAGATAAGTAGTGTATCCTTTCAAATATGCATATGTAAAGAAAATAAGAATAAAATATTATATATTTAAATATAACAATAAGTGGTCACTTTTATTTATTAAATTGTAAGTTACCATGCACATTTCCTTCAAAAGGCACCTATTGAGGTTTTTCTATCTATTTAAATACAATGGATTAATTGAAAAATTAGTTAATAGCCTGATGATAAATCAGTTAAAAAAAAATTTAGTTGGTTCACAACCCTAATAAAAAGAGATCTAAAATAGATAATACCATAGGAGAGACAGAGAAACACTAATTTTTTTCCTACATGTTGGTATATATGTGTTATAGGCTTTAGTTTTCTGTTGTCTCTCTTTGGGAATGTTGAATTGAAGATTGGGCTGATTATTTTATTTATTTATTTTATTTGCAAGATTTATGCACTGTTCCATATTCCAATATGGTGATTCCAGAGTGGAGAACAGTAAAAGATAGAACAGATAAAACAATAGAACAATACATTAAAAACAAAATCAATAAAACCATGACTGGTTAGTTCAGGAAGGCTTCCTGAAATAAGTGTTTTCAGGAGGCTCCAAAAACAATACAATGTTGGCACTTGCCTGACCTTCAGAGGCAGGGAGTTCCAGAGAAATGGAGCTGAAGGCTCTTTTCTGGGTGGACTCCAATCGAGCGATAGGTCCATGTGGAACTACCAGGAGCATGCCATTCAATGACCTCAGTGACCAGGCAGGTTGGTAAGGGGGAAGGGGCTCTCTCAAGTATCCTGGTCCCAAGTTGTTTAGGGCTTTATATACACTAGTACCACAACCTTAAACCTGGCCTGATCAGCATTAAATGGATTATCAGTTAGAGAAGGAGCAGACTGGAGTGCTTCCCCTGGTATAAACCTTCCTTTACCCTATAAAGGATAAAGAGGGCCAGTGTGGCGTAGTGGTGAGAGTGTTTGACTGGGACTCGGGAGATCCGGGTTCTAGTCCCCGCTCAGCCATGAAACTCACTGGGTGACTTTGGGCCAGTCACTGCCTCTCAGCCTAACCTACCTCACAGGGTTGTTGTGAGGATAAAATGGAGAGGAGGAGGAGGAGGAGGATTATGTAAGCCGCCTTGAGTTCCTTGTAGGAAAAAAGGCGGGGTATAAATGTAATAAATAAATAAATAAATAAATAAATAATCAACATCTGAGACCCTCCTCTGAGTACCTCTGAGGGAGATTCGGAAGATGGCAACTAGGGAGATGGTCTTTTCAGTGGTGTCCCCCCAATTAGGGAATGTGCTCTCTAACAAGGCCTTTCTGGCGCCGTTGTCATCTTTTCGGTGCCAGGTTAAGAGTTTCCTCTATTCCCATTTATGACATATGATGGGCTGCTTTAATGCATCAGTTGAGTTGAGTTGTTGAATTGTTATGGCTGTCAGTCTGATGTTTTAGTCATTTGATGGGGTAGTTGTATTTTAGTATGATATGGATAATTGTTTTAGCTGTTCTAAATTTTGTATGTTTTAATTTGGTATAGGTTGCCTTGACTTTTTTTGTTTTTGTTTTTGAAAAAGGCACCAAAGATAGTTTAATAATAATAATAATAATAATAATAATAATAATAATAATATATTATTTGTGAGTGTACAAATGGAATTTTATGCATTTCTTAAGCTATCTATAATTTGAAAACAAGTGAATGAGGATGTGTAGCAGCACTAATCATGTTGTGCATAGTTATTAGAATGCTCTAATATTTACTAATACATATGTTCTCTTAAATTACTTACCTGTTGCTTGGAAGTTAATGCAAGGTCAACGTAAATGGATTTTTCATGCCCTTTCAGCAGCTAAAAGATTGATATTACAACACTGGAAAGATAAATATAACACAATGAATTGAGGACCTAATGATGCTTTCAACATTTGAACGGGTGGTATTTAGATGCCACTTACAAATGGATAAATATATGGATATTTGGTCTGCCTTTCTTGAAGCTTATGCATAATTGTTTTTTATTGATAGCCTTATTTTCATATACACATATATACTCATAGGTACACATTTAAAAAAAATTGGTCTACAACAAGTAAGATTGCTTTGTTCAGTAACACATCTTCATATGCAATTCCAAATACTTACGAAGGTATGTAGCAGAAGACTCATTTTAAACTTGCATTTGCTTGGTTGTAGCTTTATCAGGCTCAAAAGGATGACCCACCCCTGGCTCGAAACATGCCCCCAGTCGCAGGAAAGATCTTGTGGGTGCGGCAGCTGTTCAGGCGTATAAGTGAACCAATCAACTATTTTTATGTAAGTGTGTTGTCATCACCTGCCTGAAAGTGTCAGAGTTTGTAAGCCATAAGAAGTTAATAAATTATCTCATCTTGCTTCTTTTAAACCTGCTGTCCGGTGACAAGAATACTGTTGGTTATCAGTGGGCCTGTGGCTTATGCTGGCTCAGCTTGTCTGAGCGTGGAAAGCTAAGCAGGCTCAGGCCTGGTTATTACTTGGATGGGAGACCCCTCCTCTAGTTTCCTGCATTGAGCAGCGGGTTGGACTCGATAGTTGGCTCCTTCCAACTCTATAATCTATGAAATCATCTCGTTTCCCCAAATCTTCCAGAAAAATATTAGTGCTGCTGAATGTGAATTTGAGTGAGGTGATATGGAAGAATCTGCAGGTGGTGCTGTTTGGCTGATTTTGAAAGTAATATCTCAGCTTACTAGTATATCCAGTACAAAGAAGATTTTGACATTTTACTGATCCTTATTACCAACAGCCCATAAGGTGCATGTTTCTGTCACTTTAGAATAGTTACAGGTGTCTAGAAAACCCGGAGATGCTGGTCAGTTTCTCTATTTTGCTGTAGAGATACACTTTCGTCAGGCATCTCAGGAAGGTTTTCTGGACCCTGTGCAGTGACATAGGCATGCCTCCAAGCCAAATTGACACCATTCTTTTTAAGATGAGTGTCAGTAAAATATAACATTGGAATCTTCAGAAATGGAAATGCTGTATTGTGAATGAACTTTTCACCTGAAAATATTTCTCATTCCAGATAGTGGATTATTTGAATATTTAGAACGTAGTACTAGGTGGTGGTGGTGGAATTATCAGTTGGGAAAGGCTGTACTTTTTATTATTATTAATAAATAATATTTATTATTTATTAATAAATATATCCTGTGGATATAGCCCATTGTTCTTCTTATTGACTAATAATAAAACAAGTGGGACTTGCAACAAAGGTTGTAGTATAGCTTCACCTCTGTTCAGGGTTCCAGCCGGCCAGCCATGCCTTTCTCTGGGATACTATTGTATTGTATTGTATTGTATTGTAAAGTCCTCAACGGCAGAACAGGCGGAAGATAATTAAACCTAAATTACAACGGCTGTGAAGGCGGATGAAGGCTGCAGCAGAGAATGGTTTTCCAATCGTCAGGGTAACCGTGCCATTGGATCTCTGCCGTACTCTGTCAAGTTTGTGTGGTGATTCGTTGTGCACCGATCTCCCCACATAAAACAGTTTCACGCACAGGCGTCTTCCAACCCAACCCATCCAACCCAACCCAACCCAACCCAAACAAACAAACAAAAAAAAAGACCCATGGCGACTGGCGAATGGCAACGGGGGCAGGACTGTGAATCTGGAAGCCCCTAGTCATGGACCAGCACATGGGCGGTGGATGCAGACTCAGTCGCCCTGTTCAAGGAACGAGGTAGTCGAGCAGCTCGGCAGCTGTATCCATGACTGAGCAGCCCTATTTAGGATCCACTCTGCTCACCCCGTATGGGGAGGGGGCTAGAAAAGGTGCCCTAAACATAGTCTACCTCTTTCTCCCCTGACTGGATTACCGCGTCCAGTGGGGTCACCATTTTAGCGGTCGAAAAAGACATTTGAATTTTGGAACATGGAATATACGGACATTGCTGGATAACATAGATAGTGAACGCCCTGAGCGTAGGACTGCTATTATTGCAAGGGAGCTGAGACGGTTTAAAATTGACATAGCAGCACTTCAAGAAACTCGAAAGGCAGGAGAGGGACAGCTGAAAGAAGAAAAAGGAGGTTATACCTTCTTCTGGAAAGGACTACCTGAGCAGGACCGACGAATACATGGTGTAGGCTTTGCCATCAAAAATGAACTAGTGAACTCTTTGTCAGAAGTTCCTACTGGCATTAACGAACGCCTGATAACTCTTCGATTAAAGCTCGCCAATAACCAACAGGTAACTATTTTGAGCGCTTATGCACCAACATTAGATGCTGATGATGACATCAAGGAAAGTTTTTACAGCCAGTTGGACACTCTCCTGTCAGAGATACCTAAGGAGGATAAAATTATCCTCCTGGGCGATTTAACGCAAGAGTCGGGCGTGACTTTGATTTATGGCCAGAAACTATTGGAAAAGACGGAGTTGGTAATAGCAACCCGAACGGACTCTTACTTTTGTCTATATGTGCAGAGCATAATCTCACTATCACAAACACGCTCTTTCGACAAAAGAATAAGTTTAAAACATCATGGCAGCACCCACGGTCAAAGCACTGGCATCTTCTGGATTATGTAATTGTCCGTGTTAGAGATCGCCGCGATGTACTTCTTACTAGGGCCATGGTGAGTGCCGACGACTGCTGGACAGACCACCGACTAATCCGGTCCACAATGGTTATCAACATTGCTCCCCAACGTAGGCTTCAAGGAAGGAAACCAAGGCGTAAAATGAACATCCAAGTCCTTCAAGATCCTATTAAGCAAACTCGTCTTCAATCACTTCTTAAGGAACATCTACCTACGGAACCTCCTGACAACATTGAGGACCATTGGTCTAAGCTGAAAACCTCCATTACTGCAGCTTGTGAACAAACTATTGGATATGAAACTAAGAAACATCAGGATTGGTTTGATGAAAATGACAATGAGATTAAATATATAATTGACCAAAAAAGGAAAGCCTTCCAAATATGGCAAAATGATATTAACTGCGCTGCCAAGAAAAAACCTACGCTAGCGCAAAGGCTGAGGTCCAAAGAAGAACAAGAGAACTTAAGAACGCTTGGTGGAAAAAGAAAGCTGAAGAAATTCAACAACTTGCAGAATCTCATGATGCACGGGGCTTTTTTAAGGCCACAAGGGCCATTTATGGACCAAAAACCTATGGTACAAACCCTTTACAATCAAAAGATGGCACCAAACTCTTAAAAGACAAAGAGTCTATTGCACTGCGTTGGAAAGAGCACTATTATGACCTTTTAAATCGTAAATCTAAGGTGGATAATGAGATTTTTTCGCAAATCCCGCAAAAACAAATTAAAGAGGAACTTGCAATACTCCCCACTTTGGATGAAGTAAAAAAAGCCATTAATCAAATGAAGAACAACAAAGCTAGTGGACCAGATGGGATTCCTGCTGAAATCTTTAAAGAAGGGGGGCCCGAACTTGTACAACATCTTCATAAACTCATCGAAAAAATCTGGATAAGAGAAGAGATCCCAGAAGACTTCAGGGATGCCATAATTATCACCCTCTTTAAGAAGGGTGATAGAACAGACTGTGGAAACTATCGGGGCATTTCTCTCTTAGCAACCGCAGGTAAAATATTTGCTAGGATTCTCGCAAACCGTCTTCTATCTATTTCAGAAGAGATCCTCCCTGAAACTCAATATGGTTTCCGCCCCTCTAGAGGGACAGTAGACATGATTTTTACTGCACGTCAGCTCCAAGAAAAATGCCGGGAGCAAAATCAACCCCTTTATATGGCATTTATTGATGTGGCTAAGGCCTTTGATACTGTAGACCGTACAGCTCTCTGGACTATCCTTATGAAAATTGGATGCCCCAATAAATTTGTGAATATCTTGCAACTTCTCCATGACAACATGACGGCAACGGTTTTGGACAACAACGGCTCTCATGGTGCTCCATTTAAAGTGGGATCAGGTGTTAAACAGGGATGTGTTATCGCCCCAACATTATTTGCCATTTTCATCGCCATGGTTTTACATCTTGTCAAGGGGAAACTTCCCACCGGTGTGGGAATTATATATCGAACAGATGGAAAGCTTTTTAATCTCAGCAGGCTGAAAGCAAAAAGTAAGGTAATTACAACCTCCGTTGTGGAACTTCAGTATGCTGATGATAATGTGGTCTCCGCACATTCAGAGGATGATCTCCAAACTATCCTAAATGCTTTTGCAGAAGCATACGAAAAACTTGGTCTCTCACTTAACATCAAAAAAACCAAAGTGCTTCATCAGCAAGTGCAAGCCAATCCTTTGGTGATGCCATCTATCCAGCTTGGCGGGACAATACTGGAAAATGTCGATCATTTTCTCTATCTTGGCAGCTATCTTTCTGTTACAGCTAACATCGACAGTGAAATCCAGCATCGTCTGAGCTCCGCAAGTGCTGCATTTTCTCGAATGAAACATAAGAGTGTTCGAGGATCGGGATATTTGTAAGAAGACCAAAACACTGGTTTATGAAGCCATTGTATTACCAACTTTATTGTATGCCTGCGAAACATGGACTATCTATAAATGTCACTTCCACCTCCTTGAAAGGTTTCATCAACGTTGCCTCCGGAAAATCCTGCAAATTACTTGGGAAGATAGGCGAACAAATGTCAGTGTACTGGAAGAAGCAAAGACTACTAGCATTGAAAAAATGATCCTTCAACGCCAACTTCAGTGGACCGGTCATGTTGTTCGAATGCCTGACTGCCGTCTCCCAAAGCAGTTACTTTACTCCCAACTCAAGGATGGAAAGCGGAATATCGGTGGTCAATATAAGAGGTTTAAAGATGTTCATAAGGCTAATCTAAAAAAATGCAATATAAACATCGAAAACTGGGAAGCTCTGGCCCATGAACGATCTAAATGGAGGTTGGCCTTTCACAAAGGTTCCATGGACTTTGAAGAAGCCCGAATGCAAGGTGAAAGGGAGAAACGTGCTAAGCGAAAAGCACGTCAAATGAATCCTTTACAGGACCATCTTCTATCTGGTAACCTGTGTCCTCACTGTGGGAAGCTGTATGGATCTAGAATTGGCCTCCACAGTCACTTACGGACCCATCGCTAGAGTCTACACAATCTTCTTTAGAATTTCCTCCTTTTATCCCGGAAGACAATCTTACTCGGTCACGAGTGATCGCCTGATGATGATGATGATTGTATTGTATTGTATTGTAATAAACTGTTAAAGCAGAAGTGGGTAACCTCTTTCAGCCTGAGGGCTGAATTCAATTTCAGATAAGTTCTTGGGAGCAGTGGATGGAGCAGAAGGCAAAGGGGGTGGGGCCAAAAATACAAAATAATCCCCAGTGTATTTTAGCTTAAAGCTTTTACTGCCAGTAACTAAGCCTTAGGAGAGACTTTCCCACCTTTTAGAATGTGGAAAAAACTGCACAAAGGCTTGAATTGAAACCACCAAACAATTGTAGTTGGGGGGAAAGGGAGTGGGGCCATGGCCAATGGCCAATGGAGCCCCAGAGGGCCGGGCCGGGACCCAGAGGGGTGGATTTGGTTCCCCAGCCTGTGGTTCCCCCACCCCTGTGTGAGAGGCTCAAGCAGGCCAGTTTGCTCTCTCCCCCACCTCCCAGTTTTTCATTTCTCTTTTCCAACTGAGAACCTGACTTCACCTAAAAGCAAAGCATGCAGTATTGTCTGCAGTTTTGTAAAACATAATACTAAGCTTGAGGGGTGGGGGGATTTTCACTGGGACCACAGTACACAGGGAGTGGAGGCTTAATCTTTCCTCCCCCAGCCACGGTTTCAATGAAAATCCCTTCCACGCAGCAATTAGCCTTAGAAAAAAAGTGACTTCCCCCCCCCCCCAGGTTAGTAGGCACACTGGGGAGTGGGGGGAGGTGATTTTCATTGGGATTCTGGCTAGGAAGGGAAGGGTTAAACATTCCCTCCCTATGGGCTGCCCTCCTGATGAGAATCACCCCCCTGCTAAGTGTTATATCTATTAAGAAAACTGTGAATGATGCTGCATGCCACACATTAAGTGTAATGTAAGGCTCCATGGCTCCTTGAAACCACTGAGCATGTTCAGTCCTCACTGGGGTGTTCTTAGAGGTTTTTTTCTTTATTATTATTATTTTTAGTTTACAAACTTGTGTACTTTTGTGTATGTGGGGGAGTCCCCTCAGTACGTAGAAATAAAATAACTTTATTTGTAGGGGGGATGTTTTGTTTCCAAATGGATAAGCACGTAGCTACCTGAGTTGGCTATTATCAATAAAATCATGATATGATAGCTTTCTTTGTGCCTTAAGCCAAGATCCCAAAAGAAGTTTTATGTAAGTGCAGGGCTGAAGTATACATACAGCTAAGATTACATTAGCTTTCCCTGCTGCATTTCCCCACTGCCAAAGAGATAAACTACTACCCATTTAAAAAGTGGCTTGTCTATTCAGCAGTGGGAACTCCAGGAGGAAAAACAGTGAATAAAACCCCAGCTACTTATATATATATATATATATACATACATATTTGACTTTTGGTCCAGGCATGTAAAAGCTGGACTATGATTCTGTCTCTAATTACACTGAAGAAACAATGGGGAGCATTAATAGCATATACATAATCTTGAAAGACTTTTTACAATTCATTTTATGCAAGATCATACAGTAGAGGCAGGAAGATACAAATACATTCTGAATTGAAATTAATTTTATTAAAAGAAAGCAGTATTTTATTCACCTACCTTTTTAATATGTATATCTTTAATTACAAATATTTTAATAGAAAAATTCAGATATCTTGGCAAGTGCAGAAGGTAAAGCAGTCGTTCGATTATATAATAAAATTTCCTATGTATTGGTGGAGTTTGAGGTTCTCTATCACACAGCTTGGATGAAGGAAATTTCACAACTACAGCATGGTAAGTAGTTTGATCCACAAGAAATGTCACTAAATGGTATCATTGCACTGCCAAGTTTTGCTTTGGGCAATATCCCAGGAAATGGATTTAACTGTATAATAATTTTCTATGTAATTTCAGCATTGCAAGTTACACTCTTGGTACGACATCCTGAATCTGGAAAGCTATTGGTTAATTTTGACCCCAAAATTTTAGAGATTGTTCGAGAGACTAAATGTATGATAAAGATGGGACTAGAGGTACCAGAACAGGCAAAGAGGATAGTTAAAATTGAAAGTCAGGTTAAGACAAACAAATTATGCTTGGAGGTAGGTAAAGAATGCTGTTTGATGTTGTTGTTTTTTTAAAAAATCATGACTTTGGATAGCAATATCATATTAACATGTTTTTTGTATATGGCACATCAAAACTTTATTCCAGTAGTCATGCCAAAGTATCCAGATAGATAAATCCACCTTAAGTTCATTTATACAATTAGAGAATCCCAAAATATTTAACTACATCTGCTTGCTTTATCCTGAGTCGTTTATGTCATTTGCTGTGAATTGTGAACTTCACCAATCCTAGTGAGCAGGGCATCGCTGTGTGGAAAAGGAAAGGCCAATTCACTCTCCTCAACCTTCCTTCTTCCTTCCTCCCCAAGACCTCTATTTATTTTATTATTTATTTATTTATTTGTTACAGTTACATCCCCTCTTTTCTCCCAAGGAGTCCAAGGCAGCATACATGGTTCTCTTCCTCCTCTTCTCCATTTCATCCTCACAACAACCTGTGAGGTAGATTAGGCTTACAGTCAATGACTGGCCCAAAGTAATTGAGTGACTTTCATGGCTGAGTGGGGACTAGAACCTGGATCTCCCGAGTCCCAGTCTGACAATCTAACCACGACACCACCCTGGCTCTAAAAACCATGTGTTGCTTGGGAGACAACTGACTATCCTCTGCAGTTGTCAGATACACACGCACGGGTGCGCACAGAGGAAACAGAGTGGTGGAAAGGCTATGTCGGGAGCTGGCCGTTGACTTATTCTGGGAATTTCAAGGGGGGCACAGTCATTGTTTTTTCATCTCTCTATTTTTTTTTTTTTACTGACAGGAGACAGCACTTGCATTTCTCATGCGGTTGCTGCTGGTGGTAGTCACACTTTTCCTCTTCCCTTGCACCCTTTTCCCTTTTGTCTCTTCCGCGGTGTGGGCCAGGGTGTGTGTGTGTAGGCTGACTGATGGGCTCAGCTCTCAATCTGAGAGACCAGCCTCTCACTCTCCTTCCTGCAATTTTTTTTTAAAAAGCAAATCCCTTTCTCATCCTTTTACTATTATTTTTTAACTGGTACTCTTGCATTATACCACTACATTTTCGGTATTATTATTTTTTTAAGGCAAAACTGTCCTCTCCACCACTCTTCCCTCCTCTCCCCGTCCCTTCAAGAAACAAGTTCCCTGTGACTCCTCCACCCTTCCTTATAATGTTGAAGCTGACTGGAGAGCCCAGTATGGCCAGTGGTCACTCATTCTCAGGCAGATCATGTCTGCTGAGCTTCAGCACATCTCTCTCCAGCCTTCTCTTTCTGTCCTTTGTTCACTCTGCCACCCCCTGCCCTATGATGGTGCAGCAGTGTTGCTAGATTAGCAGCTTTACTCACAGTTTGCAAGGTGCACCCCGCTCCACTCCCAGTCTCTGTAATTGCCCCCAACTCCATGGAGTAGATGCATGGAGCATCTACCCCATGCTTAGCACCAGCCACAGTGGCTTCTGTAACTGATGTAGCCTTCTAGTCCGTTCAAACACCTTGAAATGGTCATAACTTGATGTTAAACATGTGCTCAGGCATGGGAAGTGGGGCATGGTAATAGCGCTCAGCCCCCTAAATGTCACTCACTGCGGACATGAAAACCATGCCTCTTAGAAAAGTAGGAAGAGAAGCACTAAGGGCATCCACATACAGTACGTGGAGATTGTGCTGCTATTCCATCCTTTTCAGAAAAGTTGGACTTGCTGTGTTCTGAGAAAAGGCAGTAGAACCTCTGGAAAAACACAAGAGAGCAATGATTTGATTACTGCATCATGTGTGAATGCCCTGCAGAAAGCCAATGAACAAAGCAGAACATTTCCACACTAAACACCTGAGGTGCTTCTAGATGGGGCTCCTAGCAATATCAGTCAAAAGACATTGTGGAACTATTTTGTTTTCCCCTCTTTAATGGATTTTCTACGGTAAGAAAAAAGACAGAAGAATTGGTAGGAAAACACATGAGGGTTACAAATGGAAGATAACATTATCTGGAAACCCCACCCACCCACCCCAACAAAATTCCGTGAATGAAGCAAGGCGATTGCACAATAAAAGCCTACTCTGGAAGACAAACTTGTCTGCAGGCAACCTCTGTCTCTTTAAATCTTTTGCAAATAGCAGTTGTGGGGCACAGCCCAGTCCGGATTGAGACCATGTACAGGTCCTTCCCCATGCCAAGTTCCCAGTGAAAATGGCATCCTCCAAGAGCTGCTATTTACCCCAGTAGGGATAACGTACAGGCCAACTCCAAGGGCTACTGTTTGCAAAAACAGAGATGTATTCACACATCTGTCAGGTCTAGTTTGGCCCTCAATTCCTTGATGCAGCTGCAGATCTCCCCTTCTACCAGGGCAAGGCTGATTCATGTGTGTCATAGGGGAATGGAACTCCCATAGCCCAACTTTCCTTGCGTGGCTTGACTTGCTCTGTGATGGAAAGCTGGGCCTTCATTATGAGGAGGTAAAGTTCATACCCCAAGTTTTTAAGTGAGAAAGGTAAAAATGTCTCTTTTGCAGACTCTTCTAATAAGGTATCAGGGGGCCCAAACTGCACATTATGTGGATTGGACCTCACGGGGGAGTGTACCAAATTTTGGCTTTTTGTCTGATGTGAGCAACACGGCCTGTAAGCCACATTCGGCTCCCACCACCTCTGCCGCACCACCACCAAGTTTGGTAGCGTTGATTTTTTTTTTTAATTTGAAAAAAATGGCTTCTGTACTGCTACAGAGCAGAACATGGGTCAAATTTAGCTTGTTTTCAAGCTAAATTTGACCCTTGTAGTGCTCTGTAGCCAGAGTGGTATGGAGCTTTGCAAGCTAGGTAAATGTAACCCTTGTAGGGCTCTGTTGCAGCTTGCTGATTTTTTGGATTTTTTCCGCAGGAATGCGACCCATGTGGGGAGAACAGGGAGCAGAAATGGCTCCCGGACCTCCTGCAGTTGCCCGCTTCTAATGTAAACCTATACAGGTTGGGGACTTTGGGAGATGGTGTTGCGCAGTGACGTTTTAGTTTCTGTTAACATCTATTAAGTTATTTAATATTTATGTTAAATCACAGAATATTCTACACTGCTATGAAATTTTGTGTCAAGAAGTACCAACTGTGTTTGTCAATTTGATGGCACCAAAAATGAAAAAGGTGAGTTGTGATGAGCATAATTTATTTCAAATCCATTGCTTTCATTTTGTGTATGTGGGGGTATGTGTGTATGTTTGTTTAATAAATGTGATTCAGTTAGAGCCACAGCAGTATAATCTGTATTGTTCAAACCTTGAAGTCCCCAGTGAGTCTAGACAGAGAACAGAAGCAATCAATATGTTGCACTGCCTGTGGTTTGTCCCACCTATGACTGTAATCTATGATCCTAGTACCCCAAATAAGTACGTAAGTCCCAGGCTCCTCGCATGGTTTTTTTTAAAAAAATGTGTACGTGAAACTAATTTGCCTTCAGGGGCTTTTTCATTCATTTCAGGTGTTGGGAAAATCTCCATGAATGCAATGACATGAATACACAGAGCTCTTTTCAATAGATTATTATGATTCTTAAAAGCATGGTGCTGATATAAAACATTGATGGTATTAAAAAATCACAAAAACATGCCTGCAGGCTTCCAATCTAATATAGCGGTGAATGAGTCTCCAAAGCATGCCTCACTGGGAATCTACTGTACAATTAGATAAAAACTGATTTTGTAGAATTAGGTAAAAGGAGGAAATAGTGAAACCAAAGGTGATTCCGTATTTGTGAGCCCATGGGAGAATGAAAGAGGCTTATGAAGAAAATTCTAAAGACTGGAGAAAACATTTATGATTTTTGTATTTAGTTTAATGCCATGTAATCCACGAGGAGATGCTTCAAAAAAACAAAACAAAAACAGTAGGCTGAGCCTTAATAAGGAGAAAGTCATTCAATTGTCTTGATTGGTTATGCATTATAGTCCGAATAAATGTTTATTTTTCCTGTCCTTGTCTACTTTCATTAGGTGGAATCAGTACTGAGACAAGGACTTACAATTTTAACCTGGTCATCTTTGACTTTAGATAGCTTCTTTCAAGAAGTTGATGAAGTTATGAAAATGTTTAATCAACTTTTGAAAAAGGTAAACATTTTCCAGTGCATGCATGTTCAAAAGATTACTGTTGCTGCTGCTGCTGCTGTAATTTATATTGTGCCATCAGCCCATGTGTATCTTACAGATGATATAGGCAAAAATAGACAGGTCACTGCCCCAGGGATCTTGCAGGCTAAAATAATGAGGGGAAACAAGGGAGAGTAGGATGAGACAAGAATAGGAAGGGATTAATGTAGGCAAGGCAAATAATCATACTTAAAGTTCGGGGCCAGGGAGAGTATTCAACACTACCATGGTGCTAGCAGAAACAAGCTCTAGTTCAACCTGAATCTAGCCCAAATTAGCACTTTCAGAATAGGACAAGTCGGCAGAGTTTGTGGAAGGGAGCTTTGCTGACTTTTCTGGCTCCAAAAGGGCTAATTTGTGCTAGTTTCCAGGGTTGCACTGGCAAGCGCTAACTTCATGTTGCACTTGCACTAGCTTTCCGTAGTGTTCATTTCTGCTATCAGAACATGTTTAGCAGTGGTGGACTGCCAGCAGTGGATACTGACCCTGATGCCTAAAGAAACACCTGCTCCCAAATCAACTTGTGCATGTACTGAAGTCATCTGCTGATGTCCTTCTCTGGGTGTTTCTGCCATCAGATCTGAGGCAGGTGGCAACCACCGTGAAGGCAGTGCCCCATTTGAGGAACTCGACTGGCACCTTCTTTATTATCATTTAGGCACCAGATTAAGATGCTTTTGTCCGCACAAGCTTTTTAGATATGTTGGTTGATTTAACCGGGCTCAGTATTCTACTATTTTCTTGTAATTTTGAGTGGCTTTATTTTTATTGTATTTTTATGTGATTGTAAACTGCCCAGACAGACATCAATTCATATAGGACAGTATATAATTGTTTAAAATAAAACACACAATAAATAAATTTGGTTGCATTTTGGAATGAGGATTAAGGGCATAAGCCAGTAGCCACATGGAAAAGGTGGGGTTGAGAAGGAGTTTGGGGGAAGGGAGAGAAATGGCATCAAGTACATGTTTCAGGAGGAAGTTCCACACATAGGTGGCAGAAGGGCGGATGAGCAGATTAGGAACATAAGCAGCCATGTTATACCAAGCCAGATCATTGTTCTGTTTAGCTCAGAATTGTCTACACTGACTGGCTGCGCCTCTCCAGGGTTTCAGACAGGAATCTTTCCCAGCCCTACATGGTAATCCCAAGGATTGTACCTGGGACTTTCTACATGTAAAACATGGTCTCTACCAGTGAGTTATGGCCCTTCCTCAGTTCAATTCAAATACAGCTTGATTTTAATCTGATTCCATTTTTAGAAGTATTCTAGTGCAAGCAACATATAAAATCCATTCATATCTGCAAAGTGCTACAGGATAGATAGAATCATAAAGTCATAATGAGAATCATAGAGTTATAATGCACTTGGCATTATTATTTAGGTTGATGGGAAAACTCCACTAGTTTATGCCTAATACCGTATACATTGATTATGGTATAAACCCTAGTTTATGCCATAATCAATTTGTTAGTCTTTAAGGTGCCATAGGACTCTGTTGTTTTTACTTCAACGAAGACTAACTGACTACCCTTCTGAAAACTGATCATTAGTCAGTTTTTGACAAGGAGGAACCCTCAGTACTAATTTTAACTATAAAAATCAGGCAAAATAGAATGGTAATTCAAAGAAAACAGTTACATACTGTGGTAAATTTAAGCATGGATAAAAATAAAAGGTGTGTATTAGATTTTGATTGTGTGTTTGAGCACTGAGTCTGGCTGTCTGAAGGGGAAAGCCTACATGTATAGCAGGGAAGATGAACCTCTGGTCCACAGGCCAAATTTGTCCCACCAGGCCATCCCATCTGGCCCCTGGAGCCTCAGGTGAGGCTCCTCCACTCCCCTGAAGCCCCTCTCCCTGCCCTCTGAAGAGAACTAGGGAGAGGAATCTCTGCTGTTATCCAGTTGGGAGGGCAAGTAACGTGCTAAGCAGAATCTTTGCTGTTCTCTCGATCACGGATTGGAATAATCCCATATGGGAGGGTGAGCAGTGCACTTAAGTGTTTCACCATCCCGTGTCCTCCCCAAAGGGAGAAGGAGCCAGGCCAGCAAAGCTGTCTGGGAAAACCTACACATAGCAAATCAGATCCGAAGTGTTGGTGGGAGGATCAGATTATGTCAGGGGTGTGGCCTTGCCCTTCATGTCATCTGACCTGCAAGGGCTTGGGGACGTCATTCAGCTGCCTAGACAAAAACTGTTCCCCACCCCTGAGGTATAAACTTTCATGGAAAGTCTGATTATGCAGGGCTTCAGCTCGTGGGAAGTCCACACACACACACAAAGCTCTTATCTGAGAGCCAGTGTGGCGTAGTGGTTAGAGTGTTGGACTAGGACTCGGGAGATCTGGGTTCTAGTCCCCGCTCGGCCATGAAACTCACTGGGTGACTTTGGGCCAGTCACTGCCTCTCAGCCTAACCTACCTCACAGGGTTGTTGTGAGGATAAAATGGAGAGGAGGAGGATTATGTAAGCCGTCTTGGGTTCCTTGCAGGAAAAAAGGCGGGGTATAAATATAATTAATTAATTAAATAAATAAATAAAATAAGGCTTGGGTGGTCTCACACAAGTTACTCAGGCTAGTCGCCTGGGACATTAGAAAAATCCCAACACAGACACCCCTGACAGATCCTGTTTATTAAATAAATGTGGCCCTAGTTCAACCCAGCTTCTATGTCTTGCTTCTTTATTACCGTCTCCACTCACAACTGTAGAATTCCCTAAACAATACTGTTGTGTAACCCTGCAAAGTAACCCGCATGTTATTAATTATCTTTTTTTAATATAGATTAATGACTTATGTGAAATGCAGATTGATTTAACAATGAAAGATATAGCAAATACACTTTTGCTTGTACTACCAGATAATGCAATGAAAGTGGAGGATTTGCTGGCACGAAATGAGGTAACTGCACTTTTTATAAACACACATCCTTATTTATCACATCACTGTGTGTGTGTGTGTGTGTGTGTGTGCCTGCCTGCCTGCCTGCCTATCTATCTCACAGTATTACTGACTAGAATACAGTAAAATTTAGGCAAAAGGAAATAATTTGAGATATTTGAATCATACATAACAAGAGAAAGTACTGGTACTGCTGAAGGGTTTTTTTAACTGGTTGGATGCTACCTATTTCCTTTTATTGTCTTTTTAATTTATTTGCTTTTATATTTTCATTGAGATTCTTCTTAGCCTATATTTTACTATTGTTAGCTGCCTTGAGCACCATATTTGACAGAAAGGCAGGATATAAATGTAATAAATAAATGCATAAAAGCTTATTATATAAAAGCCAGTGTGGCGTAGTGGTTAGAGTGTTAAACTGGGACTCGGGAGATCCAGGTTCTAGTCCCCGCTCAGCCATGAAACTCACTGGGTGACTTTGGGCCAGTCACTGACTCTCAGCCTCACCTACCTCACAGGGTTGTTGTGAGGATACAATGGAGAAGAGGATTATGTAAGCTGCCTTGGGTTCCTTTCAGGAAAAAAGGTGGGGTATAAATATAATAAATTACTGCCTGAAGAGCGGGGTATAAATGCAATAAATACGGTAAATAAATTATTGATTGATCCTCGGATGTTATCTATATAAGTCAAAGTAAAAAGTGCTTCAGTATAAAAAAACTGTCAGTCTGTACACTTATAGGTAATAAATACATTTTAAAACAGGTTTTCTATTGTAATACGTGAATAAACAATTACAGTAATACCTTGGATTGCAAGTAACTTGGTCTGAGAGCATTTTGCAAGACAAGCAATTTTTTAAAATTAATTTTGACTTGATAAACAAGCAACGTCTTGCAATACAAGTAGTCGTAGGGATGTAACTGCTCGCCTCGAGCGGGCGTAGCAGGCTGAAATCGGCCCCGCTCACACCCGCCAGAGACTCGCTTTGATATAAGAGTGTTTTGGATTACAAGCACGGTTCCGGAACGAATTATGCTTGCAATCCAAGGTATTACTGTAATAATACCTTGAAAATTACCGTTTTCAAGCAATGAACTGTACAACCTTGCTCAAATGTTTCCATTTTCTTCCATGGCTACAGTATAGTAAACATTCTTATTATATATCATGAACAGATACAGACCAAGGAATGGGCTGAAATATTAAACAACAAAAGCAGACATGTAGAAGATGCTGTACAGGAACTGATTTCTCTATTTGAGCAAATTTATGAAGTTAAGCGTGTTAAAAAGCCACCATTGAGAAGATATCCAACACAAGGTGTTTATTAATTTGTGCCTCCATAATCAAGAATGCCTGTGTGAAATGTTTAGGGAAACAAAGTACAATTTCTTAGAGTATTTATAGAAATTTTCCATCATTTCTGTTTAATTTCTGTGGTATATGTGTAATTACTAGTTTGAATAAGATTGGGGAATCTGTATGATCAATAATCAGAACAGGATTTTTTACTGCACTAGAAGCAATATATTAATTCTGATCCATGCTCTCCAGAAGCACTCACCCTACTACTAATTTACTTGAACTTGCAGGTCATTGTCCACTGTTCTTCTCCCCTACCCATTCAACCTGACTGCATGTTTGCAGTTTGGTGTTAGGAGCCTTCTTTCCTACCAGTTACAAAATCTTAGCTCTGTTAGCAGTGCAATCCCTGCTCCCTGCCATCCCTGCCTCATTTATTGTCCAGTCCCGAGGCCAGCTGCAGTGAGGAAGAAGCACTGGGGGGCAGGGAAGGGATCCCTTGCAGATAAGCTCCATCAACAAAGAAGCAACACCATGACAGAGAGAACAAATTTGGTAAGATGGACAAATATATAAGGCTCTTGTGTCATTGAAAGATGACTGACAGATACAGAGCATCAGGGGTAGAGTTCCCCACTGCTCTGTCCCCGTGCTGAGAACAGATCTACCAATACACCTGTCCAGCAGCTCTTTCAATAGTGATGCAGTGTCATCTATACCAGTATCAAACCAAACTCTTATAAGCATTAGATTTGGTGTCTGTTCATATATGTCTGTGTCTGGCAGTGTAAGGTTCATTAGTTAACACAGCAAGCTACTTGCAGAAATGGGAAGTAATTAAATATTACTCATAGTGCAGGGGCATAACTGACAAAGTGTGTGCCTTGCAGAAAAGTACCAATTTTTAACCAGTTAGCATTAAGTGTATAGTGAAGAACCACTCAGAACACATAACTGTGCCGTGATCTAATTAAAGAGAGGGTATCTCGGTGACCAGGGAACTTCTGCGAACATCTGCCTAAGTATCCTGCCACCACCCAGCTGACTACCCATGAGGGTACCTTTTGAATTGGCCATTACCAACTTCGGTTGGTACATCAACTACGCCCATTCCTGGATAGGGATAACCTATCCCTAACCTGTACTGCGTCCAGTTCTGGGCACCACATTTTAAGAAGGATGCAGACAAACTGGAAAAGGTTCAGAGGAGGGCAACAAAGATGATCAGGGGACTGGAAACAAAGCCCTATGAGGAGAGACCAGGAGAGGAGGGCCGGGATCTCTTCTCGACCATCCCAGAGTGCAGGACACAGAATAATGGGCTCAAGTTACAGAAAGCCAGATTCTAGATGAACATCAGGAAAATCTTCCTGACTGTTAGAGCAATAGTGGGCTTTCCCACAGTGGAGGCACTCAAGATGCAACTGGACAGCCATCTGTCAAGGATGCTTTAACTTGGATTCCTGCATTAAGCAGGGGGTTGGACTCGACCTTATAAGCACCTTCCAACTCTATTAACTATTCTATGATTCTAGCCACAGTATTCCATGCACTGGTAAACTCACGATTATGCTGCTGTAATCCATTCTATGTGGGGCTGCCCTTGTGCCTGGTTCAGAAGCTGCAGCTAGTGCAGAATGCAGCAGCTAGGATGTTCACTGGGACACCCAGCTATGCTCACATTACATCTGTGTTAAAAGAACTGTACTAGCTGCCTATTAGCTACCAAGTCATGTTCAAGGTTATGTTATTGTCATACAAAAACCTAAACAACTTGGGACCAGGATATCTAGCAGATGGCCTTCCCTTATTTATACCCAACCAACCTCTAATATTGTCAGAGGCGGCCTTCCTGGTTATTCCTAAACTAATGGAATGTCGCCACATAATACCTCTACGGCGGGCCTTCTCAATAGCAGCACCCACCCTTTGGAAAACCCTCCTGTGTGCAGTTCGGGAGGCAGAAAATGTGGCATGTTTCAAACTCCTCCTGAAAACACACTTGTTTACCCAGGCTTTTCCCTGGCTTGTAATTAAGTTAATCATGCTGCTCCATCTTACCACATCTTGAATTGCTCTGTACTATTATTGTAATTGGAATTGTTTTTAATACTATGTTTTAAATGTGATTTTAATATTTATATGTGAAACACTTAGGGATTTTATTATATTTAACGGTATAGAAGTATCACAAATAAATGAATAAACTCCTTTTGTTCTCAGTACTGAGCTTGCTGCCTTGAATAGCTAGCCAGACATTAAAAAAAGCAAACAAGGGGCCTCCCTGCATCCTCTACTCAGGAGTCAGAACCAAATCTTTGTCCCCTTTGTTCTTACCCAGCTTGGGTCTGAACCTCAAGCAATCAAACTTTTGTATTCTGTATATGAAACTCTATAACTGCCTTGGAGTAAATCGCTCGAGTGGCCGGATGTCTGGCCAGATGGGCGATTCATAAATATAATTAATAATAATAAAAATATAATTAATAATAATAAAATAAATTGGAGTTTGGGCACTCATTCATTCTCCTTCCGCTTTTCCTGCTTAGACATCCACCATGCTGGTTTGTCTTAGCTCTAAGAATGAACCCAGGGTCTGATTAGGCTTTTACTATTGCTCCTGGTGGCTTTTTTCTAGCACATGGTTGCTGAGCCAGGAGTCCCTTACACTTTTGTTTTTGAACTGCCTCATTTACCTACAGAGATCCATTTGCCTCATTCACCCAGAGAGAAAGCTTTACCCCTGGTAAAGTGCCCATTGAATCCAAGGTCAGGTTTTATACGTGGCATAGGTCTGCCCACCAGTTCCTTTAGCCCTAGTTCAGTGCCTTGCAGAGGCTTGTGTCCCACATATGAATTGCCGTTCTTGAGGCCAATGGTGTTGCTTTGGTGGTAAAGATGGTATGGGAAACGGCTACCAAACAGTCTCAAGTAAGCACTAAATCTACAGACTAATTGGGAAATGTTTAGGAGAAGCTCCATTGCCAAGTCTTTCCATCTAAATCTATTTTTAACCACATTGCTCTGGGGACCTTAGTACTGCCTCAGCCTCTGTTTGGTCTCCCCATCCTTACCATGAGAACTTGAGATCACCATTGGATACTATCCTTTGGCTTTTCCTGGACAATATATTTCTCAAGGGTGACCAAGTTTTGTGGGGTTGATGTCCCACATTTTGCAAATTGGAACTAAAATGGAAATGACCAAGGGTAGTCTGCATCCACAGCATTTTTACAACTTTTGCCAACCCAATCTGGAAACCAGATTCTCCAGGGTCTCTTTCCTTTGAGTCAGATAACTGTAACTGATTCATGCTTCATTTCTTTTTCCTCTAAGTCTACCCATTTCTACTCCTGTGGTCCACCATTTCACCAGCATCTTTTCTTCCCTTGGCATACAGGCCTACAATCCCCCTTTCTGCCATTTACCTAGAGCAGCCTCCTCCATACTCTACAAAAGCGAATTTCCCCAATCTGTGTTTTTTCTATCTATTAGTTAGGTCTTGTTAAAATAAGACTTGGTTTGCACATATTGCTAACCCATGGTTTATTTAACCCATGGGTTGTTGAATTCTGAATTGTCGTGATGTGCAGAACTAGCCACGCTAAGAAACAATGGTTTGTCAATCATGAACAACCCAGAAAGAGAACCCATGGTTTGTTTTTGGGCTGTGAACTCTGGGTTATTTAAACCATGGGTTATCGTTACATGTAAACTCAAAACCATGGATTGTTTTGCCAGGCTACAGAGGCAGCAGGCAAGAGCTGCCCAAAAAACCAGCTGCTCTACATACCAGTGGTACAGCACCGCAAAGGCATTTGGGATACTGGGAGGGAGCAGGTGAAGGAGGAGGAAAATAAACAACTCAGGGATTGACAAAACAAACCATGATTTGCTTGTTTGTCTGCCAAACAAACCTTGGATTAACCATGGGTTAAATAAAATATGGGTTAGCCTTATGTGCAAACCAGGGCTGCATATACTGCCTCATGCTAGAGGGGTGGGTATATTAATCAAGTATTTTTTTCTCCACTATAATGTTTGCACATGTATGTGTTTGAAAACAATACATCTTGTTTTTGTTTGAGATCTAAGAAGAGAGTGGCCATGTTCACACATCACTCTAAGCCACCCTGCGAATAATCAGCGGTGGGTTGGTTAACAAAACAACTCACAGTGTGCCTGACAGATGATCCCTCCGGTCCTCCAGCCAGTATCCCAGGGGACATGGTGGATAAAACCACCTCGTTTCCTCTCCCTGCTGCGATTGACAGCCCTTTTTCACTCACCGTGGCTTCCCCCCCTTTTCCCTTTTCTTTGACAGCCAGTGACAGCCCCTCCAAAGTGGGTAAAATAAGGAGGGGGGAAAGGCCATGGCGAGTGAAGAAGCGTTCGCGATCGTGACAGGGGACACCGAGCCAGTGACAGTCACTCCACTGTGGCACTCAGGCATCGATGGGGCAACTTATTTGAGCAGCAAATTTGTGAGCTCAGCAAGAGCAGCAAGGATTTCTTCTTCATGGTCTCTGTGCATCACACGTATGGGCTCTGCACCTGCACTGAGGCCTCCTTCAGGAAACTTGTAAAGCTGAGGCATTTTAGGCAGGAATTTAGCGCCACAACGGACGCACTTTCGAAAGGCCACCTTGAGAGGCATTGGCCTTAGGGTTGTCTCCACAGCAATCCAGAGAAAGATAGAACAAATAAAGTAAAACGAAAAGAGTGAAAAACTATAGTAAGAGAGAAAGAAGTTGAATAAAACGCAACAATCAGAGAAGTTCCGAAAGACGCCCAGCCACAATGGCGGTCTCAGGGAACTGAGGGAATAGGTGGGAACCCGCTAGCAGCATGTGCAGTAGGACGGTGGGGGAAGGGTTCCCACCTAAGACGCCTCAGCTTTAGAAGTTTCCTGTGACTGCACAGATGATCACTAGAACCACAGTTACAGGTAAGCAACCTGTTCTTTTTTGCTGCTTTTGCCAAGAGGCTCACTCACTGCTTCCCTGCAACCATGATGGGGTTGGTCACCCAGGTTTGGACGATACAACATGATGGGTACAGCAACCTCTAAAACAAGCTATGGGTTGGCAGGGTGACTTGTTGCCCACAAACAACAATTGCCTGTTGTGTCATGCGAACCCAGTCAGTGTGAGCTAATTTCCCCAAATGAAATGTGTTTGAGCAGTTTCCCAAACTTAGAAGTAGCTGTTCTTCTTCGTGGTCTCTGTGCTTCACACACATATGGGTTCTCTGCGCCTGCGCTGAGATTGATTGGAAACTTCTTTAGTGGAGATGAGGCGGGCGGGAGCCCCTCCCCCTCGCGTGTGCTCCTTAGCGCGGCTCCCGCCCGTCTCCTCAGTTCCTCTTCGACCGCCTTTGCGATGAGTCGTTAGGTTCTTCTCTCCGTTCTGACTATCCTAAAGCTGAGTTTGTTATCTTTTCTGTTCTCTAAAAAAACTACTTTTCCCTCATAAAACTTATT
Source organism: Shinisaurus crocodilurus (assembly GCA_021292165.1). Taxonomy (NCBI): domain Eukaryota; kingdom Metazoa; phylum Chordata; class Lepidosauria; order Squamata; family Shinisauridae; genus Shinisaurus; species Shinisaurus crocodilurus. The sequence continues at coordinate 54,251,217 of CM037879.1, read as the reverse complement.
ATTCTACATTCTCTTTCGATCTTTACTCTTATTTTTTTAAAAAAAAATCTCCAAAAAAATCCTACCTAAAACCTTCTCTCCTAGTTACTATATTATCTTTATATTCTATCTTTCTGACTACTTCTAACTATGCCTCTTAAGGCACCGTTTAGAAAATGCCAGCGGTGTGGGATGAAAATCCCCCCCGCTGACAAACACTCGCTCTGCCTGCTGTGCCTCGGGCAGGAGCACGTTGTAGAGGCCTGTAAAAATTGCCAGGCCTTTACCAAACAGGCCAGAAAGGCCCACCAGATGAAGTTGAGAGCCCTCCTTTGGGAGCAGTCTCTCTCCGCAAAAGGTCCCACTCCAGAGGAATGACCTGGGAGATCCCAGTCGGCCAAGAAGCCGTCAACCGATGTAATGGCTAAAAAACTTGCCAAGAAGGCCCGTAAGGACAAGGCAAAGCGCCTTAAGGAAAAAATGGTGGATACGGCTGGCGAGATGGCGGGCCCGTCGACTTTGGCCACTGTGGTGGTTTCGAAGCGAACGGTGGAAATGATGGAGGCTCTGACTGGTGCTCGGGATCGAGCTTCGGGACCGATTGCCCACCAGTCCACTCCGGCTTTGACGACGTCTCCTTGAGGCCGAGAGACTGAAAAAGAGCCGATGACTTTATTTATTCACCCCTTAGTGAAACTATTTCCCTGTCGGAGGAAGCTTCCCTGTCGGAGGGAGAGCTTGTGGCTTCGCTAGTCCAATTAGAGGAGCAGAAGGCACTGGATAGACCCCGTTCGGGCTTGAGGGGTCCTCCACCACGACTGTCTCCGTCGGTTGGACACGCAGAAGAGCGTCGAGTGGAATACCGCCGCCGGTCACGATGCCCGCACTATCGGGCTCATGATTCGGTCTCCACGGCTTCGAGTCCTTGATCTCGACTCTCCCGCTACCGAGATGAGAGGTCGAGATCGCGCTCCTACTACTCGGGATCAAGTTCTAGGAGCTACTACTCGAGGTCGAGACGCTCACCAAGGCGCGAGAGATCGGAACGTCATTATTACCACCGGCGTTCCGTTTCCCCGGACAGGCACCGTGGCCGAAGGCACTCTCCTTCACCACGCCGAGATGCAGCTGCGTCTCGTGCCCCGGCCAAAGTTGTTGGAGAGCCTATTGCCTCGACATCGACGGCTCAACCACAGACTCTCGTGCATCTACCGTTTGCGACTGCTGTTGCTGGCCATTCCTCGTCGGGATCGGCGTACCTATCTGATCTGATTCGGACTCAGCGGTTTCCTCCTCCCGCTCCACTTCGCCGGACGCGCAAGTGGAGTCCAAGGAAGCGGTCTCCCCATGGGAGGACATGAGGAGTTTCGCGGAGCATGTCAGCCGGATGGTGACAGCTCTGGGAGTCGAGGAGAAATCATCGAAAGGAAAGGCCAAGGATGACATTTATGCTGTCCTTAAGACGACGCAGTTGAACCAGTTGCTCCTTCCGTTCTTGCCAACACTGCTGGAGACGGTGCAAGAAACCTGGAAGACTCCAGCCTCTACTAAACCGACAGCCAAACGCCTGGAGTTGATGTACAAGATCCAGGAGGAGGAAGCAAAATTTCTGTTTTCTCATCCGACCGCATGTGGAGTCCAAGGACGCTGTCTCCCCATCGGAGGACATGGGGAGTTTCGCGGAGCATGTCAGCCGGATGGTGACAGCTCTGGGAGTCGAGGAGAAATCGTCGAAAGGAAAGGCCGATGACATTTATGCTGTCCTTAAGACGACGCAGTCGAACCAGTTGCTCCTTCCATTCTTGCCAACACTGCTGGAGACGGTGCAAGAAACCTGGAAGACTCCGGCCTCTACTAAACCGACGGCCAAACGCCTGGAGTCGATGTACAAGATCCAGGAGGAGAGAGCAAAATTTCTGTTTTCTCATCCGACCCCGAACTCGCTCATAGTCAAATCAGCACAGTCTCGTGGGGGAAAGCAGCACACCATGCAGGCAGATAAGGAGGGTAAGACACTGGATTCCTACGGCCGTAGGGTCTATTCCTCGTCTACCCTCGGACTTAAGATATCTAACTACAAGGCGTTGTTAGCTAGATATCAAATGTATATCACAGAGAAGCTGGGAGACCTCTGTGATTATCTGCCGGACGACAAGAGAGACCTGGCGGCGCAGTACATTAAGGAGGCGACTAGTATCGGTGCCCTGCAAATGAATACGGCTCGGCACCAAGTCGATAGTCACGCCAGGTCGATGATCGGGTCTGTGGCCTTGAGGAGGCACGCCTGGCTTCACTCTACCAACTTGACTCCCGATGATAGAGCGAAGATCGAGGACCTCCCTTTCGATGGTGAGGGGTTATTCAACGCCACCACGGATGACTCCCTCGACTCGGCACAGAAGGCTTTGGCGACGGCCAAAAAGATGGGGCTCGTCCGTCAACAACTGTTGCAGTCCTTCAGGCCACGGCGTTGGTCCCGGTTCCCGTACCCGACCAGGCAATATCAGTCGTCGGGTCAGTACAGGGGCGGGAACCGAAGACCCGGGGCACCACAGCCTCAGGCTCCGCAGCGACCATTCCAACAACAGCGGTCCAGAGGCAACAGGAGGGGAGGCGACTTCGGCCGACGTCGTCTTTGACTCCCTTGCCGGCCCGACCAAAGTACGACCAACGCTCCAACCACTTCTCACGTCCGCAAACGACACCTCTGCATCACCTCAGACTACTCTCTTCGGCTCTCGGCTCTACCACCACCTCCAATCCTGGAGGACCATCACGACGGATCGATGGGTGCTAAGCATCATAGAGCACGGATACAGGATCAAGTTCAGAGTCCTCCCCCCGTTTCTCGGGATCAAGACCACCCGCCCAACTCAGGTGCTGCTGGAGGAAGTTTCGAGCCTCCTTCAAAAAGGGGCGATACAGCCGGTTCCCGCAGAAAACTTGGAGGACGGCCTGTACTCCAGATACTTCATCGTGAAGAAAAAAGGAGGAGGACTCAGACCGATCCTGGACCTTCGGACTGTAAATCTTTTTATTCCACCGAAAAGATTCCGCATGGTCACACTCCAATCGATCCTTCCCTTACTCCGGAGCGATTGGTTTGCATCCATCGACCTCAAGGATGCGTACTTCCACATCGCCATCCATGAAGACAGCCAGAAATACCTTCGGTTTCGAGTGGGAGACGACTCCTACCAGTTCGTAGTTCTTCCATTCGGACTTTCCACCGCGCCGAGGGTATTCACGAAATGTGGCGGTGGTATGCGCAAGTCTAAGGGCAAGAGGCATCACCATCTTCCCCTACCTCGGTTGCTGGTGGCATTGTCGAGGCTCGCGCCTCAAAGCGCACTCGAAGAGACTCTCGATCTCATGCACGAGTTGGGACTTTGCCTGAACGCAGAGAAGTCAGTCCTCCAGCCCGTGAGAGAGATCCAATACATAGGAGCAAGGCTAAGCGCGTTTGATGGTCGGGCGTATCTTCCAAACGAAAGGGCAAGCAATCTAATTACCCTTGCAAACAAAGTATTCAAACAACCAATATCGTCAGCTCATACAATACAGCGACTCCTGGGGCACATGGCCTCGACCATCGCAGTAGTACGCTATGCGAGGCTTCGCATGCGACCGCTACAGACCTGGTTTGTCCGAGTCTTCAAGCCGGAAAAGGACAGACCTTCCCTTCGTCTACCAGTTCCACGAGCCGTAAGAGAATCTTTGAGGTGGTGGCAGCAGGAATCAAACCTACTCGACGGTGTACCATTTCAACCGCCGGTACCGAGCCGAATACTGACGACGGACGCGTCGTTGCTAGGATGGGGAGCCCACTCCAACGATCAGGTCGTACAGGGCACATGGTCTCCGACAGAGACCTCCAAGATATCAATTGGCTGGAGCTGATGGCTGTTTGGAGGGCGCTGCAAGCGCTAGAGCATTATCTGACCGGACATCACATACAAATCGTGAGGGACAATACCACAGTGGTAGCTTATCTAAACAAGCAGGGAGGCACCAGATCTGTGCGCCTCATGCGACTGACTCTAAAGATCTACGAGTGGGCTCTTCCTCGACAAATGTCATTCGTGGCGATACATATCGCTGGGAAAACCAATGTGCTGGCGGACACGTTGAGCCGGGTGTCTCTACAGTCCCACGAGTGGAAGATGGACCGACAAGTGCTAACTTCACTATTCCAACGCTGGGGTTGGCCGGGCATAGACTTGTTCGCAACCAGCGAGAACACCGCCTGCCCCCTGTTCTGCAGCAGAGCAGCGTCAGACCCGAAGTCGATGACCGACGCATTCCTGCTAGACTGGGACAACGGTTTTTACTACCTATTCCCTCCAATTCCGCTCTTAACACGAGTACTGGCCAAGATATCGTTAGACAGGACAAATTGCATACTAATTTCCCCGTGGTGGCCGAGACAGCCTTGGTTTTCCCACCTACTCAATCTGTCTCAGGGAGATTATCCGCAATTACCAATTCAAGGCAATCTGTTGACACAGCACCAAGGCAAGGTACTTCATCCGAATCTGCATTCCTTAAGCCTCACAGCCTGGAGAATCAGATAACGATGGGTACGGACATTTCTGAGGCAGTTAAAGACGTTTTGCTGGCAGCATGTAAGCCTTCAACAAGGCTTTCTTACGCGAGGAAGTGGCAGGCTTTCTCCGGCTTTGTATCAGCTTCGGATAAAGACCCTATAACATGCTCGGTATCGACTGTCCTTGACTTTTTGCACTCACTGATGGCCCGTGGGCTGAAATTTTCATCAATTAAAGTTTATTTGGCTGCAATTACGGCTTATCGAACGACTTCAACCAGAATGTCTTTATTTATTCACCCCCTAGTGAAACAATTTTTAAAGGGTTTGAAAAACTTATGTCCTCCAATGAGAAATATTATACCTGGATGGGACCTCCAACTGGTCTTGAAGGCATTAACAAAAGCGCCATTCGAGCTCACGGCGAAATCAGACTTACGCCTTCTATAGTTGAAAACCCTTTTTATATGTCTGGCCGCAAAACGACTTTATCCTTATGAAAGGCTATATACGGAGGATCAATTCTGAGCGCGGCTATCTCGCCGACGCGTCTCTCAGATGTAATCACTACAAGAAAAAGGAAGGTATTTGGTGTTGTAGAAATATATTGAGGTTCTGAATCATCCTCGGTCCCGAGGGTCGCAATAGGCGGTCTCAGGGAACTGAGGAGACGGGCGGGAGCCGCGCTAAGGAGCACACGCGAGGGGGAGGGGCTCCCTCCCGCCTCATCTCAGCTAAAGAAGTTTCCGATCAATCTCAGCACAGGCGCAGAGAACCCATATGTGTGTGAATGCACAGATGACCACTCGAAGAACTACAGTTACTTACAGGTAAGCAACCTGTCCTTCCCCATTTAGATAAGAGCATAGTTCAGAAATCTGCTGTGTACATACCACACCTCTGGCAAGGTCTCTTTTTGGTCCCAGGTTCCATGTACATGTGAAATATGCTTGCCGTTGTACATGTGTGAATGAGGACATGTGGCAGCACATGTTTACCAGTCAACCTCTGCTGTTGGTGTACTGGTTGCATAGATAGGACCTACATGTGTTGAGCTCTGCCTATGTACCTTTGGAAATCTTAGGTTGAATAAATGATGGGCAGAGGCAAGGGTGGGGCATGCTGATGTAATCCCTCCCCCTCCCCATGTGTACTGTATCAACTTCTCTGCAGGACTGTTGATTGAATGAAATCTCTTACATTTTATTTCCAATAGAAGGGAAGCATGTAGCATTTGGAAGTGCAGCTGAGGAGAAGACCACTTCTAGATCTTCAGTTATAGTTAGTAGTGATGAGGCTGAGGACAGTGAGAAGGAAGATGAGTTTAAGAAGGTATTTATTTGCAAATGAATAAGAATATATATACGGTAGTTCAGTGCACTTGTTACTGAAGTTGAACAGAAAACAATCCAAAAAGCTGTTGCTAATATTATATAAGGGAAATTTTCAAATGTCATTTAGCTTTCCAATATTATATGTCATGCTGTGATGCTGCTTTAATTAAGCAAATTGCAATAGATAGATAGATGATAGATAGATGATACCATAGATAGATAGAAGCTAATGATGTTCCTACTGGGTGATTTAAAATGGAGAACAGGTGGGTAGAAAAGGGGTACTGAAATCTCCCCCTACCCATGCTTTCTCCTGAAGCATTTCATCCTGCCCTCTTTTTTCCTGGTGGGGCTTACTTCTGGTCCCCTCCTTTCCATCCCTTCTTTCATAAAATTGCCCCCATCACCACCCATACTTCATATCCATTTGATGGTGTCCCACGCTCTAAAACCTGTGTCTGTTATCATCATGTCTAGTAGACCCGTAGTCTTTTAACTCTCACATATTTGCATTAAAGTACTCTAGTGATTCACTTCCTACTGACCTGGTTTCCAGTCTAACATACCCATTGTAGTGTGGATGACTGCTGTGAATGAACATTGCATCCTTCAAATACATCATAAGAAACCTTCAACTGACTTCGTTATGTTTCTGGTCAGCCAGAGGCTTCATGGTCACATATGCCCGATGGCACACCCCAGGCCTTCTAGAGTCCTTTGTATCAATGAACTCAGCCGCTGGGACTGGCTCAGCTTGTCTGAGTGTGGAAAGCTAAGCAGGGTCAGGCCTGGTTATTACTTGGATGGGAGACCCCTCCTCTAGTTTCCTGCATTGAGCAGGGGGTTGGACTCGATAGCCTTGTAGGCTCCTTCCAACTCTATGATCTATGAAATATGTTGGCAAGGACAAACAAATGCACACCACAGTTCCAGGTTTATGGCTTTATTTTCTATGATTTTTTCATGATATGTGCTATCAGGTACAAATATTAAAAACAAGTTTGATAAGTTTTATCAAAAACTTATTTGATAAAAGTGGTACACTTACTATTGGTTTCTTCACTTTAAAAACCATTGATATGTTCATTTATTTAACCTATTTCGGTACAGTAGGACATTTCCATTCCAGTCCTATGCATGTTGAGTAAAAAGTGAGTCCTACTAAGTTCAGTGGGTGGTACTTGGAAGTGTAAATAGGGTTGCAGGTTGCAGCCTTTACTGCAAGGCTCAAATCTCATTTTGTCTCTCATAAGACCTCCCTGTGGCCCTATGCAGTTGTAAATAGGAAACTGGTCCATTAGTTTGGCAAAATAAAGAGCAGAGAGATAGAGTATTGGGCAGATGATGATGATGATGATGATGATGATGATGATGATGATGATCATCATCATCATCATCATCATCATCATCATCATCATCATCATCATCATTATTACATTTATATCCCACCTCTTTTCCTTTTTCAAGGAACTCAAGGCATCTTACATGGTCCTCCTCTCCATATTATAATATATTTTGACAGGAATATAAACTTTTATTTTTTATTAATTGCAGGAATGCAAAGAGGTAGTTGCATATTTTAGTCATCAGTTGTTGGACAGCCTACAGAAAGCTACTCGATTATCCTTGGATGCTCTTAAAAAAAGAATATTTGTTTCAAGGTATGTGGCAGAAGAGGTTCTATGTGGTAAAGGAAATTCAATGCAGGTTGACACTGAATGTTACTAAATCTCAGTGATGTGGATTTTCCTGTTTTTCTCCTGTCCTGACAAAACACTGGTTCTTTCATTGCCACCAGCAGAAGAAAACAAACGAGGGAATTGCAGCTGAATTATTCCACCTGTTTAACTGACTCCTTATGAGACTGTGGAGTCTTCAGTACCAAGGAAAATTTGTAGACCCTATCTTTCATCAACCTCCAGAAGTCCTGCCCCCTGACAGTTTTGCAGCCACTGCATTATTAGAAAGCCCATCCCTGAACCCCACTATTGGCTGGAAGTCCTGTCCTCCAAGACTCCCATCCGGGTCAGCATTTCTGTGCAATCCTAGAATTGACTATGTGAGGTCCCCCTCCACTAATCAGAGAGGGCTATGTGGGAGGAAATTGTGCCTTTTGGTGCAATTTTCATCCCATCCTGTGATTGGACTTGGGGGTGTCTTGTGATCTCTCTGTGAACATGCCTCATCACCCTGAACCAGTGGGAAGGGCTTTTATCCCATGGGACTGATTCATAGATTTCATAGATCATAGAGTTGGAAGGAGCCTACAAGGCTATTGAGTCCAACCCCCTGTTCAATGCAGGAAACTAGAGGAGGGGTCTCCCATCCAAGTAATAACCAGGCTTGGCCCTGCTTAGCTTTCCATGCTCAGACAAGCTGAGCCAGCGTAAGCCACAGGCCTGTGATGTGGCTGGAAATGAAACTCCCTGAGAAGTCAGGGACTTGTCCAGTGCTCCTCCCACTCATGTTCATGTTGGAAAGTCTGGTGTGACTTAACATTCTTTCCTTTGCATTTAAATGTTGAAATGAATGTGGAGTAGCTTCATGGAAGGGAGCTTAGAAATAGCCCCATTTTTAGCTGATCATTTAATATTTGCCCTGATGTGGACAACTTATCTAGTATATTTAGTAGACTTGCAATATGCTTACCAGTGTCCCCCTCCTTCCTTTAAGCTTATTTCCAGGTCTCATCTTCCCCATATAATTTCTGCAGTGCCTTAAGCATATCTTCAGCCATTTTTTTCTCCCTTTATATGTGCAATCTATCATCTGGTAAGCATTGTATTAATAAATTTCATACATTTTTGGAGTCCCATCTCACAATGGCTTTTTCTCCTGTCCCAGGTCGCTCTTTATCCAGTGATTCAAGCGTCCCATCCAAATCAAGTTGGTTTCTCAATATGAAGCACCATACATAATAGTTCTCTGCATTTAGTTTGGGAATCATTGTTTGCTTGCTCACAGCCATGTTTCCAATTTTAAAAAAAATTTATCAAGCCTCATTTTGCTGTGTGTATGGCTTCAGCTGTTAAACAAACTGCACATTCAGTCTCTAGTTACTTAAAGAAGGAATAACTGCTTCCACAGCAACATCTGGCTCTTCTGTGTCATCTGCTGTCTGTCTGGGAGCTTCTGCTTGTACTTCCTCTTCTGGTTGTGTTTGCGTGATGGCTGCATCTCTGGGTGTCGGGCAGTACTCCTCTAACTGTTTGCTGTCAGTATCACCTTCGACCCCTTTGCAGTCATCACCAGCGTGGCTCTGATCACTTCTTTTTCATTCATCGAAGTACACCACTCTGCAAACAGTTGTCTTGTCTGTCTTTGGGTTTAGGATCTTGCATCCCTTACTTCCTGGAGCATAGCCAACGATGATGCCTACATCAGCTTTGGAGTCCAATTTGGCTCCCCTTTCCCTTGGGATGTTTGTATAGATCTGGCTTCCAAACACTCTCAGGTGCTCCATGCTCAGCTTCCGCTCATGCCATAACTCACAGGGAGTTTTGTCAGTGGCCTTGGTTGGCAGTCTTTTTTTGCAAGTATATGGCTGTCATTACAGCTTCACCCCAATGACTGTCGGAAATTTCTGTGTCTAGCATCATACACCTCACCATATCCATTAGTGAGCAATTATTTTCTGCAATCCCATTTTGTTCTGGGGTGTATGCAACTGTGAGTCTATGCTCTATTCCCTGCTCTCTCAAATATGGCTATGTGTGATGCAATACATACTCACCACTATTGTTGCTTTGGATAGTTTGAGGCTTCCTGTTGAGCTTGTTGGTCACTTTGGCAACATACCATTTCAGTATGTGAGCAGTTTGGGACTTCTCTGTTGATACAAAAGTCATCTATAAAATAAAGTAAGTATCTGTTGATACAACACATTCTCTATCACCCCCTAGTGTCTGGAAGCATGTGGAGTTGTTCCTATTATCCAACAGTTCTTGTGTTTATATTATACATAATATAATCCCCATTTTTCCCCCAGCTCCAGCTCATTTGGACGACCACCTTATTTACCTCAGACAACTACCAAACCTGAAGACATTGTTTCATTTCTAAAAGCGGAAGTGCATTTAGCTATTCCACATGTGGTAAGTGATTTATGCAGTCAAGAAGATGTACACCATCATCTTTGGTTTTCTTCTGAATATCTTCACTTGTGCAGTGCTGATCAATACATTTATTGAAAGTTTGGATGAAGTAGCATACAACACACAAAATCTGCAGATGATTTTAAAAAAAAAACCCATAGAAGAGATTGCAAATATTTAATATTCAACAGGATATCTGTTTGCTGGAGAGGTGGTCTGGTAAAAAAAAATGAAACAGAAGAAGGTTAAATGTAAAGAGAATGGAATACTAAATACAGAAATAGAAATATCCACTTATCTGTCATGCATGCAATTAGATAAGTTCTTGCTCATGAAAGCTTATGTGGCAATACATTGACTGGGTTCGCACGACATGACAACCCATTGTGGGTGACAAGCCATGGCAAGTTGTCATGTTCTCCGAACCTGGGCCATTTCTGGCAGGGTGGCTTGTTCTGCACTTTGACAGCAGACACCCCCTGGACATTGCCCAAGCAAGGCATGCCATTTTGGACCCATGAAAGTGCACAAGTGGGCACTCTTGGGCACTTTGAAGGAGCTGTCATTAGCTGTCAAAGTGGAGATCGCTTTTGCAGTTCTGACGTTTCACAGTTTACATGTGTACACCATTTGTATGCACATATTTTTGCACAACTGAGCTGCAGCTGATCATCAGAACCAATTCTCCATTTGCGTTGCATTGTGTTTAATGAAAAGCTTTGTATTTTGTGTAGGTAATGGTGCCTAGTTTAGATGATATACAGCAAGCCATCAATCGTATGATTCAGTTGACGCTGGATGTAAGCCGTGGTGTGGCACACTGGGGGCAGCAGCATCTGCTAAAATCTAATACCAACCTGGAAAGCAGCATTGCTCCATCACCTAGCACAATAGGAGGGAAAGCACTAAAAAAAGAAGAGAGTAAGATAATTTCTTGTTCTCCTTTCCTTTTCCTTTATAAAAATGCCATTCCTTCTAAAAAAACACAAACCCTGTTCTTTAAAACCACATTTGACCTAGAAGAGACTAACAGTGTAATCCTCTGCATGTTCATATAGAAGTAAGTTCCGCTGTGTTCAGTGGAGCTTGCTGTTAGATAAGTTGCTCTTAGATAATAAGCAATAAATGAAATTGAAATTGACTTCCCACACTTTGGAAGTATTGCACTTTTTCTATTTGTTCTTCCCTATACACGGGTCGTCAAGGGGAAGCACGTAAACCCACCTTGGTCCATGGGTTTCATAGAAGTCATGAAACTCAAGGTGCGTTTAAGCAGAGGTTTTTATTTAAGATTCAGCCTAGTTACGGCAGTGGCCTCAGATTCTTTCAAAGAGTACAGAGTATTTTGTTCCTGCCTTCTCTTTGTAATGAAACCACAATGATTAGGGAATGGAAAACCCTTCTGGTCCTATGCTTTAAGGGACTAAGCTCTTTCCTTAAGGGTTCATCCTTTTGACTCAGACCATAAGCAATTAGCTCTTTCTCCTGAAGTTTGCCTGGTCTTTATTTCTGAAAACTATATAATCTATGGAGGTGAAATAAAGAGATTCTGGGATCACAGTCCAGAATATGTAAAATATAGTTAAATCCCATTGAAATATCTTTCTATGGACTTTGCTGAGGAAGAAATACAAATCGCTTAGTGTAGATTTTTCCTGATTATGTTTTTACCCTTTCATGATATATGGAGGGGGAGTGTGAAGAGAGGCTGCAGAATTTATGTTTTAAACTATATTTTTTTCAGAACCACCGGAAGATTCATTTCCAATAAGAAAGTTGAGAAATTTTTATCCGGGTGTTGCAGAACACAAAGATATTTCCAAATTAGTAGTGCTTCTATCCTCATCAGTAAACTCAGTACGAACAGCTGCTAGTGAAGCACTGCAAGACTTTCAAAAATATAAAGCTCTGTGGACAGAAGACAGGGATGCTAAAGTTCAGGTAAACTGAATTCTAGGCCTTTGCTATGGTTTTAACACTACATCCCTTTTCCCAACTTGGTTCGTGGTTCAAAAGGTAGAGTGCATGATACCTTTCAGTGTCCTTTGGGTGCAGAAGGAAATAGTACTAAACCTTCTAGTTTTTAGAAACTAAGCTCTATGAAATCCAGATTTCAGGAACATTAGAGTTAGCTCAATTTAATTGACAAAATGCAAAATTGAGCATTTTCAGCCCACAGTAGCAGGCATGGTATCCATTATTATATGCTGAGTGAATGGGGGTGCCTGGTGTCATTTCAGGTCTCCATAGCCAGGCTGCTTCCACACTAGTTGTTTCTTTTGGAATTGACATCATCCATTCACTCATTTATTATGGAGAATCCAAACAATGTTTCTGTGAAACCATTGCATTCCAGTGTTGTCCTGCCATCTTTTTTAAAGACCTGCCTTGTGGTGATTTTTCTTCCTCAAAATGCAGCTGCAGCATCAACCTGGACTGTATGAATTGCTAAAGCACTATTGATGCACCTGATGGGGAGAGTGGTCCATGAGGCAATAATTGATTATAGTTTCTCCTCTACATCTAGCCCCCATCTGACAATGTTTGCCTCTCTCTCTCTAAATTGCCCCAGATGTGGCTTTCCTATTCACCTAACTAGCTTATAATTGCCTTCATGTCAAGAGTTTTTATCCCACATACCTAACCTAACGTTGCTGAGGTGGGACCTGGCTAGAGATGGGAGAGAAATGTATTGTGTTTGCATTTTAATGTGAACTTACTTTGCACATTCAAACAACTATGCAAACTGAAACTCAGTTTTCCTTTGAAATTCGCACTTCTCCGAATCTTGCAGTGTTTTGCAGAAGGTAAAGAACTTGCTTGAAGAGATTGCATAGTAGTGTATTGTATTTGAGGGTCAGAAACGGAAGTGCAGGACTATTCAAGCTGCACATCTTTGCTTTTAGCACTTGAGATAGGCTCCTGGGCTAGCCTGGTAGTGGGTGGATGGAGGTGTGTTAACTATGAAAGCCCTACATCTGGTATCCCCTCCAAACCTATGCCAAAGTTGTCATTTTCACACTTGGGGTGGAGGCAAAAAACCTTGAGTTTGTGGCACAAAACAGGCATAAAACTTTGGCATAGGTTTGGAGGTGATACCAGATTTGGAGATTAAAACATGGCAGCAGCCACGGAGAACAGGTTAGTGGAGCGACAGTGCAAATGGAGCAGGGCATGGACAAGTCTGCTATTTGCACCTCATTTGTAGTTGTTACATGCATGTTGCTGAGTTTATGGGTTGTATTTGACGTAATACTACAGTATTGAAGATTGTTTTAACATAAAATAATATCTATTAATAACCGGTTTCAACCACTCACAGCAATTTTTGGCCAGTAATCCCTCACTGACTGAGATTAGGTCAGAAATTCTTCATTATGCTACCTTTGAACAAGAAATAGAAGATTTAAAACCAACAGTTTCTGTTGGCCCCATTGAACTGAATACAGGTATGAAAGTCATTTTCTTTGTGTGTAGGAAATTACATGATTGCTCTATATAATCACTGGATATAAACAAACCTGTAATAGATATGATCAGAGTGAAAAACTACACTTGCATGTAGCTTTAAGTAAACTACTTTTCTAAGTGGTTAGAATAGCTGCATCAATTTTAAGTTCCTACTTTTCATGTGACTTTGAATCTATCTTTTTGTATTGTTTATAGATCTTCAGATTTGTCTTTTTTCCATCCTAGGGAGATGGCTTTTTTCTTTTTCTTCCTTTTTACTGAAAGGACACAAACTTTAGTGGGAATATGGGTGTAGCAACACAACTTTGAGGAAATTTAGTGGAAATTTATTTTGAAATGTAATTAGGCAGACAAACCTTTTTACAGATCATGGCCATAGCCCAATAATAACCTACACTCTGATAGAAGACAGTCCAATAATCTATACAGATGTTATACTCCATGCATTTCAAGAATGTGTGGAGAAGGAAGCGGCGCCACATAAATGGGCCCTGCAGCCCCAATCTTCCCTTCCCTGCCAGTTTCTCCCCAGACCTTTGCACCTTGAGGGAACCTACATGTGTTCAGTTGAACATGTGTTGGCCTCTATAAACATTTGGGAACCTCATTTGTGAAGTGCTCCAAATCGTGTGGTGGAGCCTACGTGTGCAACTTACCTCTTCGGACCTTCTGCCCAAAGCAGGGGGTTGGGGGAGCTGGCAGGGACGTTGGGGGCAGGACCAGGAGGCCTAGGGTTTCTCTGGATTCTTACATTCTGGCCCTGTTACAGGAAGGAGTGACAGAATGGAAATGTTTTCCCCATTGGCCATTATGGTTCTTGGTTCTAATTTGTACTCTAGCAAATCTCTTGAAATTCATGTGACTCTGCTAATAGATGCAAAGCCATTAAAAACATGAGGAAGCAATCATATCCATTATTTTACTACAGGTGTTGGCAGCCTTTTTGTCCTTGAGGGCCCCATTGGGCAATGGGCAATAGGTCAGGGGGGCACATGAGTGGGAATGAAGGTGGTGGTGGTGGCTGTGCCAAGGCCAGTGTCCCCCTTGGTTCCCCAAACTCTCTCTCTCTCTCTCCCTCTCTCTCTCTCTCTCTCTCTCTCTCTCTCTCACACACACACACACACAGCGTTCTCTCTCTCTCTCTCTCTCTCTCTCTCTCACACACACACACACACACCCTTCCCCCTTGCCCCCCTCTCACAAACACACCCACCCGCCCACTCAGAGCCTTCCCCTTGCTCACTCACTCACTTTCTCTCTCTCACACACACATACAGACACACATTGACAAACAGATAGACACCCACACATACACAGGCCCAGACAGACAGACACACACACTCACTCACTCACTCACTCTCCCCACTTCCATCTCAATATCGGAATGGGAAGGTTTAAACCTCCCCTTACCACTGTCCAGCTGATTTGCGCTTTTTTGAGGACCAAAAAAAGGTGCATGCTTTAAATGGGAAGGATAGTATGCAGATAAGTATCTCTCTGTGTGCCTTCCTCCCCATCCCAGTTGCCCTCCAGCAAGTCTGCCAAACAGCTAAGTGATGGGTTTTCATGGCAGGAAGAATTTGGGGTTTTAGGCACCCATGACAGGCTGCAGTCAAGGCCTATGAGGGCTGCATGACGGCACTAGGTTGCCCACCTGTGTTTTACTAACTATAGCCAAGGTCCCCAAAGCCATTTTATTATTTAGTTATTTGAAGTATTTTTATGCCACTCTTCAGCCAGAAAGGCTCCCAGAGCAGCTTTCATATAATCAATTAAACATGACAGTCCCTGCCCACAAAAATACATGACACACAAGAAAAAAGGAATGGGGAGGGAAGACAGGGAAAAAAATCTTTTTGCAGGGTTGGTAGAATGGAATAACCTAGTAGGATATTAAATTCTTCCTTTAAAGAGCAAGCTGCCATATCCTATCCCAAATTGCTTTGAAAAAACTCCTTAAGTTACTAGTCCCATTTGAGATTCCGGTGTACGCTGCCCAAACTGAGTTGAAAGATGTACATGGTAGAAGGATGTACAGCGTTTTGGGGGGGAAATCCTAAGGGGACTGTTGTTCAAGATATACAAACCCCTAAGTCAGTCATGCCAAACCTGGTGCCCTCCAGATGTTTTGGTCTTCCATTCCCATCAACCCCAGTCAACATGGCCAATAGTCAGGAATACTGGGAGTTGTAATCCGAAGCATCTGGAAGGCACCAGGATGGGGAAGGCTGCCGTAAGACTTGTGAAACTAGTTGCACAATTCTTTCGGTCCCCCCTTATATTTCATAATTTTTCTGACTATGCTGTTCTGATTTATAGTTTTTTGTGCAATTCCTTTGAATGTATGGTATACAAAAGGTAGTTGCTTTGCATATGCAGAATAATCTTGAGACCACAATTTTTTAACAGAACCAATGAAATTGGCGCTCTCAATTGAAGCAAAAGCATGGAAAATGTTACTCTGCCGCTATTTAAATGAGGAGTACAAGAAGAAAATGCAGGACATGATAACATTTATAACAGAATATTTGAAAAAGTTATCTCGACCAATTCGAGATTTAGATGATGTCAGATTTGCTATGGAAGCTCTGTCTCACATACGTGACAAGGAAATAGAAATGGATATGACAATGGGGCCCATTGAAGTAAGTTGCTTCAAAAATAGGATCCCAGTTGTAGATATTGCTTTTTGACAATATGAATGATGAAGCACCCTGTTTTTTGTTTTTAGGAAGCCTATACAATTTTAAATAGATTTGAAGTTGAAGTCACAAAAGAGGAATCAGAAGGTGTTGACACCTTACGGTACTCTTTTAACAAGCTACAGAGCAAAGCAGTAAGTATATAAAAGTAGATTATGATGCTAGCATTGGTAGTTCATACAAGTGTATTAGTATCAGCTCAGAGCTCCAAGTAGCAATCCTGGTACAGGCAGTCCCCGGGTTGCGAACGAGATCTGTTCATAAGTCTGTCTCTAACTCAAATGTGTATGTAAGTCGGAACAGAAGCCGCGCAATGTTTTCAAAGCATTGCAAAGTGTCGCAAAGTATAGTGTGTGTGTTTGAAAGTATGAACCATTGTATTTAACTCAGATTTTTACATATATGGCGGTCCGTTCTTAAGTATGAGTTGTCTGTAAGTCGGGACGTTCGTAAGCGGGGGACTGCCTGTATATGGATCTCCATGAAGTTCCCGGACTGGATATGCTTGCATATTTTTGTTCATGTGGCAGTTTTTTTCATAGCCCTGTCTCACATTCCTGCCCACACCAAGTTACCTTTCCCAGCTTCATGTCTGCAGGATACATATCCCTTCCCTATGTGTTCTTACAGGGCCTTCTATTTGGGGTTTCCCTTCCCATTCTTGTATCTTGATCTCTTCAGAATCTTCTGTCTGCAAGATAGAGACCTGGTCCTTCTTGGTCTCAATTCTTTGCAGTTTTTCTGCTTATGTATTCTGAAAAGGCAGCTTTTAAAAACCAGCTTATTTCTAGATAAGATTGACAATAGCTTTCTGTTGAGTCTCTGGATTTGCAGTGGCCGGCAGGGAGTCCATTAACATTTGAATAGATAAAATGGATACTGTATGTGTATTTCTATCTTTTATTCTTACCTCTAGTGAATATCCATTTCTATTTCAGTCTAGTGTTCAAGATGAGCTAATTCAAGTTCAGCCCAAGTTTAAGTGTCAGCTGCTAGAGGCCGTTGAGGTTTTCCGTGAGGACGTATCAAGCTATGAATTAGCATACGATACGGTAATTTCTTTCAACCGTTTGCATAGAACAATATGTATTGTGATGAACTGTTTCATGCAATTTTGTCTTGCGTCAAACAAAACACAAAGGTTCAGAAAAACCAAGTGGGCTTGAAAATTTAAATTGCACTCGTTTATGGTTTTAACAGGAATGAACAGCTCCAGTCAAAAACAATTCTATTGTTGTTCCACAGAGAGTAGAAGAAACATTAAAAAGGAAAAATGTATTCCTACGCACACATAGTCCAACAAATATAGGGATATAACATTAAATTCCTCTGCCCTAGTGGTTGTGCATTCTATATACATTGAAGGAACATGAGAATAGGGCAGCCTATCTCAGCCTGGTACCCTCCAGATGTGTTGGACTGCAGCTTCCATCATTCCCAGCCACTATGGCCATTGGCATTGCCCATGATTGCTCGGAATGAGGGGAGTTGTAATCCAACACATCTAGAGGGCACCAGGTTGGGATAGGCTGGAATAGGGCATAGGTTTCAGTTTTAAAAAAATACTATTCATTATTGGCTCCCCTTTGCCTATTTCAGGAAGGTCCTATGGTTCCAAATACACCACCTCAAGAAGCTAGCAATAGATTACAGATATTCCAGGTAAGAATGT
Organism: Shinisaurus crocodilurus; assembly: GCA_021292165.1. Lineage (NCBI taxonomy): Eukaryota > Metazoa > Chordata > Lepidosauria > Squamata > Shinisauridae > Shinisaurus > Shinisaurus crocodilurus. The sequence continues at coordinate 54,233,419 of CM037879.1, read as the reverse complement.
TTTTGATGCTGAATTGTGAGTGGCATGGTACCTGGGTAGGTCTTAATGCGTGACTCAGCAACAATTTTGATTTTTAACTCCTCTGAACATGACTTCTGACATCATGGGTGAGCACCTTGTTCAGTATTGAATAGTGCAGTATAATATTTTGCCTTCATATATTCAGATTTATTGTTGAAATGATAAAGAATAGGATTTTTTAAAAAAATTAAGGGGCGAATTCTTTTATGGGGCCTATGTGAACCCTGGAGTATTATAAGTTGCCCACATTGAAGCAGGGGAAGGAAAACAGCTTTTATATGACTTGATTTGCTTCATTCTACCTAGTTATACACCAAATGGTTGTTTCTTGACTTTAAGAAAAGTATTGCATAAAACCTGAGATTTAATCTCTCATAATTTTGATCACTACACATTTTCTGTTTTCATTTATCGCTGACTGTACAATCGTATTTCTTGCCATTTTATTTTCCATTATTATAACCTTGAGGCTAAACTTTATATGGCACCAGGAGAGCTGTTTGACTGCCTTGAATCTTGCATAGTTATTTAACTCTGTGAAAGATAAGGAGAGTTCATCAAGCACTACAAGATAACTGGAAGGATAGTGTTATCCTACTATCAGGACCAGTTTTGATGTGGCTTTATCCTCAGATGTCAATGCAGTGTGCAGCCACCCCTTTCCATGCACATGTAAATTGAGGCATAGTTAGTTATAGCCCCTGATTAAATAGATTCACTGATCCTTTTCACATCCATTTGCCATGTATTATGGGTTGAATCCAGTGGTATCCTTTTTTCAGGAAAGACTTTGATCTCTCCACCAACAGATTAGAGGGGAAGCAGTTTTCACAGATTTCCTTGTTACTGCATGCCCCATCCATACATGTAGTATCCATGTGTACAAGAGGAACATGTGTTTTTTGGGTCTTTAACTGAGTTATGGCATGTCAAGGGAAATTAGCCATCAGACTATGGACTAGAGTTTAGAATCAATAATGAATATTACAGAATAAAAAAATCTGTTAATATGGATTAATATGTGAAGATTAATTATGGAAATGAAAGGTTTATTACACAAACAGCATTCAGCTTAGACCAGCAATTATTTAGTTAAACTATAAGGGGAGATAGTGAGATGGAGAGCCTAATGCCAAATATAGAGAGGGGAGGGCAATAAACACCAGATATATGTGTAAATCCTATTTGGGTTAGAGTGGGAGAGGTCAGAATATAAATAGTGCTGTTGCTGTGGCTGAGGCCATCTGAAGGCCAAGTGCCTCCACTTAGCACACACAATAGGAGAGCTTGAGAAGAGAACTTCTCAGATCCATTGACCAGTCAATCGCCCAGGAGCCCAAACAATGGGGAAACTTCAAGAAGTCATCTCTGGGCCAAGGATGAGTAGAGAATCAGCCAGATTCAAACACATAATTCTCTGGGGGAATCTCCACCCAGGAAGCAGGGGGACCCACGGAGATATATTCTGCTGGGAATGGAAGTTTGAGGTCTTTTCCTTCAGTACTAGTGCTAGAGTGCAGGTCTCCCAGAAAGGGAGGGAGGGCCTGACACAGGCACCACAAGAAATTATACCACTGAGACCAGGGGTCTTTAGGGAACCAGGTAGGCAGCTTACTGCAGGGCAGTGTGTAGCTAGTCTGTGCTTTTCTGTTTCTTTGCCATTTGCCACTGAATTGCAACTTTAAACCCTCTTGTAACTTTGTGCTTTGAAACTGACTAACTCTTTTCCCTTATGTACTTTTGCCTGAATCCCTAATCAATCGTTTACCCTGTTTTCACTACAACCCAGACTGAGTGCTTTGGGGGTGAATACGGGGAGGCTCACAAAGGGGACGCCACGCCACATTCTTGGTCATGCTAAAGCTGGTTTAAAGACCAGGTTGCAGGCAGCGTGCTAAGCAAAGCCTGTAACCTAAGCCGTGCTCCCCTAAGGATACAGGAGGGCTGCAAAGAAGCCCAATGCAAGGGTCCCCATTAGGATCCTTGGCCAGTCATCCCCAAGGGATCGAGATTGGGGACTGAAGAGACTGGGTTTGATCTACTCTTGATGGTGGTAGCCAGGTCATCAAAGAGCCGGTAGAATAGCTGAAAATTACCTCCCCTGCACTTCCACTAGTGGAGGCCAATGCTAGATCCAAAACTCTTCCATTTGTGGATGGGCACCATTGGTTACAACCCTATATCAGAGGACTTTGTATTCCATAATTTTTCAATTGCTTGTCGGGCTTCATAGATTTCATAGATCATAGAGTTGGAAGGGGCCTACAAGCTCATCGGGTCCAACCCCCTGCTCAATGCAGGAAACTAGAGGAGGGGTCTCCCATCCAAGTAATAACCAGGCCTGACCCTGCTTAGCTTTCCACACTCAGACAAGCTGAGCCAGCATAAGCCACAGGCCTCATATATATGATGGTTTTGTAGGGAGACAATATAACTTATGTTACCTACAATTCAAAGTGCAAATATTAACATTGAAAGACCTAAATGTCCTGGGACTGTGCTGTCCTAAGGACAGCTTTCTCCATTCTGATTCTGCCCACACTCTTAGCTTATCAGCTGAAGTGTGACCTACATCCCACCTACCCCCAACTTTGCTCTTAGAGGTTAGGTAGAACTTAGAAGGGGACAGGGCTTTTTCAGCCCATGCACACAGGCTTCAGAACTCCCTTCCCTCGTTCCTGTCCTTCCAGCATTATGTTAAGACACTTACTTATGTGAAGGCAGGCCTTTTGAGATGAAAGGTCATTGTTTTGTTGCAGCATTTTATCCTGTTGGGCTTTTCTGATTCTATTTCCCCCCTGCTGTGTTGGCTGTATTGTTATGATTGTTTTATTGCACTTTATTTTTTTCTTTTAAGTTGTGAGCTGCTTTGGAGGCTACCTTTTTAAAAAAGAAAACTGAGCTAAAAATATTTTAAAATAAAATAACTTGCAACACTGAAATGATCACATGAAACATTTTTGATAAGAAAAGATCACATGGACTCGCTCTCCAGATTAAGTGCTGTTGTTACCCATGTGTCTTTTGTCTACACATGTTTAGGCAGAGAAAATACATGTGTAGCATTTAGATTAAACTGGCAGTGATTGGGTTAAAACCATACTGAAGGTGGGCACCTGGACAGATTGGGCAAGAGTGAAGAGCAAGGAGAAAGTATTGAAGTCTGGAGAGAGAAGCTAGTTCAGAATATGACAGTAGGAGAGGAAAGCAAGCCAGATAGACCAAACAGAAGCTGAATTGGTTTAAGAAATGGATTCAAAATGTAAATAGCCCCTCTCTCATGGTGGCACAGGAAATGTCTTCCTCTAATTAAGGGGTGGGCAACTTGTGACCCTCCAGATGTTTTGGCCTGCAACTCCCATCATCCCTCATCATTGGATGTACTGGCTAGGGCTGATGGGAGTTGTAGGCCAAAACATCTGGAGGGTCAAAAGTTGCCCTTTCCTGCTCTAATTGAGTAGTTATTGACCACAGCCCTTCCTTTTCCAGCACCAAATTGTCTACAAACAAAGGACTGGGATGTGGGAGTGCGAGCATTGCCTGGTCTTTAGGCTCTCCCTGAGGCTCTACACAATCTAGTACAAAAACAGAGCACAGATGGAAAAGAAAGGAAAAGAAAAAAACGAAGGGCTCAGGTTTTGGGAAAGGGAGACAAAAAAGGGTGGAGAGTGTGGTCAAATTTTCTCATCATGAATGTTAGATACAAAGATGTGTGGGGTGCAAAAAGGGGTTTGGTGCATCTTTTAGGTGTAATTCCAAACTTTGATGGCTGGTAGAGTGCTCATGGTATCCCGCCCCCCATGAGATTAAATGTAGTGCTTTCTATACAGTGCCCTTTAATTCTCAAGGCTCACATAACCTATTCAGTAGGTATAAAGTTAGGCTTGATTACATTAGAATGGGAGGAAGCCTTGGCCCAATGATCTATGATTTCCAGAGATTCCAAGGTAGTTTGGTGGCCAAAGAGATTTCCACCATAATTCATGTTACTAGAGGTTATGGTGGGAACTTTGCATCTTGAAATTCTCTTATGCAGCTGCTTCCAGTCAAATCCACCCATTAGAGAACGTGGATATCTATGAGACAAACTCACAAAATGGCACAGAAACTTGCTCTTGGCAACATTGCCTATGAGCTAGGTAACACATATATTACACATCATGAAAATAAGGAAACCAGAATTATGATGTCATATCTGATCTGGTCCTCGGACCTCTCATATGAGAATGAAACCCAAGGACTTGTCTTGGATGTGTGTGTGTGCGTGCATGTGTATGAGAGAGTGTGGGGTGTCCCCACCCACATTTTGTTTTGGCCCCTCCCACCACTGGCATGCAGCCTCTTGAAGGTTAGTCATGAGTGAATGTGACCCTTGGACTGAAAAACGGTTCCCCATCTATGATCCCTGTGTTAATTTCTGCACTTTTATTTATTAGGCCAATTTTGATGAGCTCTGGAGGAAATTTGTTACTTATTCATCTGGCGAGCAGCTATTTGGATTGCCTGTCACGGACTATGAAGTTTTACATAAAATCAGGTAGCTGTGGAAAATTGTTCTGCCTGCCAGAATAAGTTAAGCATTGTAGAAAACCTTTAATGATAAACTGGGGGCGGGGGTGAGACTTTTGTACAAAATTGTAAGTTACCTACTTATGTAACTGTACACTGGGAACATTATATAGTCTTAAGAAATAGTTTCCTTCAGAAACTTGCTAGAATGAGGAGAATCACAAGGGAGATGAAAAAGGGGGAGGCAGCTCTGTGGTGGATATTGCATGTGAAGTTATGTCTGCAGAATCAAAAGGGAGTGGTGGAGATCTAAAACAACGGAAAAGGGTGTCAAGAGATGCAGGGTTAAAAATGGGCTGTAAAGAGCCTTTGCTTAACTGGAATTCCATGTCGTGAAGTCAGGCAGCAAGCACTGTTTGGAAGACAGAGAAGTATAAGCACCTTTTCTGTGTAAATTCTAATCCCCTGCTTTTCATATCCACCATGGGTCCCCACTCTCTCCAATAAATAACACATTAATCTAGTTTGTTTTCATTTCAAAACAATAGTTTTCATTTCAAAAGTCATCTCCATGTTGAAAATCTAGATAATACAGATTTAATTTGGTCATTCTTTTTATTTTATAAGCATGTGTCATCTACTAGTCAGTATACAAATTGTACAGAAGTGTGGGGGTAGTGGTTAGAGTGTTGGATGGACCTTGACTTCCAAGAACTTCTAGAGAAAACACAGAGAAAATTTAGTTCTTTGCCCTGTGATATTTCATTTCAGAATAAATCAGTCATACCTTAATAATCATGTTACAGTAAGCAAACAGAAGTAATGCCAATGGGTGTAATGAAAATGCCACTCTTTTCTTGCAGGAAGGAGCTAAGTTTGCTTCAAAAATTGTATGGATTGTATGATACTGTGATGAACAACATAAGTGGATATTATGAAATTCTCTGGGGTGATGTAGACATTGAAAAAATTAATGCTGAACTTCTGGAGTTTCAAAACAGGTGAGCTTGCAGATATACCCAAAACTTTTAACAGATAAACTCCACATTCTAGATTATTCCATACCATCTACCATGCTCTCTACATTTTATTTCAAAATGTATGGTGGGCCTTTGTGAGGCTTCTCTCAATATCAGACTTTGTATCGCTTAAGATTGGCAGGAATTGCCCTCCCTAGCCTTGGGTGCAACATCAGCAGGTTGGCATATCCGGGCCTTCTAAGCTGTAGCCCAATTTTGTGGAACTTGTTGCTGCTTAAATCTGCCTAATCCCAAGCCTGCAATCCTTTAGGAAGCAATGCACAAGGATTTCATTTTTAGGAAGGCCTTTAGGGAATTTTAAAGGGAATTTTAAAATGAGATTATAATTTTGTTGTGTTGAGATCTTTGCACATTTGTTTTGGTTTAAAATAGTAAACATGTTTTGGGTTTGGGTTTTTTTTCTTTGTAAGGTGCCGCAAGCTACCTAAAGGGCTTAAAGACTGGCAAGCATTTTTAGATCTGAAAAAAAGAATAGATGATTTCAGTGAGTCTTGCCCGCTGTTGGAAATGATGACCAATAAAGCAATGAAACTGAGACACTGGAACCGTATTTCTGAAACAACTGGTCACCCATTTGATGTGGAATCTGATTCCTTTTGCCTTCGGAATATCATGGAAGCGCCACTTCTCAAGCACAAGGATGATATTGAGGTAGCCCATCATATCATTGCATTTTGTATTTAAATGGAATGTCAGGCTAGGGTGCAGCTTGAGAGTCAGTGAGCATGGTCTAGTCCGGATCAACAAAAGATAAGCCTTTCTTTACATGAGAGCAACAGTGCTTGTGTCAGTGCATGAAAGCAGTCTACCAAAACAAAAACAGGTACAAGTACAGTATCTTTATTGAGTCCTTCTGTTGTTGATACCTTAGTCAGATCCATTGGGTGTGAGCACTCAAACTTTGAGCACTTCACAGTACAAGCCTATGTAACTTGGAAGTAAGTCCTACTGTGTCTAATGGAGAGAAATTCACAGTATTTGCTGCAGCCCAGCAGTTCTATCTCCACAGTTAAATGATGCTTTAGGCTCATCTAAATGTGCTTCCAAACATCAGGTACATTTTGCGGGAGGTATGCATATGCTTTTTCCCTTTGTTGGATTGGTAAACTCTTCATGCCAGGAAGTGTTTGTGCAATGGTGACCGGATAAAAAAGTTGCCACAGCCATGTCAGAAGCCTGATTTTAGGGGCCTCCAGTTGAACTGGAGTGAGAACTATTTTTATGGATAATTGTATAACTACATACTTTTTGATACTTATGGATATATATTTCATACATATTTACTGTAAGTGATCCATTTAAAATACTGTAAGAAAATTGTATTTGTTGTTGTTGTTCTCCCCCCCCCCCCTTCTTCTTTTTTATGGTTTTTGTTTTGGTGTAATTCACATTTAAAAAACTAATAAAAAAAAAGAACTGGAGTGAGAGCAAAGGAGAGAGATTTCACTCTGGTTGGTCCGCCCTGTTGGCCCCACCCCCATCAAGCCCATCAGAGCACTGGTTGGCTCAGCAGGCCTCTCCCTGGGAAGGTGCTGGCAACTGGCGTCACAGCTGAGCAGCTGCTCCTCACCAGCCTTTCCTCCCTCTGCTGCCATCATGGCTCCCCAGTAAGTGGGGAACTCAGCTTCTAGACAATTTCAGAATATTATATATGTTTGTGGAACAAACTTTGACACCTTGATCACACATCTGGATGGCAGGTTGAATGTAGTAAAACTGTATGTCTGTGATGAGGCCGCTTAGTTAAGGTTGGTCCTCATTATACTTATATTGGTACATGTAGAACATGAAGCTCATATTCACTTATACTTGTGGGTAATGAAAGCAATGTAATTCATCCTCTTTGCTGTGGATCACTGGAATTACCTTGAAATGGAGTGTCTAGATTCAGAGGTTCCTGAAAGGCATATGGAAAGAGAACATGTGGCCTATTGCAGTGCAAGAATCTGGACATAGGACGAGCTATTCTTACAGAAACAACTTTATTTTTATTTAAAGTATTTTTATCCCACCCCTCAGCCAAAAGGGCTCCTGGAGTGGCTTACATACAATCAGCGAGACAAGACAGTGCCTGCTGCAAGGTTTACATTCTAAAAAGATACAGCACAGGCAGAAGGGAAGAGGAAAAACATTAAGTAGCCTTTCAGCAGGGCTAGTGGAATGGTCCTGCTTCCCCTCTCATCTCCCTCTGGTACAGCCTGCTGGAATGGCTGCTGATGGTGACAGTTGAGGGAGGAGGAGCCTTCATGGGGGTAATGAAGCATTACTCTAGTTCTGATTCAGCTTCATAACTACTTCATGTAGCCTGTGATACTTGTGTCTGAAGCCAATATAGAGTGAGGGCAATGCTTCCTGCCCTCATTCTAGGACATTATAATAAAAAGATAGAGAGAATATGATACCCAGCAGCAGCGAGTGTAATTGCCACTGCTGCCAGGACCACAAAAAGGCAAGAAAAAAGGGGCCAAAAAGATGACCAAGAGGAAGACTTCTATGAAGCTTCCCCCGCAAAAGTGTATATTTTGAACAGGAAATATTCGCCTAAGAACTATTGGCATAGTTCTAGTTACAAGCAAGATCTTTTATTTGCTTCTGTGTGCTCATATATTATATGTACATAGTTACTTTTTAAAAAATGCACTGCATTTTTCAAAGAAATATTGAAGAACATAAGTTTTCAACTGAAATGCTGCTAAACCTGGTTTCAAATCCATTATTGCCTGACATGATAAGATTAATAGCATTCAGCCAGTGTGGTGTAGTGGTTAGAGTGTTGGACTGGGACTCGGGAGATCCGGGTTCTAGTCCCTACTCGGCCATGAAACTCACTGGGTGACTTTGGGCCAGTCACTGACTCTCAGCCTAACCTACCTCACAGGGTTGTTGTGAGGATAAAATGGAGAGGAGGAGGAGGATTATGTAAGCCACCTTGGGTTCCTTTTAGGAAAAAAGGTGGGGTATAAATATAATAAATAAAAAAATAAAAATCTCAAATACAGTATATACCAAATTGTACAAGGTATAAATGCATATTATATCAGGATTGCGGGTTTTTTGTTGTTGTTGTTGTTTTATTGGGGCCCTTATGGAGGCTTAAAGGTTGTATACAAATGTTCCTAAAAAATAAATTTAAATACATGCATGTATGTACAGAAATACATTTAATAGCAACTAAAAACACCACATGACATCTCTGCATTTAAAAGCAACAACATTCAGTTGTCTCTACTCTGGTGTGCATGTATTTTGGGTGTTTGAAACATGCCCACCTGCTATGTACATTTTGAAAAGGCTTAATTTGATATTTTTATTTTAAGAATATTTCTTTCTTTGCAGGACATTTGTATATCTGCTATTAAAGAGAAGGATATTGAAGCTAAGCTGGCTCAGGTAGTTGAAAGCTGGGCAAATCAGATATTGAGTTTTGGCGCATTCAAGGGAAGAGGAGAGCTACTTCTCAAAGGAACAGAATCTTCTGAAATTATTACACTGATGGAGGACAGCTTAATGGTTCTGGGCTCTTTACTGAGTAACAGGTAGTTTTACAGAGTTCAATGATTTTTTTAAAAATATTATTAATATATTTTTTTTCTATTGAGGAACCTCCACCTCATTCCCCAGATCCTTGAGCTTACAAAATCGTCCAGCGAAGTAGATTGGCGCTGTCAGCTTTGGTTATGCTGATCACTTTTTTAGGAAATGGTGAGAGGGAGGCTGGATTTAGTCTTTCCATCTCCATCCTCCCAAGCACCATCAAAGCTGGCAGTGATGACTATATGTTCACCAGGGGCACATGCAACCCTAATCCAGCAAGGGCACTGTAAGTGCAGTCCTGGTTGCTGTGTGGCTTTTTTTACCCTGCACAGCACTTTTTGTACAATGGACCACATCCAGAAAGGCCATCCTTGTACAGAAACCTGCTGCCAGGCATGACTGGCCCTTGCTGCATTAGGGCAAATGAGTAACTTTGGACTGACATTAATGTCAGGGCTGCACAGTGATCAGCTCCTCTGTGGCCCGACTGGGCCAGGCATGGCAGCTACCAGGTGGGGTGGGGTGAGGAAAGAAGGAAGGAGAAAGGACACTCTGAGGGCTAGAAAGCCTGTAGGAAGCATGGAAGAGGCAGTCAGTTGGGTGAAGATGTCGGCAGGACAGAGCACCTAACCCCAGTTCTTCTTCCCTAATTAAGCCAAGACAACTGGCACAGGGGATCCATAGCAGCCAGGCAAGATGGGAATCCCCCTCTCAGCTATAACATCTGCAGGACAGGGGAAGCTTATGGTGCCTGACTGGCTTTGGCTATAGCAGTGAGGCTGTGCTTGGAGGACACACAGGGTGTTCTCCTGCTCCAGCCTCTCCCCGCAAAGTGGTGACTAGGACAGTGTGAACTCACAGTTAATACTGGCTCGGGGCATAGGTAATAGTGCCTAGTTTGTTACCTAATCATGGTTAGCTGATTGGGAGAATCCTTTGAGTGTGCACACTCCTTTTTCTCCCCCCCCCCACCTTTTGTGCAGGCATTCCCCCTTCTCTCTCTTAATTTTGGTTAGTGTTATATCAGTGCCAGTTTTAACACTCTCTAGAGTTAGTGCAAACCACAATTTACAAATCCGCTTCCAACCAAGGCTGCATCCTGTGGTTTGGGACTAACTAGGGTTAATTATAACATCCATGCAGTTCTAAGGGTTAACCATAGTTAGCTCCAAAACTGAATGCCTACAAGAGGGGAAGAGGGAGGAGAATGGAGCCATGGGCAGCATTATATGCAATATGAAAAATGTAGTTCCTAAACTTCATGTTCTTATTTCTTGCCTCCTAATTTTAGATACAATGCACCATTTAAAAAAGATATTCAGAACTGGGTGTTCAAACTTAGCACCTCCAGTGATATAATTGAAGAATGGATGATTGTACAAAACCTCTGGGTTTACCTTGAAGCTGTTTTTGTAGGTGGAGATATTGCCAAGCAGTTGCCTCAGGTAAATCTATAATTGGTGGATTACGTAAATATTAATCTTAAAATGTAGCAAACTAGCAATTGGACTTGGAAAAGACCTGTGATATTAATTCATGTACCCATTGCAATTTTTTATTTAGGAAGCAAAACGTTTTCAAAATATTGATAAATCATGGATAAAAATAATGCAGCGAGCCCATGAAAATCCTAATGTAGTTAACTGCTGTGTCGGAGATGAGACTATGGGACAACTTTTACCGCATTTACATGAGCAGTTGGAAGTGTGCCAGAAGTCACTAACTGGGTACAAAGTTTACAAACATTTTTTTTCCAAATATGCTACTTTCATTTAAGACAGTAATATTTTATTGTTTTAATTAACATCTGTTGTTTTTTAAATTATTTGCTTAATTTTTAGTGGGGGTTTTGGTTTTGTTTTAAGAGAAGGGTTTTAGGAATGTCTATTTGGGGAGGTATTATGAAGGTTTCGGGATTAATTTGTAGCATGTACACCTAATTTTATGAATTTATGCCTCTATATGTAAATTGGGTTATATTCTCTAGCCTTTTTTTTCTTTTGATTTTTTTAAATATTCAGAACAGTAATAAAAAATAAGTTTGCAAAGACAGAAATACTGCCATATTTCTGTCTATAAAGTAGTAGTCTTGCATATTTGTATAATTAATTCACTTCAGACAGTTAGTCAATTGCCAAGGCTAAGTTATAGCTCAAAGTACAGATAATATTTGAAGGAAAAAAGAAGGAATATATTTCCAATAGCAGTACATCTTCCCATAAATCTAGGCTTCAACACACCCATGCTTCACTTTTTACTACTTCTGATTTTTGCAGTGCAGATTCTTAGGAATGAGGACGGTGGAGGAATTTAGAACTGCAGCTGCTGCTTATGATCTCACTTAGGGCTGACTTTAGGTTATGTAGGGCCGTAGGCAGTAGCTGGGACGTTAGTTTTTTTTTTTTTTTAAAGCATGAAAAAAATTAAAACCAATTACTGTCACATGTATTTGTGTCATGAATGACTCTCAAGATAAATGTTTATTCACGTGGAGAATCAAGATCACTTAAGACTGATTTATCACCCTTTAAATGCTCTGTATGTACCATGCTCTGAAAAAGCTAAAGTAACATTTTGTGTGAGGCAAGTGAGACAGAGCAGTTGTGACCCAGTTGCTTCCTAAATCCTTCTTCCATCACTGCTACACCTTTTTGCCAGTAACGCAAGACAGGGTAATGTCCAAGGCCTTGGGATGCTGCACAAGTGGCGTGTTGTGCGCTATGTAGGGACTTCCCCACAGTCTTGGCTCATGAAGGGCAATGGCTGCTGCTACCTCATTGCATTGCCCAGCACTGGAACTGTCTTGCGATTGCAGGGAAAGGGTCCCCTTAAAGCAGGGGTAGGGAACCTCATGTCATGATCGCCGACCTGCAGACACACGCTCTGGCATTTTGACACAGGAGGCTCTAGATTAGCGAGACTCTTTTATTATAAGGAATCTCATGGCAAAAACTTAAAAACGCATATAGCTGGTGACAGTTGTTATAGGCTCTAACAGCTTTCTCATAACATTTCAAGTCTAATAACTACAGCCAAGTCAGAGACCCAGACAACGGTTTCACAGTTCTAATCTCTGAGGTTCAGGGGGTACAGGTCACGGACAGAATGATTCCCGAGGTCATCCATCTCAGGCAATCAAAGACCAGGGTTCAAGAGAAAGACCTGAAGTAATTTGCACACCCACACAGAGATCAGTACCAACTTTGCCAGCTATGTTGCAACCTCTGTGTTGTGTGAGTTCAGGCTTAAGAGATTCTAGAGTTTGGAACAAGTTCAATAGCAAGTCAAAGATAATTCCCACACGTAGAGATTTCAACTTCTAAAGCCTCCAGCTTGTGTTCTCAACATTGCCTAGGTCCAGGTATAGGAAAGCCCAAGAGTCAAGATTTACCCCAGTCCAGCTGGACTCTGGAGTCCACTTCACTAAAGGCTCATAATCTATAGTCCACAAAAAGGCACAGTCTATGAAAAGCATGACAGTTTTTTCATGGCAGGTTTTTCACAAACTCCAGAGAAGTAATGGGGCCAAATAAATAGAGTTTATATGCAGAGTGCTTCAGTAGGCCCACATGTTGATAAGTCCAAACAGAGAGGATGCAGGCAGAGAAAGACGAGAATGCTCCAAGTGATGCTTCCAAGGCTGGGCATCTACTTTAAAGCAAAGGTGTGGTTATGATAGCCTTCCTACCACACAACTGACGGGATTTAGCCCATCATGAGGCCTCTGTCCAACCTGGGTGTTTCCCTTCTACCCTTCCTGGTGAGGCTTCAACCTGAGTGACACCTCTGCCACTGCCACCACCCTTCTACTAAGTTTCCAGAGAAGCTGTCAGCTTCTCATGTCTGTGAAGATCAACACTGCATCTGGACGCGAGGGAATGACCTGACTCCCTCTTGCTTTCGCCTGAGAACACTGACAGAGTTCCCCTTGCACAGGCCTTGGCATTCCACAGACTTCCTAGCCTTAAACCCTGCCAGACCACTTCTGATCAAATTCTAACTAAAACTAATAGGCCCGTGGCAATACTGAGGCTGGGCCCAGCACCTTGGGCCCAGGGACCAAATCTGTCCCTCCTGAGGTCCCATTCTGGTGTCCCATTCTCTGGGGTTCCCTAGAGGGCCAAACTCTTTTGCCCTAATCACCATTCATTTGGTGGTTTCCCGGCTATTACGTGTTCTTTTCCCCATTCTAAAAGGTTGAAATGCCTCTTAAAGTAAGAGCTTTAAGCTAAAACATGCTGGTATTTTGGCCCCACCTCCTTTGCCCCACCCACCGCTGGAATGCAGGCCCTGGGACCTTCTCTGAAATCAAACTCTGCTCTTTGGTTGAAAGAAGTTCAACACCCCTGCCTTAAAGCAAGGAGAGTTGGTCAGCCAAGATATGTGAATGAAGGAAAAATAAAGGCTGCAAGTTGAGAGGCAGGCCAAGGTCAGAACCCAGGGAAAGCCAGAAAGGAAATAGACTCTGGTACTGGTGATACCAGTGTTAGAAAAATGGCCATGGTGCATATACAGAGAGTTCCAGCCTTACACGTGTATTGAACAGGCCCAAGTATAGAATGTGCATTTTAAATGAACAATACTTGGTTCGCACCCCCTTAATAATAATAATAATAATAATAATAATTATTATTATTATTATTATTATTATTTATTTATTACCCGCCTCTCCATCTAGATCGAGGCGGGGAACAACAGAAAATATAAAATACATAAACTAAAACAACACAATACATACTATTAAAACATCTTAAAACATCCTGAAAACATCTTTAAAACATCTTTAAAACATCCTAAAATTCCGCCGGATAGGCCTGCCGGAAGAGTTCAGTCTTTACGGCTTTTTTAAATTCCAAAAGACTGACAAGTTGACGAATCTCCTCCGGCAGGCCATTCCATAATCTGGGTTTTGGCTGACTGAAGCAGATTCTTCCCAGCGGACCTAAGTGTGCGGGGTGGATTGTACGGGAGAAGGCGATCCCGTAGGTAGCCTGGACCCAAACCATGTAGGGCTTTAAAGGTAATAACCAACACTTTATACTTCGCCCGGAAACTGATTGGCAGCCAGTGGAGTGCTTTTAAAACTGGTGTGATATGGGCTCCCCTAGGTGTACCAGCAACCAGTCTGGCTGCCATATTTTGCACTAATTGAAGTTTCCGGACTAGGTATAAAGGTAGCCCTATGTACAGTGCATTACAGAAGTCGAGCCTCGAAGTTACCAGTGCGTGCACTACCGTCTTTAGGTCTTCCAACTCTAGGATGCCAAAGCTGGTCTGAGAAAGTCCGGCCGGCTGGCGACAGGCCCAGACATGTTCCAGCAGTATGGATACTTTTGCCTTATCATTTGTTTGTCTTGCCAAGGTTTTTTTCCCTTTGTATCATCTTCCTAAACACAATGCTTCTCTCTTTCAAACAAGCTGGGAGAACCCCCCCCCCCCGGCTGCTTTGAACAAAAGACAGACAAAGATGGATTTTAAGAGATCCATCTTTTAATATGGTTTCCTAATGAGAGTTCTAATACTGGAAACTGTAAAGCAAAAGACATTTGGGACCCCAGGTGAGAAAAGCATTGGCCTAAGCTGAAATGTTCACATAGGACCCATAAGAAAGAACCTTAAACTCAGTCAGTGTCAGAGCACCTGCTCTGCATGCAGGCTGAGAGAGAGGCTCCTAAATCTGAAATCCTGGAGAACTGCTGTCAATCAGTAGTTGTACTAACCTAGCATAATAAGAGTCTGAGTTAAAGCTATGAAAAGGCCTAAATCCTACACATGCTTGGACAGACAAAGTTCCTGCAGATCCCAGCTTTCCCTGGATAGCAGGGGTAGCATTGGAGAACAGTCCACAGGGGCTGGGGCCCTAAAAATCTCTGAGATCACCCTGTTGTCCATAGGCACTTGTTAGGGTAAAAGTCCAGAGGCCCTGATGAACTCTGTTGAACCCCCGTTGGATGACCTAGATTTCTGCCCATATACTACCTCCTATTGTACTTGACTTTGCTTATCTGCTTTTGTTGTTCCGGGCAAGGAACCTTAGAAACCCATGTTGCATTCTGCTCTAGTTATGATATTTCTTTGTTCTAAAATGCGTAATAATCATATTTTCACATTAAGTTGTGACCTGGCCCTATTTCCGAGTGCCAACTCCAAAGGGTACCAAAAGTAACAGGCCTGATATCTTGGGTGACCTAAGAGGTCATGAGAAACAACATCTTGGAGATTAAGACTTGCCATGTCTAGAGAAATGTATTTGGTTGCCGTCATATTCGGGGAAATGTATCTGATTGGCTGGCATGGTTTAGCAAATGCATTTGATTTGCTGAGAGCGAATACACCCATGACTGTAAAAAGTATGAGAAGGCTTGCATGCCCCAGCTTTGTCCAGCTTTGATTTGGGCACGCACCCCTGCTGGTCCTTTTTGCGCAGAAATAAAAGCTTTGAAAAACTCACTACTGGGTGTGTGCTGCTTCCTTCTCCTTGAAGTATTGGGTTCTCTAGGGAAAGGACTCAGAGCATATTTGTGCAACACCAGGTTACCTGAGGAGAAGTACTGAGCCAGGAATAGGACTCAGAGTAGGCAAGAGCTGGAAGTATGATCAGAGTCTGTAAGCTGCATGCCCTTAAATTGTGCAGATTAAAAAAATTAATATAAGGACAGGAAAGGGCAGAAACCAGTTACAATGTAGAAGGGTGGTACAAGAAGAAGAACAGTAAAGAAACTTGGACCCTAGAGATTAATGGAGCCCAGCATAAGAGCTAGGAGCTGAGTGACAGCTTCTGCTTGCAGAAGGCCCAGGCTGCTAAGTTTGCCCTCGGCTGGGGCTGAATAGTAACTGTGTTAGTCTGTTGCCACAAAACAACAACAGGTTTTGTGGCACCATAAAAACTAAGTTTGCAATCCTTTATCCAGTTACCTAGGAGTAAACCCCATTGAACTCGGTGGGACTTAGTGTTGGAATTCAGATGCCTGCTTAAAGTCCTGTGAGCTTTACCTGTGTGCCTGCTACCTGCTACTTTGCTTTAGCTTCCAGCAACAAAGAGTAAATTCCACCCACAGTCCGACTTGTAGCTCTCCTGCTCCCTTGCAGCAATCAGGACCGATGCCTTGCTAGTCTAATTGTTTTATTATATTTCATAAAACAATTACAAACTACAAACTACAAGATATATACAGATACAGTTCTGTGAGCATAACATAGACATCTGAAATTTAGAAGAAGAGAGACGAAGAAACAGAAAGCACAGCAAACATACACACACAGCTGTGCCAGAGAGCCAATGGGAATCAGGACAGGCATATGACAGTATAGCAACTGTCATATTATGTGACACCCACTTTCTCCTACTAAATGTCCAAGGACATCTAGATATGGAAACAAGGAACACCTGTTCCAAAGACCTTCAGCATTGCAATGCTGAAGTGCCGGCTGATTATGTATTACTGAAAGTAAAACTTCCAAGCAAGCACAAGCTTGATAATCCAACACTTAGAATAGAAATATATAGGATTGTGCGCTAACAAATTTATCATTGCATAAAGCTTTTGTTGGCTGAGAAGATGCTGTCTTGCATTGACACTGGGAGCCGAGCATGCATTCCTGTGATTGTTGCTGCGTGCTTCATTCAGTAGGATTGATTCACATATGTTTAGTTGAAACTCCCATTTAAGTGTGTACAAGATTTCAGCCTTTGTTTGATAAAATGCATATGATTCTAAAAAATGGGACAATAAACATCTTTCTTAAACAAATTTCTTTTCTTATTAAAGGTATTTGGAAAAGAAAAGATTGCTGTTTCCCAGATTCTTTTTTATCTCTGACCCTGCTCTTCTGGAAATACTTGGACAAGCTAGTGATTCGCACACTATTCAGGTACATAGGTTATATATACTAATTGTGTGTGTGTGTGTGTGTGTAAAATTTCTTTTGCAAAATCACATTTACTAAATGAAAAATAAATCTGAATACAGCAAAAATAAAAGCATGTAACAAACTATTTCTCTAGACTATTAGAATTCAGCTTTATTTTTTAAAAAATGGTATATTTCTCAGTGATGCTGCAAAATGGGAACAGATTTTAATCTCTCAAATCTTTTTTTTTTAATTCAGAACCTTTTTGTAGTACACATACCCAGTGTTTTGAGATACAGTCATGCCTTGGATTGAGAGCATAATTCGTTCCAGAAACGTGCTTGTAATCCAAAACACTCTTATATCAAAACGAAATTCCCCCAAAAAAATTTGTACAGAGATTTTTAATTTAAGCCGTACTACAGTACTTGTATTGCAAGATGTCGCTTGTATATCAAGTAAAAAAAATAAAAAATAATAAAAAAAAAAATTTGCTTGTCTTGCAAAACGCTCTCAAACCAAGTTACTTGTAATCCAAGGTATTACTGTACTTATTTTACATCTGGAATGAGAACTATTGCAAAATCTGTTTTGGGATTTTTATACTTGGGCTGCAATCCTATACACATTTGAGAGTAAGACCCATTGAGTTCAATGAACCCAATGGGACTTACTTCGGAGTAAACATGTAAAGGAATGCACGGTTTGTATAGAGGTGTCCCAGTTGGAGATGTCCCATCCACCCTGAAGGCCCTAGTTACACCTTTCAAAAGCTCCACAGGTTGATTGGTGTGAGCTGGCCAGGTACTGGAATTGGCAGACAATCTGCCATTTCACTCCTCCTCCCCACTTCTCTCAAGATTACCCTACTCTCTTGAGAGAAGAGTGTTATCATTGATTTATTGTGCAATCCTATGCATGTTTAGACAGAAAAAAGTCCTACAGCTCCCAACGTGCCCAAGCCCTAAATGTCTGGCTGGAGCATGCTGGGAGTTGTAGGACTTTTTTCTGTCTAAACATGCATAGGATTGCACCCTTAGGCTGTAATCCTATGCATACTTACCTGAGAGTAAGTCCCGTTGAACTCAGTTGAACTTGTGTCTGAGTAGGCATGCATAGGATTGTACAATAGTTCTAGCTAAATTGAAAGGGTTAAACATATCCTGGAAAATAGATCCTTTTGTTGTAGCCACACCTAAGAGGGATTTTAGGAAAACCTGCATATTAACTGCTGCATTCTCAGGCCCGCAGCATGATTCCCACTTATCCCTTCCACTGGGAAACATCCCTTTAAGTTCAAATAGCCTTTGGCTGAACACATATAACTGTTTACCAGTGGTAAATCCCCATGGTGGGCGTAGAGCTATGTTGAGTTCCAGTCATCAGTATCACCTGCTCATCTGAGATTCTCCAATTCTGACCGTTTCAGTTCTGATTCTTCAATTTTGATCTTCAAAGCTTAAAGACTTGAGCTCATTTGTGAGAGTGGTCTGACTATGATAATGGTAGTCACATGTTTTCATTTATTTTATTTTTCTTTCAGCCACATTTGCCTGGTTTATCTGACAATATAAATGAAGTAGAATTTCATCCAAAGGATTATGATCGCATAATGGCAGTCGTATCAAGAGAAGGAGAAAAAATTCCTGTAATATTTTACATTTTAAAATCTAATTTAGTATAATTCTGAATTTTAAAATTAGCCTTTCCTCCTCACTCAGTGCGCTGGAAATTTGGCTAAGCTAAAAAAAATAGCTATTTTTCTGGAAAGTCCTCCATAGCTGCCACTGGGGTTAACGGGGATATCCCTGGTTTAAAAATTTGCCTATTGCTATTCCAGATCTCTAACATATTTTTCAGAAAGGGATTTTCTATTCTTTTTACCATGCTCTTACTTTTCTTTTAAAAAAGCATTTTTTCAACCCCATTTCCTAATTCCTGTGCTTCTAACTCCAACCACATTTTATTCTTCTTAGCTATAATATCCATTATAAATCTTAATTGATTAGCTATATAGTACCACTTAATATTAGGAAGGCCAATCCCACCTCCTTATATTTGGAGGCTTATTTAGAAAAAAAAAGGTTATCAAATTAATGGATTGGATGGAAAAAATGGAGTCTAGACAACATATAATTGAAACGCTTGGGCCAGGCAGAATTTTATGGTTAAATTTAATTCAATTAGATCAGTGGACCAAGAAATGGAAGAGGAGAAATGAGTATGATAGGGAATTTACTGGATTTGAAAAGAAAGTGCTCTCTAGAGAACTTGTAGAAGGGAACATCTCTTCAGGAGGTATAACAAAGGAGATATATAAAATGATTCAAAAAATTGAAGTGCAAAAAGATAATCTCAAGATGGTATGGGATATGGAATTTGGGGAGGAGACTTCGAATGAAGGGTGGAAAAATATTTGGGGCAGACACATATTAAGAAGCATGTCAGTAAGGATAAAATAAATTTTTTAGAAAATTATTTGGAGATGGTATTTGACTCCGGTAAGATTAAACAAAATAGATAGTAATTGTTCTCCATTGTGTTGGAGAGGATGTCAGGATCTTGGCACTTATGCTCTTATGTGGTGGAGTTGTAAAAGCGTACTGGATTTCTGGGACAAAATTTTTGTAGAAATTTCAGAAATTATTGGTAGTAATTTGGAGGTCTGTCTAAAACTAGCGTTATCAATAACGGAGAAACTTGTTTGTTCTCAAGAGATAAAGGAACTAATTGTAACTCTGTTAACCGCGGGGAGATTAATGATAGCAAGGAAATGGAAAGTTCAACATCAGTTTTCAATTATTGACTGGTATAAAGAGGTGTGGGATATCGCCTTAAATGATAAATTAACTTGTAGTATCAAATGTAAAAAGGGGCAATTGAAGAAAAATAATTTCAAGGATATTTGGAGACCATTCCTAGACTATGTTTTAGTGAAGGGAAAGGGGAGTAAGCCATGTCAAGATACGATGTATTTTTGGAATATTGAATAATAATGGATTATTATGTAGAAATTTTTTCTTGGCCCCATGGTGATAGGTGCACCTTAGTAGTTATATGTATGTGTTGTGGGGGGTTTTTTGTATTTGTTTTATATAATGTTTGAAATAAAGTTTTTTAAAAAATAAAAAAAAAATCTATTGCTTTGCACAGTACAAGAAAGTTTCTCGAATTAGAATACCTTAATTCAAATTATACCACCCCCACCCCTCAAGACTTGCCAAAGCCTTGAGGGCTTTATAAGCAATCAACACCTTGAATTGGGCCTGGAAAGGATGGGAGTCAGTGCAAATGGTATGATACTGGTGTTATATGATCATAATGCCCAGTTCTAGTCAGTACCATAGCTGCCATACTTTGTACTAACTGAAGTTTTCAGACCATCTTCAAGGGCAGCCCAACATACAACGCATTGCAGTAATCTAACTGGGAGGTTAGCAGGGCATGGATCACTAAAGCCAGACTGTCTCTATCCAGGTAGGGGCATAACTGGTATACTAGCCTAAGCTGGTAAAAGGCGCTCCATGCCACAGAAAACACTTGTGCTTCTAGTGATAAAGCTGAATCTACAAGCACCCCCGATAATCATGCCAAAACCTCATCGGTATTGTCAATACAGCAGACTGGCAGTGGCTCTCCAGGGTTTAAGGCAAAAGTTTTTTCTGCCCTACTTGGAGGTGCCAGGGATAGAACCTGGGACTGTCTACATGCAAAGCATGTGCTCTTCCACTGAGCTACTGTCCAGACCACTCCTTGATGTCTTGTATGTAGTCTCATTGTGCCCCGTGTTGAACACTTTTCTTCCCCTTCTAATATGTTCTTGAGAGGATGTTTTAGTTAAGTGGTAATTCTTTAGACATACTACAGCAGAAGACATAGGTCAGAGGTTTTAAAGCAGAGGTTGGATGGCCTGTAGCAGCAGATTTCCTGCATTGGCAGAGGGTTGGATTAAAAGACCTTTGAGGACCCTTCCTACTCTATGGTGCAGTTAGTTTTCTCCCTATATTGTCAAGGCCTCCAATTTAATTTGTCTGCCTTGTCCCCTGGGCAGGGATGCACAAACTGCTAGGATTCATCAGTAAGTATGGATTCTTACTTCTCAGACAAATATACAGTGGCACTAAAGTAAGTGTGTTCTATAAGCCCCAGTTTGATTTATTAAAAAAAAAAAGTTTTTTTTTTCAGTTGGACATACCAGTAAATGCAAAAGGACCTGTTGAGCTCTGGCTGATGGATCTGTTGAAAATGCAACAGTCTTCATTACATTGTGTAATTCGGGCAGCATTTTATCAGATTAGTGATCCGGGCTACCAGCTGCTGAATTTCCTCTATCATTTTCCAGCACAGGTAAGATGTTTGAAAAGCAGTTGAGGTTTAGCCATGAGGGACTGGACCTGCATACCAAAAACCAAACAAAAAACCTGCCAAGTTATGCACACTTTTCTGGGCTAAAATATATGCATTTGTGATAGTAAATACATTAGTAATAATGGACACGCCCACCCATGTTTAAGTTCCTTTGCTTCCCACTAATCTGCTTGGTGATGGATATATGTTGTATGTATAAAATTATAGTACAATAATCTCTCTGGCAGTCTGTGCCCTCCTCGGCTTCCCACACTTCAATTAAAGCCCAAGGGAAGATGTCATGAGGTAACCACCCCACCCACCTGGCTTTTTCAGATCAGGAAGTATGGGCAGCCAGGGAGAAAGGAAAACAAACAAAAAAACCACACACACACAGCATCCTCCTACACCTCACAGTGTTAAGGTGAGCTAGACTCAAAAACACCACCAAAAGAAATTCAAAAGAAATTGTAAAATGCCCTAAGAATGAGGCAAAAAACTCCCAGAAGCCTCTTTTATGGAGAAGAAAGTTCTGGGAATTTGGAGGACAGATTTTGGCACAGTACTATTTCGAAAGGCTGATTGCTTTTCCTCATGGAAACTTTTTGACAACCTTTCAAACTTGCTTTCTTGTGCCTTTTACTTTCACGGTACAGTCTGATCTGTAAAATAATGTGCAGTAACTCTTAACTGCTTTGCCTTGGAGTATTTCTTTTAAAAATATTATTAATTATTTTTGTGCTTCACTGTGGCAATATGGTAAAATAATGTACAGGTTTGCTTAGGGACATTTGAATGTATGTGAATATGATAGAAAAGAGGAACCATTGGAACTCTCTGATTTACTTGCTGCATACAAAGGAAAATCCATAGCAAAACCTCATTTGTTAATCATTTCAGTTAATCACTCTAAATTATAGTTTAAAACTGTGACCGTTGAGCAATTTGTTATGAACTGAAATGCACTATAAATGTTCATATGCATATTTTATTATTTGTTAAAATTATAGGTAGGGTTGCTGGGAATTCAAATGCTGTGGACACATGATTCAGAAGAAGCATTAAACAATGCAAAAGATGATAGGAAAATTATGTCAGTAACCAATCAGAAATTTCTGGATATTCTAAATACACTTATTGGCCAGACTACTCATGATCTTACCAAGTTTGATAGAGTGAAGTTTGAAACCCTCATTACCATTCATGTGCATCAGCGTGATATATTTGATGACTTGGTAAAGTATAAAAATTAATTTATGAAATTTTAATGTAGTTCATATCTAAGTTATGCTCTATACCCAGTATCATTGTTGGGCCTGGCTGGGATTTATTGGGTAAATACTGGTGTGTATATATAGGGAGAATTAACTGGAAGTGTAGTACAACAACAGCTATCCCCACATGGAGATAAAATGGAGAGGAGGAGGAGGATTATGTAAGCCGCCTTGGGTTCCTTGCAGGAAAAAAGGCGGGGTATAAATATAATAAATAAATAAATAAATAAATAAAGGAAAGAAAACAGTCTTATTCCATCTTCGGTAAGAACAGAAAATAAAGTTTACTCACAGATACAGCTTGCGCAGAAGCTGTAGAAATGTACATTTCTTATGTAGAAATGTATGTAGGTTCATCTCAGTTTCAAAGGAGTCTATTTATTGTTCTGTTGGGGTAGTGTCTTTGCAAAGGGCCCCAGGACAGGAGCTCTCTTACAGAGCTCTATGCTCATTCAGAGGCACAAGCTGGAAAAGAATTGGGAGGGACAAAAGGCAGGAAGAGGCATCAGATACCATAGAGTTCCCAATTAGCTATCTGGTTTTAACCCTTCCCTCCCTGGAAGTTTGCATGCAAAGTTACACTATATATCCAACAGGATTATGTGGGAGCGTCACAATCTCCAACCATAGCCAGGATGAAGAGATTGAATGCTCCTACTTCTATTTGAGGGATAGATTGTCTGAAGCCTCAAATTTTCATCATGAGTTTTATCATTACAGACCCTAATGGGCACAATCCTATGCTCTGCTGGCTGGGGAATGCTGGGAGTTGTAGGACTTTTTTCTGTCTAAACATGCATAGGATTGTGCCCTAAAAGTGCTTTTAAATTAGGGGCCCACCCAGCGGCTTGCTACCTTTAAAGGTCTCTAGACAGCCCTTTTGCCTTCAAAGTATCTTGTAGCAATTTAGTCTTATATCTATTACAGCCAGTACCAAGGCTAGAGGTGCCATTTCTGGTTTCAATATTAGAATATATGTGGGGGCTGGAGACAAACAGATTTCAAAGCAAGGGGTGAGAATCAGAATAGTCAGAAAGGCCTGCTCTTGGATATAGTCAAGATTAAATTGAAAGAAGCCACTGTATTTTAAGAGTGGGGTTTTTGTAGCTACTTTTTATACCTCATACAAAACAATGATATAGGTATTTCTGAGGAATAACCAGGACCAAATTAGGCATGATGTTAATTGTGTGTAAGCAGTTAAGATGCACCGTTCTTAAACAGCCATCGCAGGTAGGAGGCCAAGCAGGATCAGGTCCATGGCACATGGGGAGTGGGGTTTAATCCAATCGGAGGATCCCTCCTGCAGCTAATAGCAGTTTAGGGGGTATTTTTGTCAGGACTGTGGCATAAGGAAACGGTTGACTTTCTCTCTCTGTGCTGGGGTCCCAATCCTGTTTGGCCCCCTTGCGGTGGCTATTTGATTTTTTTAAACTATGCACATTAATTGATTACATGCAGTTTGACCATTATATTAGGTCTGGTATGAAAGTGGTGTTGCTGATTAAATGGTGTCCCTAGGCCAGGGGTTCCCCAGATGTTTTGGCCTACTGTTCCCATCATCCCTCACCATTGGCTATGCTGATGGTTATGACAATAACATGGCCGGTTATTTACTTTTATTGCTCTCACTACCACCTGGCTGTTAGTTCACTTTCTTCACTAACCCAGTGGCTGAGATATGGTAGCTCCAGGGTATTAGTTCACCCTATTTTAAACTATCCCTCTTCCAACTCTGTCACAAGTCTTCACTCACTCCCAGACAAACCCGAGCGGACAATCTGTCTGTGGGAGATAAACTCTGTTAAAATACCATTGCAGGTTATTGTGGTGTTTACGCTGGGTAGATATTGTTTATCTTGCTCTTAGCAGCTGTACCAAGTGATTAGGGGTGAGCTTCAGGATAGTAACAGTTATAAATCAGTCTCTTCAGTAACCCAACAAATGGTTCTTTATTTTCTAAAGTAAAACATTTCTTTAAACAGGAACAATCTCTTTTCCATAAAGGCAATAGTTTATGTTGAATTAACTTTATGACTCTTATCTGACTGATTGACTAGAACTCCCCTAACTCACTTCCCTCCAACTCACTTCTCTCTAACACTCTAACTCTCTAACTAACTCCTCTCACACACACAGGCACATATATACAGAGCTCCCCCTCCCATCAGAACTTTCTACAGGCGAGCCCCGATAGGTTGCTGGGCGCATCCACTCTGCCTGGCAACGCTAGATGTTAACCCTTTCATCACAATGGTGTTGTAGGCCAAAACATCTGGAGGGCCACAAGTTGCCCACCTCTACCTGAGACCATCAGACCATCCCTGCTGAAAGAAGACAAAACAAACTGCAGGCAATATAGTGTGGAGAAAGCAGAATGACCTCATTAGGATGTAACACTCTACTATCATTTAGTGTTACATTTCACAAGACTCGGGGCTCATCAGCTCCCCGCTCCTCTCTTCTCCAGCACGGCTCCAAGGAGGAGATTGGAAGTTTTTAGTAGGGCTGTGCACGGCCCCTCCGATCTGATTCCGATTACGATCTGTGTAATCGGGATCGGGCCCAATTATGATTCTGTCCGATCTGTATCTATCCTGATACGATTACGATTACACAGAATCGATTACGGTAACGGAATTGATTCCGTCTAGTTTTTTCCATAGACTTGCATTGGGGGGGGGAGTCTTTCACTTCTTCATTGTAAAAGATAGAAACATGAAACCTGGTGAGATTACAGATGTCCCTGAGCTGCTTATGCCCCCCAAATTTCATACACATGGGTCTTTTGGTTCCCCTGCAGCCCTCTCCCCCAAAACAGGAGATCTTTCACAGGGAACTTTTTTGGACTCTCTCTATCAGTCACTAATCTTTTCTTTTGGCATGCAAATTTCCCCAGCCACCTGGAGAACACATCCCTATTGGGCAGTCAGATTAGCAGCAACAGGGGCACCCCTTCTTTTAATAAACTCTAAGCACAGCAAGGATGCAGGAAAGCTGAGAAGCACCATAAAGAAAACAAGGTGGGACACAGACTAATTTGGGGCAGGCATTCCCCTTCTTCTACCCATTCCTCCAGACCAACAGACAGGCAGGCAGGTAGCCTAGACAAAGTGGGCAGTCACCCTAGAGAACCCAGGAAGGAGTCTGGCTTGTGTTGGGATTTGAAAATGGGACTAGAGCAACCTGAAATGAGATTCTAATGATTTAAAATGATATCTGAAAAAACTGGAAGCAAGTCCCCCCACACACACAATCCCCAAAAGTGCAGAGGCAAACACTCCCTCACTGCCACAAACTGTATGAACAAAAAACAAAAAAAAGGACTTTAATTGTCCTAAACTAAATCCTTAAAAAAGATTTTAAAAACTTAGGATATCTTAAAGCAGAGCCCAAGGCAACAAACAAACTCTCCTTCAGCGTCAGTCCCCCTTCCCCAAACTGGGGTCAGAAGAAAAGAAAAGTAAATGGATTTGTTTGTATTCGAAAATGAAGCTACTCCTAAATGAAATAATATTGAAGAACAAAACAAAAGAAATCCAAAAAGAGACACACACACACCAAAAATCATTCTTCTCTCCAAGAGCAAACTCGATCAAACTGATCCAAACACACATGGTCAGAGAAATAAAAGCAAACCATGAATCTCCCTTAGTCCTCCTCCAGCCAGCATTCCTATTGGAGAAATGCAACTTCCTCAGCAGCACCAATGGCTAATTGTGCTGCCAGTATTACTCTCCTCCCCCCCCTCATTCCATTCAGAAAGGGCGGGGAGGAGCTTCCTGGCAGCTCACCCAGATTGGATGTAATCGGCTGTAATGAAATGGAACCAATGACAGGTGATCTCATCTGATCTGGGTCTGGGTCAATCCAATTCAACTGTAATCAAAACGTAACCCGGATCAGGCCGATCCGATTCTGGTTCGAAACACGATTACATGCACAGCCCTAGTTTTTAGTGTCCCCCCTTTTTTTATACTAACCACAGTTTATAATTATGTCCAAACTGGCTCCAAAGTTTAATATAAAAGAGGGTTTTAAAGCTACATGCTCTTTAAAGCACAGGATATGTTACAGAGCCCATCAAGAGTCTACCTGACCATTGGTTTAGGAAGACTGGCAAGGATCCAGGTAGCCTCCCAAATTCAAAGCCCTACAATCTTTGCAAAAGTCAGCTGTGTATAAGTTTCAGGAATACTGGTGCAGAGATGCTACCCACATATGAAGTCTCTAACCTTCCTCTGGAACATCTCTGGGTGCCTCACAACCAGAAGCAAGATTACCCAAAACTGTCTACCGGACTCTACCTGCATTTCTAACAGGGAAAATAGTAAATCTGTACATTTTTAGCCCAAAACTGGCAGAAGCTTCTGATGGTAACTGGCAAGAGGTTCAGTGAAGGACTGCTGTCCGATAGGTCATTAAGGCCTCACAGAAGGATGATTGGAGGATGCATACAACAAAATTAATCAACGTGCTCAGATGCAAAAGTGGAAGAAGTGTGGTAACAAAGTTAATACAAAAGTTAAGTGCTCTTCACTAAAACAGAAGATTATTAGTATCAGAGGAATAGAAGTGTGGTGAGAATAATGTGAACTGTAATAGTGTGAACTCACTGTCATTTAAATTAATCAAATAATGCATTATACTTCTATAGCGTTGTGGTATAATTTCTGTTTCTTTTTCTGTTTTAAGGTTAAAATGCATATCAAATCAGTGACTGATTTTGAATGGTTAAAGCAGTCCAGATTTTATTTTAAGGAAGATGTTGATCAAACGTTGGTATCTATTACTGATGTTGATTTTGTTTATCAAAATGAATTCCTGGGATGCACAGATCGTCTGGTTATAACACCTTTAACAGACAGGTGGGAAGAATGGATTCATTCAATAATATACCAGCCTTCTTTATTTATTTAAATATTTTTATCCTGCTCCTTAGCCAAAAAAGGCTCCTGGAGCAGCTTATAATTACGGTACTCAGCAAAAAAGACATTCAGCCTTCGAGAATCTTATTATTCAAAAGTGGGTGCCTGATACTTTCTTACTACTGCTTCGGATTATGCACTGAATTTTATGTGTGTCCCCCATACAATGAGAGACTTGTGTATTACTGAGTTCAAAATGTAAAGTAAGAATCACCATATTGTATTTATACTCTCTCATGTGTACATAGTCTATACTGCAACTATCTGAATTTACATTTACAGATGCTATATTACTTTAGCTCAGGCTTTGGGAATGAACATGGGAGGAGCTCCAGCAGGACCTGCTGGTACTGGTAAAACAGAAACGACAAAAGACATGGGGAAAGCGTTGGGAAAATATGTAGTAGTATTTAACTGTTCAGATCAAATGGATTTCAGAGGACTGGGACGAATTTTTAAAGGTAAGACTTAGCTTACCGGACATAGTGGGAATGAATAATGAAATTAACAGCATTCAACATACCACTCATGCTCAATAGACATTTACGGCTTTTCTACATGAAGCTGTTAATCGCTGCATCTACTTTTGATTTTGTCGCAACATTGAGATCCAAGCTCTACACAAAGAGTTCCTCCTTTCCTGTTTTTCCACTACATAACCTCCAGGCGGTGCTGTGCTATAGCAGAATAGCTCAAATACACAAGGACAAACAGAGCCATTTTCCCCATTCTAATATAATATCCAATTTTTCCTGTTCTAACCCCCTCCCCCCCCCCAAAAAAAAACCTGGGAAAGTGCTCTGAAAAAACTGTAGCAAAACTGGAGGGTCATGACATCTTCTAAAGAGCCCGTAAAGAACCGTGAGTAAGGAATCACAAGTACACAAAAAATGCCTTGTGTAGGAAAGCTTTTAGTAGAAACAGTGGTTACTATTTAAAACATAATAGGTTGATTATACCTGTGTGTAAGGATTAGGGTTAAGGTTCAGGTTAGGGTTAGGGTTACAATAACGTGGATCCATGTGCATATCCCAGGGCCTGGAACTAGCTTAGACTGGGCAGTCAAGGTTAGTGGTCAATAAAAACACCCTCAGGGAACCGTTTGTGCATGCTGTCTCAATGTTTGGGGATTTTTTATTTATTTATTTATTATATTTATATCCCATCTTTTTTCCTGCAAGGAACCCAAGGCGGCTTACATTATCCTCCTCCTCCTCTCCATTTTATCCTCACAACAACCCTGTGAGGTAGGTTAGGCTGAGAGTCAGTGACTGGCCCAAAGTCACCCAGTGAGTTTCATGCCGAGCGGGGACTAGAACCCGGATCTCCCAAGTCCCAGTCCAACACTCTCACCACTAGGCTACACTGTCTTATACCTGTTTGTATGTATTAGGTTTAGGGTGCAGGTTAGGATTAAGAAATCTTGGGTCAGTGTGCATATCCCGGGGCCTGGAACTAGTTTAGATTGGGCAGACAAAGTTAGTGGTCAATAAGAACACCCTCAGGGATGCCTTTGGGCATGCTGTCTGAATGTATGGGGATTATACCTGTGTGTAAGGATAAGGATTAAGGTTCAGGTTAGGGTTAAGGTTAAGAAAACCAGGATCCGTGTGCATGTCCCAGGGCTTGGAACTAGCTTAGACTGGGCAGATAAGGTTGGTGGTCAACAAGAACACCCTCAGTGATGCCTTTCAGCATGTGATCTGAATGTATGCAGATTATACTTGTGCGTAAGGATTAGGGTTAAGGTTCAGGTTAGGGTTAAGAAAACCTGGGTCTGTGTGCATGTCCAGGGACCTGGAATTATCTTAGATTGCACAGACAAAGTTAGTGGTCAGTAAGAACAGCCTTATTGATGCCTTTGGGCATGCTTTCTGAATGTATGGGGATTATACCTGCATGTAATCCTATGCACATGTACTTGGAAGCAAGTCCAATTGAATTTAGTGGGACTTACTTTTGAGTAAACATGCATAGGATTGGACTCCCAGTATCAGATAAAGGAGAAATACAAGACAGAACAATAGTTTTGATGGAAGACTGAGAGGAGAAATGTAATCACAGTTTATAACGTTACATAAAATGCAGCTGAGTGCAACATGAGATTAAAATACAGTATACTGTAGTTGCAGAATATGATGCTGCTCTTCACCAAATGTTTATGGTTATAAGCAGTAACTTTTTTCATAATTAGAAATGTAATGCTCTAGTTATTATCATGACTTAGGAGGAAGTTCATTTTTTTAAATGGTCATAACTTTAGTACTTTTGCTTAAAAGATGAGAGAGAATATTCCAGTATCATGAAAAATTAAGAAAAAGAAATTCTATAGCTGTAGGATGTGCAGCACAGCATTTCAAAATGGTTTAGAAGTGAAGGTTTACTGATTAAATGACCCAGTGCTATGGCCACAGACTCTTGGACTACAATCCTATGCACACTTATCTGGGAGGAAGTCCCACTGAACTCCATGGGACTTCTGAATAGACATTTAAAGGATTGCATTGTTACAGTTCAAATTTCAGGTGTGTGTTAGCTTGACTGAAAACCAAATAGGATCTTACGTTGTGACTCCATCTGCCATGGTGAACATACAGGGGGTCTGGGGAAGTGTAAGGCCAATTTAAGATTAGGCCCAACATGGAGGTGGTTAAAAATGCTTCTGCATGGTGGTGCACCACATGGAGGCCGTGTAACATTTGAAATCGCCATTTGTGCATGCACAGTAGGTTGTTGAAGTGTGTGGTGGGGATGTGATAATCATAGTTCATGGGTATTCTACATGTCCCTTATAAAGCTTTGGGTCTGGGAGAGCACCTGTGGGGTCAAGTCCATAATTTGTCTAAAGTTCTTTTGCATATGAATGATGCAGCTGTCCAGGGACCTTGTAGAAATAGGTATGATTACGATATTCACTCTTCCTTCCACTCATATCTTATTCTACATAAATTCTAAATTCTGCTGTTTAAAATGTTATGCCTGAGCAACCAATATTGCTTCTAGACACCATACAAATGGCATTCAGAGTTAATGCTAACAATGGGTGACACCACTAGACTATTTGCAATCACTTTTCTATCACATCAATATAATACCTAGAGTTTCTTCTCTGGATATCATTCTAGAAGGGAGATATTGCCCAGATATTGTAGAAGCATGAAAAAGTTAACCACAAAAAGGATATAATCAGGGGAAAAAATCCATTTCCTATTTTAGGTCTTGCACAGTCTGGCTCCTGGGGATGCTTTGATGAATTTAACAGAATTGAATTACCGGTGTTGTCAGTAGCAGCTCAACAAATTTATATCATTTTGACAGCAAGAAAAGAAAGGAAAAAGCAGTTCATATTTTCCGATGGAGATGTTGTAGATTTAAACCCTGAGTTTGGAATTTTTTTGACAATGGTAAATTTATTAAGACAAGAGTATAAAGTTTTTAATTATTGATAGGAGAAAAATCAATTATACAACGTACATGAAAATAAATTACATGTGTGGTTAATTACTTTGTCTAGCATAGCAATGTATTTGCAAACATTAAATTTATACTTATTATAACATCCCACTGTTATTAGCTAATAATTTTTTTCTTTCCAAAATGAAATCCAAATATTTTTCCAAAATACAAACTACTAATTTTTCTTTTAAAGATTATAAGTGTAGATAAGCTAACCAGATATGAATGGCTTGGTTCATGAAGGAAATTGCCAGTCTTCTACTCAGACTGTGCTTGTTTATAGGTTCTGTAGCAAAATAGTTTTTTTTTACCCATATATGTTGCTTCAGAACTTTTACAAATAAAATCTTGGGTTGTTGCCCAACCAGAATGAGTGAGCCAGTGCAAATGCAATGTGCCACATTTAACAAATAGGGAGCCAGTCTTTGTGATGCACATCTACTATTCTATGATTCTATGATTCCATCTCCCATAGTATTTGATTGACATGACAGTCATTGCAGTAAAGGTTATCTGGAGTTTTCCCTCCACCCAGGATCAGAAACATGCTCTAACTGAGGTTTCACATCTGGTTAAACACGAGCCCAGTTAACTTTAACTCTGTTTAGTGTGGATGCTGACAAAAGGCTTAACTGCAGTTAACTTGGGGAGTGGGGAATTTGTTTTGTAAAAGGAAGGGGCTGAGGGGAAGAACATGTGTTCCTGAGGCTGGCTCCTGATAACCATGATTATGCCTGCACTACTGAGTGCCTTATTTTAAGGCTTAGGCAAACATTATGCAAAAAGACAGGCAGAGTGTTGGTCAGCTTATTCACGCAAAGTGGCTGTGAATGCACAGAAGGGCATGTGCAGGATCTAGCCTTTTCCCCAAGTATAGTGTTCCATGTGGATAAGGCTCCTGTGGTGTGCCTATGTTGAGTATTGGATTTGGGCAACAATCTTATCAGTTTTATTATTGGACAGCAGTTGCATAATTGGGAGGACAATTATGTCTCTCCAGTCATTTGGAGCTAGAAACTGTGGGCCAAACTTCATGTTTTGTTAAATGCATGATTGCATTTAACATGTCTGTATTTTATAAAATAGCAGGCATTTGGGGTGCGGAGGCGCACAATCAGGGCACTGAAGAGGAGAGTTTTAACTCTTTCCCCCATGGTTCTGTCCCAAGGAAAATCCACCCTAAAGTTGCTATTTGCTGCAGGAGAGAAGCTGCTATTGGCACCAACAGCAGCTTTGGTGGTGGTGGAAGGCAGGAGGAGAGGGATGTTTTCATCAGAAAAGTGGTGCCGGGAATGGGGAGGATAACCTTGCACCCTGTGTGCCATGGTCCCAATCCTTATCACACCTACCCCACAGCTGCTATTCAGAAAAAGACATATACATTAAATTTAACCGTGCATTTAACCCAATATGTAATTGGACCCTCAGCAGTGAATTCAGACAGATTGGGATGAAGCCTGTCCTCTTTTGCCTGGATCACAATTGCATGAAGATGAGATACCTTAGTACTGATTTAACTCATAATTGAATTAAAAAGAGGATATAGATACATGTCCTAATTTACAATATTTCACAAATACTCCAAATACTTTGTATAAAATTATCATGAAGTCTGTGCTTTTATTTGTAGAACCCTGGGTATGCTGGACGCCAGGAACTTCCAGAAAACCTGAAAATTCAATTTAGAACTGTTGCGATGATGGTTCCAGATAGACAGGTACTATTTATCAGTGTGCTTAATCCTTTAATCTTAGGTATATTAGGCAACATGCTTATGAAATGCATACCTTTTAAAGCACACACAACTGTTCGCTCTTTCTGCAACTCTTAAAAATTTTCTAATGTGAGTGAAATTCCTAATAATGTACTATTATTACCATTTCAGATCATCATGAGAGTGAAACTCGCAAGCTGTGGCTTTATTGAAAATGTCATATTGGCTCAGAAATTTTTTGTCCTTTATAAACTTTGTGAAGAGCAGCTTACTAAGCAGGTAATATTGTAGTACCAATTGGTAGCTATGGCCTCAAGGTAGTCTTAGCTAAAAAGCAGCAGCAAAAGCAGGATCGCTTGATTACTCAGAATAACTTGGAAGCCTGACCTGATTTTACATTTTGCTACTGCTACAAGATGCAAACCCTGAAATTAGTTATTTAGTTGCGAGATATTGTGCTGCTATGATTGACGTACGCCGGAGGTTGGTAAGCCCCATATAATAGGTTTGGAATTGCTTTTAACTAGAAATCCAGTCGTTTTATTTAAGAAACTTAGTATCTTAATCTTCTTTCTTGCTGTGTAATGGTTTTAAATTTAGTCAGATTAATGGTTTTAAATTCAGTTGTACTAGTTGTCTTATGGTTTTAAACTTCAGTTGCATTGGTTGTGCAATGGTTTTACTACCTTAGTTTTTTGTTCTCGCCTTGTGAGGACGAGCTCCAATACATTTACTTGTACAATTGCACTTTATATATTGTTTTCTCTCTGGGCTCCTTGTATGCAGAGAATATTTTTGTCAAGATGTGCTGCCCCAGCGTGTTCACAGATGACAAGAAGACTCAGGGTGTTCATCAGCAAAATCCTTTACTGAGGTTTTTAAGCATAATAGAACTATTTACAAAGCAGTTGCATAGAGCCCCATGCAACTGGCACAGTCAAGACTGAGAGCTGAAAGCTGACCACTGGCCAGCAGAAGAATAACGCAGCTCACAGATAAGCAGCTCACTGCCTAGGAATTTGTCCTTGAGCAAATTACATTAGCCTTGTATACTCACAGGTGCTCACAGCCAGGCTAACGTCTCAATTCTTTCTGCCACAAGGACAACTTAACACTTTCAGTACCTG
Organism: Shinisaurus crocodilurus; assembly: GCA_021292165.1. Taxonomy (NCBI): domain Eukaryota; kingdom Metazoa; phylum Chordata; class Lepidosauria; order Squamata; family Shinisauridae; genus Shinisaurus; species Shinisaurus crocodilurus. Next base: position 54,199,618 of record CM037879.1, on the reverse strand, counting down.
ACAATTTTAATATGTGCTGGTCTATGACCATAATAAAGGGTTGTTGTTGTTGTTGTTGTTGTTGTTGATTACTCAGATTAACTTGCAAGCCTGAGTCCTGGAAGTCTTTATAGGGGATTAGGTATATTTCCTAAACTGCTGTGGCATATTGCTGTGAAGAGACTTATTTGCTGGGTGTGGCTGATCCCCCTAGAAGAGCCATGCTGGATCAGACCACGGGTTCATCTAGTCCAGCATTCTGTTCATACAGTGGCGAACCAGCTGCCCACAGGATCCCACAAGCAGGATATGAGTGTAACAGCAACCTCTCATCCATATTCCCCGGCAACTGGTGTACATAGGCATACTGCCTGTGATATTGTATATAATGTTTATTTACGATCTACCGACCACACCAATATATATACACAATACAAACAAGATATACCAGCTCTCAGTTGTACACTCAGAATAAAAACATACAATAAAACAGAATCAGGCAAGCATAGAAGGCCCAGTCAGAATAGCAACATTCAAGAATTTTGCAACTTCCTTAGTGATTAAACTATTTGAGCCATCAAGCAAAATGGTCAAAAGAGACTCTAAAGATCGTCCAGGAAAGTTTGTGTGATCTGATGTATTAGAGTCTCTCTAGCCCCTCGATAGAAACTGCAGTTAAATAGAACATGCACAACAGATTCCACCTCCTCATTGTTGTAGGGGCAGCATCTATTTTTCACTGGGATTTTACTGTATCTGCCATCCAAAAGTTTGGAAGGGTAGAACATTAAATTGGGCTAAGGAGAATGCTCTCCTGTATTTAGGGATAGACAGCCACTCTAGATAGAGCATCCCATTTTTAGGATAAAGGCCCGACAAACCCAGTGACAGAGGGGAACTTGGGCCCTGGGCCGCTGCATGGAGCTCTTGAAAATTGATGTCAGTCAGTCTCTGCTTGACTAGAAATTTGGCTTTCTCCCAGGACAAGGATAGCAAATAGGAAGGAGACAGCCCAATTGAGGCAACCTTTTGCCTCACTGCTTTATTCCAAGCAGACACATAGGAATCTAACATTACCTGGGAAACAAAAGAATTTGGCTTAACCAAAAGCTGGCAACGAAGCCAGAAGTGAATAGAATGTATCCAAGCCAGACAATTAAGAGAAAGAACTTCCAATGGCCCCTACGTGGGAGCAGGGAGAAGGCTTGCGCGTGGGGGAGGAGAGAGGAGGCAGGCACCTGGTCAGGTGGGTCACGAGAAATGAGCCAATGGCTCAAAAGGGCGGGGACCCAGGTAATAGCTTATTTAAGCTCCTGGGTTCCCGCCTATATGTTTATTGGAGATCTGCGAAGGGCCCTGCTCGCTCTTTTATCGTGCAGGTGGGGGGGATTCGACTAAGCGATAGCTTGTCTCTCCCTGTGGCGGGAAGTGCGGGTTTAGGCAGGGACAATTAGGGTTATGGTGATCATCCAGTGGCACCTTTCAAGGTAACTGACGTTTACCCAAGGCTGCCCTCGCCAATGCCATGAGGCTTGGCACAAGGGAGATTGGGACGGCTTTGGGGTTTTACCTTTCTCACCTACTTTGGGAGCCTGGAGGCGCCAAAGTAAGGTGACGATGGTAAGGCCCTCCAGCTCCACATGGAGGGCAACTGGGCGGTGGCGGGCCATCCCGCCTCCGGTTCAGTTAGGATGCATTCGCCAAATATTGGTCTTTTTTCCCGGCCAAGGGCCGGGCTAGGTTAGAACCGCACTTCACCCTTCACAGATCTTCAATTCAATAAATGTGGCCCTGATTTGAAACCATATACCCTGTGTCTGCCTCTTCTTTATCTCGCCTTTACACGCGCAATTAAGGCCAGCTTCAAGATAAAGGGCAGCCTGTGATATTGGAATGGCTGTCAATCCTCAGGTCCTGGGTTCCAGACCCACTGCAGGCTCACACCCTGACACCACCGCCAGGTGTTGATATTATAGAGATCAAGTTTTACTCCTTTGCCTTTGTGTACATTTTCTGGATACCTTTTCTGATATTGGAAGGAATTGTCCATTGATAAATAATAAGCAACTATTTAGTTGACACATTCCACATACCTCTGGACTGCACATTCGGGACTGATAAGTAGCTACTCCTTATTCATAGCTATTCCATATTTATCAGGAAGGAAGTATTTAAATATCAGAAAATGAGTAGAGTTTAAGACTGGGGTATCAAATCCAGGATAATTGTGTGGCCTCTGAAAGCATACTGTATTTTGGAGAACTAGCATATTAACACATTTACTGGCTGGAAGTTATTCTTTTGGGGACGTTTCTCTTGCACAGATGATGAATAAATTGCCTTCATGATCACTTTAATTTGTATTGCGCTCATAGGCCCGCCATTACAGTCAATGGTAAACCCAAGAGACAAGGCCTTTTTAGTGGTGCCCCCATTTTGTGGAACTTCCTTCCATTGGTATACATTTCACCCCTACTAATTATTTTCCAGTGGGCCTTAAAGACTTTTTTTTTGTTCCAATTTGCTTTTAATTGGATTTTTGTAATTGCTTCTGATTTTATATTATGTTAATTTGTTTAAAATGTTTTATGTGGATTGCTGGTTTAGGTTGAGTTTATTTTATGCTGCTGTTTAAAATATTTTATACATCTGTTTTATATTTTTTTATTGTTATGCTGTTTTTGTGAGCCACTTTGAGAGGATCCCCCCCCCCGTAAGGTAACATAAAAATATCAAAATATATGCAAGTAAGTATTTAAGAGCATTGATATCATAGATCACTTTGAATATTCTTTTCATTTCCCTGAGTTGGATTTTGAGTTTTTGCAATTCATAAATATTGACAGTTCTGGACATGTCATGATGGAAGCAACAAATCTAGAGTCAACCCATTACTAGATAAGTAAAATTTGTCATTTTCATTTTTAGGTTCATTATGACTTTGGGTTGAGAAATATCCTTTCTGTGTTGAGGACTCTTGGATCTCAGAAGAGGGCAAGGCCAGATGACAGTGAAATGAGTACTGTCATGAGAGGGCTAAGGGACATGAACCTCTCTAAACTTGTAAGAATCTATCCATTTGCTAGGATTTTTTTCTGGACTATTATTGTTTCAAATTATGTTTTTTCTAATGAAAAAAGAAATGTAAGACATTCTAAAACTCGTTTTAGGAATTCAGATGTGGCAAGTATTCCTTGGCTGTGTTCGGATAACCAAATCCTGGCTTAATTAGAAGTCTTCATCTATAGTACCCAGTTTGCACATGATGGGAAGCTATGATTAGGTCTGGTTTCCTGATTTGTCCACTCACTGATGCAAAGTGATTCTAAGGCTGCAATCCTGTGCCTACTTACCTGGGAGTAAGGTCCATTGGGACTTACTTCTGAGTAAACATGCATAGGATTGATCTACATGACTGCAAACGTTGAAAGTTGGCCAGCCTTTCCATTGCTATTTCAAATCACACCAAATAATTGGAATTGCACCAAATGAGAGCCAGTGTGGCATAGTGGTGAGAGTGTTGGACTGGGACTCGGGAGACATCCGGGTTCTAGTCCCCGCTCAGCCATGAAACTCACTCACTGGGTGACTTTGGGCCAGTCACTGCCTCTCAGCCTAACCTACCTCACAGGGTTGTTGTGAGGATAAAATGGAGAGGAGGAGGATTATTATGTAAGCCGCCTTGGGTTCCTTGAAGGAAAAAAGGTGGGGTATAAATAAATAAATAAATAAATAAAGCTGGGGTGCCATTGCATTTTAATGAGGTATGTGGCTCTTAACCTACTTGCATAGTCTGTTGTGCATATACGTGTGGCTACTTGATTTGTATAAATAGATTTAACACAATCCAAAGAAAATTAGCAATGCTTAAGTCCCATTGAATTCACTAGGACTAGTTTGTCACAACTAATGCAAGTCCCATTTATTTCACTAGGCAGTGTGATTAATTTTATATGGTAAAATTAATTGGTAACCATATCTGCACTTCCATGAACTATGAAAGGCTTGGATTTTCTGTTGCTACCAATGAAATATACACGTTTGCATTTTTAAATGCTTTTTTAATTTTTATTTTTCAGGTAGATGAGGATGAGCCCCTGTTTCTTAGTCTTATCAATGACCTCTTTCCAGGGTTGGTGCTGGACAGCAATACATACATTGACCTTCAGGCAGCAGTCTCAAATCAGGTTGAAGAGGCAGGACTGATTAATCATCCACCTTGGAATCTTAAGCTTGTACAGGTATAGCAGAATACTTCTGAAGCTTTCAGGAACATAAAAGAACATAAAAATAAGCTGATAAAATATTACAATATGAATGTTATCACCAAACCATCTCGAGAGCCTTGGAATCAAACTCTCTCTCTGGGGACGCCCCCTCCCAAATAACCCAGGTATAAAATTATGTACCTTGTAGTGTGTATATGGTTCAGGAGCAGTGCCCAAGTGTCATTTCTCAGAACCCAGTACAAGCTTGTAAAACCTCCACTCCCTTTCTGCATGATATCCTGTCTTGAAAAATTGACTAAAAAGGACATCTGTTTTTTAAAAAAAATATGGAGGAATGATCAGTGTCCTCTTGCCTCTATAAGAACATAAGAAGAGCCATGCTGGATCAGACTAAGGGACCATCTAGTCCAGCAGTTCTGTTCACACAGTGGCCAACCAGCTGCCCACGGGATCCCACAAGCAGGACATGAGTGCAACAGCACCTTCCCGCCCATGTTCCCCGACAACTGGTGGGCATAGGCATACTGCAGATTTCAGCTGCAATCCTATAAACATTTACCTGGGAGTAAGTTCTCCCCTCACACAACTGGACACACCATATAGAATCATAGAATCATAGAATCATAGAAAAGTAGAGTTGGAAGGGGCCTACAAGGCCATCGAGTCCAACCCCCTGCTCAATGCAGGAATCTAGGTCAAAGCATCTCTGACAGATGTCTGTTCAGCTGCACCTTGAATGCCTCCAGAGTGGGAGAGCCCACAACCTCCCTAGGTAGTTGATTCCATTGTCTTATTGCTCTGACAGTCAGGAAATTTTTCCTGATGTTTAGGTGGAATCTAGGTTCCTGTAACTTGAGCCCATTATTCCGTGTCCTGCAAACTGGGATGACCGAGAAGAGATCTTTGCCCTCCTCTGTGTGACATCCCTTCAAATACTGGAAGAGTGCGATCATATCTCCCCTCAGTCTCCTCTTCTGAAGGCTAAACATGCCCAGTTCTTTCAGTCTCTCCTCATAGGGCCTTGTTTCCAGTCCCTTTATCATCCTTGTTGCCCTCCTCTGAACCCTCTCCAGTTTGTCTATGTCCTTCTTAAAGTGAGGTGCCCAGAACTGGACGCAGTACTCAAGATGAGGCCTAACCAGTGCCGAGTAAAGGGGAATTATCACTTCCCGCTATTTGGAAGCTATACTTCTGTTAATACAGCCCAAAATTGCATTTGCCTTCTTTGCAGCCACATCGCATTGCTGGCTCATATTCAGTTTGTGATCTACCACAATTCCAAGATCCTTCTCACTTGTAGTATTGTTGAGCCAAGTGTCCCCCATTCTGTAACTCTGCATTTGGTTTCCTCTCCCTAGGTGCAGCACTTGGCATTTATCCCTATTAAATTTCATTCTGTTGTTTTCGGCCCAGCGCTCCAGCCTATCGAGGTCACTTTGGATTTTGTTTCTGTCTTCCAGAGTATTAGCTGTTCCACCCAACTTTGTGTCATCTGCAAATTTGATATACACTCACAGTTACAGAGAAATAAGATTGCATGAATGCTGTCAAGAATTTAACCTAATTCCCCCCCCTCATGGTAATGGACTTGCTGCCAAAGCCAGGATCTCTGGTAAAATATACCAGTCCCCTCCATCCCTTCATGCTTGGGCCCTGCTCAGGAAGAAGTGCTTTATGAAAACAAGCCTAATAGAGCTTCCAGTGGAGTTTAAAATGTCGGCTTGACACTTCCACGGGATTGTGGGAGACCGGTGCGGTGTGAAATCCAGTCAAGAGGTTATCCTGGCTGGTTAATCTCCTCAGAATAAGAGGATGATTTAAGAGTGATTCCCAGCATATCTCTAAATGCTCTCTCTGTGAGTTATTTTGCAGTGGATTGGGCTGTTGCAGTTTCTCTCGGGGTGTGTGTGTAGAGAATGGGAGTATCCATCTTCACTCGCTGTCGCGTTTGGAGTTCTTTTTTTAAGAACCTGAAGATCGACAACTCAATTTCTTAAAAAATTATTGCTAATTAGGAACAAAGAGAAATTTTATCTACAATCAGGACTAAATACCCTTTTTTCTGGAATATTAAAAAGAAAATATGCTTTAAAAACTTCATAATGTGGAGATCAACAAATGTGCTTTGAAACGAGAAAGAATGAGGTATTGTAACTCTTTTTACTTTTGATTTTGGAAAAGTATAAAGCAGGAGTAGCTGTCTGTTAAATTTATACTGCGTCACAGGCAAGATGGCTACCCATGATTTGTGGCTGAAGTTAGCCGAATAGCTGATGGTTATATTTGAAGCATTAAAAAAAAAAAAAATGTCTGGGGAGGTTGGTGAAATCAGAAGTGTGGACTGTACAAATAACTCAAAAATTCCAGGATAATACAGAGGGTGACCGATCGTCTGTGAAGTTTGAACAGAACAGGGAGGACAAGGGGAAGATTGATATGCTGCGAGAGATAGCAACTGGAACTTCAAAAAGAGGCTTGATTTCGCAGGAGCAGGAAGAAAACTACACACAATCGCAGAAGAAAGACCTTGCCATTGAATCAGAAGGTGAAGATGTCTTCGGAAATGTAAGGGGAAGCCAGCCACGGAGAACTGGAAGGACGATTGCTGGGCTTCTTGGAGGAAGCCACTTACGGGGGCTTACAAGAAAAAAAATTGTGTTCTGTGGAACATGAGCCTGAAAAAGATTGTGAAAACTGTGTTTGATCAGGGGAAATGGTTTGCTAATTATTGGATGGAATAAACAGTTTGAGCCATGTTATGATAATTGCTGACTATTGGTGGCTGGGAGAGGTTCTTATGAAAGAAGTAAGAGGGTATAGTTCCCCAAATGGATTGGTGGGAGGAATTCAAATGGGAGAAATCTAAAGGGATCGCTGATAGTGATCCAAAGAGAACATTCATGAATCTGAACCTAAAGGGGTTGGTGAGAGGAACCCCTTTGAGAGAAAAGAGAACTTCACCTGTCGGAGGTAGTTTTTCTTTGTATTTTTCATTAATGTGGTGACTTTGATCCTGAAGGGGGCATACTTGGGAAGGATGGGATTAGAAAAAAGAATAGTTGCTGACTAAAATAAGGATAAGGTTTAATATTGAATCAGAATCTGAATAGTAATTGGTTATTGGTAAAAATGTATTGAGCCTGAATGAAACTTAGCATTGAGAATGAGTAATGGAAAGGAACCAACTAAATGTGGGCTAAAATTTGGGATGTGAAGTAATGTGGAGATGTGAAATTATTAAAAAAAATAATAAAATAAAAGCTAGGCTGTTTGTTTTTATAAATAGAGGGAAAGAAATAGAGATTTACATTAAATATAAGTAGAAATATTAAATATTGTTTAAGTAGAAGGATTTTTATCTATGTTTAGGAGTAAAGTGTTGTAAGGTTTCGAGGCTTTGTGTATTTGTGAGGTTGATAAATAAGGGGAATTTTATTTTATTATTTTTTTGCTTAAGAGAAAAAAGAATGTAATTTCTTTATAATTATAATATAGAATATTTGATGTTAATTATACTTGGTTGTGGAAAAATTGGAAGTCCTTTTTAGTTTAATGTTGTTGTTTTGTCTTTGTAGTGTATGTTTGTTTGGGTTTTGTTTTTTGTTTTTTTGGATTTTAAAATTCAAATAAAAAAATTACCAAAAAAAATATGAAAACAAGCCTAATAAAAATAATGTTTATGTCTCGAAATATCGTACTCTTTTCACTCCCACTCTCCCACTTTAGTTGTATGAAACATCCAAAGTACGCCATGGGTTGATGACACTTGGACCAAGTGGATCTGGAAAAACAATGGTTATAACTATGTTGATGAGGGCAATGACTGAGTGTGGATATCCTCACAGAGAAATGCGTATGAACCCAAAAGCTATTACTGCACCTCAGATGTTTGGTAAACTGGATACCGCAACTAATGACTGGACAGATGGAATCTTTTCTACGCTGTGGAGAAAAACTCTTAAAGCTAAGAAGGGTATGCCAAATATAGTGTGTTACTTGTAGTGGTTACAGCAGCACGATTACACTATATCAGTGTTCTGCTGAAAAGGATCTTCTGTTTGCAGATGCACTGATTTCTCTCTCTTGTTGTTTATCTCTCATAAATTCCTTTAATATAAAACTGCAGAACTACAGTAAACTTAGGCTGTTGTTTTTTAAAGTCCGTATTGTTCCATGAGGATAAGAGTTAGTAGCTGCAATACAGTACAAATATAAATAAATTTAGGACTTGAGACCTATTGATTTCAGTAGGGCTTAAGGATGTGCAATGTACACTCACATGGTGTTGCCTTTGCTGGACTGAATAATTTCAGACAACAGGTCAGAGATCACATTCATGTACGTACAAATCTAGTTTGTCTGGAAGAAAGCTTGGCTAGAACCCTGCCCCACATGACTATTCTGATTGTGTGCGTTGTTGTTATTGTTACTGTTGTTGTTATTTTTATTATTATTGAATGTTGGTTTTGATATGTAAGCCCTACCTCTTTATTTCCAGGTGAGAATATTTTTCTGGTTCTAGATGGCCCTGTTGATGCAATTTGGATTGAGAATCTGAATTCGGTGCTAGATGATAATAAGACTCTCACTTTAGCAAATGGTGATCGGATTCCAATGTCTCCTACTTGCAAATTGCTCTTTGAAGTGCACAACATTGAAAATGCTTCTCCTGCTACAGTTTCTAGAATGGGTATGGTGTATATCAGTTCTTCTGCCCTAACCTGGAGGCCAATATTGCAGGTACATTTTAACGGGGAGGATTACTTCGTCGTCTTAATATTTATTTTAAATTGTGCAGCATGTTTTATGCATACTCCTTGTCTGTCTGTCTGTCTGTCTGTCTGTCTTTTTTTAGGGTTGGCTAAAGACTCGTACGCCCCAAGAAGCTGACGTGCTTCTAGGCTTATATGATAAAGTGTTTGAAGCAGCATATACATACATGAAATTAAATCTTTCTCCAAAAATGGAGCTTTTGGAATGTAATTATATCATGCAGGTATATCCATTACTGTTGTCTCCGTTCTGATAAAAATGCACCATATCACTAAAGAAATAAAGATAGAAATTTTGCTTTCTTGGCAACCCTACTGTAAAATATTAGGTACCTTAAATACAGAACTGCTGTAGATGGGGGAAAATATTATGTGAACCAGCCCTTGATTTAATTGAAAATTGTATTTAAGTTTGATTAAGAAAAATAAACATTGTGTAATAATTTTTTTTTTCTTAAAAATATTTCCAGTCCATTAACCTTTTGGAAGGTTTGATACCCTCAAAGGAAGAAGGTGGTATTGTATGTTTGGGACATCTTCATAAATTATTCGTGTTTGGCCTGATGTGGAGTTTAGGTTCCCTCCTAGAGCTGGAAAGCAGGGATAAGTTGGAAGCCTTTTTAAGGAGCCATGAAAGCAAAGTAGATTTGCCAACAATCCCTAAAGGTGACCTACAGACAATGTATGAGTTTTATGTCAGTGATTGTGGTAAGTGAAAAAGCAGTGCAATGCTTCTTAATAATTCAGTTCAGATCCACAAGCCACCAATACTGATAGCCCTAATTGGCTATCTGAAATTAGGTGGTTGGTTACCAGGGAGAGGACTTTCGGAGTCATGGCACTCCACATATGGAATGCCCTCTTCAAAGAACCTCATCTGGCACTATTCTTGATGTCTCTTCAGTGCAAGGCAAATTATTTTTATTTGCCAAGGAATTCTAGCATGCTTTACTGATTGTCTAAGAGCACAATCCTATGGCCCTCTGACCTTGCCTGGAGGGCCATAGGAGTATTCGGAGCCCTAGCTCTGAGGTCCTCTGAGCTCGGAGCTGGGACTCCAAACATCAAGCCCTTGCCCTGCCCTCCTCACAGCCGGTGCAGAAAGACCCACGCTGGCTGCCTCTCCAAGGTTGCAAATTGTCCTCAGAGAGGAGGGAAAGGGGCATGCTGGGGGGGGGGGGTAGGGAGTGGAGGAGGCTGGGACCAATGGCTTATGCCATATCCAAACGGCGCCCCAGCCTCCTTCCCTCCCCCTCTGAAGAGCTTCATCTAGATGGCCGAAAACGGCTGTCTAGATGAAATACAGGGCATGAGGTGCGGTGGTGGTGAAGTTTGCCGCTGCCGTACCTCATGCCGTGCATTGGATGCACATAAGCCTCCAAGTTTGGAAGCTTACATGCACCGAGGGCAGGGCCTACTACAGGATTGAGCCCTTGCTGTATTTTCATGGGTTCTACTGGATTTTACTGATCACTGTCTTCTGCTTTGTGGTTTTGTATTGTGCATTTGTATGTTTGTTTATTAAATTTATATCCCAACTTCCTACCACAAATGATGTTCAAGGAGGCTTACAACAATAAAATACACAATTATAATCAAGACATAAAAGAAAGTCAGTTAAAAACACATCCAATAAAAACACATAAATAAGAAATAACAGGACCCACCAGATTAAAACCTACTTCAGAAACAAATGGTTCAGATGCCAAAAGCTTGTCTGAATAAAAATGAGTTTGCCTGCCAGCAGAAGGACAGCAGAGATGGCGCTCACCTGGCCTCCTTGGCAGGGAGTTCCATAGCCTGGGAACAGCTACTGAGGAAGCTTTCTCTCATGTTCTCTCTAAACATGTCTCTGATAGTGCCAGGGAGAGAGAAAGGCTTCTCCTGAAGATCATAAAACCAAGACAGGCTCATATGGGAGAATGCAGTCTTTTCAATAGCCTGGTCCCAGGTCCTGTAGGGCTTTATAGGTCATAACCAGCACTTCGAATTGTGCCTAGAAATGGATTGGTAGCCAGTGGGTTTTATTTTACTAGTTTTATTATTTTAAATTGTACACTACCTTGGAGTTTTGTACTGAGGAGTGGTTTTGAAATTCACCAACTATTCATACTCTGTTACTTTCTCTGACTATAACATTTAAAGTCTTGGAATTCATCTCTGAATAATGAACCATTGCTTATTTGAATGATTTTGCATAACATATGTTAGCTTTAACAGCTGGAGAGTAAATGGTCTTTAAGTATAAATGCTTAGAGTGCCCAATGAATGACCTCCTTAGTTCATCACTAATGTTGGTCATTAATGGCTGAGTTTTGCACATAAAGCCTAGTCCCCCAAAGAAGCAGAATTAGGGAACATGAAGCCCCATTCATGCTTATTTCTTCCCATTCTTCCATACATTACCATTGTGGAGCAGAATGGTTGTAGACAACATTTTACAGGATAACCCTTTCCAAGTGACTTCACTTCCACCATTTTCTTGTCTTCATATGATTCAAGGAACATTATTTTTGGTCTGCCAGCCTATTTTCTTGATTAGTTGGTGAATCAAAAGGACCTACCTAACAGTATTCTGTAGATTCATCTGAATGAGAGAATAATAGTCTGAGAAATTCCATGAATTCATCAAGGATTTTGATCCAATGTACTATAGATGCAACCGTTTCTATGCTGTCCCTTGTTCCCTAGGGAAGTATTTTGATCAACAGAGATAATTGTTGGAGAAGGAAAATAATCAGGACTCTCCCATCATTATTTTGCTCCTTTTAGGTGACTGGGAACACTGGAATAAAAAAGTTCAGGAATATATTTATCCAACAGACAGTATTCCTGAGTATGCTTCTATTCTGGTTCCAAATGTTGATAATGTCAGGACACAGTTTTTGATGGATACTATAGCAAAGCAACACAAAGTAAGTGCATATTTTCCTCTCAAATCATGAGTGCATAACTTTCTAAGCCCTATTTCATGAGCAGGCTTTAGCTTATGCAAGTCTGGATCCAAACATCTGTCTCTATTTTTCTAAAGGTTAGATTTCTTAGTTTTTATTACAATGCCTTGTAGTGTTAATAGATTCTATCTGCACTCAACCAAAAAGAGAGGTTACTTCAGCATCTAGAGTGCTTAACCAAAAAAGCATGAATCAATCCTAGCTGTGTGATGAACTGGTAATTATTGTATAAAAAGGGGATTGGCAATGATATAAAGAAGCAACATCAAAGAGATAGTGTTGCCCTTCCTACTTCTTTCTTTTCCAAGCAACTTGTATTGATATTTTTGCCACTGGCATTTGCCAGGGGCTGGGGCCTGAATAATACTTGAAAGCAAACAAGTGGAACGTGCAACAAAATGTTGCAGTGTGGAGCACTCCTGTTCAGGGTTCTAGCCACTCCATTCCATTCCCACTCCCCACCAGTTTTCTGTTTCATCCCCAGGAGTCAGCATTCCATGGCCACTGAGCATGCTCAGTCCCTTGGTCTATTTTCCCTCCATGTGGTGTTTCCCCCCTTCATTTTTGGGGTGGGAAGTGTGGTAGACACATTTGTGCCCAATCTGAACTTCATTCAATTATTTTATTTTTCCACTGATTTCTATGGGCAATGCTGGAGACAGCCCCAAATACTTTGCTGCCTGAGGCAAAGGACAAGGTAGTGTGATTCCATGTGCAAAAGCTGACCAGCAGTTGAGTCTTACTTCAACACTGGTGACAGGACAGTATCTTCCGCTGCACCTGAAGGCAGCACGGTAGCTTTAGGGTGTGCAGAGCAGGCAGCACATACAGCTCTATCCATTTCATGCCCATCAGCATCTGCCCCCTGAGGTGGCTGCCTCACTTTGCCTAGGGCTGGCCCTGGCCAGTTCTCTGTTCTGGCTCTGGGGACATTTTAAATAGTTTCTCAGTGTGAACCAGGAACTGGCCTATCCAAACAATGTTTCTTTCTACCCTTTTAAATATCTTTCTGTCCTCCCTTTCCAACCACTCCATTATATTTCCCCATCCCACCCAGTAGTCAGCTTTTCCCTTCTCACTCACTCACTCACTCACTCAAGTCAACACTGAGTTCTTAAGCAGCTGTTTGGAGGAGGCAGGATTCCCACCCCCTTAGGGTTTTCTTTCCTAAAGATTTTTTGTGTATCTGCTGCTACCTCTCTCATGTGTGTGGGTGGTGTGGTTTTGGCTTCAGCTTCATGAGCACAGGAAGACTTGAATCGGAAGTAAAAAGAATGATGACGATAAAAAGTAAACCAGCGTAATCACATTAAGATTTTTTTTTGCTTTTTCCCCCCCAATGATGTAACTTTATTATACAGTCTGAATGTGGTAATAACAGTCACAAAATTGTTGCAGGCAGTGTTGCTTATTGGTGAACAAGGAACAGCAAAGACCGTAATGATTAAAGGTTATTTAAAAAAATATGATCCTGAAGAACAGTTATCAAAATGTTTAAACTTTTCTTCAGCAACAGAACCTGGAATGTTTCAGGTAAATTGTAGGTTTTCTACATTATATGCTTGCACAAATATTTTAAATGATTTGGAATAATCTAAGTATAGACTCTGGTTTTGTTCTTAACTTTTGCTCTTGTTTGTAACAATGAGCTCCACACTACTCATGCTCCTAAATTATATGAGGAGTTGTGAATATCTTGCTTCAATTTGTTTTCTTAGATTGGGACACATATTTTAAGACCAATGGGGAAAACCTAGTAAGGATTTGTAAAATACTGTGGCTTTTACTTATTGTTTTTTTCATCTTGTTGTCCTAATTGTTAAGAGGACAATAGAAAGTTATGTGGACAAACGAATGGGCAGTACCTATGGACCTCCAGGGGGCAGGAGAATGACCATATTCATTGATGATATTAACATGCCGATTATTAATGAATGGGGAGATCAGGTAAAGTTCTAGCATTTGTACATCTTAACGCAGCTAAGTACTATAATGTTTTCAATACAAATATTTTTTAAAACACAAACTATCTAGTAGACTTCACCCCCCACATGTTGAAAATATTACCTACTTCTGTTTCATAAATGAATCTTTTAATTATTAGCAGCCCAATCCAGTTGTCTGCTTAGCAAGGCCACTCTAAGGGCCATTGCAGCAAAGCTGTAAGGCAGATTATAGTGTTGTACCAATAGAGAAAAACACTGAGAATGTTGTAGTTATGTAGCAACACCTATGTATTGTGTAAGTAAATATTTTGTAAGGTAGCTGTCTTTTTCTTTTTTAATTGCATGCATCAGGAAGCCCTCAGACAGTGCAACTTCACTAGTAGAGCTACACTGTGCAAGTCTTGAACAAGTCACATGTGGTTGTAGCACACACAGATTACATTGCTTTTGAAATGGGTAGGATTCCTATGCATGCGAGCAGTCTGTGAGCACATATGAGTGCATATGGATGTCTCGACTGCGACATAGATCTGTGATGGAGCCACAACAGCTGAGCCATACCCCAGTGTTGTTCAGTGTCTTAACAAGATGTTATTTCTTTGATGGCATTAAGAACATTGGGGTGGGGCACCAACTAGGAGGAAGGGCCATAGGTTAGTGGTAGAACACATGCTTTGCATGTAGAAGTTCTCAGGTTCAATCCCTGGCATCTCCAGGTAGGACTGGGAACAACCTTCCTCTGAAACCCTAGAATACCATTGCCAGTCATTGTAGACAATACCAAGCTAGATGGGCCAATGATCAAATCCATTATAAGGCAGCTTCATATGTTCCCTAATATTAAAAACTTTCTTTAAGTTCTTTCAGTTATGTATCATATTATTTTTGTTCTTGGAAATCAAGTAGTCTTAAAGATACTGGTTTCTTCTTGAAACATGACCAGGCCTGATTCCATCCAAAGAAATTTAGCCACAAGTCACTCCTACTGATTTCAATGGGACATAACCATATATATTGTCAAGCATAATTTTATTTTATATGGTGTCCTGTGCCAGACTCTAGAATAAAGTCAAAATATATTTGGCTAAATTAGCAGGATTGTATCTTTGCTGTTTTCTTTTCAATGGATGATTAATGTTTCTTTAAAAATTGCATAGGTGACAAATGAAATAGTGCGGCAAATGATGGAAATGGAAGGAATGTACAGCTTGGATAAACCTGGAGACTTTACTACAATCGTTGATGTGCAGTTAATAGCAGCAATGATTCACCCGGGAGGAGGTCGAAATGATATCCCACAGCGGTTAAAAAGGCAGTTTACTGTGTTTAACTGCACCCTGCCATCGAATGCATCCATAGACAAAATATTTGGTATTAGTTTTTTCTGTAACTTTCAAATGAATTTAACAGATTGCACCTGTGAATAATTTAAAATCTTTTTCTTCTCACTGCTGTATTCATAAGGTAACTACAGCCCCATGCATGTAAAACAGGCACAAGGAATCAAACTCTTTCTTGTTTCTGTCATACATTTGTTGTTGATTGTACCTCTTTTTATTTTAATTAATGGAATGAAGCACTAATATCATCATCAGGCGATCACTCGTGACCGAGTAAGATTGTCTTCCGGGATAAAAGGAGGAAATTCTAAAGAAGATTGTGTAGACTCTAGCGATGGGTCCGTAAGTGACTGTGGAGGCCAATTCTAGATCCACACAGCTTCCCACAGTGAGGACACAGGTTACCAGATAGAAGATGGTCCTGTAAAGGATTCATTTGACGTGCTTTTCGCTTAGCACGTTTCTCCCTTTCACCTTGCACTCGGGCTTCTTCAAAGTCCATGGAACCTTTGTGAAAGGCCAACCTCCATTTAGATCGTTCATGGGCCAGAGCTTCCCAGTTTTCGATGTTTATATTGCATTTTTTTAGATTAGCCTTATGAACATCTTTAAACCTCTTATATTGACCACCGATATTCCGCTTTCCATCCTTGAGTTGGGAGTAAAGTAACTGCTTTGGGAGGCGGCAGTCAGGCATTCGAACAACATGACCGGTCCACTGAAGTTGGCGTTGAAGGATCATTTTTTCAATGCTAGTAGTCTTTGCTTCTTCCAGTACACTGACATTTGTTCGCCTATCTTCCCAAGTAATTTGCAGGATTTTCCGGAGGCAACGTTGATGAAACCTTTCAAGGAGGTGGAAGTGACGTTTATAGATAGTCCATGTTTCGCAGGCATACAATAAAGTTGGTAATACAATGGCTTCATAAACCAGTGTTTTGGTCTTCTTACAAATATCCCGATCCTCGAACACTCTATGTTTCATTCGAGAAAATGCGGCACTTGCGGAGCTCAGACGATGCTGGATTTCACTGTCGATGTTAGCTGTAACAGAAAGATAGCTGCCAAGATAGAGAAAATGATCGACATTTTCCAGTATTGTCCCGCCAAGCTGGATAGATGGCATCACCAAAGGGTTGGCTTGCACTTGCTGATGAAGCACTTTGGTTTTTTTGATGTTAAGAGAAAGACCAAGTTTTTCGTATGCTTCTGCAAAAGCATTTAGGATAGTTTGGAGATCGTCCTCTGAATGTGCGGAGACCACATTATCATCAGCATACTGAAGTTCCACAACGGAGGTTGTAATTACCTTACTTTTTGCTTTCAGCCTGCTGAGATTAAAAAGCTTTCCATCTGTTCGATATATAATTCCCACACCGGTGGGAAGTTTCCCCTTGACAAGATGTAAAACCATGGCGATGAAAATGGCAAATAATGTTGGGGCGATAACACATCCCTGTTTAACACCTGATCCCACTTTAAATGGAGCACCATGAGAGCCGTTGTTGTCCAAAACCGTTGCCGTCATGTTGTCATGGAGAAGTCGCAAGATATTCACAAATTTATTGGGGCATCCAATTTTCATAAGGATAGTCCAGAGAGCTGTACGGTCTACAGTATCAAAGGCCTTAGCCAGATCGATAAATGCCATATAAAGGGGTTGATTTTGCTCCCGGCATTTTTCTTGGAGCTGACGTGCAGTAAAAATCATGTCTACTGTCCCTCTAGAGGGGCGGAAACCATATTGAGTTTCAGGGAGGATCTCTTCTGAAATAGATAGAAGACGGTTTGCGAGAATCCTAGCAAATATTTTACCTGCGGTTGCTAAGAGAGAAATGCCCCGATAGTTTCCACAGTCTGTTCTATCACCCTTCTTAAAGAGGGTGATAATTATGGCATCCCTGAAGTCTTCTGGGATCTCTTCTCTTATCCAGATTTTTTCGATGAGTTTATGAAGATGTTGTACAAGTTCGGGGCCCCCTTCTTTAAAGATTTCAGCAGGAATCCCATCTGGTCCACTAGCTTTGTTGTTCTTCATTTGATTAAGCACTAATATAATTCATTACTGTTAAGATAAACTAAAGCATTTTCCCTAGTAATACAACAACTTAAAAAAATATATAGCTAGAATCACCCTAATGCAAGGAAAACATCACACCAGGTCTTTATTAACCCTATATAACCTTTGTTCAGGGCTTAGGAGTTATACACTAAATTGATCTGGATATAATCCAAAATTTTAGCTGATAACAAATCTATGGAAAAATCTTAATTGTTTCCTAAAACAATAACTAAGGGTTGCTTCATTAAGAGCCCACGAGAAACTATTTCTGTTGGCATTGTACAATAATTTTTACAAATCTCTTTCTACATGATATGTGGCAGCCCGATCACTTGGAGAATCATACCGAAGCCACTGATGCAAAGTTGGTGTGGAGCAGGAGCGGGGTCTGTGTGGCCCTCCAGATGTTGTTGGACCAACTCTCATCAGCCCTAACCAGTGTTGCCAATAGTGAGGGATGATGGGAGTTGCAATCCAACAACATCTGGAGGCCCATGTATTCCCCATCTTTGTGTGGAGTGACTGTGCAATTGGGCCAGTGCAATACGAAGTTTCGAAATGTGATGGCCCTGCATGGAACTCTGCCCACATGGAAGTGCATTTCAACACCAACGTGATATTTTAGTGTTGTTTTCACCGCTTAGAGTATTTTGTTGGGAAGTGGTATATGAATTTATGAAATAAATAAACAATGTACATGTGTGGGTTGTATTGTATGATGTGCCCTCATGTTCTTATTTATTTATTTAGAGTGTTATAGCCCCCTTTTCACTCTTGCATCAAATTCCCAAAGTGAGTAACAGTAATAATATGAAACAAACAATTTAAAACAAAGTGTTTAAGGCAGTGGGGATGTTAAACAGCTAAGGGCGCAATCCTATGCATATTTAGATAGAAGGTCCTGCAACTCCCAGCATCCCTCCAGCTAGCCATACTGGCTAGGTAATGCTGGGAGTTGTAGGACTTTTTTCTGACTAAGCATGCATAGGATTGCGCCTACAAACAAACACAGACTTGAGATAAAACAGCAATTAAGCCCATTCCATATAAAATTGTACCAGGTCACCATTCAAATGAAATGCCCAGGCAAACAAAAAAGTCTCATCCTGGCAACTAAAACTTAATAATGAAGTTGCAAGTGAGTGTCCTTGGGGAGAGTTCCAGAAATGGAGCACCACCACCAGTTACCATCCACATCAAGTCCAAAGATAGGGGATAAGGGAAGGGACTCTGATGACAATCTTATAGTGTTTAACCTTGGAGAAACTCTGCATAGTGTACAACAGGGGTAGGCAACCTGGTGCCCTTTGGATCTTTTGGACTGCAACTCCCATTAGTCCCAGCTAGCATGGCCAGTGGCCAGGGATTATGGGAGTTGTAGTCCAAAACATTTGGAGGGTTGCTACCCCTGGGTACAGAGTGGAACATCTTCCCCTGTGCAAGGAGTAATAACAGCAAAGCATCTAAAACTCTGTCATACATAGCCTCTTGTTCAGATATGGGATGTCTGGAAACCTCTGAGCACATTTCTGCTTTAAACTATTTGTCATGAGCTAGATTTTCCCTTGTATAGTAAGCTATAACTTCCCTCATTTTAGATTTGTATTTTTAACCTATTTCTTTGTGAAGCTATATCACCCTGTTTTTCTGCATTTGTGTTCAAATCAATCCTTCAGCTAAGCTAAGTATTTATAGTCATATAGAGCTGAAAGAGAGAACTGTGAAGATTTAAACTCGCATGCATTCGCTGCAAGAAACCTATTCAATAAAATGTTTGACCTTTTTTCTATTTTTTTCTATCAAAACTGTAATTTCTAACTTGCCTGAAGTTAACTATGGTTATACATCCTTGCTGGAGCTGTATGCTTAGAGTTCAGCCCATCCTGAGAATATATAATTTTGGAATTGTTTTAAGATTAATAGTATACTATTATTTTTCAGGAATAATTGGCTGTGGATACTTCCATCCATGTAGAAATTTCAAGCCTGAAGTATGTGAAATGATAATGAAATTAGTATCAGCAGGCAGAATATTGTGGCAATGGACTAAGGTACAGAATACACTAATTGCTAGAAATATATTAGTTATTTAGAGGCATAAAGCTGAGGGCAGGGCCTGTGCCTTATTTTGATTAATACATTGTTCCTAGTTAATATAGATGCTCTAGAAATAGTCTTTCATCCACATGAAGGACAAGTCTGAAGTGACTGCAAGTCTCTAACTCTAGTTAGAGTAGGGAGAACCCCCTCCTATTTCCTGAGGACAACTTTCCCAAGTGTCTACCTAGAAGGAAATTCACATGTAAGAACCATTCCCCATTTAATCAGATGTGCCAAACCTAAAAAATCATTTTGCACTATTCCTCTTACTGATGCCAGTGACATTTTTGCATTGATTTTACTGAAAGAAACAGGAGGCCTAGGGGTAAATAAATACATGAATGCAGGTATATTTATTGTTTTACAGGTTAAAGCACATTTATTTATTTCTAGCTAGTATGGAAAGTTTTCAACAGAAAATACATGTTTTTTGCTTTAGGTGAAGATGTTGCCCACACCATCCAAATTCCATTATATCTTCAATCTGAGGGACCTTTCCAGAATTTGGCAAGGAATGTTAATTATGAAATCAGAGGAATGTACTGATGTCAGAACTCTAATGGCGCTCTTTAAAAATGAATGCACTAGAGTAATTGCCGACAGGTATGATATTTAGATCCTTTACTGAAGGCACACACTAGTTTATGCTTCCAAGTTTCAGGCTGTTCATAATTACTGTACTTTATTCCCTTTTCATTCATGGCCAAATCCTTGAGCAAAACAACAGTTAGAGCTTCCCACCCTGCACTTCCACCCTAAGGCAGCTTACATGGGAGTAAGTAGTCCAGATGTTGCCTTGTAGGAATAAGAACCTTTGCAAGACCTTGAAGGAGAGTATCTATGACCTTTTCTACATGAGGCATTTATTGTGCACTCGGGATTCTTTACTCACAGTTGTTTACGAGTTCTTTAGACACCATTGTGATCCTCCAGTTTCAGTTCTGTTTTTTAAGAGCACTTTCCCAGGTTTTTTTAGGCCAGGGAAAATGAAGTATTATTTCTAAAAGCAAAAGAAAATATATTTTCCTACTTATGTAATTGCGTTATTCTGTTATAGCACAGTGCCACCTAGAGGTTATGTAGTGGAAAAGCAGGAAATGAAAAGCTCTTTGTGTAGATCTCGGATCTCAATCCTGCGATGAAACTGAAAGTAGATACAGCGATTAACAGCTTTGTGCAGATCAGCTCTTCGTCAGCCTTCCCCATCCTGGGAAGGATGTGTTGGATGGCAAATCCCAGGATCCCCAATGGCCCTGCAGACTGGGGATGGTGGGAGTTGTAGTCCAACACCTCGTGTATGCTAGATTAGAGAAATTTTGTCTATGAGATGCCCTGTTGCTTTACATTAGAGCAGCTTACTCGATGTTCAGTATCCAGAAAGTCCTGGAGTGCTTCCAAATGGCTCCTAGCATTACCAGTCAAAAGGTATTGCGCAGCTATTCCATCTTTTCCTCCTTAATGGATCTTTTCTGGCAAGAAAAAAAGTGGAAGAAACAGTGGGAATACATCAGAAGTTTACACATTGAAGATGATGACATCTGGAACCCCTGTAAAATTCCATTAATGAGGCAAGGTGACTGGAATTACTGCTTCAGAAGTATTTGCACCTAGTTCTACAATGATGTGAATGTTTACTGAAATGCCTGTGTTTTCATTTAGTTAATGCTGTTATCTTAATCCACTGTTGGGGGGAAAACCCCATCACAATCCTTTGATAATCTTGTACCTTTTCAGCAGAATCTCTCTGCTCATTGTAACTGACGTGTGTTTTGCAGATTTGTCTGTGAAGATGATGAAGTTTGGTTTGACAGAAATTTTACTAGAGTAGTTGATGAACATGTGGATTCAGCATTAGTATCACAAATCGACCCTGAACCATATTTCGTAGATTTTTTGCGGGATATGCCTGAGCCAACTGGTGAAGAACCTGAAGATTTTGTGTTTGAGGCACCAAAAGTTTATGAATTGGTATTTAATTAATTAGTTGATTCTTAAGCCCTTCCCTGATACTTGGGTGGGTAATAACAACAATGTAATATAATGCATACTAAAACTATGTAAAATATATAACTGAAATACATACACAAGGATTGCATAAAATAATCCCATATATTGCTGGCAGTTACAAGACCTTTTCAATTATGCTGATATGTATCACTGCTAGATGATTTTCAGGGTTCAGATTGGATACACGTGGTTTTCACATGCAGAGAGAGCTCATCAAGGAGTATCTTTGCATGTCCTGCTGCACTTGGATAAAAAGAGAAGACTATTGTGAGGATCCTTTTATTTGCCCATAGAGACACTAATGAAATACAGGTCTTTAGATGTTAAAACTTGCACCCTGAATCGTAGAAAATGGAAGGTTGAAGGATATTGTAGATTGGGATAGGCAATGTTCTGGGAGCCACGTCAGACATATAGTAGTAGGCGATCACTCGTGACCGAGTAAGATTGTCTTCCAGGATAAAATTACAAAAAGAAAATTATAAAAAGAGGAAATTCTAAAAAAAATTGTGTAGACTCTAGCGATGGGTCCGTAAGTGACTGTGGAGGCCAATTCTAGATCCACACAGCTTCCCACAGTGAGGACACAGGTTACCAGATGGAAGATGGTCCTGTAAAGGATTCGTTTGACATGCTTTTTGCTTAGCACGTTTCTCCCTTTCACCTTGCACTCGGGCTTCTTCAAAGTCCATAGAACCTTTGTGAAAGGTCAAGCTCCAGTTAGATCGTTCATGGGCCAGAGCTTCCCAGTTTTTGATGTTTATATTGCATTTTTTTAGATTAGCCTTAAGAACATCTTTAAGTCAGACATATACCACGAGATCAAAGTTCACAGCTAATGTTCATGTTCTGTTATGTATGATTAACATAATTTGCATATTATTTTCAGGCCATGACAGATACTAAGGTACAGGAAGTAGACCTGCTGTACTTTCTCTGAAAGGTTGCCTATAAATGTGGGGGTGGGGAAGGGGAGGAAGCTAGACAGGAGCATATTAAGAATTAGAAAACCAACTAGTACAAATCTAAGGGCAATCCTTTGTCGACTCTTAGGGCTAAATAGCCCACAGCCACTGAAATAAGCAATCAAATGTCCACATTGCTCAAAACAGCTGCTGTGTATAGGTGGTGTGGGTGGGCTGCAGCACCAGAGCAAGGGAGCAGTATGTCAGTGAATCCAGTTCTGGGCAATGAGTCCTATGCCTCACTGCCATAATGCTTCTAGGGAAGGATATTTATTTATTACAAGTATTTTATTTAAGAAATACATTATCATCATCATCATCAGGCGATCACTCGTGACCGAGTAAGATTGTCTTCCAGGATAAAAAATTTACAAAAGGAAAAATTTTAAAAGCTAACAATGATATAACAAAAACATCAACACATGCAGCCTGCTTTACATTATTCATCACAGGTTCTGTACATAATTTAGGATTGGTGTCCCTGAACATACCCTTGTAGTATGCATTTTAAGCTCTGTTACAGCCACAAAAGGATCACTTTTTAATTATCCACCTTGCTAGTTATTACACCCTTCCAAAAATAGGACTGTGCACTTGGTGGATGCTGGTCTGTAGACCCTGCATTAATGTATGTAATGAAGGGGAACCACATTTCTAAGAATGAGTCCTGCTTGATTATTCCTCTGATCAATCTGTTATGTTGTGTTAGTTTTTCAGCAAGGGCCATCTTAGGGAAATATATTTATTTTAACAAAGTCTGTCTTTAGATGAATAACAGGGCAATCCTGTACATATCCACTCAGAAGTAGGGCCCATTGAGTGGGGCATACTCCCAGGTAAGTGTGTACTGTATAGGATTGCATATTAAATGTTCATTTCTAATCTGTGAACAGAATAAGTAAATTGAAATCTGTATGAGAAATTTACTTTTCAGTAGTTTAGTAAGTGGTTTGCCAAAAGATACATGGTTTGCTATATCCAAATGCCTTTTGAAATGTTTTTGTTAATTTATTGAAACTTTTTTTTAGTTTATTGAGACTTATTTTTTTCCTTTCAGATTCCAAGTTTAGATTTTTTATCTGACAAATTGCAGTTTTATCAGAAACAATATAATGAAGCTGTTAGAGGTGGAATCCTTGATTTGGTGTTTTTCAAAGATGCTATAACACATCTTGTTAAGGTCTGTGTGTTCATTTCACAACTTGGTCTTCATTTCAAATTTTTATATTTTGTTTATCACAAACATTTATATACTGCCTTAATAACTTCAGGGTGGTTTACAAAAATTAGAAACAAGTAAACAAGAACAAAACAAACAAAACTTGTGACAGCTAAAAGCTTAAGTAATAATTAGAGAGTTTAAAATATTTAAAATATTTCAAAATATATAGGTGAATACAGATGTACCTCCCTGGGGAACCACTACTGGAAAAAAAAACCCTCCTTTGTAGATGTAAGCCTTATCTCCATTGGATATGGTATTTGAAGAAGGGCATTATTCAATTACCTTAGTGTGGAGGAGGCACTCCTTTATGTTCTTGGGTCCCAAATCATTAAGGCTTTAAGGGTCAATGCTATGCATGTTTAGACAGAAAAAAAGTTCTGCAACTCCCAGCATTCCCCAACCATGTCTAAACATGCATAGGATTGTGCCCTAAAGGCAAATGGGCAGCTCAAGAAGTTGTGTTAAAACTTATAACAATGTATGCCACTGAAAATAATATCTGGAACTAGTCATATTTGAAGGAAATAATAGATTCACCAAATGAATATCTAAAACATATATATTCTGTTCAATTTCTCTAAATTGTGTTAGAATCACTATACCATTCTTTAACTGTTTTATAGAAAGTAGATTTTTTATCAATCTTAAAAACAGTTGTACAGACGGAAGAGGTACATAATGTCAACTGATTGGTATCATGCTATTAGTTAAGGACTGATCTGTATTATACCATTGTGAAAGCATGTGGGTGGTCCAATTACCTATAAAGTGCAGTAGCAAAAACTTATTTAAAAACAATTATAGTAGAGGCTTGAACTTCTCATTATGTAAGTGGTACAACTCTGTTGAAGTTGTGTAGTAAGAGTTATAGATCTCCTAAATACAGGGCATTGACACTCTATAATCCAGTTGTTGCTTCTGTAAAATCCTCATGTGAGCACTGTATAAGAGAGACTCTTAAGAACATAAGAAGAGCCATGCTGGATCAGACCAAGGGTCCATCTTGTCCAGCATTCTGTTTGCACAGTGACCAACCAGCTGCTTGTGAGAAACCCACATGTAGGACATGAGTGGAATAGCAGCCTCCCGCCTGTGTTCCCCAGCAACTAGTGCGCACATAGACATGCTGCCTCTGATACTGGAGGTAGCATATAGCCATCAGGACATGTAGCCATTGATAGTCTTATCCTCCATGAATTTGCCCAATCCCCTTTTAAAGCTATCCAAATTGGTGGCCACCACTACATCTGGTGGAAGTGAATTCCACAGTTTATGCGCTGAGTGAAGAAGTATTTCCTTTTATCTGTCCTGAATTTCCTACCAGTCAGCTTCATGGGATGACCCTGGGTTCTAGTATTATGGAAGAGGGATAAACATGTATCCTTATCCATCTCTTCCACTCTTGTATTCTCATGTGAAGATTTTTGCTTAAGTCGTATGCCACATGCAAGACATATTACTGTCCTATAAGAGAAATGTTTTCTTCTTTCATTCTTTCAACCAAGATCCACTAAGATTTGGCTAAACCAACCTTTCCCAACCCAGTTCCCTCCAGGTGTGCTAGGCTGCAGCTCCCATCATGGCCAGTGGCCATGCTAGCTGTGGAATTATGGGAGTTGCAATCCAACAGATCTGGAAAGTACCAGGTTGGAGAAGGCTGGATTAAACTATGGATTTGGGAACTGCTTTTTTAACAGCCCTTCCAAAAGTGTTTTTCAAAACGAGTTTTGGAATAATTACTTAACTTTGTTGACCTCTATAAATAGCTAAGCACAGCACTGTTATCTTCTTTTTCTGGTAATATAGATTTCACGAATAATTCGGACAGCATGTGGAAATGCTTTACTTGTAGGAGTTGGTGGTTCCGGAAAGCAGAGTCTTTCAAGGCTGGCCTCTTTTATAGCTGGATACAAAATATTTCAGATAACTTTAACTAGGTGAGAAAAATAATATATTTAAACAAGGGTTTGATGATTACTGTTTTCCCTGCAGAGCTAGAAGGATCTATCATTATATGACCTTATGGAAAATGAGACTGATGATAGGACTGGCCAGTCTGTCATCATGTCAATGACCTGTGCATATCCATGCATTTATGATCCCACTCAACCTATGTGATATGAGGATATGATGTGGATGATCACATGCACATTAAACACAGCTGTATCAAAATTCAGCAGAGTACTAAAGAGACAGATTGTAAGACTGAGGAGGTAATGGCCTGGATCCAAAGATCCCCAGGCGCATGCTGCCCCCCATGCCACATTGCATGCTTCTCTGGAGGGTTCTTCTCTGGAATGACCTAAACGGGGTGAGAGGCTTCAGCCAAGGTAGCCTGGTGGAACTGTTACAGATCTGGCCTTTGCTGAGTGTTTTCAAACTATAGTTGCAGTATTTAGGAAGCCTTTGACTGGCAGTTAAATACCATAGCTAATCAATACACTTCAAGCAAAGCATACACCAAAATTGTTTTAGGTGGATTCAATTTTGGTTTTGTACTAACAAGAATTAGTAAGGGAAAAATCTTTTGATCCATTTTTTATTTTTATTAGAAATGTAGCACCATATCAAAATATAGCTTGCAGAAAGTAACATAAACGCATTTCTTGTTAAACAGAGCATTGCTAAAGATTCTTAGTTCTTAATAGCTTAACAGGAAATAGAACTTCCTAAACATTTATAGTTTTTAGACTTTTAGTCAGCTTAAAAAGGAAAGATTTCATTTCAAGTACTGTACCAAGTTTCTCATTCAGTACTGAATCGGCTATTTAGTTGACAGGTTCACAGACTTGATGAACTTCTAATAAGAAGCTGTTCTAAAATCAGCACATGTTTATACCTTTTTGTGTAGAAATTACTTCATAGGTAATATTACCAACTGTCCCATAAATTAGGGCTCACAGTCCTAATTATTTTATTGTTATTAAATATTCCTAAAAATTTAAAACATACAAAAAAGGCTTACATGTGCAGCTTTTAGGCTAGATACGATCAATTCTAAATCATACCTTTGATTTCTTACTCCAAATTTGCTAATTAAACCTAAGTCTAAATTTTTGTAGACACCTATATATCAAATGCTTTGATTTGTATACCTTACACAATATTTTTTTCTCATTAGTTGATAAATGTAAACTTTAAGTACACTTTTGTACTTTTGACCTAGAATAACACAGTCTCACACCTGTTCATTACTCAAATAAAGCTTTGGCCCAAGTGATCGGGCTTTAACTCAGCATTTTCTCTTTGGATACTATCCAGGTCATCTTGACAAATATTTTTTTATGCCAGTTACCCAGAATTCATTGTGAACCTGCTTCTGTTTCTGTGTGTCTTCCCCTCAATACAGTTACTACTTTTTATTATTTACATTTTAACATTCTTAATCATTTATCATTAACATTTGGCATTTGCATTTCATAATAAGACATCCTATACTGTTTTAAAAGAGGCAGATTCGCAATTTTTCAATAGTCTTCCCAGCAAGTCCAATAAAGCAATATCAGCTATTTCCTAAAAATCCAGGACAGGATATGAGCGGTGTTACAATTACAGCAGGGGGGCTTCTTACCTTTTCTTCTTTATTTCCTTTATTTTTTTCTTTTAAAAAATACTTTTTAAATCAGGCAGCTTTGGCAGCAACAGAGCTCTAGCCACTGTGAGGAATTGTTCTAATCATTTCAGTGCTCATTTTGATCCAATTGGTGTGATTATTGACTGATAATACATTGGGACACTTGAGACTGGGATTTGGCATATACTCTGAGCCTAGGGAAGGGGGACCCTATGCTATTAAGTGTCTGAAAGCACGTGTGCAACAATGGGGAACATTGGGCGGTATCCCTAGGACGCTTACACCCCCGCCGATTCTTTTCCATCTGGCCGATTCTGTAGCACAAGTGGGTCCTGCCAACTACATTGAGCAAGTGCGACCCACCACTCATGCAAGGAAGCTTTAGCACTTCCTAGGGGAAGCCCCAAAATGAGCAGAAACACTGGTTTCTGGAAGAAGGGAGGTCGGCAGGTCACCCTCATGTGAGCTCCAAGCTTCCTCCTTCCAGAAATGAGTGTTTCCACTCATTTCAGGTTGCCCTAGAAGTGCTAAAGCACTGTTGCGCAAGTGGTGGGGTCCACTTGCACAATGCAATCAGTGGGTCAGAAGAGAATTGATGGGGGCGGAAGCATCCAAGTCATAGTTCAGTGGGAATGCTATCATAGCACCACTGACTCACAGATTATTCATTTTAGAATTGGTCAGTTTATAGAAAGATAAGTACAGTAGGCATCAATATAGCTGAAGAGTACATGATTTCTTGTTCCAGTTTCATTTATACCCTAGCACAACTCACCCGAGAGCAGTATGCTGCTGGTTCTGCTGTTGTTTGTATTGGTGGCTATTTGTGTAGACGTGTGCTAGCTCTAAATTATATCCACATGATCTGTTCATGGTTGCAACTCCTAAAAGGAGCAGTTCTTGCTGAATAGACCCTGATTTCCTCCCCACTAATTTTCACCAATGTAGATTACTGCTTCACTAAAGTTTGTAGGTGATGAATCTGTACTGCTTGTTAAGCTTGTTCCCCCCACCCCTTCTCCCAGGTCATACAACGTGACCAATCTAACAGATGATCTAAAGCTTTTATATAGAGTCGCTGGTGCTGAAGGAAAAGGAATCACATTTATTTTCACAGATAATGAAATAAAAGATGAGTCATTTCTGGAATTCCTTAATAATTTGCTGTCTTCTGGAGAGGTTAGAGTTTCAGATCAATACAGACTTTTAATATTATGCTACTATGATAATTATTAGAATTTTAACATGTCTTTCTATCCCCAAGGCTTAATAGGGTAGATTATAGCATATATATATAGATGTAGAAAAAGATAAACATAAATGTAGGGCTTTTCTACACAAGGCATTTATTGTGCACTTGTCAATGTATGCTTATAGATTTCATGGATCATAGAGTTGGAAGGAGCCTACAAGGCTATCGAGTCCAGTCCCCTGCTCAATGCAGGAAACTAGAGGAGAGGTCTCCCATCCAAGTAATAACCAGGCTTGACCCTGCTTAGCTTTCCACGCTCAAACAAGCTGAGCCAGCATAAGCCACAGGCCTGTATACAGGTTCTTTAGATGATGTCGTGACCCTCCAGTTTCGCTTCTCTGTCTAACCAGCACTTCGGGCGAATTTTTTTAGAGCAGGGAAAATAAGGCATTTAATTGTGAAAGCAAAAGAAAGTGTGGTTTTTCTTGTGTATTTGTGCTATTCCGCTATTCTGCAGTGGCACCTAAAGGTTATGTAATAGAAAATCAGGAAAGGAAACACTGCTTGTGTAGTGCTCGGATCTCAGTTCTGCGATGAAACCAAAAGTAGATACAGCAGATTAACAGCAGATTAACAGCCGACTAACAGCCTTGTGGAGAGAAGCTCTTACAGTCTGGAGATAAGCTAGGGATTCTTATGTTTTGTTCATCATTGATTTTTGTAGTAATTTATGGTGTGAGCACTGGGTATTCTGCAAACATTCTTACCTTTGTTGGGTTGAGGAAATATTTCAGGAACCACATGAACAATGACGTGCTGCATGTGCAGATCCCATCTCTGATCCAACAGCCAGAGTTATGTGCACAGAGCCCTTTTTTAGAAACTAAAATCCTAACAGCTGTTCTGGCAGTGGAACAGGGGGCTGCATTCAATTCCTCTCTTCTGTTCTCCCTTTTTTGCCAAACAGCAAATGGCAAAGTTTTAGCTTTTTTTAAAAAAAAATGGCTGCACGTTCACAGCCCCAGTTGCTCCAACCATGCTCCACTGAATTAGACACATCAGTTCAGAACCTTATCCAGAAGACAGATATGCGAACACAGACCTATAATTTACAGACTGTTGTGTTATAATGTTATTGGTAAATTAATTTTCTTTTTTCTATCAATTTTTCTTTTCTAATAAGATCTCCAATTTATTTCCACGAGATGAATTGGATGAAATAACTCAAGGATTGATATCTGTAATGAAAAAAGAGCTACCACGAGTTCCTCCTACTTTTGATAATCTTTATGAGTATTTTATATCACGGTCAAAGAAAAATCTTCATGTTGTTCTTTGCTTTTCTCCAGTGAGTTTCCTTTAAAAGCATTTCTACTTTCTTTGTGCATATTATGAGGTGGGGGGAAATCATTAAATATAATGAAGAATTCTAAAGATTTAAAAGTAAACAAATAATATTTTTTTATCAAAAGTGGGTTCCTCAGTGATAAATTTTTAATATCTAGCAAGTTTGACTCTGCAGTTCATCTTATGGGAATTGTTTTACTAACATTTCTTGGATAATCCATTTATGTATGTGAGCTACAAAACTGAGACATCTAGCCAGTGCATATTTAAGTATTACTGAAGTTCAGTGGGACTTATTTCCTTATAAGTGTGGATAGGATTGCAGGCCCAATTCCTTAATATATTCACAGATCTAAAAGAACCCATTACATTTTTGTCATAAGGCAGTACTGTGTAGAGTTATCTATTACCAAATATGCATATTTACAGTAATTTAGGATAATTTATCTGTGTATTTGGTTCTTCTCTTAACCTGTTTAATCATCAGATTTCTAATAATTTATATAATAACAAAGATATTGACACTCAGCATTATCTTTGGTAATTGTATAATTGTTTCAGGGCAATTACATTAGGAAAACATTAAAATATGCAACGTGATGACATTTGGGAGTACAAAGTGCAAATTACTTTAGTAATTTAGTACAATTACTAGAGATAATTCTCCAACCCTGCTAGGGGCATAGGCGTATGATGTAGACTTCCATACATACAACCCTAGCAGGGTGAACCAAGTCTAATTCAGCAGCTGGGGCACAGGCAAAGCGTTGAATTCAGCCCTCCCCTTTCCTTGCAAACAGGTGATAGGTTTAATTACTAATGATCTGAGAGACCCTGTGTGTGCACAACCCTTTAAATGCATACAGTTGGATGCCTGTGTGTGGGGGGAGTTAAAGTTGAAATGTTCCCATAAATAAGTTTGACCAGATACAATTTCACTTTCATGACATTCAAATTAATTTTTGTTGTTCTTGCTAGGTTGGTGAGAAGTTTCGTGCACGTTCTTTGAAATTTCCTGGTCTTATATCTGGCTGCACCATGGACTGGTTCACACAATGGCCCAAGGAAGCCCTTGTTGCTGTATCACATTATTTCTTGTCAGAATTTAACATTGTCTGTTCTCCTGAAGTGAAAGCACAAGTGGTAGAAACTATGGGCATTTTTCATGACCTAGTTTCAGAAAGCTGTGAGAATTATTTCCAAAGGTACTTTTCGCGAAATATGTGGTAATTCTGTCATTACTCAACTAAAGGATGATGTTTGTTACCGGAATAGATTATTACATATTTAATATATATTAAAACGTTTTTCCCAGTTATACCAGCCATGGAACTGGTTCATAGATAAATACAAAATGGATCATGAATAATTGTTGTACCAAATATGCCATATATAAAAGTATATTTATATGAAGATTGTGCCTGTAGTCCTATACACACTTACATGGAATAAGTCTCATTGAGCTCAGTGGGACTTATTTCTGAGTATGCATGTGTATGACTGCCCTGTTAGTAACTTTGTGACCTTTTCTCTTTTCTAATTACAATGAATTTTGGATTCCTCCTAATAGATAAAGAACAGTATCTGTATCTATGCCCATGAGTGAATGGGCATTTGTTGATAATCTGAGATGTGACAGGAGATAATATGTAACACAATGCTTTTGGTTTCAAGGGGATGAATGTTTATTTATTTCAAAGGCTACACTGTGTAAATTAATTTTACAACTAGCATTTACATTACGGTTGAAAGTGAAACCTAAGGCTTTTTTCATTGAGGTAATTGGATGAATGAAGTTGTACATATGTTTAGGATTGTATCAAATGATGGCATGATTATTTCGACCTTAGCCATTATCACTGTTCCACATTGCAGATACCGCCGAAGAGCTCATGTCACCCCCAAGTCTTATCTCTCTTTCATTAATGGCTACAAAGATGTTTATGCTGATAAACTAGCCAACATTAATGAACAAGCTGAGCGTATGCACATAGGTAAGATAAGATTATGTCTTTGGAATACCCTACCCAGAGAGGCTCACTTGGCACCCACTCTTATTTCCTTTCAGTGGCAGGCCATGACCTTCTTTATTTCCTCAGGCCTTTTACAGTGCAATCCTATGTAAAGGCAGGTTTCATTTCCAATTTGGCAGCAGTTTATGAATAGTAGACTGTCAGATCAAAGCAATGACAATTCTCAGCATTGTACATATTTACATCAGGCCTGTGGCTCATGCTGGCTCAGCTTGTCTGAGTGTGGAAAGCTAAGCAGGGTCAGGCTTGGTTATTACTTGGATGGGAGACCCCTCCTCTAGTTTCCTGCATTGAGCAGGGGGTTGGACCCGATGAGCTTGTAGGCCCCTTCCAACTCTATGATCTATGAAATCTATGAAATCATAGTAGATAGCTATTATGCATGTTTAGGTTTTATAGGATTTGGGCCATAAGACTCCATCACCCAAGCACTACTGCAGCAAGGATCACTGTAACTACTGGAATTGGAATATGATAAGTGCTTGCTGATTTGTGCCCATTCTTTAGTGGACAGATTTAGCTTTTTATATCCATAATATTGTCCTAATATGAGATATAAAGTATAGATAAATTCATTCCTCTGAATTTTGATCACTATTATAGGTCTTTCTAAGCTGATGGAGGCTAGTGAATCTGTTGCTAAACTCTCTCAGGACTTGGCAGTGAAAGAGAAGGAACTGGCTTTGGCTTCTGTAAAAGCCGACAAAGTGAGTACCACAGTACAATAATATCACATTAAATACACAGTAGGGATGCTCGAGGTTTTCATTCAGACTGTATTTTTAAGCAGAGTAACCTGATTCAAACTCTTTTAATCATTTTAATCATCTTAATCATCTTAATCTTGTAATTGTTTCTAATTCCATTATTGTAACTGCTGCTGCTAGCTCTGCTGTTTGTTTTTAATCTGTGGTTTTAAATTTTATATTTTATATTGTATTTTATTATTTTAACTGTTGTAAACCGCCCAGAGAGCTTCGGCTATTGGGCGGTATAAAAATGTATTAAATAAATAAATAATTTTTTTCTTCCAGGATTCTTCCCTATCTATGTATTTATAAGGAAAAATTCCCATATGTCTGAGATAAAAAATGGGAGAGGAGAATTTTTATGAACATTTTCCTCAGTAAATTGTTCAGGGATTGTTTCTAATAAAATGAGGCTGGACGTATTTGTCTATTCAGGAAGCATTGCCCTCAGCAGGCTTCATTTGCCCTCGCTTACATCATCATATTTACTACATTATTCCTGATAGGCTAGGATTACCCATGTGGAGTTCCAGAAGCACTGTCCTTATTCTGAACCAGCTTTGACCTCTGTGATACTAGCACATTAATTAGAATATGTAAAGTGCCAGGTTCTCTTCCCCACCCACACACCGTCTTTAAAAGCATAAGATTGCTTGGGAAAGTGGGGTAGCAGGAAAGGTTGGTTGATGGCAACCCCAGCACCCAAACTCCATTGGTGTTGTAGGTTTGGTCTGTTCCCATTCCATATTTTAGTTGTTTCACTGAAACCACATGACCTTGCCTATTTTTGATTATATAATAGGTGCTAGCAGAAGTGACAGTAAGTGCTGAGGCTTCAGCTAAAGTGAAAAATGAAGTTCAAGGTGTAAAAGACAAAGCACAAAAGATTGTAGATGAAATTGATTCAGAGAAAGTGGTAGCAGAGGCAAAGCTGGAGGCAGCTAGACCAGCATTAGAAGAAGCTGAAGCTGCTTTGAATGTGAGTGATTTTTTTGTTTCTTTTAATATTCAAAACTTGAAGTGAAGAAAGCACATGACAAGGAAATTAATGTAATGCAGCTAATGTACCGCTGCTGATCTGGCTATGTTGTAAGCACCTTGTGTAAATTCTTCTTTGAGTTTGTAGGTGCAAAGCTAGGAAATTTGTCGAACATGAACTTGGTTTGAAATCATCTTTGTGCTATCTGTTGTTTTACATTGTTTCCCTAAATGTTATTTCCTTCTTTCATGAATAGTTGCCTTATCTGAGGGGCACTGTGCATCATCATCAAATGTAATCTGAGGTTCATTAAGAATATTTGACTGTATCTGTTTTAAGAAATGTGCTTTTACTGTATTTTGGTAAGACTCTCTCATTCAAATTTCTGATGTCCCTACTGGAACCTTATGAAACGATGAAACCTTGTTTCATTAATTTACGTATAGTCTATTGCTTTGAGCAATGTGGTAAGTTAAATGCAGGGTGATGAGGTTTCCTAGTAAATCAGTGTTGTTGGTTTTTTTTTTTTTTTGCAGACTATCAAACCATCAGATATTGCGACAGTTCGAAAACTTGCCAAGCCGCCTCATCTGATCATGAGGATCATGGATTGTTGTCTGTTGCTATTCCAAAAGAAAATAGACTCAGTTACCATGGATCCAGAAAGGCCTTGCTTGAAACCATCCTGGGGGGAGTCCTTGAAAGTAAATAATATTTCCAAGTGCTTTAATATTGAAAAATGGCTTGGATCCAACAGAGTCCTAACATTAGCAAAAAACACTTGCTTGGACAAAGAGGGATTCCCCAATTTTCGCCACTTCACTTCTCCAATTGCAGGCCCCTGCTCTGGAACATCAAACACTGTTCCAGAGGGTCCCTTGACCCTCACAAGTGGATTTTTGGGGATTCAGGAGGCTGCAGCAGGAAGCTTGGTACAGGAAAGCCCTATTCCATGAGTGGAATTATGTTCACTGTTCTTTGGATCCCAGACTATAATATTTTTTATCTAGTAACCCTTGTACTAAATAGGAACATACATAAATAAAAAGTGGTCTGAAAGCATTGCTTATCTTCCACCTGTACTTACAGACATCTGGGCCTAGCCCATGCATGAGTGGGTGAGATTATGGGAATGCCATATATGTTAATCCTAGCTCTTTAGGAAGAATAGCAAATAAATATAATAAATAATTAGATTAGTCACATAGTCTTGAATCCCAGCAGGTTTCTACACTCCATCAATTTTCCTCTATCCTCCTTGAACCAGGGATGGGCAACTTTGGGAGGTCTGTGAGCCATTTTTGCCCCCCAGATCCCATTCATGCCCCCCCCCCATGCATACTGTGAAAATAACATAAAAACAAAATATTTATTTTTAAAACTGTGTCCATAATGGTCATAGAGCACCTATATTGTGACTCTTTTAGCACTCCATAGTCCCTATGGATGCCTTCCCACCACACTCCAGAATTTTGTTTGATGATGATGATGATGATGATGATGATGATGATGATGATGATTTTGGGGGGTCCATCCCTGCTTTAAACCAGTTCTTTAATTCTTCACATTTTTCACTTCAACCTGTGCTATTATCCCCAAATTTCACTAACTCCCCAATTCTGTAGCTTGCTATTCCCCAGAATCCCATGTGGTACAACTTCCAGTGAATGAACTGAGGTTGATGGAGCAGGTATATGAGGTGGCCAGAAAATACTGCTTAGAAATAGCCTACACATTTGATCAATTCATTAGTGTTTCTTACCACCACATAACATTTGAAGGTAAAGCTCCTAAGGGTCGGCTACTGCTGGTCATTAGCTTCATTCCACTTCTTTGATAGAATTTAAAAACAATTGAAGGAAAGAAGAAATATATATATAAAATGAAGTTTGTCCTCAGAAAATTATTACAACTGGAAAAGTGATAACAGAAAAATTAAATTGTGTCTAAAGATGCTGTGGGTTTTTTTGCCTGTCTATTTGCAGCTAATGAGTGGACCATTTCTGCAGAGTCTCCAGCAGTTTGCCAAAGATACAATCAATGAAGAGATGGTAGAATTACTGCAGCCTTATTTTCAAATGGAGGATTATACTTTTGAGAATGGTAAAAAAGTCTGTGGTAATGTGGCAGGGCTCCTTTCTTGGACATTGGCCATGGCAACATTTTATAGCATAAACCGAGAAGTATTACCTCTTAAGGTATGTGACAAGATTTAGTTTTCTATACATTCTAGTTACTGGGAGGAAAAATAAGTGTTTATTTATTTTTTTGAAATATTTTTGTGCCCTTCCTCAGCCAAAAAGGCTTCCAGAGCAGCTTATATTCAACTAAACAAGGCAGTTCCTGCCCACAGGCTTACAATCTAAAAAGATACAATGCTCAAGGAAAAATGAATGGGGAAGGAAGGGGGGATTACTTATTATTCGAGGGCAACAAGCCACCCCAACAACCCACTGCTTGTTGTTAGGATTGTTGTACCCACAATGGGTTGTGTCATCCAAACCCAGGTAACCCCATCATGAATTGTGGGCGACCCTTGCCACTCTTGCCGAGCTAACCCAAGCCACCTCCAGTGCCAGCTGCCCCACTGATGCCCAAGCAGCATGGTGGAGTGACTATCACTGGCTCGATGCCACCTGCCGTGATTGTGAGCCCTTTTGCGTTCGTTGCGGCTTTCTTCTCCCTTTTACCCTTCCCCCCCTGGAGATTGCTTTTCGCGATCTCTGATTTGACAGCTAGTGACAGCTCCTTCAAAGTGCCCAAGCAGCATATTGGAGGGGCTGTCACTGGCTCATCACGCCCCCCTTTTTTTAGCACAAGAAATTTGCGCAAATGTTTTTGAACATTTTTAAATTAATTTTTTAGTCAGACTTGTGCAGGTGCGCAGTTGCACAAGTCTGAAATGGCAAGCCTTGCCTGGGCAATGTCCTGGGGGTGTGTGTGCTGTCAAAGTACAGCAAGCACCCACCATGGGCATTGACCCAGAGAGACTGCAAACAGCTCCATTTTTCACTTTGCTTTCTCTTGACAGCTGTCAAAATGCAAGCTGTCAAGAGAAACCAAATCCACGAGATATCTTTGTTCACGAACGGGGTGGCCAGTAGATCACCCCCTTCACAGTGAGATCCTCTAGGCTTTTTTTGTCTTGCACTTTTCCAGCCTTTCCCGAGATTAGGTGCTCAGGAAAGTGGAAAAGATGGCTTTTACGGGAACACAGAGCTTTGACAGCTAGCTGTCAAAACTCCGATAACTTTTAAAAGGTTTTTATTGACAGGGATAGCAGCGAATGAAAAGGGGTAGTGATCGGAGCAGGGAGGAAGAAACAATATGGGTTCTGCCACAAAAGACACTAGGATACCGGCTGGAGGACTGAGGGGAAAGGAGGGGGAGAACTACCCACAGTGAGCCCAGTTGTCTGTCAGGCGCACTGTGGGTTGTTCTGTGAACAACCAACCTACCATGGCTTATTTGCAGGGTGGCTTAGCTTGTTGTGCAAACCTGCCCACAGCAGTGACTTCTAAATTTGATTGACAGTATTATGTGATACATTTCATTTTCCTGCAAGTGTGGATTGTACTTGCTGAAGCCAGAACGAAGGAATATTCTAAACTGTAAGACCAACAAATTTAGCCAGTTGCCATGAAAGCAACATGCAGGAGATCATTTAGGGTCTCCTGCTGTCTCATCTAGTTGCGTCCTTAGTTCCTCTTTGCCAGGGAGAGAAAATCTAAGTAGCATTTTCTGAGACTGATCCCTTTTTTG
Organism: Shinisaurus crocodilurus; assembly: GCA_021292165.1. Taxonomy (NCBI): domain Eukaryota; kingdom Metazoa; phylum Chordata; class Lepidosauria; order Squamata; family Shinisauridae; genus Shinisaurus; species Shinisaurus crocodilurus. Next base: position 54,162,403 of record CM037879.1, on the reverse strand, counting down.
AATGTTTTCCCATAAGTTAGCTAGCTGGTTTATCTAGTTAGTATTCATTTGCCTACTTTGTATTCTTTCCGGCGCCAGGTGAAGACCTTTCTGTTCTCCCAGGCATTTTAATCATTTTTAATCATATTAATCATTTTAATCATTTTAGTCTTAAAGTTGTTTTTAATTCCATTATTATAACTGCTGCTGCTAGCTCTGCTGTTTGTTTTTAATCTGTGGTTTTAAATTTTATATTTTATATTGTATTTTATTATTTTAACTGTTGTAAACCGCCCAGAGAGCTTCGGCTATTGGGTGGTATAAAAATGTATTAAATAAAATAAAATAAATTTGCCTCCCCAGTCACATTTTTTTTTGTTAGCTAAAAATAGGAAAATTTATACAGTATGCAGCTTGTGGAAGACATAACAAAATTTTGGAAAACTTATAGCTTCATTTTTCAATTTCAGACTAATTTGGCAAAACAAGAAGGACGTTTGAAAGTGGCAAATGCAGAATTAGGGAAGGCTCAGGAATTACTAGATGAGAAGCAAGCAGAGCTGGATAAAGTGCAAGCAAAGTTTGATGCAGCTATGAAAGAGAAGATGGTAAAACAAGACAATATTATTGTTAATTAATATTGTTAATTAGAAGTATATGGGTTGTTTTGTTTGTTTACTAGTCACCACCTTATCTTGAATATTTTCTTGGGGCAAGGCTGAGGAAATGGTGGTTCTCTTGCTTCTGGTGCACTTTGGACACTTTTGCATTCCTGGATCCATGCCAGTCAAGCTTCTCTCATGGATGTGTTACCAAAACATTGCTTCTTGCCCTAGTTGACAGTCTACACAGATTTCTACAGGAGAGACAATAGGCTTTTTACCCTAGCCACTTAAGGGCTAGGCAGATTAGGTATAACATTTAAAGTAAACCATGAATATTATACTGCTGTGACTCAGTCCACCAAAACCAGGAGGAGTCCCAGGACAATCCACAGAATTGCTTAGTAGGGACCTTATTTAGGCTTGGGTAGGAGCAACCTGGAGACTGAATAGTTTCTCTTCTTTAATGAAACCCAGACACACAGGAAAATGGAGAGAAAGCCATGAGAACCTGGGAGTCGCTTCATTCATTGGATTGTGTTATTCTCTTCCTCAGACAGCACTCTGTGTCCTTCTTCGCAAGGCTGATGAGTGGGTTTGACACTCTGGCAGCCTTACACATCTGTACCTTCCCACTTCTGACGGTGCACACTCTCTGCTGGCTGGGAAGGACTCCAGGATCACACACTTCAGCACTTCCCCTAATTGGCCCAAGTCACCAACCTCAGGAAATGAAATAGGGGTCCAAATTTTAGCCAGGCCAAAAATAGAGGTCACCACTGGTAGGGATGTAGCCAAGCAGCCCGTCAGACAGGAGCAAGGCCCAAACTGGGCCTGCTCGCGTCCGATGGGCTGCTCGGCCACCCGCGTGGGCTTACCTGCCGGCTCTGCGGAGAGCCTGCCTCCCTGTCCGCTGGTCCCATCGCATCACTTCTGGCGTGGAGGAAGTGACGCGACGGGACCCTGCTCCGTCGCACTGGACCCCCGCGCTCTGTTTTTGGCGCGGGAAACCAGGGCAACAGGGCTGTTTAAGCCCTGTTGCCCTGGTTCTTCCCGCCAAAACAGAGCGCGGGTGGGGGTCCAGCGCGCCGGAGCAGTGGCTCTGGCAGCGGCGGAGGCGGCGTGGACAAGGTAGGCTGCGGGGGGGGGTCCGCCGGCGGTGGCAGTGGCGGCGGTGGCTCGGGCGGCACGGAGAACGCTCCGCGCCGCTCTGAAGAGCGAGATCGGGCCGCCGCCGCGGAGGGCAGACCCAGGAGCAAGCCACGAGCCGACTCAAGGCTCGGCCCCACCACTAGCAGGACCCTGCCCCTCCTCTTGTCCCTGATCTCACACTGTGCCACCACACAAGGGACACGTTGTGCTGGGTTTCAAGTTCTGCTGGGTTTCTGGACAGGATTCTTTTGGCACCGGGTAGCCAAGACACTTGGAGCACCTTGGCAGCTCAGTGTCAAAACAGCAGCCTCCAGCTGTCCTCTTGTCAGAATCCGCTCCTCCAGGGTAGCGCCACAGCGCCACCTGGTGGCAACGCTACCTCCCTGCAGGAGCGAGCCCAGGGGTTGTAGGCACTCGCAGGGTGTAGCCTCCTGCTCCTGGCTGCTTTCAGGCCAGCTAACGCAGCCCAGCTGGAAGCAGCCTGAAAGACCTATATAAGGGCTGCAGTTTGCCTCCAACCTTTGCCTCAGCAACACACGCCTCTGTGTTGTCTGCAGCCGGTTCCTGCTTCCAGTAGCCAACCTTGCTTTGCCTTGCCTGGTGTTGACCCGTGACCGCTCTCGACCTACGCTCCTGCCTCTGGCCCTTGCTCTGCCTGGTACGTGTTTTTGACTCTGTTTATTCTTGGACTTGTCTCTCTGCCTCTGACCCTTGCCTGGACTCTGCTTGACTCGCCTTCTGCCTCTGGCCCCTGTTTGTACTCTGTTGCTCTAACCCGTGCTGGACCTTCTGCCTATTTCCTGGACTTGCCTTCTGCCTCTGGCCCCTGTTTGGACTCTGTTGCCCGGAACCCGTGCCAAACCTTGGGCCTACTGTTGACCTCCGCCTCCATCTTCCCTGGCCCCAGCGTTCCAGCCCGGAACCCTTGCCGCCCACGCCCCGGACCTTACAGTTTGCTGTGGCCAACCCACGCCCCGACCAGGGACAAGATGGATGGCGCTTTGCCAGGAGACCTTGCATGGAGCACTCCATGCCTTGCAAGCACAAATGACTGCACTGCAGACGGAGCTGCATGTCCTGCGCACTTCTCCTGCTGCAGCACCCCCAGCACCCCGCCGAGCCCCAGTTGCTCTGCTGCCTGAGCACTTCCAGGGGGATTCGAAGGCCCTTCGAGGGTTCGTGAACCAGTGCCGGCTGCTCTTCAAACCTGTCCAGAAGCCTACCCTACGCAGCGGAGCCGAATCTGCCTGATGGTGAACTTGCTCGGGCCCTGCCCTGCCCTGGGTTTCTCCACTATTGGAGGCTGATGACCCACTGCTCGGAAACCTCAACCATTTCATCCTGGCCCTGGAGGGCATGTTTGGTCCCGCCAATCGGGTGCACTCCGCCGATCTGGCCTGCAGGCCCTCAAACAGGGACTCCGTTCGGTGGCGGAATACGTGGCCGAGTTCCAGTGCCTTGCCGCGGACACCCAGTGGAACAAGGCTGCCCAGCGGTTCCACTTCCGGCTGGAGCTGAATCCTGGAATCAAGGACGAGCTGGCCCAAGTAGACTCGCCCGCTGCCCTGGGAGATTTCATCACCCTCTGTATCAATATTGACTCATGCCTGACAGAACGGGTTGCAGAAAGGCGGGGTCACCAGACCAGCACTTCACCCTTGGGACAGAACCCCCCAAGTTGAGACCTTGCTCCTGCAGCGGAACCCATGCAGGTGGATGGCTCGCGGCGGTGGCTGACCGACTCCAAGAAGCAGCAGCGGCGCTCCCTGGGCCTCTGCCTTTACTGCGGGCAGGGAGGTCACTACCCACTGTCCTGCCAAGACCCTGCTTCCGGGAACCGACCTGCCCCAGCGACGTTAGGGGGAGACTTGCCGGGGCCCACAACCCCCCATCCGCACTTCCTGGTACCCATCTGGCTCCTTCTGCCTCAAGGGGGGCTCCTGTGCCTCCAAGCCATGATTGACTCAGGGGCCTCATCGTCGTTCATGGACCTATGTTTTGCCAGAACGTACCAGGTACCCTGCCTGGCCAAGTCCGCCCTGGTTCCGGTTGAAGGCCTCGATGGAACCCCACTCGCCTCCGGGCCTGTGACGCACGAGACATGCCCCCTAGCGATGCTCATCGCACCCCAGCATCGGGAGGTACTCTCCTTTGATCTGGTTCAAACCCCACACTACCCGGTCATCCTGGGGATCTCCTGGCTCACAAAACATGACCCAACCATCTTGTGGAGCCAGCGCACCCTGACCTTCCAATCCCAGCACTGTCAGGAGGTGTGCACCCAGCTGCCCGACTTAACCCAGTTGGCCTCCTTGGTTCCGCAGGCACAGACCATGGCAGACCCACCCCCCGCACTCCGTGGGACCTCAGCGGGGGCATCGACCCTCCTTTTAGCCCAATACCAGGACCTGGCTGACGTTTTTGAGAAGAAAGGGGCTGAGACACTACCCCCGCACCGTGCCTATGACTGCCCCATCGACCTCCAACCGGGGGCAGAGATCCCATTTGGGTGCATCTACTCCCTCGCAAGCCCAGAGCTGGAGACCCTCCGGGAATCCGTGAAGGGAGTGCAGTGATTCCTAGGCTTTGCTAATTTCTACCACCGCTTCATCCACAGTTTCTCCTGCATAGTGGCGCCCATCACCACCTTGCTGAGGAAGGAGACCAAGTTCTGCTGGACCCCAGCTGCACAAGACGCCTTTGACCAGCTTAAGACCGCCTTTACCTCCGCCCCGATCCTTCGACACCCAGACACCGACCTGCCCTTCGTGGTGGAGGCTGACGCTTCCAGCCAGGCTGTGGGGGCAGTCCTCTCCCAGCGACCGGGTCCACGGCAGCCGCTCCACCCCTGTGCCTTCTATTCACACCAGTTGAACCCAGCAGAGCACAATTACGACATCTGGGACACGGAGCTGCTCGCCATCAAGGTGGCCTTTGAAGAATAGTGGCATCTCCCTGAGGGGGCTGGCCACCAGGTACAGGTGCTCACTGACCACCGCAACTTGGAGCACCTCCAATCGATGAAGTGTCTCAAGCCGCACCAGGCCCGCTGGGCGCTCTTCTTCTCCCGATTCAACTTCCGGGTCACATACCGGCTGGGCACCCAGAATGGAAAGGCCGATGACCTCTCGTGGAAGGACGACACCCCCACCGAGGAGGATAATGCTCCGCCACCTCTACTGACTCCGGCCAACTTCCTACTGGGAACCATGGGCCTCGACTTTCTTTCTTTTCTTTTTTTTTTATATTTTTTTTAATTTCATTTTAAATGAATACAACAACAAAAGATACAACATAAACATTGTGCACCCCCCCACCTCTTGGGACCAAGTTATATTTCTCCCCCCCATTTTTTTTATTTTTATGTATATATACAAGATATTATTCTATATTCCAAAAATATAACAAATCTTGACAAGGTTTGTTCCCCCTCCCCTTTACCAACACATAATCCAAAAATTTACCCCAAATGTTCACAAAGGTGTCTTTCTCCAATTGTCCTTTTTGACACTTTTTGACACTTAATATTACAAGTTAATTTATCATTTAACGCGATATCCCATACCGCTTTATACCATTCAGTAATTGAAAACACGTGTTGAACCTTCCAATTCCTAGCTATCATTAATTTTGCTGCTGTTAACAAATTCACAATCAATTCTTTTGTATTTTGTATTCTGATTCTGATATTTCTGCAAATACTTTCTGCCAAAATTCCAGAACATTTTTACAGCTCCACCACATGTGGGCATACGTACCTTTTACATTACATCCTCTCCAACACAATGCGGAGCAATTTTTATCTATCCGATTTAATCTTACTGGAGTTAAATACCATCTCCATACCACTTTATAAAAGTTCTCTTTTATCCTAGTTGACATAACTCTTACAATACGTCTATCCCAAATATTTTTCCAACTTTGTTTCGAGATTTCCTCATCAAATTCATTATCCCATAACACTTTAAGAGAATCTTTATGCTCTTCTTCTTTTTGTAACATCGTATATAAAGCCTTTGTTGTGCCTCTTGTTGAAACATTACCTTCTATAGCTTCTCTAGTCAAAACTATCTTTTCAAAATTGGTTAGTTCTCTTTCGCTGTCCATTCTTGTCCTCCACTTCTTTAACCACAGTTCCAATTGCATTGAATTTAACCATGATATTCTCTCTCTTCCTACTATTTCTATTATATGTTCTCTAGTCTTCAATTTTTCCACCCAATCCATTAATTTAATCACCTTTTTTCTCCTTAATATAGCTTCTGTATGTCTTACATTTTCTGGAAAGTCCTCCATGACCACTACCGGAGTTAACGGGGATACCTCTGGTGTAAAAATTTTCCTCGTGCTATTCCAACTCTCTAACATACTCCTCAAAAAGGGATTTTCTAGTCCTTTTATAATATTATTTATATTTTTCTTAAATAATATATTCACCATCATGTTTCCTAATTCTCGTGATTCTAATTCCAACCACATTTTGTCTTTCCCTGCTATAATGTCCAAAATATGTCTTACTTGGTTGGCTAAATAATACCACTTTATATTAGGAAGACCTAAACCCCCTATTTTTTGCGCTTTATACCAACTATATTTATTAATCCTTGATCTTTTCCTTCCATTACAATATTCATTAATAATTGATTGCCAATCTTTAATTTCTTTTTCTGTAATCTTTACTGGTAACATCCTGAACAAAAAGTTTATTTTAGGCAATATCTTCATTTTTACCAACGCAATTCTACCAAACCAAGAAAGTCCAATTTTTTTTATACTCCTCTATTTTATTTTTAACCTCTATCTTTAACTTTCTAAAATTTTGTTCTCCTACTTTATCAATATCTTGTGTAATTTCTATTCCTAAATATTTAATTACATTTGTAATTTTAATGTTATATTTTTTCTTTAACATTTCACTCTCCTCTTTTTTACTATAATTAAACAGTAAAATCTTGGATTTACCCCAATTCATCTGAAGCCCAGTTATTTCTCCAAATTCTTTCAAGTGGTTCTCCAACCTATCCATTGTTTCAATTGGATTTTTAATTGTTAATAAAGTATCATCTGCAAATAGATTTATTTTAATTTGATCTCCAACCCCCATCCCTATAATATTTCTATCTTCTCTTACTACATTTGCTAGTATTTCCATCACTAATGCAAACAAAATAGGGGAAAGGGGACATCCTTGTCTAGTTCCTCGGTCTAAGGAAATTTGTTCCGTAATACCATCATTTACCACTACATTTGTAATATTATGGGCATATAATTGATTAATTTCTCCTTTAAATCTTGCTCCAAACCCCATATTTTTTATTATCATTTTTAACGTAGGCCATTCCACGCAATCAAAAGCCTTGAAAATATCTAATGCTAATACACCCACTTTAACATTATTTTTCTTTATACTATATATTATATTTAATACTCTTCTAGTTAAGTCGGCCATTTGTCGACCTGCAATAAATCCGCATTGGTCCACCCCTACATATTTACTCATAAACCTATTCATTCGTCTCGCTAGTATTGCAGTAAATATTTATAATTTTGCATCTTGATTTATTAACGAAATGGGTCTATATGAATCTGGTTCTGTTAAATCCTTTCCTGGTTTTGGAATTACTATAATCATAGATTGTTTCCATGAGGGGGGAATTTCTCCCCCTTCCATTATATTATTATATAATAACTTCAACCTTGGAATTAACATATGTTTAAAAACCTTGTAATATTCCACCCCTAATCCATCTACTCCTGGGGTCTTGCCCTCTTTTAATTTATTTATAGCAAAATCTATCTCCAAATCTGAGAATGGTTGCTCCATCGTCTCTCTATCTTCTTCTTATATTCTCATTTTCATATGTTTTTCAATATATTCTTTAATCCCATCTTCCTCACCTATTCCTGCTTTATATAATTCTGAATAAAATTCTTGAAATTTTTTTAATTTTTCCTTCATCAAATTATGTCCTTTCCCTTTTTTATCCTTTATTATTCCAACTATATTTCCCCCCGTTTTTTTTGTGTGGATCTAGCTAACATTTTAGAATTCTTGTTACTATTTTCCAAGTAAGCTCTTTTCATATAAATCAAATTTCTCTGTGTCCTTTCAATATCCTTGTTTTCTAACTCTTTCCTCTTAGCTTGTAGTTCTGCATAAATCTGCTTTCCCCTTTCCTTTAAAAATTTAGCTTCTAACTCCCTTATCTCCTCTTCAAGCTTTTTATTAAATGCCTCCTGTTGTTTCCTTAATATACATGCTTCTCTTATACTAATGCCCCTCATAACAGCTTTCATTGTGTCCCAAACTACTGCATCGCTACAAACTCCTGTATCATTAATCTCCCAAATCTCTCTTAATTCCTTCTCTATCTTATCTCTTATATGTTTGTACTGAAAAATATTACCGCTCAGCCTCCATCTTTTAGCTTCTTTATAATCCTTATTTATCTTAACATCCATATTATGTATTGCATGATCCGACACTTTTATAATACCAATTTCCGTGTTCATTACTCTTGAAATCAGATTTTTAGAAACAAATATATCGTCAATCCTAGAAAAATTCTTTGTGACAGGTGAATAATATGTATAACTTCTTTCATCTCCTTTTACACCCCTCCATACATCTACCATTCCCTCTGTTAATTACTGTATTTAGTGCCGTTATATTATTTTTCCTCTCTTCTACCGTGGGATTAGATCTATCTATCTTTTTGTCTATCACCATGTTGAAATCACCAGCTATAATAACGAACTCATTTTGTTTTGAACCCATTTCCTTTAATACTTCTTGGTAAAATTCTGCTTGATTTACATTTGGGGCATATACATTAACTAATATATATTCTTCCCCTCCTAATGCCCCATATACCATTATATATCTCCCTCTAGTATCCTTTTTAACTTTACTCACAATAAAACCACATTTTTTAGAAATAATAATTGCCACACCTCTTGACTTGGTGGAACCATATGCTTTCTCGTATATCATAGACCATCTTAGTTTAAGTTCGTTTACTCCCTCTTTTGATTGATGTGTTTCTTGTAGAAATATTATGTCCGCCTTATCTTTATTTAGAAGTGCTTCAATCCGTCTTCTTTTCAGAATAGATCCCAGACCTTTGACATTCAACATTGAAACTCTTAACTTAGGGCCCATCTTATTTTATTGTTGCTCAACCAACTTTGGTCCCTGTGCATAAACATAAATGTCACCACAACCCCCCACCCCCCACCCACACATTTAATTCCATTCCCCCCTCTCTTATCCCAGGGATAATCACCCCGCACACAGCTTCTGGAGCCTTTGAAGGGGGGGGAGGTTGAGACTTCCGCCTACGAACTCCAATCATTTACTTCCTTCCGGTCTCTTTTTACCAAAACAAAACAAAACAAAACAAAAAAACAGAAAAAAAACAACAACAAAAACAAAAAACCACTGTCTCCCCTTTTCTTCAGCCGAGCAGGAAATAAAAAAAAAAAAAAACATAAACAAACAAAAACAACATAAAATAAAATAGAATTAAAAAGGGGGAAAAAGTAATAATTAAAGAGAGAGAAAGATAAAGAGAAAGATTTAATAAAAGAATAAGAGACAAAAGAAAAGAGTTATTTGTCCTTTCCTCCAACTGCACCAAGGGTTTCTTGTATATCTGTGAATCTGACCGGCCCGGGCATTCCTTGTCCAACTGCTCCATCTTCTCCATGTAAGCCCAATTCTTGCAGCAACTGCATGCCTTGCTCCAAAGATGTTATCTTGTTGAATTTTTTCCCAATAAAAAATCTTTAAAAAACTGGGTAACCCCAAGTGTAAGAAACCCCATTTTTCTTCAAAGTCGCTGTGCAGGGTTTCACACTCCGCCGCCAATTTATCGTTTGAGCACACAAATCGTTGAAAACTTGGACTGGTGTTGAAAAAAACATCAATTGTCCCGGAATTTGCCTAATTGCACCCATAAAAAACTCCTTATTGTAGTATGTAAATTTTATAACAATGTCTCTGGGACTCATTCCTCCTCTTTTGAAAGTAACTCTATGGATCCTTTCAATATCCTCTTGCTCCCATGTAATACCAGGAGCAAGGCTCTTTAGCCATTCAAGCACTCTATCTTTCAAACTTTTAGAAGTTTCACCACTCTGTTCTGGAAACCCGCGAAGGCGTATGTTAGATCTGCGTTCTCGATCTTGCAAGTCAATCAATTTCAGTTCAATCTGATCAAACCTAATATTGTGATCTTGTATTTCAGACTTATTTGCCATTATCCCTTTTTCCATCTCTGACATTTTCAAATTCACAGATTTTAATTCTGTTTTTATTTCAGCAATTGATTTTTGTAGCTCCACAACCACATCTGCTACAATTTGTTTATTGTTTGCTTTCATCTCGGTCTTCATCTGGTTTGTTATCTCTTCGTTATTTTCTTTTAGAAGCTTCTGGATCTGTGCCATCATTTCACTCGACATGCTTTCTTTCGGGTTTTTTGGTATCATTACAGAAACAGCAGATCCCACCTTCTGCTGAGATGGAATTTCCGGGATTGTACGAGCACTTCCTGCTCTAAGTGATTCAGCACTACGGCTGATCTTATCTTTTTTGATCTCCGTGTTGTTTTTAGAATTAATTTCTTCTTCAAGCTGTATCCTATCCAGCCGTGACACTCTGATATCAGTAGGATGGGTTTTCTTTCTCTCCCAGACCGATGGAATTTTATATTTACGATCTCTGGACATTTGGCAACCAGCCCAGAAATACGAAAGAAAGTTTAGAAAACAATTCCGAAAAACACAGCCCTTTGCCTTATTCAAGTTTGAATGAAGAATGTTACTCACAGGATCCTTATTATTTCAGGGGAGATTTATTCTTTCATATCTTTTCCAACCGGAGCTCTCTCAGTATCCGTCCTACTCCATTCGGCTAGAAGCCCCGCCCCCGGGCCTCGACTTTCTGCCTCGTGTCCAACAAGCCCTGCCCGCCGATCCCTTTGCCAGGCCCCATCTGACCCAAGCTGGGCCGTCAAGTAATGCGGGGCACGTGGCCCACCCACATAAAGGACGGCTGTCTGTATTTCCAGAACCGCCTCTACATCCCAGAAGGCCCCCTGCGGCTCGAGGCCCTCTAACTCTGCCACGATGCCCTCACTGCCAGGCACTGGGGGTTCGCCAAGACACTCAAGCTGTTGGCCCGTGCCTTAATAATAATAATAATAATAATAATAATAATAATAATAATATTTTATTTATTACCCGCCTCTCCATCTAGATCGAGGCGGGGAACAACAGAAAATATAAAATACCTAAACTAAAACAACACAATATATACTATTAAACATCTTAAAACATCCTAAAAACATCTTAAAACATCTTTAAAACATCTTTAAAACATCTTTAAAACATCCTAAAATTCCGCTGGATAGGCCTGCTGGAAGAGTTCAGTCTTTATGGCTTTTTTAAAGTCCAAAAGACTGACAAGTTGACGTATGTCCTCCGGCAGGCCATTCCATAATCTGGGAGCAGCAGAAGAGAAGGTCCTCTGGGTAATGCTAGTAAGCCTAGTTTTGGCTGACTGAAGCAGATTCTTCCCAGAGGACCTTCTGGTGGCCGACACTGCGCCCTGATGTTCGGCGATACCTACGGTCTTGCGAAACGTGTGCCCGGGCCAAGGTTCCACGCCAGAAGCCCCAAGGCCTTCTCCAATCCCTTCCGACTCCCACCAGGCCCTGGTCCACTGTCTTGCTGGACTTTATCGTGAACCTGCCCCCCTTGCAAGGGAATACCATGATCCTCGTGGTGGTGGATACCCTGACAAAGATGGCCCACTTTACCCCGGCTCGCAGCCTGCCCAGCGCTCCCCAGACATCCCGACTGGTTCTGGAGCAGGTTTTCCGCCTCCACAGCCTGCCAGACGCCATCACCTCGGATCGAGGGAATCAATTCACATCCCGGTTCTGGGGCACGTTCCTCAAGCTGCTGGGTATACAGCGGAGGCTATCGTCAGCCTACCATCCGCAGACCAATGGACAGATCGAGAGGGTTAACCAGGTGCTGGAGCAGTACCTCCACTGCTACCTCACCTATCACCAGGATAACTGGGTAGACCTCCTACCTCTCGCCGAGTTTGCATATAACAACGCCGTGCACGCCTCTACCAGACACAGCCCCTTCTTTGCTGCCCGCGTCCCGGACCTTACACCTCTCCAGCTTGGACCTTGAAAGTGGAGCAGGGATCTTCTCTGTAGTTTCACTCCCATTTTGAGCAGTGCACAACTGTGAAGATGACACCTGGCCCCTCCTCATCTCCAAGCCGTAGAGGAAGGTTGGAGATCCTCTTGCCAGAAGATGATAGAACACTTGCCATGGAAGGAATGGCAAGTGGCCCAATGAAGAGAAGGGAGACATCTGTCATTTATAGCTGGAAGCCCTTCCCTTCTCCCCTCTAGGGCATGCCCTCTCTGTCTTTCTCTGGCTTCCTTGAATGGCTCTGCCCCTGCATATTTGGGGATGACTAGAGCCAGACCCGGTGCAAGGCAATTTGGTGCCCTAGGCAAGATCAGATATTTAGCGCCCCCCCTTCCCACTTGAGCCCTCCCTCCCTCCAGCCCTATGCCCATTATGAAATAAATTTCCCTCCCTGGGAACTGCCGAGCCCCATAGAAAAACTTTGTGGACTTTGAGACTTTTCCTTTGTGTTCACGAGGAAAGCAAAGAGGCAACATCAGCCCAGCTATGCCAGGAACTCCCAAGGGCCTTCTCCTACTCCATATATATGTAAAAGCCTGTCTCCTCCTGCAGGCAGCACAAGGGATATGAAAAAAGGATGTGAGAGAGGTGTGGTGGCGCTACCTGTGAGGAATAGAGACAAAAGGGCGTCTTGCAGCCTGTCCTACCTCGCAGGGTGGAGGTGCAGAGACACCGGTTTGACTCGTACACCTTCTGGGTTGCAGGGGGGGGATGCATGTAGTAGAAACATAGCAAAGAGAGAGCCCGTGGATCATCTGGTTCAAATTTAGGAGGGGATTTACGAAACTTGCTACTTCCCCTCCTCTCTCTATCACTTTGTTGCAATATTTCTTTATCAGAATAATGTATATTATCCTGTCTTTCCCTTTACCAGCCTAGTGCTCAAGGCAGACAACAATATTCAAAGTACAGTAAAGAAAACATCAACAGCTCAGGGCACAATCCTAAACACGTTGAGGCAGAAAAAAGCCCCGCAACTCCCAGCATTCACCAGCCAGCATGGCTGGCTGTTGGAACGCTGGGAGTTGTGGGGCTTTTTTCTACCTCAACGTGCATAGGATTGCGCATGGCTGGCTGGGGAATGCTGGGAGTTGTAGGATTCTCCCCCCCTCCAAACACGCATAGGATTGCATCCTAAAACCATTTAAAAACCAAAACACAGAAACAGCATGGTAAATAATTAAAACATTGGAGCCCCAGCTAGCTTAAAATACCTTTCCCTCCCTCCCTGGTTGCTGGAAATAACTGCTTTCAGGGGACCTTGAGCTGAGGAACCTGAGGCTCACGCGAGGGAGGGAAGGCGAAGGAGGTGTTTGCAGGTGCATCCTTGAGAGGGAAGGCGAAGGAGGTGTTTGCAGGTGCAGCCTTACAGCCGCCCACCAGCCTCCCATCATTGGCCCCTGCCCGCCTCCCCTCCTCCAGTCTGTAGCCTTCTCTGCCTCTTTTGATGCTGGTTGTGAGGAGGAGCCTGCCTGCTGCTGTTCCTGGTAACGAGCTGGAGGAGAGAGAGGGAGGGGTGCGCTTCTTTCGCCTTCCCTTCCCCGCCACAGGACATGATTGGTAAAACAAACTTGGTAAAATACGTGATGTATTTTTTTTCCCCCAAGGCATTTCTGGCGCCTCCTTTAGCCCGGCGCCCTAGGCAGCCGCCTAGTTGGCCTAATGGTAGCACCGGCCCTGACTAGAGCCCAGGTTTGTTAGCTTTCCATGAGAAGGCACAGGTAGTGTAGCCCATATGGTGGTATCTGCCCTTCTCACTGTTCTGGGCACAGATAAGTGTAGCATGAAGGTTTACACAACGGGGTCTGGGGCATTCTGCCTTAAGCAGCTTTCAGTACGACCAACCATATGGTGTTCACAAGACAGCTCTTGAGCGCAGCGCAGTTCTAACAGAAATGTGTTATTGCTTGTCATGTTGTTGGGACTGGCCCTCAGGATTCTCACAAACTGCTGTCTTGACTTTCCTCCTGTTTAATGTATATGTGGAATTTCTGAGCAAGACTTTGCAAAGATGGGTGTGAAATGGCACCAGTTCATGAATAACACCCAACTCTGTTTCTTTTTTACAGCTGACTATGGTCTTGCATGTATTTATTTGTTTGTTATATTTACTAGTAGTCTATTAGCCTAATCCTCTAGGTAACATACAACAATTTGAACAACAGAAATTAAAACACAAATCAAATTAAATGTTTCACCATAGATCACTCTGTCTCACCCATGGGTTGGATACTGGATATGGATAACACAGCTGGATCCAGACAAGACTGGATGGCTGTTCGCAAGTCTTTTGATCTAAAAGGAATGGGAGAATTCATACTCAGTGTGGTCTGTGTCCCTGGTCTCTGAGGCTCCTAGGCTCATTGCTGCTTGTGGTTACAATGCGAGCTTTTCATCAGCTATACTTGTTGAGAATGCTGCAATATTTTATCTTCAGGCCAAACCTAGCAACTATCATTTTTGCCATAAACGGCCTTGATAGCATATATCTGTTTTCAAGATATATGTTCATTATTTTAAAGTAGCATAGCTTTCAGGATGATCATTTGAAAAGTGTAATGTGACATGGCATTTTCAAATTCTAGGACCTCTTGAATGATGCAGAAATGTGTAGGAGAAAGATGCAGGCAGCCTCTGCACTTATAGACGGCTTGAGTGGAGAGAAAATTAGATGGACTCAGCAAAGTAAAGAGTTCCGAGCCCAGATAAACAGGTACAGTATATAATAAATAAAGGAACAGAATTCATTGTAAAATATTATTAAATATAGCTAAGTATAATTCTTCAAGCTATGAAAAAACTGGTAAATAAAGATGGTTCTTCCACCTCACATAGTTAGGACCCAGGGAAATTAATGGGAGTTAGTGACACTGACATGGCTGTTATTCCATAATAAAGTTTCACCAAAATTAATTTAAAAGGACTGATTTTCGATGTATCTGACTGATGTTGTATACTAAAATGGTTCTTTCTTTCTTTCTTTCTTTTGGAGTGTCTCCCTTCTTATTGTGGGGAACTGGATGCATGAGCAAAATTAGAACCTACAAAATTGTCTCCATTACAGTGATCTCGCTTCCCTCCTTAATTATAAATTGGTGCTGCTGATTGCCGAGGTTATAGAAGGAACAGTGCTGCTCCAGTGCCCTTAGTTGCTTTTAGTCAGCCCACTGAAGCAAGTGGCTAGTGCTAATGGAAGACTCATTCACTTCAACAGTTAGCCATGTTGCTTTTGAAATATCCACACACTTCCAGTTTTGAAACTTAGAAGTAAAAATCTCAGAAATTTTAGCAAATAGTTTTCAAAGAGATAAATGAAATAACTGGGGTAACCTTAGAGGTATGTCCTAGCATAGCATTACTATCAATTTATGATAAGGTTTATTGTACTCAAGATATTGACAGCAGCAAAGTTAATGATACCTAGAAAATGGAAAATGCAATGTGATTATCAGATAGAGGAATGGTATAAAGAGGTATGGCATATTGCTATTAATGATAAATTAACGTGTAGTATTACAGTTAAAAGGGGATTATCGAATCAAAATTATTTTAAAGATATATGGAGAGCATTTGTAGATTTTGTTTTATTAAGGGGGAAAGGGTGTACACCTTCACAAGAGTCATTACAATTTTGGAAGGTTGAATAGTTATGTAGTTATTTGGTCCCAGTGGGGAGGTTACTTATTATTATTATTTGGTTTGTTTATGTGTTGTATAATTTGTATGTTGATGTATTTTGTAGTATATATGTTAAAATTTAAATAAAATTTGTAAAAGAAGAAGAAGAAGTAAAAATCTATCCTTCTCAATCCTGCCATCATTATTTGAATTTGTTTGGGTTTTTTTTTATAATGGCTGAGCCACATTATTTTTTTTAAAGAATTGAAAACAGTATGTTAATGAAAGATTCCTTATTTTTCTAGACTTGTGGGAGATGTTTTACTCTGCACAGGCTTCCTTTCATATTGTGGCCCTTTTAATCAGATATTCAGGAATCTTTTGCTTAAAGATTTATGGGAGACAGAGATGAGAATGCGGAAGATCCCTTTTACTGAAAACTTAAATCTCATTTCAATGTTGGTGGATCCTCCTACGGTAGGACCTCTATTCTGTTAATATTTTGCAGCTCTAATTTTTAATCCTATTTATTAATTATGAGGTAGAGTCAACCTATTCTTCACAGAGGGTATTCTAAGGATGAAGAATGCCTTCCAAGACGCTCAGAGAACAGTAATCTACAGTAAGAAAATGTACATTTTTACATTTTAAATCATTTGAAAAATGCCTTCTCATTAATCATATATTAGGATATAGGGAAATGTCCAACATCGCATAAGCAGACTTCCACCCATGCTGTGGAACTCTTCCTTCCCATCATTCCTCTGCACATACACCCTTCAAATCTGCTCCAAAGGGTCCCTCAACCCTTCAGAGCAGAATGGGGGTGGGGCCTGCAGGCAGGGAGCTGTAGTGGGGAGGTGGGAATCAGTTCCATTAGCAGTTGCTGTCTCACTGGCGGATGGACATGGTTGGATTCAACCTTTTGTTTTAATTAGGCTCTGTAAAGTGTTTGCACTAGTACTGTAATTAAAGCAGGAACCAAAATATACTGTGAATGGGTGCATGGAGGGAAGTAGTTCTGGCACACACCAACAGAGGAGTGAAACTTGGAGCACCAGCGATTTTGAACTCAGTTGTTGTAAGAGTTTCACTGTGTAAAGTAACATTTATTTGTTCCACACTTCATTGTTTGTTTGAGGTTTACATCATTTTTTTAAAGTTTATAGCCACAAATATTAAAATTATGCTATTGTGACAGTGATTAGGTAGAAGAGCTCTGGGGCAACTTACAAGTAAAGGGACACATAAAATCCCTGTGTGTTTTCAAAACTGTGATTTTATGAATTTCAAACCATAAATGTTAAAGTGGATACATGATTTAAGTAAAGCTGTAATTAATCACTGTTACCGATTTATCTATTATAAGAGAAAAGTATTTAGTGTGGCATACGAAATGTAGAAACTGTAGAACTTCCTTGTTTCTGTTTTATCCCATCCTGGACATAAGGTTAGCTCACACATGGAAGAAGCTGGGTGATTTTCATTTGACTGCATATGTGCATACATAACCGCACAACCTCACAGAGAAATGTTAATGTGAACTGGGAAGAGGGAGACATGTGACCGTTCTATGACTGTGTGTAATTTTTCTAGCTGCCATAATCATGGAAATGACTGAGGCTGTCTTCATACAATAAAACATTTCTGGCCTTGTAGCAGATAATTTAGTCAGTACATTGCCGTTTATGATTTGGTATAAATTTAACCTTCTGCAAAACAAGTGAACAGAGGAACAGCAAAACTTGCATTGATAAAAGAACACAAACTACTATGGCATCTTATTAAAGAGTAACCAGTTTATTTGGTATCTTATTAAAGAGTAACCAGTTTATTTGGCATAAGCTTTAGTGTTGCTGTAGTTGTTTTTGTTCTTCTTACAGCAAGAGAGTAACTTTGTCATCAAACATGTACATGCTCAGCCATATACCATGGTGAGTTCAATAAAATGATGATTGTTCAGTATCTTCTTAATACAGCAACAAATAGTACTCCTGATGCATCACAGTCTGTTCTTGAAATTTCCCAGATTTCAAAAGTAGCTTTCTACACAACACAGAGCACTGTTAAAACAACAACAAATTTCTCTGCTACATGCCAAAAGGTTACATGTTATGTTGTACTAGCCTATATGTGGGATGAGAATGGGATGGGAGCACTGAGAGGGAGAGAAAGAAAAATGAGAGGGGACAAAAACCAATGTATGTAATTTAATAGTTTATACCAGTCTTCCTGAACCTGGCACCCTCCAGATGTGTTGGACTACATCTCCCATCATCCCCAGTCAGCAGGCTTGTTGGCTGAGGATGATGGGGAGTTGTAGTCCAACACATCTGGAGGGTGCCAGGTTCAGGAAGGCTGCTGTATACACTAGTATATTTCCTTTTTCGGTAATATGTATGTCTTGGGTGTCACAGTGTATCTTTTGTGGGGTATGTGTATCTCTTTGGTAATAGCCAGGCTCTTTTTAAGGGAAGAGTATAGTAATGAAGCATGTGGATTTGTGTATAGGTATATGTGCATGTGTACACTCATGATGTGTGTGCATAAGAGATAAGTGAGTATGAGTGGTGACAATGAGTGAGACTATGGATATAGGGTCTGATGTTAGAGCGGTCTTTTCTGGCTTCATGGTGGTGGCGAGGAGTGCACTGGGTAGCCAGTATCTCAGAACTGAAGCATCCAGAACTTCCTGTTCTTCTTCTTGTTTTAGTGTTTGATTCAATCTTCTCCTGTTTTCCTTAATGTCTAGATTAGTGAGTGGAACTTGCAAGGGCTTCCAGGAGATGAACTCTCGGTTCAAAATGGCATCATTGTTACTAAAGCAACAAGATATCCACTTTTGATAGATCCACAGACTCAAGGGAAAACATGGATTAAACAAAAAGAAAAAGACAATGAATTACAAGTAAGTGTTGCAAAATTTTAAAGGAAAAGTATGTTCTCTTCTCCCTGAGAATATTTTAATCTTTTTCCGGGAAACACAGTTAAATTACATCTGAGTAATGCCTATGTGTTCATGTAAATGGGTCACCTATAGTAAACAGTTTTGGACATTGGGTACTACTTCCCTAAAGCCTGTGCCCTGTGACTTTGCTCATCAATTGAGGTACCCATTCCTTCTTTGCTGGGCATGGGTTCCTTCTGATGTCTCATGCTAACATCATTTTCAGATATGTGTTTGGTATCTAGACATCTCTCCCCCCCCCCCCCATAGATCATACAAGCAAGACAGTTGTGCTCAGATCCTTTCAGGGCAAGAGTTTGTTCTCTCTAGATCATTCCCATCTCCTTGGATAATTTGAAGGGTCTGAGGTACCTCACCACATCCATTATCGTTCCTATAGAACTTGAGAGCTCAGAAGTCTAAAACCTCAGGAAAATTAGGAACATAAGAAGTTGTCAGGTTTCTGGGTTCGAAACCTATCTTAGTCATGGGTTCATAGGCTGACATCTCTCAGCCTCAGTTTCCCATCTAAAGAATGGGAATAATAGTAGTCTGTTTCAGAAAGCTGTCAAAGAAGCTAAACATGAAAAGAATTGTAAAATACTTTGTGCACAGTGCAATCTTATCCATGTCTACTCAGATGTACACCCCACTGAGTTCAATGGGACTTACACTCAGCTAAGTGTGTGTAGGATTGTAGCCTAAGAGTGCTCTAGAAATTAGAAACAAGAAGCACATAGGCCAATTGTCTTTTTTCTTCTAAGGAATGGATGATTTCTCTTTCTAAGGTGACAACTCTGAATCATAAATATTTCCGCACACACCTAGAGGATGCCCTCTCTCTGGGAAGACCACTTTTAATTGAGGATATAAGTGAAGAATTAGATCCTGCCCTTGATAATATATTAGAAAAGAACTTCATTAAATCAGGATCCTCTTTCAAGGTTAGTTACCTTATAAAAGAGCTATAATAAATTTTATGTATTGTTTAAATGTGTGATAAATGGTTACCCATGTCTCTTCATAACAAGCAAACTAAAGATATTTTGTGACCAAACAGGGCAAAAAAACCTCCACCAGTTTCTTCTCTAATTCAGAATCCAAGAGGTAGATTGGTCAGAGGCCCTGGGAAGAGGTTTCTATTGTTTTATTTGTGAATCTTTGGAGGAAGAGTACTTATTTTCCCCTCCCTGCATCTCAAGTGCTTCACAGGGAGCATCCCCGCAACCTGTCCCAGCACTATATCAATACCAGTTGGAATAAAAACAGAGTGCCCTTTCCCACTTGCATCTTTGCACTTTTGAGTATAAGAAAAAATAAGGAAATTGCATGCAGAACTGAACAATGCTCCCTAAGGGATAATAAACTGCCTTTTCCAGAAAGTGTAGGAAGGAACTCGAGGATCATCTATCCTTGACTTTATTCTAACCAACAGAGATGATTTAGTGGATAAAGTGGCAGTTATGGGAACTCTGGGGGAAAGTGACCTATGTTATACTTGAGTTCTTGATTCTAATGGAAGCAAAAGCTGAGTGTAGCCAAACACGTACCCTAGATTTTAGGAAAGCCAATTTTAATAAGCTCAGAACAATGATAAGTAAGGTCCCAGCCATCTGTCAGCGATGCTTTAACTTGGATTCCTGCATTCAGCAGGGGGTTGGACTAGATGACCTTGTAGGACCCATCCGACTCTACTATTCTGTCAAGATGTGCTGCCCCAGCGTGTGTTCACAGACGACAAGAAGACTCAGGAAGTTCATCAGCAAAATCCTTTACTGAGGCTTTTAAGCATAACAGAACTATTTACAGAGCAGTTGCATAGAGCCCCATGCAACAGGCACAGTCTTCCATAAAGCAACAAGACAGAGAGCTGAGAGCCGAGAGCTGAACACTGACCGCTGAACACTGGCCGCAGAAGAATAACACAGCTCACAGATAAGCGGCTCACTGCCTAGGAATTTGGCCTTGGGCAAATTACTTTAGACTTGTATACTCACAGGTGCACACAGCCAGGCTAACTTCTCAATTCTTTCTGCCCCAAGGACAACTTAACACTTTCAGTCCTTGACATATTCTATTATCCTATGATTCCCTTTGCCTGCTTATCAATCTTTTTTTAGTGTGAATACACTCAGGTGGATCAGAATATATTTCTTAAGCATAGTCTCAACTCAACCCTAAAAGTAGCTCAGGCTAGGAGTTTCCTAGAAGTGCTAGAGCAGTGATGGCAAACCTTTTTGAGTCCGAGTGCCCAAACTGCAACACAAAACCAACTTATTTATTTCAAATTGCCAATACTATAATTAAACCTGGATACCGAGGTTTAATTTTAGAACAACAACTCATACAGTTGTCCAAACTAATTAACATCTTTTGTCTTTAAAGAAAAACACAATAACAGAGCTTTCAATGATACAAACAGTTTTTTGTTGAAAAAAAAATCAACTCAAAAAATTATTATAGTACTACATTGTACACATAGCCTGAAGGGAATTTATATAAACTTTTTAAATAATTAGGCACATGTATTTTTGGATAAGGGATTCTCAACTTGTAATATGATTATATGCCAGACTGAAATTGTATGGGGCAAGCTTTACCCTGGGTCCTTTCCCTGCTTCTACAGGTGTCGGATTAGTAAAAGTAAAAGTCAACCTGTACTAGGATGAGCAATATAAACAAGAAAACTAAACATGCGTAACACATTTTAAACACTTTATGTCTTGGACTGCAAACACTGCATTAGGTAAAAGTTTGCATTGGGCATGCTTTTGCACAATTAATGTGATTTTTGCTATTGCATGCATGCTGATAATTTGTGAAACCTTGGCTCATACTCCGTTAGTTTGAGAGCAACACATACAGCACTCAGGTCAACTGTTAGGGCTTTACATCCAAGCTATGCTCTGTGCATCATTCTTCAAAATCTTTTAAATGTGATAACAATGTAGAAAAGAATTCTGTAACAGGAATTCTAGAATAAAATCATTCTGTTCCACACTGTGAGAAAGAACAAGATCATTAGTGTTTTGCAGAAGGGGACGGTCTTTTCACGATCTGGTGACCAATGGCTCGAGTGCCCACAGAGAGGTCCCTGCGTGCCAGCTGTGGCACCCGTGCCATAGGTTCGCCATCACTGCTATATACCATTGTAGATTTAGCTGCCTTTGGGGCAGAATTCATCATAGGCATCTAATAAATGCATGGCAGCAGCACAGGAATGTACTACCTGACTATTTTTCAGGTGTCATTAAGTAATAGCATACCAATTAGATTTGTGCCTTGGAATCAAGAGGTTTACCATGAAAAAGGGTGCTCTAAATACGATAAGAAATTTTAAATACACTATAAGCAAGCATATTACCATTCTCATAACATTTTACCTTTGATCTGCACAATTGTTATAGCTCTCTCTCTCAATCTCTCTTATGAAAAATTAGAGGAGGGGAACCCAAAGGAGGGCATACTTTTGGCCAGTGTTTTAAAGAAAAGCAGAGGAAGAGGACAGAAACCAGATTCTACAGCCAAATAGAATGCTAAGAATTATTTGTTGTGCCCATGTTGATTAAAAAAATGTTTATGAAGAAATGTCATATTAAATATATCTTGAGCTAATCTGTGTGCACTTCTTCCCATATGATATTTCTCAGTAATTAACTAGTGGTTACAATGCAATAAAATATGGTTTGAATTGTTGTTTAGGTGAAAGTTGGGGATAAGGAAGTAGATGTCATGAGTACATTTAAACTTTACATTACTACAAAATTGCCCAATCCTGCCTTCACTCCTGAGATCAATGCTAAAACATCAGTAATTGATTTTACTGTTACAATGAAAGGACTTGAAAATCAGTTATTGAAGAGAGTAATTCTTACAGAGAAACAGGTAAGATAACAAATAACAATGAACAGTTGTACTAACAGCATAATGAAACAACAATACATTGAAACCTAAAAAATTGATTCTGAAATGGTGGTCTAAAGTCTACTAGGAGGCCATGGTGATTTGAGATTGTGACGGGTGGATGGTAATGAATTTTGGAAGGAAGAAAATGCAAAGGGGCAAAAGCTATATGACTTCTAAATCAGGGATAAAATTACTTGATTGTTATCCAGCCCAAACAAAAGTCTGTCAGTGAATGGAAGGCCACAATTTTGCTAACACTACCTGTCCTCTAGATTTCACTGGGAGTCCACTTAAATCAAGGCATAGTATTATACCTGGGCAACCCATCCTATGTGGACACCTGTAACCCTCCGAACTCAGAGGATTATGGGCCTCCAGTGGAAGATGGGAAGAGTGCAGCGGCTAGGATTGCTGCTATGCTCCCCTCACCCTCCAAAATATTTAGTTAGCCGATTTTGGCCATCTAAATGTTTTTCCCCTCCTTGCAAGGAGGAGGGACTGAGGCACCACCTGGTTTTGTTGGATGATGGCGGTGCCTTGCTCCTCCCCTCCCCGCCCCTGGGACATCCCCCCCCATGCCAGTACTGAAGGCACTCTTCCATCTTTGGTTCCCAGTCAGCGTGGAAAGAACCTCGCAGGCTGCAAGGTGGAGATGGAGGGCACTCTGTGGGTAGATTCTCTGTTGCAACCATGGAAGGGATTTCTGAGGTCGCAGGGGGAACTCCAACCTATCCTATGGCCCCCCCGACAAGGTCAGGGGGCCATAGGATTGTGCCCTAAAAGGTTTTATGCTATAGGGAAAAAATGTAAGAGGCAACTAACAATTTTCTAAGCAGCAGTATTACATTGTGTAGTTCAGTGACAAATGCAGGATTCCCAAGCTTGTGATTGCCTCTACCACCACACAAAGTGGGAGAGGAGGAGCAAGAGGTGGGTGGTAGCATTTGCAGGGGGAAAGCCGCTGGGAGAAAGGGAAGCCTAACACTTCGCCTCCTGCCACTTTCCCTCTGAAAGCCATCTCCTAGTTTATGGGTTTATGGAGGGAAGTAGCTGAGGAGAGGGCTGCTAGGGAAAAGTTAAATCACCCCCAGTCCCACCTTCCGCTTTGCACAATTGGCAGACGTGCAGCTAGGAATCCCATGTTTGCTGCTGAATATGTAGTTTCTCCTTTTAGGACTATAAAACAGATTTTCAGTGGGGTAGCTTTTAAAGTTGTGCTATGAGTTGAACATTGAAAAAATACCCACCCACCCCCGCCGTTTAGTTTAAACTTTAAAAAATTGCAAAGATCATTATTTAACAGTCCCTTGAAAAGTTAAAAATGTAAAGGGCTAATCATGTCAATCCTACATTGTAAAGCAGGCAATTGCATTTTCATACGAAAATGCCAAAAATGTTTATGCCATCTGTCTCCTGATACTTAATACAGGAACTGGAAGCAGAGAGAATTAAACTCATGGAAGATGTAACTTACAATAAACGGAAAATGAAAGAACTAGAAGACAATCTCTTATATAAATTAACTGCAACTAAAGGTGCTGTATTGATTTTTACTATTTTCTTATTAAGGCTGACATTCCTCTCCTTCCAGAAAGGATATGGTTTGCTGTCTCATTTGCTGCAAGTTAGAACTAGTACTTTTAATTTAAAAGTACTAGTTCTAACTTGCAGCAAATGAGATGGTAGATGTTTGTCTGGAGCATATCTTGTCAGCCTGCAGGCTCACATACTTGAATGTTCATACTTCTTTTGTGGTAGTGAATTCCATAGTTTAAATATGCACTTTAACTATGCCCAGTCATTCATTGTGCTGATGCCAGCAGCTGCTCCTTGTTTCATACTAGCCCCCCCCCCCCCTTGATGCCATCTCTCCATCTGGAATCAAAAGAAACCCCTACTTATTGCCTCCTACTAAAGAGAGCACTTGTGCCTGGGAAGAAGTGGTCTTGTACTTCCCCCATCATAATTAGTTGTTGGGCCTGCTGCTGAAAGATGCATAGCATGATACAGGATAAGCAAACAGCATAATCCCTGAACATCTATTATTGTCCTTGTTTGTAATGCTAAGAACCACTGACCTTTAATTGCTTGGCCTGCATTCTTTATACTAATTAAGCTATGTTTACTTGGTGGAGGATTTTTTTTTCTTTTTCATATTTAATTCTGAATACTGCACAGGAAATTCTAACTAAATTACGCATCTTGTCCTCTGGTGCCCTTTAGGCTCTTTGGTGGATGATGAATCATTGATTGGTGTTTTGAGGACAACAAAACAAACTGCTATGGAAGTATCTGAAAAACTGGAAGTTGCAGGAGAAACTGAGAAAAAAATTAACACTGCACAAGAAGAATATCGTCCTGCTGCTACACGAGGAAGCATTCTTTATTTTCTTATCACGGAAATGAGCATGGTCAATAACATGTACCAGACTTCACTAGCGCAGTTCTTAAAGCTGTTTGATCTATCCATGGCTAAGTAAGAACACAATGCTATCTCTACAAAACCTATATCTTTCTGCATTCCATCCAGTATTGATATTAATCCATTTTCTTGTTTGTTTGCTTTGTTTTCATGCCTTAGATCTGATAAGTCTCCAATCCCACAGAAAAGGATCTCAAATATTATTGAGTTCTTGACATATGAAACTTTCACATACTCTGTTAGAGGATTATATGAAAACCACAAATTTCTTTTTACACTGCTTCTGACATTAAAAATTGATCTTCAGAGGGGCCAAGTCAAGTCAAAAGAATTCCAGGCACTCATTAAAGGTAATTATCTAGTTCTGTATTCTTTCTACCTTTGTTTCAAAGGCTTGTAGTGGGCTATACATTTTGCATTTTATCTCTGTGACAGTCTCATATGGTAGATTAAGCAGAGAGCAGGCAACTGTTTAATGCCATAAGGAAAGGGATACTCAGGATCAAATCCCCTGATCTAAATCAGTCTTATGCACTACTCTACACTGGTTATTATAATTTGTATAACATCAAAGCTATTAAAATGTAAATGGTGACTTAATAGGCTTTTAAAACTTTTTAAGGCTGCAGATCCTGTGTACACTGATGCACAGGTTAATCTGACTGAAGTAAATGGGCATTACTTGTGTGTAAGTGCATATAGGATTGCAGCCTAAAACATATATGTACTATATCTTATGACATAGCCTGGTGCCCACAAGATGCTCTAGACTACAAGCATTCTTGACCATTGGTCATGCTTGCTGGGACTGAAGGAAACTGAAGCCAAAAACATCTGGAGGACACCAGGTTGTGGAAGGTTGTCTTACGGTATTTGATTTTTAAAAGTAAGGGTCAGCTCAGACATAATGAGTTGTGGCAAGTCTCCAACTAGCAAACTCTCTCCTTTCTGTTTTACACCTTTTAAGGAGGAGATTGAAAGCTTCCACTTCTGATTTTAAACTAACTACAGTTTCTAGTGACATCTGGAGTCAGGGAACTGTTATTTGTTTAGACCAGGAGTCAGCAAAAGGTAGATCTCCAGATGTTTGGGACTTCAACTCCCAGAAGCCCCTGCCAGCATGGCCCATTGGTCAGGAATGCTGGCAATTGAAGTCCAGACTCCAAAACATCTGAAGATCTACTTTCTTCTCCTGGTTTAGATTATGGCTTGAGAACAAGCCAGAGTGGGAAACCATGGTTTCAATTAACTAAAATGTAATTGGGCATGCTTTGAATGGTCACAGGGAAGAGCTGTTTGCTATTGTCCTTTACTATGGAAACTCTTAGGAAGGATTTATGTTAACTTTATTATTTAATGCACCAACTGTTTTTGAAACTGAGAAGCTTTTTACGAGTTCTAAATATTAAAGAAGGCAATGCCACTGATGGAGTATTGTCTGTGACAGTATAAGACTTAGGTTTGGCTCTTGTTTTGTATTAGTCATGGAAAAAACTCTCTAAAAGGAAGTTATTAATAAAAGAAACTGTGTGTATCATACAAAAATGTAGAACTATCCATAATACATTATCGTCATAGATGCAAGGAGAATGAATGTATTCGGTAGTCAGATATAAGTCTATGAAATTAGGACAATTAAAAGTTTGTAGCAAACAATAAGTATTGCAGCTATAATAACTGGGGGGGGGGAACCTCCTCTATATTATTGATATGGAGGATAATGGCAGGAATGTAGGCATTCATCTTTTATGCTTTCAAATTAATTATATGAAAATATAATACAAAAGGCTGCCAGTTTCCATGTGTATATGTATAACCTAACATTAGTTATAGTTAAATAATATTGTTCTTATAATTATTGTGATACTTTCCTGCAGCCTTCACCAACCTGATCCCCTCCAGATGTGTTGGACTGCAAGTCTCATCATTCCCAGCCAGCATTGGCCATTGGAAATGCTAGCTGGAAATGATAGGAGTTGTATGCCACCACATCTGGAGAACACCAGGTTGGAGAAGGCTGCTTTACTGGTTAGTTTTTTTGTAAGGATTTCGAGGAAGGGTGATCCTATAATCCTACTATGCCAGGTGGTTGCTATGCCAGGGCTAAAGCATACTCACAATCCTATGCTCAGCCAGCAGCACAACAGTACATCAGTAGCTGTAGAAACAAAAGCTAATGTCCCACAGCATCCCTGGCAAAGGGGCCAGCACCTACCAATTACAACATTCTGTACTTACAACATCCTCATATTACTCGAGTCGTGCATGGAAGGTACCAATCATTGCACGATGATGATGTCTGAACAACCACCCCGTGACACTCAGCGCAGTACCGCACACCCTCAGCACACAACCAGGCAGGCAGAAAAAGACAACAGCACACTTCCCCTATAAAAGCTGCCATGGTACTGTGGGTAAGCATCCTGAATGGAGAAAACAGAGACTTTCCAGAAGAAGGGCAGGATGGGAACGATGCACCTCCACACAGACACATTCCATAACACTGCAGTCAACATAGTTGTCTTGCTGTCTCTGTGAGGGGAACCAACATTTTGCAAGGGAGAGGCAGGGACACCTTCATGATGAAGAACCAAAGCTACAATAGCAGGCTCTGGTGTGGTCTCTTGGCCCTGGTGTGGTGGTACAGAACACATCCCCCCCCCCCATTATGTGTGCCCCATCATGTACGTGAGCAACTCCCTGGAGGGGTGGCAATTCCTTATTTATTCATTTATTTTATTTGTACCTGCCTTTCTACCAGAAAATGGCACTCAAGGTGGCTGACAGAAACAATTAAAATTGATTAAAACAATAAAGCAATACAATAAAATACAATAAAAAACATAAAAATTGCAGGAAAAATATTATTAAAAACAGCACCCAACCCAACAGACCCATTCACAGGCTAAAGGCCGCCTTAAATAAAGTGGTCTTTGTCTGCCAACGGAAGGACAGCAGAGAGGGAGCAAATCTAGCCTCCTTTATCTGCTATCATGAGAACAGAAAGACAACTGAAACAGTTACAAATTGTATTGAACAGCATCAGTTGTGGAGTGAATTCTAATCGTATCTCAGAGGAAATAGGGTTGCCAGCCTCTTTGGATTTGCTGTCTGCATGGCAATCATAGAATCATAGAAAAGTAGAGTTGGAAGGGGCCTACAAGGCCATTGAGTCCAACCCCCTGCTCAATGCAGGAATCCAGATCAAAGCATCCCTGACAGATGGCCGTCCAGCTTCACCTTGAATGCCTCCAGAGTGGGAGAGCTCACCACCTCCCTAGGTAATTGGTTCCATTATTGCTCTAACAGTCAGGAATTTTTTCTTGATGTTCAGGTGGAATCTAGGTTCCTGTAACTTGAACCCATTATTCCATGTCCTGCAAACTGGGATGATCGAGAAGGGATCCTGGCCCTCCTCTGTGTGACAACCCTTCAAGTACTGGTAGAGTGCTATCGTATCTCCCCTCAGTCTCCTCTTATGAAGGCTAAACATGCCCAGTTCTTTCAGTCTCTCCTGATAGGGCCTTGTTTCCAGACCCTTTATCATCCTTGTTGCCCTCCTCTGAACCCTCTCCAGTTTGTCTACATCCTTCTTAAAGTGTGGTGCCCAGAACTAGACGCAGTCCTCAAGATGAGGCCTAACCAGTGCTGAGTAAAGGGGAATTATCACTTCCCGCAATTTGGATGCTATACTTCTATTTTAAGGAGGAGATTGAAAGCTTCCACTTCTGATTTTAAACTAACTACAGTTTCCAAAATAGCATTTGCCTTCTTTGCAGCCACATTGCATTGCTGGCTCATATTCAGTTTGTGATCTACCACAATTCCAAGATCCTTCTCACTTGTGGTATTGTTGAGCCAAGTGTCCCCCATTCTGTAACTCTTTCCCTAGGTGCAGCACTTGGCATTTATCCCTATTAAATTTCATTCTGTTGTTTTCGGCCCAGCGCTCCAGCCTATCGAGATCGCTTTGAATTTTGTTTCTGTCTTCCAGAGTATTAGCTGTTCCACCCAACTTTGTGTCATCTGCAAATTTGATAAGCATTCCTGCACCTCCTCATCCAAGTCATTAATAAAAATGTTGAAGAGCACTGGGCCCAGGACCGAGCCCTGCGGTACCCCGCTCGTTACCTCTCCCCAGTTTGAGAAGGTACCACTGATAAGCACTCTTTGAGTCCGATTCTGTAGCCAATTGTGGATCCACCTGATAGTTGTTCCATCCAGCCCACTTTTAGCTAGCTTGCTAACCAGGATATCATGAGGCACTTTGTCAAAAGCTTTGCTGAAGTCCAGATATATTACGTCCACAGCATTCCCACAGTCCACAAGGGAGGTTACCCGATCAAAAAATGAGATCAGATTAGTCTGGCAGGATTTGTTCTTGACAAATCCATGCTGGCTTCTAGTAATCACTGCATTGCTTTCAAGGTGCTTGCAGACTGACTTCTTTATAATCTGCTCCAAAATTTTCCCAGGGATTGATGTCAGACTGACTGGCCTATAGTTCCCAGGTTCCTCCTTCTTGCCCTTTTTGAAGATGGGAACAACATTAGCCCTCCGCCAGTCATCTGGCACTTCACCTGTCCTCCATGATTTCTCAAAGATAATAGACAGTGGTTCTGAGAGTTCTTCTGCCAGTTCCTTTATTACTCTAGGATGCAGCTCATCAGGCCCTGGAGATTTAAACTCATTCAGAGTAATCAGGTGTTCCTTGACCGTTTATTTATTTATTTATATTTATTTATTTATTTATTATATTTATGAATCGCCCATCTGGCCAGACATCCAGCCACTCTGAGCGATTTACAATCCAATAAAATACGAGGGGGGGGGGGAACACACCTAGGGATGTGGCCGAGAATCTCGGCGGACATGAGCGAGGCCCGAACTGGGCCTGCTCGTGTCCGCCGAGATTCTCAGCCACCCTCGCAGACTTACCAGAAGCTCTCCACAGAGTGGAGAGCCTGCTTGCCTGTCCGCCGGGTCCCGTCACGTCACTTCCGGCGTGGAGGAAGTGACGCGATGGGACCCTGCGCTCTGTTTTGGCGGGGGGAACCATGGCAACAGGGCTGTTTAAGCCCTGTTGCCATGGTTCCCCGCGCCAAAACAGAGCGCAGGCGGGGCTCCAGAGCGCAGGCGGGGCGGCGGAGGCGGCGCGGAGGCGGCGGAGCGCAGGACCAGGTAGGATGACGGCGGGGGCCTCTGGCGGCAGCAGCAGCAGCAGCGGGGAGGGCTAGGGGGGTCAATAAGAGTGAGATCGGGCCGCCGCCACCGCAGAGGTCCAAGCCGCGGAGAACTTTGGGCCCACGTAGGGCCCGAAGTACATCCCTAACACACACACACACACACACACACAGTATAAAACACAATTAAAAACAGAACAAAACTTAAAAATCCTAACCCACCCCATATTCCCGCCTGAAAAGCCAATCAATCTCAAGCTGCAATCCTGCCCCTTCAGTCTGCACTTCAGGTTTGCCAGGGGGGACATAAACTCTCTTTTGGGAGAAGACCAAGCTGAAGTAGGAATTGAACACTTCTGCCTTTTCTTTGTCTTCTGTTATCAATTTACCATCCTCATTGCGTAGTTGAACCACCATTTCTTTCCTCTTGTCTTTTACTATGCATGTATCTGAAGAAAGCTTTCTTCTTGTTTTTAGCATCCCTGGCTAGCCTCAGCTCATTCTCAGCTTTAGCCTTCCTGACACTATTCCTGCAGTTCTGTGCTACCTGCCTGTACTCTTCCCTTGTAGCCTATCCTTCCTTCCACATCCTATATGTGTCCTTTTTTGTTTTCAGGTCATCTCTGAGTTCTTTGTGAAGCCACACTGGCTTCTTCTGTTGTCCTCTGCCTTTTTTCCTTGTGGGAATAGTTTGCAATTGTGCCTTTAGAATTTCCTTTTTTAAAAACTCCCACCCATCCTGGGCTCCTTTTCTCATTATTTATTTATTTATTTATTTTATTTATGAATCGCCCATCTGGCCAGATATCCGGCCACTCTGAGCGATGTACAATCCAACAAAATACAGGACACACACACACACACACACACAGTATAAAACACAATTAAAAACAGTACAAAACTTAAAAATCCTAACCCACCTCATATTCCCACCTGAAAATCCACATTTTTTATGCACAGCAGAAGCTAATCAAGGAAGGGGCTTGCCATGGGACCTTACTTATCATTGTTCTGAGTTTATTAAAATGGGCTTTCCTAAAATCCAGGGTACGTGTTTGGCTACACTCAGCTTTTGCTTCCCTTAGAATCAAGAACTCAAGTATAACATGGTCACTTTCCCCCAGAGTTCCCGAAACTGCCACTTTATCCACTAAGTCATCTCTGTTGGTTAGAATCAGGTCAAGGATAGCCGATCTTGGGATGAAACACGAACTGGGGGGGGGCCCTCGCAGCTCTCCGTGGCTCGCAACTCCGAGGGGGCAGCCCCCCCGCCTCGATCTTCTGAGCGGCGCGGAGCAGTTCTCCGCACCGCTCGAGCCGCCGTCGCTGGTCCCATCGCGTCACATCCGGCCCCGGAAGTGATGCGACGGGGACCCTGCGCAGGCGCAATACGGCGCGCGGAGGTCCAATGCGCCTGCGCAGGTTCCCGTCGCATCACTTCCGGGGCTGGATGTGATGCGACGGGACCAGCGCGGGCGACTCGCCACGGAGAGGCGAGCTGCCGCTGGAAAAGGTAGGCCCGCAGGAGCCTCGCACTGGCGTGAGCCAGGCCAAGTTCAGTCCCACTCGTGCCCACGCGAGTGGAAAGTAACATCCCTAAGCCGATCCTCTAGTTCCTTCCTCCACTTTCTGTAGGAGGAAGTTATCAGCAACACAGGTCAGGAATTTCTTGGAGGGGCCATGTTTGGCAGAATTTGTCTCCCAACAGATATCGGGGAAATTGAAGTCACCCATCACTACTACATCATGCCTCCTTGAAACATTTGCAATTTGCTTTTTAAAAGTTTCATCCTCGTCTTCTCCTTGATTGGGTGGTTGGTAGTAGACTCCAACCGCCATGTTCATCTTATTCTTTGCCCCCTTTATTTTAACCCAGATGCTCTCAATGGGGCTTCCAAGTTCATCTTCCTGTATCTCTGTGCAGAGATACGTATCTTTAACATACAGCACAACTCCACCTCCCTTTCTGTTGCTTCTGTTCCTTTTGAACAAGTTATACCCTTCAATTGCTGTATTCCAGCCACGGGAGTCATCCCACCAGGTTTCAGTTATCCCTATCAAGTCGTATTTGCCCTCGTGTATCAAGAATTCAAGTTCGTTCTGTTTGTTGCCCATACTCTGGGCATTAATATAGAGACATCGAAGACTATGTGCTTTATATTCCGACTTGCTTCCTACATTTTGTGGTAGACTATCATTGGGCACCACTGGAGCTGTTCTCTCCGTTGTGGCACAGAGGCCTTCTTCCATTGTTACCCCCGACGGGCCCCGAGTTTATGTCTCCCTTCCCTGTTGGATTCAGTTTAAAGCCCTCCTGATTAAGTTCCTCATGCTGTGGCCAAACACATTCTTCCCAGTCCTTGTGAGGTGCAACCCATTCTTTGCCAGCAGTCCATCTTCCAGGAAGTGTAGCCCGTGGTCCCAGAATCCAAATCTCTCGCGTCGGCACCACCTTCGTAGCCAGTCATTCACTCGGAGTATTTTTCTTTCCCTTTCTATTCCTCTTCCAAGTACTGGGAGGATGGATGAGAAAACTATCTGGGCCAAAAAGTTCTTGAGTTCCTTCCCAACTCTTCAAAGTCTGCCGTGATTTCCTCGTAACTGCTCTTGGCAGTATCATTTGTACCCACGTGGAAGACAAGAAAGGGGTGTGTGTCAGTGGGCTGTATGAGCCTCGGCAGCTGTTCTGTCACATCTTTAATCCATGCCCCGGGGAGACAGCACACCTGGCAAGACCATGGATCTTCGTGACATATAGTGATGCTTACGAATCGGTGGCGGGGGCCGCCTCTCCACCGCCTCAACTCTCCGCGGCGGCGGCGGCCCCCCTGCCTCAATCTTCAGAGCGGCGCGGAGCAGTTCTCTGCGCCGCTCAAGCCGCTGGCGCTGGTCCCGTCGCGTCACATCCAGCCCCGGAAGTGACACGACAGGACCCTGCGCAGGTGCAATACGAGGCACGGGGGCCCAGTACGCCTACGCAGGGTCCCAGCCATCGCGTCATTTCCAGTGCTGGATGTGATGCGACGGGACCTGTGCAGGCAGCGCGGGCAGCTTGCTGCGGAGAGGCAAGCCGCCCCGGAGAAAAGGTAAGGCTGCATGACCCTCACGCGAGCATGAGCGGGGCCGATTTTGGTGCATCCCTAGCGACATACTTTGGCTTCGATCTCCCGCAGGAGGGAGTCTCCCACTACTAGTACTCTTCTCTTTCTCTTGCTGTAGGCCTTGGTTTGATACTGCCTCCACTTGATGGACCTTCAGCCTCTTGCTCGCTGCCACGTTGGGTGCCCGGTAATTCATCCTCTGCAGGCTGTCCTCCGGTCTCGGCCTCAAGTACCTGAAAGCGGTTCCATAGCTCCACTGCTTCCACAGGTGCAGAATGTCTTCTAGTTCTGCTCCTAACAGTCACCCTTTTCCAGGGAGCTCCCCCTACGTTATTTCCCCTTGCTTCAGCATTCTCCAACTCTGCCTCATCCTGCCGTTGCCCTTCTGACTCCTGTACTATGCTTTGCTGCTGTAGATCCAGCATTCTTTCTAAGAATTCTTCACTTTCTCTTATACTCCTAAGGGTTGACACTTGCTGCTCCAGTCCTCTGACCTTTTCTTCCAACAGCGTGACCAGCTTGCACTTGTTGCACGTGTAGGCCATGTTGATCTCAGGCACGAAAACAGACATTGCACACACATTGCAAGTCACCACCACTGGAGAGTCCTTTCCGTCCATAGTTCTCTATTCCCTTTATGTTTCTGCCTTTCTTTTTGTACTGGAATGGTCGGTGCCTTATCTTGCCTTCCCTGAATATCAACAACAGAGTCCCCCTGGCCTATAAGTGTGTGGTACTAGAACAAAACAAACAAACAATCCAGAAAATTTCTTAGGGACCTCCCCCTTGACCTCCTCTGCCAAACTCCGCTGCCAAACTCCTGTTTGCTCTCCCTGTTCGTGCGCTCTGTTCACTCGCTCTCTGGGAGCCTGCTTGCCTATCACAGACCCTAAAACAGCTGGAGCCTCTCTCCTGTGCTTCTGCTCAGCTGGACGTCAGGAACAGAATGAGCTCCCAGGCCTCTCCCTTCCTTTTAAGCTCTCAGGCCACACCCTTCCCTTGCAGCACTTGTTGTTGTACTACAGCAAGTTGTACAGCAAGTTGTACTGCAGCACTTGTTGTTGCACTACTCCGCTGCCAAACTCCTGTTTGCTCTCCCTGTTCGCTCGCTCTCTGGGAGCCTGCTTGCCTATCACAGACCCGAAAACAGCTGGAGCCTCTCTCCTGTGCTTCTGCTCAGCTGGGAGTCAGGAACCAATGGGGTGGGGAATATCCTTGTCTCTCTGTGTGTAAAGTGGCTGCCTTGTTGCCTATGGGGGTGGGAACAAGAGAAACATGGGTATAGTGATAAATAATGGGTAGCCGCTGCAATAGATGGTTCTAGGTGTGATTGTGGAGTAAGTAAAAATAGGGAAAGGATGCTGTCACTGAAGTGTTTTGTCATACACTGGTAATCCTTGTTTCTTCCTTACCTGTACCAGATGCGTTGTCCTTGCAGACCTGCATTTCTTTTTGTTCTCCCTGACTGTTGTTTGTACAAAGTGCTCCCTTTCATTAAATCTGCAAATCACCAAAGTCCCTGGTTGTATGTTCCTAGTTCTCTAGGTATGAGGACAGAGTGATAAGGCCCCATGCTGTGCATCTTGATATATGAGATTTGTGTTCTCTTGCTGGGGCTTATATATCATTGCTTAGATGGCATGCCGTGTGACTGGCTTCAATGTTAGTAGAAATCCTGTCCTCTCTAATGGCTGTGGGAGCAGAGCAGTGGGGGAAGGACAGTTGTCTGAGGCTCTCTCTTCACTACAATAGGAGTATTTTAATTTAAGCCACCTCTTCTACAGGTACACTACGACATCGTCATCAAGGGTGGGACTGACTCATGAGCAACCTTAGGTTTCTGACTAAGGTCCATTCCTCCCCCACTGCACCCCAATTCTACCCCATTTCCAGTATAGGTTATACTTACAGTAGCTGTTTGCCAGTGCAAAGGTATTGCTACAACAGTGTAATTTTTTATACTAGCATAGCATTGCACCCCAGCTGGCACATTTTGAGAGAGATGTTATTTCTGTTTAGCTAGCGAGATCATTTAAAATCTGAATAAATGTCTCCAAGCTTTTCTACATGAGGCATTTATTGTGCACTCGTAATTTCTACTCACAGTTGTTTACAGGTTTTTTAAGCAATGTCGTGATCCTCTAGTTTCACTCCCATTTTTTCAGTGCAGTTTCCCATTTTTCTTTAGAACGGGGAAAATGGGGTATTATATTAGAACGGGGGAAATGGCTTTCTTTGTCCTTGTGTATTTGAGCTATTTTGCTATAGCACAGCTCCACCTAGCAGTTATGTAGCAGAAAAACAGGAAAGGAAGTGCTCTTTGTGTAGCACTTGGGTCTCAATGCTGAGACGAAACAGAAAGTAGAAACAGCGATTAACAACCTTGTGCAGAAAAGGCCTCAGATGCCACAAGAGAGTTACATATACTTCTTTACAGAAACATATTTTAATTCCCTATAAGTATTTGTTGCAAGATTTCCAAATAAAAACATTGTAGCCTTTGTAGCCTATATATGGAAATACAATACTGAATATGTTCAGAACACCTCATGTTTGAAAAATCAAACTAAATATAACAGGTGCTTAGAATTCCAGTTGTGTTGTGCAATCCTAAACATGCTTATTCAAACATCCATCCCATTGGGCTCAGTGGAGTTTGCTCCCCAGTAAATGTTCTTAGGATTGCAGCCTTATTCTCTCTATCAAAGAGAGACAAACACTTTGAAGAAGCTGCAAGGGACTAAGGGCATAATCCTATGCAAGCTATGCTGGCTGGGGCATGCTGGGAGTTGTAGGCCTTTTTTTCTGTCTAAACCTGTATAGGATTGTGCCTTAATACGCATTTCTCCAAAGATCTTAGAGCACAGATTTGTCTATAGAAACTCCTACAAAACCTACCTGTGAACTGTATCAATTTCCTCACTCTGTTAGTTGGTGGGGTAGAGATTGCTATTTCTCTGATGCTCTAAAATTCAGACATTATACTATTAAGCATAACATTTAAATACTTCATAATAACAATGGTGGGTTTCATCCAGGGGGTGCAGCACTGGATCTAAAAGCTTGTCCTCCCAAACCATTCCGATGGATTCTTGATATGACATGGCTGAATCTAGTGGAACTGAGCAAACTACCACAATTTTCAGAAATTATGAACCAGGTGGGTTTATTGCCTTAATTTTTTTTAAATTCCATATATAGTTGCCCAAAGTCATAATTGGATCCTATTGTCTTAGACAGGCCATCAATCCCAATATTTTCTAGTTTTGTGTCTTAATGACACATTATCTGCTTGCCTCATGATAAGTGGATATAGAAATAGTAAAAAATGCTAGCATCTTTCCCCATGTTATGAAACATACTGTACCAAACACAGTAACAGATAAGGCTTCACTGAAGTGTAACTTTCTAAAATTGTCTTGAAAGTGAAGAATATGACTGTCTGTTACCTTTGGTACATATTTAGATCTGTCGTAATGAAAAGGGTTGGAAAAATTGGTTTGATAAGGATGCTCCAGAGGAAGAAGTTATTCCTGATGGATACAATGACTCATTAGATACCTGTCGTAAACTTTTGCTTATCAGGTGAGGATTATCAATAGTTTTATAATTACTTGTGTTGCAGTTTTTAGTTCTCTTCTAAGAGTGTTGTGTTTTAGTAACCATGTTACATTTTTTTCTTGTCTATAATATTATTTTTAAGGCCTTATAATTATAAATAGATGGAAATGACACTCACTTTGAGTCTCTTTGGTAATGTTTGTTCCTAGATCTTGGTGTCCAGATCGCACACTTTCTCAAGCCAGGAAGTACATTGCAGATTCACTGAATGAGAAATATACAGAGCCAGTCATTTTGAACTTGGAGAAAACTTGGGAGGAAAGTGATAGGCGAACACCTCTCATCTGTTTCTTATCAATGGGATCTGACCCAACTATCCAGATTGATGCATTGGCCAGGAAACTTAAACTGGGTATAACTATAATATTTTTAAAAACAAGAAATTAGAAAAGCACATTGCTAGAGCTGCCTTTTCAATAACTTTTTCGTGAATCTCTTTCTAGTTCTGCCTTCTGTAATAATTTCTTGAACTATGTAAAACTTGAATTGTATATGATTATTTTGCCAGTTCTGCGTTTACTCTTTCTAGTGTCATGGATTTCAATTACAAGAATGCTGATTAAAGTGAAGCACTACAGAAACTCCTCTAACTGTAAAATAAATTCAACAATGATATGCATTACCAAGGGAGGTTATTATTGAATCTCTTTGGCCATTTTAAAATAAAAAATAAACAAAAATGCTCTAAGACATTGGATTACAGTTACACAACCAGTGAAATCTCTTCTAATAGTAACAATCAGTTCCAAACTTTCTTCCTTGTGAGCTCTATTGAAAGCCATGGGACATCCTTCAAAGCATATGCATGTAGTGACTGTAGTACCCAGTGGGTGAAATCCAGAACTGACACTGTTGATGGAATGGATTCCCCCTGAAGCCCCATGTACACCCCCAAAATCTGCTCTAGAAGGTTCAGGACCCATCTGAAGGAGATTTGGGAGGGGTGCAAGGGGAGGGGAAGGGGAAGTCCCATTGCATGAGCAGAAGTCCGCTCCCCTGACATTGGATTTCACCCAGTGCCTAGAGTTCAAACAATCCAGTGCAATGCATCTGTGGTACCTGGAGGAACCACAAGACAGATCATAAGTATCTACTGTGTTTTATCCTGGAGACAAAGCTGTTTTGTTCTGTTCTCTCTGAACCTCTTACTCTCAGTTCAGGTCCCTGTAAGATTATATGGTTTTTGTGACCCTAATGGGCCTGAAAGGTGCCCATTAGGTCTTCTTCAGTAGCATTTGCTCCCTGCCTTTGTGATGCTGTTTTCTTTCATAGACAAGGGTTGTGCAGGAGGATCAGAGACAGCTACTGCTATAGGAAACATCAATGTGCATTGTCACAGAAGATTTCTTAAAGAGTCAGAGATTACCTCTGGTTTTATTCTGTAACTAAGTTCTAATTGGCATCCAAAGAACTTCACACATGCAACAAATAAAAATATTAAATTAACGTTATTAAGATTAAAATGCATGTACATAAGTGAGTCATAGCAAATTCAGTAAAGTATAACAAAGATATAACCTTGACAATCTGATAAATAAAAGATGCAAAAGATTCTTCAGTAATGACTAAATCAAATCCTAGAATGGAAAAACTGAATTGGCAAAGAAAATTCTTTTCACCCTTTAAAAAAACTTGTTTGCTACTGAGAAAGTAACTTCATGTAATCTTATTAGCATTTTGTCATTATATTTGTTGTAGAAAACAGAGCTATCTCTATGGGTCAGGGACAAGAAGTTCATGCACGCAAACTCATTCAGATGTCAATGACACAGGTATCTATACAATTTTGAAAAAATATTTTGTTAAGATGATTTCCTGTTTTTTCCTTGCTCCATTTTTTTCTTGTTTTAGATCCCCCCCATTTTGAATTTGCATGCAAAAATATTTTGTATTTAAAAGAGAAGTTCTCTTAAAAGAGAGCATTTAAAAGAGAGCAATCCTATACTCACTTACTGGAGAGTAAGTTCCATTGAACAGAGGCTTACTTCTGATTAGTTATATATAGCCTGCACTGTAAAAAAAAAAAAAAAAAAAGTATATTGTAAGAAAGCTTACAACTGTGGCTGGCATTCTATGCATTGGTGTTTAAAACTGAAAGAATCTTTTACTGGATTTTATCAATTTGCTTCCAAATCCAAGTAATGTTTATTGGAATGGAATGTTAGTGTGACTTTGAATAATCAAAAAGTAGAAGATACATTTGCTAAATCAGAGCTGGAAGGAACATTTCTCTGTTGGTTCTTTAGAAAGGATTAGTTATTCCAGGCAACCTCCCATTGACCAAAACCTGCAGAAATTGCCCTGCTATAATTTTTATAACTGCCACAAGATGGCAGTACTACTTTACTTACTTATTGGAACTTAGTTGTTTTTCATTTTTATGCCAGTCTGTATTTATTTTTGCTAACAAACCCAAAACAGCAATGTTAAGGAGGCATAAAGAAGGACATAGTACATGATACTACTGTAAACTTCTATCAGCGGAATCTTTATATACAGTGGCAGTCGTTAATCAGTTGTAGTATGCTTGAAGTATGCAGATTGTTTAATTAACTGTTTTGGGTCACAGGGTGGCTGGGTGTTACTTCAGAATTGCCATCTAGGTCTAGACTTCATGGAAGAACTTTTGGAAACTATGCTTACTGCTGATATTCCTGATGAGAGCTTCCGAGTTTGGATAACCACCGAACCACATGATAAGTTTCCAATTACTTTGCTGCAGGTTAGTTAGATCTAGTATATTCAAGAGAATTTAGATGAACTGTGTACATAAATGTGTGATAAAACAGAAGTTGAGAAGGTAAAACAGAAGTTGAGAAGGAAAAACATTACTTGCTTTGAAACTGAAACCACTGAGAAACCTAAAGATTCATCATCAGTCATGTGAGAGACATTGGGTTCTGGTTGATCCAACAAGAGAGATAATCTCCTGTTTTTCTATCCTACTCTTGTGTGGGGGGCTTCCAGTAGTCTTTCCTGTCCAGATTTCTGATCAGATCTACATCAACTTACCTTCAGCAATGCTACAGTGCCTGCCAGGGCCGGATTAAGATAGGGGCTATTGAAGCTGCAGCTCCAGGCCCCTACCACAAAATAGGCCCACAATATAGGGACGCGTGGCGGCGGCGGGGAAATGAGGACGTCACCTCGCTCACCTGCGGGGCAGTTGCCGGAGCCTCGCGTGCGAAGGTTTCCCCGTCGGCTTCAGCGCCCAGTAATCTGGGGGGAAAGGAGCCGCTCACTCGAGTTTAGCCGCCGGGAGCTCGAAGTTAAGAGTCCTGCCGGGACGGGGTGCCTTCCTCCGCGGATTTAGCACGCAAGACTTAATACAAGGATTCTCCCCCCCCCCGCAAAAAACAACAAACACTGTAACTAGCGCGCAAGCCCCCTCCGCGCCCGCTTGCCCCCCTTGCACGCACGCTATCCTTTCCCGCAGGGGCGACCTTCCCTTTGCGCCGTGCCGCGCACCCCCCCACCCCCGGCGCACACGCATCGCAGGCCCCACTCGCCGC
Organism: Shinisaurus crocodilurus; assembly: GCA_021292165.1. Taxonomy (NCBI): domain Eukaryota; kingdom Metazoa; phylum Chordata; class Lepidosauria; order Squamata; family Shinisauridae; genus Shinisaurus; species Shinisaurus crocodilurus. The sequence goes on along the minus strand of CM037879.1, from coordinate 54,122,121 downwards.
GCACGTTTCCTTGCACTTGCCGGCGCATTTGCGAGCGTTTCCGACCGCCGGAGGAGCCCGTGTTTGCGCCCGTTGCAACTGGAAGCCTGTAGGCTCCTTGAGGGCAAGGACCTCCCTTTCCCTGGCTCGTGCGTGCCCACTTTTTGAGCGCCGCCTGGATCACGGCGGGGGTGGATGTTGCAAAGGCGCGGGTGCTTTTCCATTTTTGCGCTGTGATCGCGAAGCGGCTTATTTTGCACGCTGTTCCGAGATTTGTAGTTCTTCCCCCCCCCTTTAAACTTTATTTTCTTTGCGGGGGCTGCGTGGGGGGGTCAACAAAACAAGCTGCGAGGAGGCTACCCTAAAGCAGAGCGGGCCCGAGCCTTCCTTCTCTCTGTGACATGTTGTGGCGGGTGATGTGGGAAAGCCAAGAACCGCTCCCGATTCGAGGCAAGAGGAGCAAACTTTGGAGAGGGGGGGTGCGAGAGACGCAAACACGCACACACCCGTCCTGCCCCCAGATACCAATTCTGAGGGACCCGTTTCAGTCTCATGTTTGCGGGTGGGGGGGAGTGAGGAGGATGCATTTGCAGCTGCGCTGCCTCCCCTTGACCCTGCCCTGCGACTGACCCTCCCCAGGCAAGCCCCCTCCCCTCCCACTCCGCTCCCTCCGTGCGCATGCTCCAGGCTGGACAGCTCCTGAGAGGGAAATTTAAAAACGGTTTGCCGAGCGAGAGAAAGATCGCAGCCAACTTGCCAAAGGGAACAGCCGAGCCCTCTCTTCCCCCATTTTGCAGGAGCCGCCGCCCGCAGCGATCTTCCTCCGCCTCCCAGGTACTACCAAGTCCCTTCCCCGCAAAGGTTTGCTGGGCCGTGTTTTGTTTGTTTGCTTGCAAGAGTTGTAGATGTTGCTCTTCGCCCGGGGACGCTTTGCCTCTGCAACCCCCCCCCTAAAAACACGCACCCCCAGTCTGCAGATGGAAATCCAGTCTGCACATCTCCACAAAGGGAGGGGGCTTTGGATGAGGGCCGCGCTAAAAGAGCGCGATCCTAAGCCTGTTTGCTCAGAAGTAAGGAGGCTTACTCTTGAGCAAGAGTGTTTTAGACTGCAGCCGCCTCAGTGGTTGCCGTGGCCTGGGGAGGATTGCAAAAGGTCGGATCCGGCTGACCAGTTTAGTTTCCTCCCCCCCCTTCTCTCTTATGGCTCATAATAGGGGGTACTTTGAGGTAACTTGTTTGACTGGTCCCTACCCCACCCATCCTTTTTTGTTGCTAAAACTATGCCCTGGCACACTGTTCAGTAACATCCTGGCACACTGTATTTTGAGTATAAACTCCTAGTTGTTGCTAATACTTACTTACCTGCTACATCCGCCTCTGGGCTCTTCCGCCAAGGAATAACCTGTTTGTGTGTTTAAAACTAGTGGTTGCTATTTATTTCAAGAGTTACTCTCTGCACCATAATCATAACGCAGGCTGTATTGATTATGATGCAATAATAATAATAATAATAATAATAATAATAATAATAATACTTTAAGGAACAAATTTTTATGAGCCAAACATCATACACTTATATTTAAATTGTTTATATGGTTTATGTTTATTTAAAAATGGTTGTTGTGAATGTTCTATTTATAACGGTTTTATTGAGTTAACAAGCTTATTGTTTACAAAAAAAGAAATATTTTCAATATGTTTCTGTTTTGGCACTTTAATGGTAATTAAAATATTTAATTTGTTTTAATATAAAATTGCGTCTTCATTTTATTTATTTCCATAAAAAGGCTCACCAAAATCCTCAGCACCAGGCCCATAATGCTCTTAATCCGGCCCTGGTGCCTGCAGTTCCCAGACTTCACTGGGACCCTTCAGTGCTGATCTAGCTGTTGAAGAGCATCACTCTTTTGGTAGCAGCTTATGGATCATTGCTATCTTGGGCTAATTATAGGGATGTTAGGTTTGGGTTTATGAATTCATGGGAGAGGAGGGAGTTGAATCATGGGAATGTTTTGATGTTGGAAAAGGAATTCCCATTAATAGAAGGGAATAAGAGTAGGTAGAAAAATGTTTTGCCGATTTTTTGTTTTTTATAGCTATTTAAGGTTTAGGTTGGGATGACAAAGATTGGAAGGATGAGGGGTGGGGGTTTAATGTTATAAAAGTGCTCTGAGCCTATTAGGTTGTTTAAGTCATGTATAGTCATGAATGAGTGGGAAAGCGCAAGCAAGTCTGCTGGTTCCCACGAGCTCACTCCCACTGAGCTAAACAACCAATGGATGCTCCATCCCTGGGTTGTTGATAATGACATCCAAACTCAGAATTCTGGGCTGTTTGGGGAGAGACAACCTAGACTTGTAACCCAAGAATAAACCATGGGTTACAACTCTGGGTTGTCTCTCACCCAACAACCCAGAATACCTGGTTCAGCCATCCCTGGATTATTTAGCTCTAACTCGCTACAGCAGGAGCAATCAGGTGATGGAAAGCAATACACTTGCTCACTTCCGCTTGTTCATGACTATCCATGGTTTAAGCAACCCATGGGTAGTCCATGACATAATAACTGGGTCTATGAGTCAATAAATATGTTAAAACACATGCAGCATATGTTTAAACAAATCCTGTGGGACTGTGGCAACATTGTCTTAATGTTCAGTCATATGTCCATCCTTTAAACCAGAGCTGAACTCCTTGTTTTTGTTATGTTTTTGTAATTGTTGATACAACAGTATTTCATATATATTTTAGCTTTAAAAACTGTATGATTTTTTTTGGGGGGGGTATCAAATGAAATAATTCCTTTCTCCTTTTATACGTTAGAGTTCAATAAAATTCACAAATGAACCACCGCAAGGTGTGCGAGCAGGTTTGAAAAGAACATTTTCTGGCATAAATCAAGACTTGCTAGATGTCAGCAATATGCCTATGTGGAAACCTCTTCTTTATACAGTAGCTTTCCTGCACTCCACTGTTCAGGTATTACAAACAGATTGTGCATTTCACTTTGTGCCTAATAGAAACTTCCTACTGGGATGTATGAAAAATAACCCTTATTACTTATTGTGGCACACAAGCTTAATATTTTTAATGTAGGATAAAGGCCTTACATTGAACATTCATCCTTCTGTTTCAAATGTTTCCATATTTGACCTCAAAGGATTACCAATAACCTATTAGTTTTACCCCTTCTAGTGATAGCTCTGTTTCTTCCTTGTTTCACGTTTATATTGTGACAAACCACAGCAACTTATCATAACACAAAAAATAATGCCAGAAAAATACTTATTTCCACTTAAGCAAGAAAATTAGTAAACTAAGAAAAGACAGTAATACAACTTGGTTGTATATCTTTTATGAATGGACATCAAAAATTAAAATGTCTCAAAGCCTTGGAATGGTCACACTATACCAGCCTTCTCCAACCTGCTGCCCTCCAGGTATGTTTGGAGGCTGAGGAATTATTTAAGTTGTAGTCCAGCACATCTGGAGGGCACCAGGTTGAGGAAGGCTGCACTGTACCATTCCTAATTTTCAAGATGCATTGAATCTTGGGATCCTTCCTTCGATTTCCTGGTGTGTTGGAGCTGCAGATGGTGCACACATACATACCACCTTGTATAATTCATTCAAATATATTTATTTATTTATTTATTATTAACATTTATATACTGACTTACCTGCTGAAAAGCCATCAAGGTGGTATACAACAATTTAAACCAATAAAATCTTAAAACAAAAACAACCCCCCCCATTAAAAACAGTAAAAAGATTAAAACTACACATTGGGAAAGGCTAAATGGAAAAGATGCATCCTTGCACTCTTTCTAAAGACCACAATGGTGGGGGGAAGTGGTAGTTCTTGAGGGAGCACATTCCATAGTTTGGAGGCAACATAGGAGAAGGCCCTTTCACATGTGCCCTACAAACGGGCCTATGCAGGTAATGGTGCCTTCAAAAGGGCCGCTCCTGCAGATCTTAATACTCAGGCAGGTTCATAGCAAGACCGGTGGTCCCTTAGATAAGCCAGGTCTTAAGCCATTTAGGTTAAAGCCAACACCTTGAATTGTGCCTGGAAAGCAACTGGCAACCAGTGCAGGTCCTTCAAGACAGGTTTCATATGGTTCCCATACCGTGTACCGCATTTTGCACCAATTCAGGACACTCTTCAGGGCTTGCCCCACATAGAGCACATTGCAATAGTCTAAACATGATGTAACCAAGACATGGATAACGATTGTCAAATCAGACTAATTCAGGAAAGGTTGCATCTGGTGCACCAAGCATAATTGTGCAAATGCACTCCTTGCCATCACCGCCACCTGAAGATGCAGGGACAGCGTAAGATCAAGGAGCATTCCCAAGATATGAACCTGATCCTTCAGAGGGAGTTCAGCCCCTTCAGAATAGGTTGAATTCCTGTACCCGAGGCTTTCAACTGATCAACACCACCTCCATCTTGTCTGGATTTAATCTCAGCTTGCTCACCCTCATCTAGCCCATTATCAAACCCAGGCAACGTTCAAGGGTTTCAACTGCTTCCTTCATGTTAGATGGCAGAAGAACAATAGAGCTGGGTGTCATCAGCATATTGATGGCATCTTACTCCAAATCTCTGAATGACCTCTGCTAGCGGATTCATGTAAATATTAAACAACATGGGGGACAAAATAGAACCCTGTGGGACACAATAGGTCAGTGGCCATGGAGTCTAACAGTAACCCACCAGCACCGCCTTCTGGACACTGCCCAACTGAAAGGACCATTACCACTGCAAAACAGCACCCCATGACCCAGCCCCAGCAGGTGGTACAGAAGGGTACCCTGGTTGATGGTATCAAAACCCACCAAGAAGTCCAAGAGAACTAATACAGTTGCACTCCCCTGCTCCAGATCCCAGCACAGGTAATCCACCAAGGTGACCAAAGCAGTCTCAAAATCAAGAAATATCTGTCCATTGTCAATATTCTATCAGTTTTAATGGTTCAAGTTACATTAAAATATTTTGATCAGTACATAGTATTACTTGAAATATCAATAATGGAAGTTGTTAAACAAAATGCCATGATTAATGACAAAGCAGCATTAATAATACATACATCTAAATAAATCACACCATGTGTTATCTGTTTTGTTTCATTTTTTATTAAGGAAAGACGCAAATTTGGTCCTTTGGGCTGGAATATTCCCTATGAATTCAACTCAGCAGACTTCACAGCCAGTGTTCAGTTTATACAGAATCATTTGGATGAATGTGATATTAAGAAAGTGGGTATCCATACATCATATTGTTATATCTTCTTTGTATTTAGAGGTGATGGTGAAGATCAGTGTATCCAAGATCAGATACAAGCTTTGGGGGCTCATAATGCTCACCTCAAAAAAAGGCAAGCTGTAGTGCCTTCAAAATCTTCACTGGCTCAGATTGAAATCCTAGCCAAAGAGTAATTCCCAGTTTACCTCCTTCCCACCCATCCAAAACCCACTCTCTGGAATTACAGCTTTGTGTAACCAAGAGAGGTCCTGCAAAGAATTTCCAGCAGAGCCTCCCCTGACAGTGTGAAGCTGTCATTTGCAGAAGTTTAAAGTGAAAAGAGAACAACAGATTGGTAGGGGAATGAGGTCACATATGGATTGGCTTAGAAATTTGCTGAGCCTGAGCTATTTCCCGGTTTGGGGGGAAATGGCTTGGCTTATTTTCTAGAGAATCCAATGCAAGCCATGGATCGCTCACCCACCTAGGAAGCTGCGTTATACAGAGTCAGACCATTGGTCCATCTAGCTCAATGTTATTGACACTGACTAGCAGGGGCTCTCCTGGTTTTCAGGCAGGATTCTTTCCTAGTCCTACCTGGAGATGGCAGGGATTGTACCTGGGACCTTCTGCATACAGAACAGGTGCTCTACCGCTGAGCTATAGTATACACTATTTGTATTACTAACTTGACTTGAGTGTTCATCAAATATATATATATATATATATATATATATATAGGTGCTGGTCGTTGACCGTAATAAATATATTCATTCATACACACACACACACACACACACTTTATAAAGGATGCTCCTTCAGTTAAGGAGAGTCCCTCCCCCCCAAAAAAGGTTCTGCCATTATAAGTCTCAAAATTTTACTGGTTATAAAAATGACACCTGTTCAGCTAATAGCTTGGCCTCCATAATCTATGGAGTTCTACAATTGTCTAGGAACATTTCAAACTGATCCAATACAAATTGCCACAGATACAAGAAGTTAAAAAGTGCTGAAAATTTACTTTTTACTCCAAGTTCTACATATCATATATTTCTTTCAAATTCAGGGGGAAACTATTGATGTACTTTATTCAGGTTTGTTGAGGAAGTGTGCCTTTCATTGGTTTGGTGAAATTCTGAGCAGCGGTTTAAAAGTTATTAAGGTTTTCTGCTCCCTGAAAGCCTATGGGAGCAACTGCTGGCAAAGTTGTCAGGCATGCTCAGTTTCATTCTAAAGCTAGAATTCTGCCAGTACTCCAATGTTTTGAGAGGACTTCCAGTGTCCTTGTCAGCATTCTGACAGTGCAGGAGGGGTAGCAGGAAACTGTCAATGGAGTTAAGAGTGAGGTAATTTTGACGGCATCCCCATTCTCTCAGCAATCAGGCCAACACTTCCTACTGTACCATACTACACTGACATTGAAACTACTTTGGCAATGCAAAGCAGGGAACATTGGCCCAGATGAATTCACATCAGAATACACATGGAAGTATGCAGCAGAGTGCATATATTTTTCAAGGGCTCTGAACGAGAGCAGTGCAGCAACATTTGCCCTCACTGACATCACAATATAGTAAAATCTCATTGGCTTCATGAAGTCCCCCTATGTGATCCCTAATTTGCTCAGGTCACATAGTGAAAGAGAAAGAAGAAACCCTGTAAACCTAAGTCTCATTCATTTCAATGGCACTACTCTACATAGGGTTAACATTGGATACCACCCACACTAAGAAAGAAGGCATCTTGAATGAATGTGAGAAATGTAGAAAATCATCTACCGGTATTCACTAAACATTTCCAGCTATCTCGGATGATCAAAAGCTGGTAACAACAGATTTTCACAATCTTAGGTCAATTTCTCAAAATTCAGAAAATGTAATAATTTTTGTTTGCTTTCCATTTTAGGGGAATTTCTTAGAGCAACATTTCCTAGAGCAACTCAGTTATCTTTGAGGTTTACAGTGTAGATCTTTGGGACAATAGGTCAGAGTAACTGAGGCCACAAATGGTCTCTGAGCACAGTAGGCACTGCTGCAAGCAATAGATATGGATTATGACTAAATACTTGGATTTCTAAGATTTACTGTGTTTGTCTCTAGGGAATATCTTGGAGCACAGTCCGATACATGATTGGAGAAGTACAGTATGGAGGCAGGGTCACTGATGATTATGATAAGCGTCTTCTTAATTGCTTTGCGAGGGTAAGAAAATGTGATAAAACAGTTCTGGGGAGAGCGATCCTATGACCCCTAGACATTGTCTGAATGTCAGAAACAGAGCTCCACCCTCAGAGCTTGGAATTTGCACTCCAACACACACACCCAGCAGCTGGCATGGAAGGAACCACACCACAAGGTTGGGAAATCAACCTCGGAGAGGAAGTAAAGGACGCATTCCGGGGAGTGGGGAGGGAAGGATATTGGGGCCACCAGGATACGATGTATCCTGATGGCACTCCAGCCTTCTTCCCCCACTCCAAAGTGCCTCAGTTAGTTTTCAGCCTCAGCTAACTTTCAGCTGTCTAGCTAAAATGCAGAGCGGGATGTGCAGGGAAGTGGAGATTGCCTCTGCTGCTCCTCCCACTCTGCATTGGATGTTTGTAAGCCTCCAGGTTCAGGGGCTTACAGGCATCGACAGTGCAATTAATAGGATTGTGCCCTAACATAAGTAAACAGGCATTAACTGTTAAAAATGTTCAAAATGTACTGACATTGTATTAGGACAACCACAGCCAGAAGTGGATAATCTAGTAAATTAGAGCTCTTTCATTTTGGACTTTGTATTTCTTCTAAAAATTAACACATTAAAGTTGGGTTCTGGGTTGACTGGTTAATATATTGTATTGCCATTACTTTATGGCTCATGCATTTGATGAGTAGAATTTAAGGTGCTGATGTACTTTGGTGGGAGGACTCCAGCTCTTCCCCAACATGAAATAGCTACTTTCTTTCATCATTCTCGGATCCCAAAAATCCAGCTCATCAGCATATACTACCTTTCTGATGTAATTTGTGGATTGTTACCTTGTTAATTTGTTCTACTTTGCACAGGTCTGGTTCAGCGAGAAGATGTTTGAGAACACTTTCTGTTTTTACACTGGATATAAAATCCCAGTGTGCAAAACTCTGGATCAGTATCATGAGTACATTTCGACTCTCCCTGCCATGGATAGCCCAGAAGTCTTTGGCCTTCATCCAAATGCAGATATTACGTGAGTAGGTCTAGCAAAGATGAAATTCTGCAGGGTTTTTTTTTAAAGTTCCACAGTATTTTAAATATTCTGAGTAACAAAGTACATTTTACTAGATATTTTCCAGTATTTATATGAACCCAAACATTTAAGGAAGCCTTGCTTGACTTTTTCAAGATTAAGGCTGCAGTCCTGTGCACACTTACCTAGAAGTAAGCCCCATCACACTGAATGGGACTTACTTCTAAGTAGACATGCACTGGAAAGTTTCTAACTTAAAAGTATAATTTTCAAAATATGATTATACTGTAAACAAGACAAGTTTTCCTTAATGCTCTTCAGTAGCAATTTTGGTCCCATCCAATTCTACCAAATGGTTTAGCTGACACTTTTACAAGCTGAAATTTGATTAAACAGATTGCAAAAATGGATATTATTTTGTTAGTTCTCATAAAGCTCTTCAAGTTTAATGATGGAATTTCAGTCTTACCTGATAACTAATTCAATTTTAAATGTTATCTTTCACTGAGTCACTTTTTAACCCTTAAATACATAGCAGGTTGCTTGTTATTTTCTGCTTCAAATACTGCATGATCTGCTACAGGAGGTAATCAACCATCATTATATTTTATTTGTTTTTCTGTAGTTCCTGTGATTCTATTACGAATTATGTTAGTTGCAAGATGTTCATACTTAGCATTTCTAAGATTGTTAAAAACAGATCAAATGTTTCATTTGCATTATTAACAAGTTTTTAAACACTTGATTCTCAAATGTAATATTTACCCACGGGTTTCAAAAGTTTTTCTGTACATATAATATTTGCATATTTTCCAACCCTCAGATTGAAGGGCAGAGTCTGTTTCTTACATTACCTTTGAAAGACAGGAGTGCATTCTCAGGGCAAGTGCCCATATCTGAAAATTCACTTCTAGAGAGAGAGATTTATTATAGCTTTGACATTTTGCATTATCTTACAATATGTATTATCATTTTGACATTTCATTGTTATCCAGGCATAAGTATGCCTTCTGCAGTTATATCCATGTCTTTCAAAAGTAATGTGAGAAGCAGCCCTAAGCTGTAAAAGTCATTGAAGACATTGAAGAAGTATAAGCCACTCATGTTGCAGTATGCTAAATGCTGCTTTCATGAATCCCCTAACCTGTGGGGCTTCTGCAGAGCAGTAGTTTCTGAATTATGTCCATATACAGTACCTACCACTACATTTCTTGGAATACTAGGAAACTCAGTCTATCAGATTTATTTGTATATTGTTTTATGAATGGGGACTACCACCCACCATGCACATCTCATCTAGGCTACCCATCAGTTTTGAGAGAACAATGCCCTTAGAAGAAGTTAAGTGGCAGTTTAAGTATTGAGTGGTTAGCATGCTATTGCTGTGTGTATGTACAGAAGCGTTCAATTTTTACTCCCCACACCTCTTTTCTTTACCCTAAGTTATCAGGCTTTAAAGTTTTAAATCCAAATATTGTATTGTTTGACAAATCATTTGGAGCAGTATCATCTCCCTGAGGTTCCCTACTTCTGCATGTTTTCAAAGTGATGCTCAATTTATATACTGTGCACATGTCTATTAAATATCTGCAGATTTTGAAAAACACTTGCCTGGAAGTAATGAACTACCATCAACAACAATGAAACTGTTGAGGACCTCAGACACTTAGAAACTTGGAAACAATGTTTTAAATCAGGGGTGACCAACTTATATATCCTATGGGGACACTCTGTTTTCCAAACACTAACTCAGAGACCAACACTATCCAGTCTCTTCACAAATAGACAGGCTCTCTAATAAACTTTGGTGAACTGGGCAGTATGAGACCATGAGGGTGTTCATGTGTGAGAAATGAACGTGCTTCCTTAAAAGATCCCTAAAAGAGACAGGTTGGCAGTAGTTCCTTGCCATTCCAGAATGTCCATGATCAGTACAATAACATTTACATGAAATAGACATGGAGATTCATTGGTCACATTCAGGCATATCACTAAGCCATAACTTACCACTGGGGTCCCCAACATGGGGCCTGTGGGCACAACTGTTCCCAAACACCTCTCTTGGTGCCCCTCCTAATTTTTTTCTTTTAATTAAAAGAAACTTTTTTTAAAAAGCTAGGAGGTTGGCATGCTGTGAAGTGCCAGCCTCCAGCGGCATCTTTATTTCTACGACTGCCTCTGGGGCCCAGATATGTTTTTTTACAAAATGGTGGTTGGTTGCAGCCCAGTGCTTTGTTTTGAAGTGTGCCTAGCCACCACTCCCAAAAAGGGGAAAGGGTAAACTGGGTGGGTGGGTGGCAGGGTAAATTATTGAAGGGCTAGAGGGGGTAGCAGGAAGTGAGGGGGTGTTTTGTATATGTTTTCCCTGGTGTGTGTGTGTGTGTGTGTGTGATGTGGATATGGTATACTTGTGTATGTCTGTTTTCTGAGCATTGCCAGTTTGCCTTTTGTGAAATAGGTGTTTTGTTGTGCTTTGTGAGGACAACTGTGTGATTTGGCACTTGGGGCTCAGACCATACCTCTGGCTTGAACTCAGTTTCTTCACCAAGTTGTCTCTGAGCCTTCTCCATTTGCCTTGTGTAAAATCAGTGTTTGGAGCAGAAATCTGTGGGTTCAAAAGAGTGGGTTTGTGTTTTTTGAGTTCAAACCCCACTTCTCCATGGTACTTAGGTTCTTGGGCAAGTTACTTTTCTTTTAGCCTCACCAGTTTGCCTTCTGGGAAATGGGTGTTTTGTGACTGGCAACACCACAGTAGCCATTTTCTGAGTGGGCAAGCCCCTCCCTATGACTGCCATTTTGTGAGAGTACTGATGATACTCTCAAAATTCCAAATATGTCCACTGGCTCAAAAAGCTGGGGAGCCCTAGCTTAATGCTATGTGAATGAGCCACATTGAGCCTTGGGCTTCTGTGCTCCCCTTTCTTCCTCCTATGTGGACAAGAGAAGGAGTTTAAAAGCTTTAGCTTTGCTTTAACCATGGCTTCCCATTTTGTCCAAACTGGGAATTGTGATTTAACATTAACTAGTGTCAGTTTCAAAACAAGCCAACTTCAAACCATGGTTTATGGAGCTGGCTTGTTTAAAGTAACCATAGTTAGTGTTAACCATAGTTCCCAGTTTTGCTGAAACTGGAACCCGTGGATAACTAAAAGCAGAAGCAAAAGCTTCCAAACTCCTCCTCTTGGCAGCAGAGGAGAAGGAGAGGGGAGAGCATGTAATCCGAAACTCTCTGTGGCTTGTTCACAAAGTGCTACACTATGGTATAATGTAACATTTGAACACAGCCATCAGTTCTTTTCCTCCTGCATGAAACTGAGCATTTTTACCATGCTGTTTTAAACTCTCTGAAATTAATCTTAGAAAACACCAATCACTGGTTACAGACAGACATCACAACCAACCATAGTTCTTGTGAGAAACAGGTTCTGCTGCTAGAGACACTAAGAAAAAGTGAAGAAAAATAACCTGTTGTCTCTACAAAGAGTTGCATTGGTCCACTTTCTAAAAATTAAACTAATCTCCTGCAGCACCTTTGGATAGTTTCCTCTTTTTTGCTGCAAAATCTAATAGTAGGAGCATATAGTGTTCAGAAGAGGCTCACATCCTGGGCATTCCATTGTGCTCATCTGCTGAGCTTGGATGTTCTAGTCCTTCCTGGTCCCTGAATAATACAATCTGCTCTTCTGTGACTTTTCAGTGTGCACACTTCATCAGAGAATTTATTGTTCTTATAAGTTCTGAACTATTGCATATTATTTAAAATTCCTCTCAGGTATCAAAGTAACACAGCAGCGGATGTCCTGAATACCATTACCAATATTCAGCCAAAGGAAAGTGGTGGTGGAGTAGGAGAAACTCGAGAAGCTATTGTGTATCGATTAGCTGAAGATATGCTGGAGAAACTGCCTCCTGATTATGTACCCCATGAGGTGATGGTTCTAAATTTTTCATGAGTGTGTCCCTAAATGTTACAGACATGAAAATACTAACATTGTGGCAGACTCCAGGGACAGTTGCAGCTTCTTAGTGGATCAAAAAGCTGCATGGAGTATGAAGAATACTGAACAGGTAGAAAGGGCACTCACCTGCTTCTAGGCATGTGGATGTACGGTAATAAAATCCCATTGACTGGTGACACTAAGGGAAAAGGAAGCTGCAAACAAAAAGCAGCAAGCCATGATGGAGGGACACATCTTAGAGTGTGTGTAGACAAACGAAGTGTCAGGGTTTGCTGCTTTAGAGAGGAATGGGTAGGTGCTGAGTTCATACAAACCACACCTAGGAAAAGCTACTAGGTATGGAGCACATGCATTTATAACCATTGAAACCAGCATGTATACCTGGGGGTCTCCAACATGGTGCCCATGGACTCCTCTCTTGGCACCCAGCAGGCTCCCTGCCCCTCCTGAATTTTATTTTATTTCTCAAGAATATTTTTTAAACTGAGAGGCTTGCATGCTGGTAGGGATATGTGACCCTGGAAAAACTCGTCCATTTGAGCGGAGGGACTTTCACTGCCTCTCCGACCCGATGATCAGAAGTCAATCGAGTTGGGCTATTCCCCCCCCCCATCCCGGGAGTGCGTTCTAAACAGTTGCCCACATTGGGAGAAGAGAACCCTTAAGGAACCTCTGCTGCAGTTCAACTCTTAATGTTATGCTAATTTAACTTGTCAAGCTGGGGGAGATCTACCCTCCAGATTTTTACCAACACCCCAACGACCTCCTCATGCTATTTCTGCCACTATATCCTGGATTTTTTCAGACCAGTTATATCACAACATTTTTATATGTTGCATTTTCCCCCGCCATATATATTTCTGTGTGTGTGTGTGTGTGTGTGTGTGTGTGAGAGAGAGAGAGAGAGAGAGAGAGAGAGAGAGAGAGCGCTTGATGGGTGGGAGCTGTGTTTTGCATGGGGGCTACTCTAAGTCTGTGTTCTCTCTATGGGTGTTACTCCTGTGCATGGGTGGATCATTCCCTGGCACCTGGCTGTGGGGCTTCTCCACTCTCTTCAGAGCAGGCTTTTTTCTTTGGCAAGTTCAGGAGGAGGAGGAAGGTGGTGTTGGGGGCAAGTTTGCCAGAGAGAGATGTATCTGTGTAAATGTGTGTCTCTGGGGGGAGGGCTTGCAGAAATTGGGGGCTTGTTGTCTCTTGCTGGATGCCACCTCTGAAGTAAGTCTGAGTTCTCTCTATGGGTGTTACTCCTGTGTAGAGATGTGAAAGGCTGGAAAACTCATTCCCGTTATGCTCCATTGACTTTCACTGCTTTTCCTACTGACCCATCCAAGAACTCTTAGATTTTAAGCTAAAGAGCTCTGCTTGCAAATAACTTAACTCGGGGGAACTTGTCTGTGCAGCTGTGCCCCTGCTCTAATAGGCTGGTGAGTTGAAGAAATAAAGTCCAAGATGAAGGCTGCAATCCTATATCCACTTACCTGGGGAAAACCTGCATTGAACACAGTGGGACTGGGACTTACTTCTGAGTAAACATGTATAGGCTTGCACTGCTGGTGACTATTAGCCCCAAATCATATGAAATCATGAGGATCTGTGCTAGATCAAATTTTCTTTATCGGGGATCAGGTCTATGATGGTTGTTCAACATTTCAGAATGAAACTGCTGGTTTGGGGGGTTCCTTTCTTAATCCACTACAGTTCCCTTTCAAATAGGCTATGATAGTTTGGCTTTTATATACTTGCGGGGGGGGGGGCAGAAAAAAAGAGGCACCCTCTGCCTATTGAGCTGAATTGTGACAGCAACCTGGCCAGCAAACTAAAGAATGCCCTTTTGTTATGTGGCCATTAAAACACAGGAGTATCCAATCAGTGGCACAAGGTTGACTAAACAAAGGTGGGTGAAGAGGTACCTGTTGTTTGCAAGGTTCTCAAATTGACTGAGAAAGGAGCCCCAGCCAGGGCTCAGCTCCTTCACCTTTAAACAAAATGCAAGTGGAAACCGCCTGCTGGCTTGGCGAGTCAGAGCCATCAGAGGGATGACAAGACAGAACCCGGGTGGTCGAGCTAAGAAAGTTCAGCCCCCTAACGGATTCCTTGCACATCCATAGCTGCAATGCAAAGTGCTTCCCTCCAGCACCATGTTTACTTGGGCTTGAAATAGTGCTTCTTCTTCGTGGTCTCTGTGCTTCACACACATATGGGTTCTCTGCGCCTGCGCTGAGATCGATCGGAACTTCTTTAGCTGAGCTGAACTGGGCGGGAGCCCCTCCCCCTCGCGCGTGCTCCTTAGCGCGGCTCCCACCCGTCTCCTCAGTTCCTCTTTGACCGCCTTTGCGACCAGTCGATAGGTTCTTCTGCTCTTCACTCGATTCTTCAAAGCTGAGTTTGTTAGTCTTTCTATTAACCTTAAAAACTTTTTTCTCTTCATAAACTTTCTATTTCTTCATTCTCTTTCGGACTATACTTTCATTTTCAAAAAATAAAAATAAAAAAAAAATCTTCAAAAAAATCCTACCTAAAACCTTCTCTCCCCCGTTCTTGTCCTAGTTACTGTATTATTCTCTATTTTCTCTCCTAATCTAATTTCTAACTATGCCTCTCAAGGCACCATTTAGAAAATGTCAGCGGTGTGGGACTAAAATCCCTCCCGCTGACAATCATCTACTCTGCCTGCTGTGTCTCGGACAGGGGCACGTCGTGGAGTCCTGCAAACATTGCCAGGCCTTCACTAAGCAGGCCAGAAAAGCCCGCCAAACAAAGTTGAGGGCCCTTTTGTGGGAACAATCCTTATCAGCAAAAGGCCCCACTCCGGAGGAATGGCCTGGGGGATCCCAGCCTGCCAAGAAGCCGTTAACGGACGCGCTAACGGCAAAGAAACTGGCAAAGAAGGCTCGTAAAGATAAGGCGAAACGCCTTAAGGAGAAAATGGCGGTTGAGCCTGAGGAAATGGCGGGCCCGTCGACTTCGTCCACTGTGGTGGTATCGAAGCATACAGTGGCGATAATTGAGGCTCTGACTGGTGCTCGAGATCGAGCTTCGGGACCGATTGCCCACCAGTCCGCTCTGGCCCCGACTACGTCTCCTCGAGGCCGAGAGATCGCAAAAGAGCCGATGACTGCGGCAGCTTCCCTGTCGGAGGGAGAGCTTGTGGCTTCGCCAACCCAGCTCGAGGAGCAGAAGACATCGGACAGACCCCGTTCGGGCTCGAGGGGTCCTCCACCACTGCTGTCTCCGTCGGTTGGGTACGCAGAGAAGCGTCAAGAGCACCGCCGCCGATCACGATCCCTGCATTATCGGGCTCGTGACTCGGTCTCCTATGACTTCGAGCCATCGATCTCGTCTCTCCCGATACCGAGATGAGAGGTCGAGGTCCCGCTCCTACTACTCGGGATCGAGTTCTAGGAGTTACTACTCGAGGTCGAGACGCTCACCGAGACGCGAGAGATCTGAACGTCACTACTACCACAGGCGTTCAGTTTCTCCGGACAGGCACCGTAGTCGGAGGCACTCTCCTTCACCTCGACGAGATGCGGCTGTGTCTCGTGCCCCGGCTGAAGTAGTGAGAGAGCCGACTGCATCGACATCGGCGGCTCAACCACAGACTCTCGTGCGTCTACCGGTTGCGACTGATGTTGTTGGTCACTCCTTGTCGGGATCGGCATACCTGTCGGATTCGGACTCGGCAGGCTTCCTCCTCCCACTCCACTTCGCCGGACGCGCAAGTGGAGTCCAAAGACGCGGTCTCCCCATCGGAGGACATGGGGAGTTTCGCTGAGCATGTCAGCCGGCTGGTGACTGCTCTGGGAGTCGAGGCGAAGTCTTCGAAAGGAAAGGCCAAGGATGACATTTATGCTGTCCTTAGGACGACGCAGTCGAACCAGTTGCTCCTTCCATTCCTGCCGACACTGTTGGAGACGGTGCAGGAAACCTGGAAGACTCCGGCCTCAACGAAACCGACGGCCAAACGCCTGGAGTCAATGTACAAAATCCAGGAGGAAGGAGCGAAATTCCTGTTTTCTCATCCGACCCCGAACTCGCTTATAGTCAAATCGGCGCAGTCTCGTGGGGGGAAACAGCATACCACTCCGGCAGATAAAGAGGGTAAGACACTAGATTCCTACGGCCGTAGGATCTACTCATCGTCTTCCCTCGGACTCAAGATATCTAACTACGAGGCGTTGTTGGCTAGATATCAGATGTACATCACGGAGAAGCTGGGAGACCTCTGTGATTATCTGCCGGACGACAAGAGGGACCTGGCAGCTCAATTGGTTAAAGAAGCGACTAGCATCGGTGCCCTGCAGATGAATACAGCAAGGCACCAAGTCGACAGCCATGCCAGGTCGATGGTCGGTTCCGTGGCTTTGCGGAGGCACGCATGGCTTCGCTCTACCGCCCTGACTCCCGACGATAGGGCGAAGATCCAGGACCTCCCTTTTGACGGCGAGGGGTTGTTTAATTCCTCCACGGACGACTCCCTCGACTCTGCCCAGAAGGCTCTGACGACGGCCAAAAAGATGGGGCTTATCCGCCAACAACCGTCCCAGAGTTTTCGACCACGACGTTGGTCTCGTTTCCCGTTCCCAGCCAGACAGTACCAACAGCCAGGCCAGTACAGAAGCGGGAACCGAAGGCCCGGAGCACCGCAACCTCAGGCGCCGCAACGGCCGTTCCAGCAGCAGTCCAGAGGCACCAGGAGGGGAGGCGACGCCGGCCGGCGTCGTCTTTGACTACCTCGCCGTCACAACCTTACTGCCACCGACTCACCACCTCGACACCTCTGCACTACCTCAGACTACTCTCTTCGGCTCTCGACTTTGCCACCACCTCCAATCGTGGAGGACCATCACGACGGATCGATGGGTACTGCGCATCGTGGAGCACGGTTACAGGATCGAGTTCGGAGTTCTCCCCCCGTTTCTCGGGATCAAGACCACCCGTCCAACTCGGGTGCTGCTGGAGGAAGTTTCTACCCTCCTTCAAAAGGGAGCGATACAGCCAGTCCTCACAGAAGACTCTCAGGACGGGCTATACTCCAGGTACTTCATCGTGAAGAAAAAAGGAGGAGGACTCCGACCGATCCTGGACCTTCGGACTGTAAATCTTTTTATCCCACCGAAAAGATTTCGCATGGTCACGCT
This sequence comes from Shinisaurus crocodilurus, assembly GCA_021292165.1. Lineage (NCBI taxonomy): Eukaryota > Metazoa > Chordata > Lepidosauria > Squamata > Shinisauridae > Shinisaurus > Shinisaurus crocodilurus. The sequence goes on along the minus strand of CM037879.1, from coordinate 54,104,577 downwards.
CCAATCGATCCTCCCGCTACTCCGAAGGAGCGATTGGTTCGCATCCATCGACCTCAAGGATGCATACTTCCACATCGCCATCCACGAGGACAGCCGGAAATACCTTCGGTTCCGAGTGGGGGACGACTCCTACCAGTTCGTTGTTCTTCCATTCGGACTTTCCACCGCGCCGAGGGTATTCACGAAGTGTGTGGCGGTGGTGTGCGCAAGTCTAAGGGCAAGAGGCATCACCATCTTTCCCTACCTCGACGATTGGTTGCTGGTGGCATCCTCGAGGATCGAGCTCCAGAGGGCTCTCAAACACACTCTCGATCTCATGCTCGAATTGGGACTTTGTCTGAACACGGAGAAGTCGGTCCTACAGCCGACAAGAGAGATCCAATACATAGGGGCAAGGCTAAGCGCGTTCGATGGTCGGGCGTATCTCCCGGACGACAGGGCGTTCAAACTGATCTCCCTTGCAAGCAAAGTGTCCAAGCAATCGGTGACATCAGCTCATGTCGTACAAAGACTTCTGGGGCACATGGCCTCGACCATCGCAGTCGTACGCTATGCAAGGCTTCGCATGCGACCTCTTCAGACCTGGTTTGTTCGAGCCTTCGAACCAGAAAAGGACAGACCTTCTCTTCGTCTACTACTCCCACAAGCCGTAAGAGAGTCTTTGAGGTGGTGGCAGCAGGAATCAAATCTACTCGACGGGGTGCCATTTCAACCGCCGGTACCGAGCAGGATACTGACGACGGACGCATCCTTATTGGGATGGGGGGCCCACTCCGACGACCACGTCGTACAGGGCACATGGTCTCCGACGGAGGCCTCCAAGCATATCAATTGGCTGGAGCTGATGGCTGTTTGGAGGGCGCTCCGGGAAATGGAACATTATCTCACCGGACATCACATACAGGTCGTGACGGACAACACCACAGTGGTGGCTTATATCAACAAGCAGGGAGGCACCAAATCCATGCGCCTCACACGACTGACTATGCGACTCTACGAATGGGCCCTCCTTCGTCAGATGTCATTTGTGGCGATTCATATCGCTGGAAAGACGAACGTACTGGCGGACGCACTGAGCAGAGTGTCTCTGCAATCACACGAGTGGGAACTGAACAGGCAGGTGTTGACTTCCCTATTTCAACAGTGGGGTCGACCGGACATGGACTTATTTGCAACCAGCGAAAACGCAGCCTGTCCACTGTTCTGCAGCAGGGCAGGGTCGGACCCGAAGTCGATAACCGATGCGTTCCTGTTGGAATGGAGCAACGGGTTTTACTACCTATTCCCTCCAATTCCGCTCCTAACACGAGTGCTAGCCAAGATATCGCTAGACAGGACAAATTGCATACTAGTTGCTCCATGGTGGCCGAGACAGCCTTGGTTCGCCCACTTGCTCAATCTGTCCCAGGGAGTTTATCTGCATTTGCCGACTCGAGACGATCTGCTGACACAGCATCAGGGCAAGGTACTTCATCCGAATCTGCATCCCTTAAGCCTCACAGCATGGAGGATCAGATAACGATGGATACGGACCTGTCTGAGGCGGTTAAAGACGTTTTGCTGGCAGCACGCAAGCCTTCGACAAGACTTTCTTATGAGAGGAAATGGCAGGCTTTCTCCAGCTTTGTCTCAGCTTCGGGTAAAGACCCTGCAGCATGCTCGGTGTCCACTGTCCTCGATTTTCTGCACTCGTTGATGACCCGTGGACTAAAATTTTCGTCAATTAAAGTTTATTTGGCTGCAATTACGGCTTATCGCACAACTTCTACTGGCATGTCACTATTTGTCCATCCCCTAGTGAAACAATTTTTGAAAGGATTAAAAAATTTATGTCCTCCAACGAGGAATATTGCACTGGGGTGGGACCTTCAACTGGTTTTGAGGGCACTAACAAAAGCGCCGTTCGAATCCATGGCGAAGTCAGACTTACGCCTTCTGTCGCTGAAGACCCTTTTTCTTGTAGCGATTACATCTGCAAGGCGCGTTGGCGAGATAGCCGCACTCAGAATTGATCCTCCGTATACAACCTTTCACAAAGACAAAGTCATTTTGCGGCCAGATATATCATTTCTTCCCAAGGTCATTTCTGAATTTCACCTGGGTCAGGACATTATACTTCCAGCTTTCTTTCCATCACCAACATCGGATGTCGAGAGACTTTTACACAGCCTCGATGTCCGTAGAGCCCTAGCCTTCTACAAGGCGCGTACAGAGCCCATAAGACGCACTCAACAACTTTTTGTCTGCTACGGCCCACCGAAAAAGGGCTGCCCCGTGTCGAAACAAAGACTGTCCTCATGGCTGGTCGACACTATTAAATTGGCATATCAACTTGCCGATCGCGTTTTACCGGGCTCAGTAAGGGCACATTCTACGAGAGCCATGTCGACTTCGACGGCATTTGGCAGAGGAATTTCTCTATCGGACTTGTGCAGGGCGGCAACTTGGTCTTCACCCTCCACCTTTATCCGACACTACCGCCTCGACGTTCGAGCCAGAGCGCAGAACGCTTTCGGAAGAGCGGTCCTATCATCGGTCACCATCTGACTACCGACACCGACCCACCTCCGGTAAGTCAGCTTGCTAATCTACCCATATGTGTGTGAAGCACAGAGACCACGAAGAAGAAGGACAGGTTGCTTACCTGTAACTGTAGTTCTTCGAGTGGTCATCTGTGCATTCACACAACCCGCCCTCCTTCCCCTCTCGGTGTCTGCATCGAGTTCGATGGATACCCAGGTGGAAATGGGATGGTCCGTTTTCCTAATGTTTTTTCCTTTTATTTGGACGATCTCGATTACATCGGGATCGAGACTTTATCTATCGATCTCGTGGACATCGAGTTCGATAGTCTGTTTTTATATTGTCATTTCTTTTTAAGCAATCTCGATTTGCTCGGGATAGAGTCCTCTGTTTTCTATCGATCTCGTAGTCATCGAGCTCGAGGAGGTGTAGTAGCTCCTTTTTTTCCTGAATCAACCTCGGTTCCAAGGGTCGCAATAGGCGGTCTCAGGGAACTGAGGAGACGGGCGGGAGCCGCGCTAAGGAGCACGCGCGAGGGGGAGGGGCTCCCGCCCAGTTCAGCTCAGCTAAAGAAGTTCCAATCGATCTCAGCGCAGGCGCAGAGAACCCATATGTGTGTGAATGCACAGATGACCACTCGAAGAACTACAGTTACAGGTAAGCAACCTGTCCTTTTACATTTTGGAGGTCAGATCACCACCTCTGCCTTGCTCTTAGGTCCTTCAACAAATTACTTTTCCTTTAATATCACCAGTTTGCCTTATTGGAAATGAGTGTTTTGTGACAGCCATTTTGTTAGAGCACCCACATTGCTCTCTCAAGATTCCAAATTTGCCAACCAACCCAAAAAGGTTGGGGGGTGGGCTGAATTATATAATGCTGTTTGCACTCACTGGGAATGAATGTTTTGTCCAGTTTTGCAACCCTCTCTCCCTATCAGTCATCAAAACTGGGGTAGGGATATCATTGTGTAGGGGATTAAGTTTGTGAAATGCACCAACCCTATTTCAGCTTATCCATAAATATTCTGTTATAGGGAATCTTTGGTGCTGCATAAAGGGAGAATGAAAGCCTCTTTATGATGTTAGAATAGGAATTTGGCTGGATGTGTATCTAATGGTTGTACCTTAAGGAAAAATTATTAGCTAATCAATTACCAATGAGAATGGCTCCCTTGATTCCATATATCACATCAAAGGTCATGTGCATCCCCAGATTATAATAACTTCAAACAACTGTGCATATTAGTGAATAATTCTCGCTTTTTATAGTCAGGATGCTGCAAACATTGGCACATCTGTGCTGCCATTTAAAAATCCAATGGGTTCTTCAAGGGCAATGAAAAAAAGCAAGTTATAAGATTCATTTAGAAGAAATATGAAAGAATAATACTGATATTAAAGTTATAATTTCTCATCCCTAAAAAAATCCATAAAGGATTTATTAAATGAAATACATCTGATACTACTCTACTTCACATAGTTGCAGTACTTATTTCTCAAAATTTAATGGGTACATTCATTGTCCACAATGAAGAGCTTACAAATCTTAAGGAAAACATAAGAATACAATAATTGCATTCTCTTCCACTAACTAGACAGTCATTCTCCTTGTATATCTATGCTTAGATGATCATAAAGTCTACTGATTTAGGTTGCAATCCATTGAGTGCTGCTCCCAGGCAGCCTCCATTGAAATAAAACATGTACAGAAGTGCTTCATGAACTTTACTCACTATCACCTTTTTTTGCCCCTCTTATTAATACTAGAGAGTTCTAAAATAAGATGCATTTGATTCTGTGATGGTGCCAATACATCACTTGACTAGTAGTTTCTATATTTAATCGCAAATTTACTTTACAATGATTTACTGACTTTACTCTTACAATTTTCCACCATATGCATACACCATACTCTGATATAATCTCTTAGATAAATGCATAGAAATTTACATCTTTGTCTTGAAGTGTTGTCATAGCACCACATCAGTACCTCAGTCCTAGACACATCCAAGTAAGCTGTTCTTCAGTGGGTGTGCTTGAGTCTATATTCAACCTACATATGCTGATTTTTGTGATGCCTGAGCTGGTCTATTCACATGTTTACTTTAAATCTTTACACTAGATCAGCCCTCTTCCCAAACTTTCTACAGGATACTTATACTACCTTATCTCTGTCCCTTCCACACAGCCCACTCTCTGGTTTTCTTCCTCCTGCCTTGATTTTCACCCTCTAAGAACATCATCTAGCAGCTGAGTACCCTCTCTATCACTAGTGACCAGGCTGGGTGCCATTGTCTTTCTGGTGAGCAGGCTGGCTTTGACTGGCAGGATTCTTGTCTAGATTATGTTGCTTTTGTTATAGTGTTTTATAAATCTTATTTTACAGCTATTTTTTTTTTGCAGATTTTAAAGTTCTGTAATCTGCCTTGAGCCTTCAGCATGAAGCTTGATTTAAAATGAAGTTTTAAAAGGACTTTTGTTACCAGGTAGAGCAGTGCTAGATTGGTGCTAAGTGAGTTTGGTTTCAGATATTACAATAAATACAGGCATGAATTACTTTTGTCATGCATCTGCTTTTAGCACTTCTGGAGTGACATCCAAGGAGGAACCTGCATTTGAGCCATATTATTATTATTAACAGTATTTGTATACTGCTCCATATCTAAGTAGATTCCAGAGGGCTGAACAGTAAAAAGACAAAAGCAGATAAAAGAAACAAAAACAATACATTGAAAACAAAGTAACAATTACAGTGGTTTTTGGAGAGCAGAGAAGGCTTCCCAGAACAAGGAGATCTTCAGCAGGTGCCGAAAGCAGTACAATGTCAGTGCCTGCCTGACCTCCAGAGGCAGGGAGTTCCACAGAAATGGAGCCACCACACTGAAGGCTCTTCTCCTGGTGGACTCCAATCAGGCCAAAGGTCCATGAGGAACCACCAGGAGCATGCAATCTGATGACCTCAGTGACTGGGTAGGTTGGTATGGGAGGAGGCGCTCTCTCAGGTAACCTGGTCCCAAGTTGTTTCGGGCTTTGTACACAAGTACCAGAACCTTAAACCTGAGCCAGTAGCGAATAGGTAGCCAGTGCAGTTCCCTCAGCAAAGCAGTTGTATGCTAAAAAGGGGCAGCTCTTGACAACAGCCAAGCTGCTGCATTCTGCACTAGCTCCAGCTTCTGGAGCAGCCTTAAGGGCAGCCCCACATAGAGCAGATTGCAGTAATCCAGTCTTGAGGTTACTAGTGACTGCATCACTGTGGCCAAGCGATCCCTGTCCAGGAGAGGCCGTAGATGGCAAACCAATCGAAGATGGTAAAAGGCACTCCAAGCCGCTTCAATCACTTAGGACTTCAGCGACAATGATGGATCGAGGAGTACCCCCAGACTACGAACCTGATCTTTCAAAGGGAGTGCAACCCCATCCAGAACAGGCAATAAGCCTATCTCCCGGACTCGGGAACCACTCTCCCACAGGGCTTCCGTCTTGCCAGGATTGAGCCTCAGTTTATTGGCCCTCATCCAGCCCATCACTGAGTTCAGGCACTGATCCAGGGCTTGCACAGCCTCTCCTGAGTCAGTTGTCACAGGGATATAGAGCTGTGTGTTATCAGTGTACTGATGGCACTTGGCTCCAAATCCCCTAATGACCACTCCCAGCGGCTTCATATAGATGTTAAACAGCATTGGGGACAGGATGGTACCCTGCAGAACCCCATAGCGCAATTGCCAAAGGTCCAAGGAATAGTCACCCAATCTTACTTTCTGAAATTGACCAAAACCATTGTAATATGGTGCCTCCAATGCCCAACCCACGAAGTTGATCCAGGAGGATACCATGGTCGATGGTATCGAAACCCACTGAGAGATCAGTTGAGGTTCAAGGGAAGGATCACAGCTCAATGATAGACCACATGTTTGGCATGCAGAAGGTCCCAGGTCCAATATCTGGCATCTGTAGTGAAAAGATTGCAAGCTGCAGGTTGAGAAGATCTCTGCCTGGGACTTTGAAGCGCCATTGCAAGTCAGCGTAGACATTGGCTAGATGAACCAATTGTCTTACTCAATAAAAGGCACCTGCATATGCACATTTTTTCCTTGTGGATATTAATCTGCATGTGTAAAATCAGCTATGCAACTAATAAACACACACCTGCTTCTCAGTGGTTTGTTTGTTTATTAATTTGTCCCCTGCTTTTCCGTAAAATATGCCCAAGGAGGCTAACAGTAACATTCACAATTAAAAAGTAACATAACAATATACAACTGTCTAAGACCACATAATAGCAGCTACTTAAAACATCATTAAGTAAAATACAGGTTGAAACACAGAGCAGCAGAGACAATAAATTAGTTCAATATGCCAAATACCTGTTTAATAAGAAGGTTTTTGCTTGCTAGCGGAAGACCATCAATGAAGAATTCTGAAGTCTGGGTGCAGCCACTAAAAAGGCTCTCTCTCAAGTTCCTATCAAACACACATCAGGAGTTGTGACAGAGAGGAGGTGTTTGAATATCTCAACACCTAGGCAGGTTTGTGCAGAAGAAGGCAATCATTCAGGTACTCTGGTCCTAAGCCATATAGGGCTTTATGTATAATAAGCAGCACTTTAAATTGTGTCCAGAAAGTGGACCAGCAGTCATTGTAACTGTGGTAATGTCCAGTTACACTGGTGAGCTAACAGCTGGACCCAATCACAAAACCAGTATGAATGCTGCTATACCCCTTGTCCTGGATATCATATAGCATCAGCATACTTCCATATTGTTCATATCAGAACTGCAATGACTGTATTGTCCCATCTGAGACTGTACTGGTCTCAGGTGGGAGTGAGATGACTTGCTTGGAATAAGATACCTCTAAATGCTTTATTGACCGCCTTGCTTTCTCTTAATTTCCTGTTTTCAGGTGAAAGCTCGCTTAGTTAAAATGGGCCATCTTAATTCTATGAATATTTTTCTTCGACAAGAAATTGACCGAATGCAAAGGGTTATCAAAATACTACGAAGCAGTCTCAGTGATCTTAAGCTAGCCATAGAAGGAACTATTATTATGAGTGAGGTAACTAAGTATATTTTTATGCACAATGCTTTTTTTCTGGAGAAAAGGGTACCGGAACTCTTGGATTACATTTCCTCGGGAGTAGATGGCAATTAAATTGTAATGCAATTAATAGAAGAAAAGGTGCTGAAACTCAGTTCCGGTGAGTTCCACCAGAAAAAAAGCCCTGTTTATGCATGACTACTAGGGATGGCAGACATTAGTTTGGTTTGCTTTTTAATTTACATTTCTTGAACCAATACACATTCCAAAATGCAGTTATCCCTTGGTATTTTCACTTCTCTGAATTTTGCAATACAGTTCTCCAATTAACGAATACATACAAAATGTGTATCATAGGGAGATGTGTGCACAAAAGTGCACATTTTAGTGAAAGTAGCATAGAAAAAGGCATTATATTAGAGAAAATTGCTTGAAAATCTGCATGTATTAGGCAAAATTGTGTACAAAATGCATATATTGATAAATGCACATGAAAATGCATACAAATTTTCATGAGGTCTAAATAAAATTACAAGCTGATGTGTAAATGGGACAAAAATGAACTTGGGTGAGTCAGACTCTGTGTTAGGCAAATAAAAGGGCAAGCAAATACAACAGACAAGTCAATTAGGCAGGCAAATAGTCAGGCACAGAGGTATCAGTCCAGTATGGGAATCAGTTTAAGGACTGAGTAGTCAGGATACAGGCAGTGGTTAAAGCACAGTATTACCAAGCAAGTAGGTGGTTTCCAGAAGAATGGTCTGAGCAACAGCCAAGGTCCAAACATGGGAGAGTAGCCAAATAGGAACACAGTCCAAAAAGCAGAGTCAAGCAAGAATAGGACAGAGGTTCAGTCACAAGGCAAGATCAGAGATACAAGACACTAAAGCTGAAAGTAAGACATGGTTTCCAGCAGCCAGTGAGCACTGACTAAAGGCTTATATAGCCAGGGCTTCCAGAGCCCATCCAGGGCTCAGCTACAGTTCATTATAAGCCCTCTGGCAACAGTTCTACTTGTGAGGAGGGCCTGCTCCCAAAGAATCCTTTCCTCTTGAGGAGTCCTCCTTTGTAACTGAACACTCCTTATCAAAGGAACCCTACTGGCTCGCCTCTTGTTCTCAGGGACTAGTTGACTGCCCAGCCTCTGCCTCAGAGGCGGAGCTCTCCTCTGTTGAAGATGGACCTGCGTTGATATCCCCGGAGGGCCCAGGCTCTCCCTAGGTCTCCTACTGTGGGTAGTTCCTTGATGTTGTCTGTCTTTGGGAGTGCTAGCTCCTCGGAGGAGGAGGATTCCATGAGTGGCAGGCAAGGTATTGAGAGTGAAAAATGAAAACTTGAGAGAAACTCAAATTGACATATTTATCCATCACAATGACTACTCATTTTGAAACTGACACATCTTAACTCAATTCCACAAATGCGTATTTTGTTTTTCATTTCTTCAGAATTTAAGAGATGCACTTGATAACATGTATGATGCTCGAATTCCTCAGTATTGGAAACGTGTATCTTGGGATTCTTCCACACTTGGATTCTGGTTTACTGAACTTCTAGAGAGAAATAGCCAGTTTCGCATCTGGATATTTGAAGGGAGGCCACATGTATTTTGGATGACTGGATTCTTTAATCCTCAGGGTAAGTTTTAGAAAGCTAAAATTGTTCATTGTCCTATATTTAAACACAGTTTGATTCATTCTGCTACAGTGCTGATTTGATACAGGGTGTGGGCAGGGATCAAATATATGTAGAGGCTATTTTTTCAATTTTACAATGAGAGAATTTCCATTTCTGATATAATCTATGTAAATTTTAATAAATGTTCATAATTTCTGTAACATTCACTTGAAAGTAGCATTTCCATTTATTTGAATGTCTGATAATTCAAATGAGTGTGGTATCCTTTAGGACATACATATAAAAGTATATGCACTTCTTTCTAAATTCCAAACATTCCTACTGTATGACTTCCATTGTATAATTTGATTTTTTGGAACCAAATTGTTATGTTGTACATTCTAGCAAATGATGTGATCTCTCTCTCAGATGGATGAAAGTCAACATGCATACGTTCTTGTCAAGCATTTACACCCATTTTTTATGTACACCCGTTTAGCAAGATTGCATTTTACCATGGGCTTAAATTGCTGCATGCTAATTTGTTGTTTCAAGTGAACAGAAATTCTGCTGCAATTCATAACTTGATAAAATCCATTGTTTTCTTGGAGACTGGGTATGAAATGATATCCTGGTCTTGTTTAGAGGATTTTCCATCCTTTCTTGGCATGCTTTTTTCCAACCAAAGGGCATTTAGACTTCTATGGAAAAGCAAGGGAAAGGAAATAACTATAAGGGGGTAAGACTCAGAAGAAATGACAGTAAAATATAACAAATCATTTACCAGCTTCAATGGTTTAATGACCACTCTGTACTGTGGTGAACTGATGAATGCTACTGATTCTAAAAGCTTTTGCTGAAGTATACTTCCTTCTGGAAAGAATTGTTTGTCATCTATGGGTTTAGGTTTTGGAAGCGTTATGGTTCTCTAGATAAAAAATACAATCCAGATCAGTAGTGTTTCTATGACTGTCTAGCCCACATGTATTTTCTATTTATAGTGAGGCTATCACTGGCTTCTGCTGATTACAACTTCCAGTTATTCAAAACCTTAGCCATTCAGGTGCTACTATTATTAATTCACTAATAAAGACCAGAAGTCTACAGTTCTATTTTTTCTAATTTCCTTTTATTTATTCTGTTACTTCTGCCAGTAGTTTGCTGCTGAGAATTTTCAATGGCAGTCCTAAAGGATTGCCACTTTGTAGATGGAGGACTCCAAGATCAGAGCCCACCACCGATCCGGTGCACTGCCAGCAAGAGCGGGGGGGGGGGGGATGGCAGAGGCTTTTATAGCCTCGCCATTCTCCTTTGCTATGATTTCTGCTAGGCGGGCCTCTGAGCCTATCTAGCTACCACACATGAGAGGCCTTTGGATTTACCAGACAGATCCTCAGCCACTTCTCTCCTCTTCCCATTCCATCCACTGTCATGCCACTTCCTTCCCTGTCCTCTTCTTGAGGTCAGAGCTCTGACCTCAGGTGAGGAGATGCCGTTGCCATAGAGCTTTCCATGGCAGCTAGGGGGTGGTGGTGGAATCCATGCTTGGATCTCTGCTTCCACAGTTGGAGCTCTGTTTCTGGCCTTAGAGGAAAGGATCTGTAGCATAAGATTGCTCTCTTAAGGTGCAATCCTATGCATGTTTAGACAGAAAAAAGTCATACAACACCCAGCATCCCTCAGCTAGCATGGGTGGCTGGGGAATCCTGGGAGTTGTAGGACATTTTTCTGTCTAAACATGCATAGGATTGCATCTTAATGTACTTTTTATACCAGGGATGCTTTAGCCACAAAGCACTGCAGTTTGAAGACAAGACAGGTAACAGAAAAAGTTTAATTAAATTTGCTTTGTTCTTTCATTCACTTTGCAGGGTTCCTAACAGCTATGAGGCAAGAAGTAACTCGAGCGCACAAAGGTTGGGCTTTGGATACAGTAACTATACATAATGAAGTGCTGAAGCAAATTAGAGAAGAAATCACTGCTGCTCCTCCGGTATGTATGACATGCTCAGAACTACTTACACTTTCCAGTCATTCTAGATACATTTTTAATCGCTAAATTTTTAAAAATGGCATTCTATTAGCTTTAAATTTTCTAACAATGGAAGAAATGACAATGATGTTCTCATTTTCATGCCCTTCCCACCCCCTGCCATCAGAGCACCAAAGGCAAAGGGGAAACACTGAAGGAGTTTTATGCTGCTGCAAGGAGGAGGCTACTTGGGGGTGGACCTCCTGTGAGAGCTGGACTGACCCGGGTTCAAAAGCTTCCCTAGCCAATGACCCTCAGTCCCAGTCACGCAGGCGGAAGGAGGAGATAACAGCAGTTAATAAAGATTAAAGAGTTTATTTGTAAGACCCAATTACATGGGATTAAGGCAAGCAATGCATCTCTTACTCACTACATCATTGCAGATACAAATCCAATACCCCAGTGGTAAGGCTAGATGAAGTGAAGTCCAGAACAATACATGTCGAGTCGAGACGAGAGGAGAAGAAGAAGTGAAGCTATCAGCAAGTGTGTTAGCTTTATACCAGACCCTGCACCTATAAATAGGATATTACTCACCCCAGTTGTATAACCTATTCATCAACATGTTGATTCCAAACCTGTCCAAGGTTGCTGAGTCATATCATCTCGAGACTATGTCTCGTGACCAAAGACCTTGTGTACTTGAACTCAAGAGACACCCACCATGTCAGGTGGTAATCCTGATGTCAGGTGGTAATCTCGTTCTGCCTATGGAAAACCCAACACCTCCTTGCCCGCCCAAGCAGAGGGAGATCTGTGACTGTAATATCCTCAGGGCCCTGGGGTGACCTTCTAGCATAGGATTGTGCCCTAAAATTGGACCAATGCACTTTTCTCAATTTATTCCATAACTGATAGATATTCTATCAGAGAGAGTGAGAATTAATTATTTTGACTCATTTTGAACTCAATATTTGAACATTGTCCATTCCCACTTTGAGCAATTTCGGAAACTTTATAGATCAAATTTCTTTACTATTTCAAACTTTGCTAATTATACCATATCTTATATTGATAAGGTTAAGTCAACAAAGTCATGCTGTAATTTTAAAAACAGACACTTTTCTATGCATAATAAACATCCATTCTTTTCACACAGGAAGGGGTATATATTTATGGATTATACTTGGATGGAGCTGGATGGGATAGACGTAATAATAAACTCACTGAATCTACAGCGAAGATTCTTTTCACAGTACTCCCTGTTGTGCATATATTTGCGATTAATACAACCGGCCCAAGAGACCCTAAACTCTATGTTTGCCCTATTTACAAGAAGCCAAGGAGAACTGATTTGACCTACATTACTGCAATCTACCTAAGGACAACTGTATCCCCAGATCACTGGATACTTAGAGGAGTGGCCCTCCTGTGTGACGTCAAATAAGTACTGATTCTATGGCAAAAACACTATAATGTGAGATAACAATAAAAAAAGTGTATACAAATTTACTTTTTTCTCATAATTAGCGTTCTCTTCCCCCTTACATGGCAATTCCCATTCAATTTATAATTTCTAGCAATTTTGCCTTCCACAGTTATTTATTTTTATTTATTTATTTCTTATATTTATTAATCGCCCATCAGGCCGGTCACCCGGCCACCCTGGGCGATGTACAATCAAAATACAATAAAACAATACAATAAAATATAATAATAATTAAACAATATAAAAAGTTCTTTTAAAAACCTAACCCACCCCATATTCCCGCCTGAACAGCCATGTTTTTAATGCACGGCGGAAGCTCATCACGGAGGGGGCATGGCGAAAGTTATGCTTTGATATTCAGTCAGCTGTATTAAATCGTTCAGTGTCAAAATGCAAAATCAAGTTCTGAGTGTTGGTCTTTTCCCCCTTTCCCCTTGTCATATTTTATTTTTAATGGTTTTAATGGAACTTATTAGCCCAGTTAACTAACCAGTTATGCTACAGTATTTGGATTTAATGGCCCAGTGATTGGGAAGGTCATTGGAACTAATTGGCTTAAATCCAGATATGCTGTTTAAAATGGTTCATTAATCAGGCTGCCTGTCAGAAACTGTAGAATGGATCTAAATTTTAAAAGCAGTACAAAACTGTGAATTGTAGATCTGTGTTTTCTATTAATTTTTCAAAAAGACACTGAAATTCAGCATGATACTTGCTCTGAAGCTAGTTTTAGTCACACTGAAGTCAGTGGAATTAAGGGCACAGTCCAATCGAGGTGAGCGGGAGCCTCTGAACCTGGAGACTCACCCTCATCCAATGCAGTCTGGGAGGAGTGGCAGAGGTGACCTTCGCCTCCCCGCTTCTCCTCCTCTGCATTTTTGTTACATGGCTATTTTTGGCCTTCTATCAATGGCATTTCACAGGGTGAGAGAAGGAGGCTGAAGTGGCTATAGGATACCTCATGTCCTGGCCACCCCAGTCTCCTCCCCTCTCTGCCCCCTTTACCCCCTCTCCGAGGTTGCTTTCCCAACCTCAGAGAGCAGCCAGCATGCTTCTTTCCACTCTGGCTGCGAGGAGGCAGCGGAGGGGGATCGGAGCTCCAAGTCCCAGCTCCATGGGCGCAGCAGTCTCTGACCTTGGAGCTGGGAATCCGAACTATCCTATGGCCCCTCAGACGATGTCTAGTGGCCATATGATCGTTCCCCAAGTCAGCTGAAGTGAAAGCAACACTGGCTTAAGTGATCTGTAAATCACAGCCAACATAAGATAATAGTTGCTATTGGAAATGTTATAATTCTTAGACTGAAAAGTGCCTTTTCAGGAAAAAAATGTTTTCAGATGCTTACAGAAGATCAAAGGCTAAGTAGCTGGACCAATGAAAGGTATTCTTATTCTACATGCCTTCAATAGTCAACTTGAGACATTTCTGTTCTTCATCTGACAATATTTTATGTCAAAATGCTTAGGAAAGTCCTAAGGAGCTGTTGTATCTAATAAGTGAAGCAGAGCAGAATACAAAACCTTTTATTTAAAAGTATAAATAACAAAGGTAGCAGAACTAGCAGCTATACCTAGAACTAAGCAGACTCCATTGCTACTTCCTATGTCCTTTTATAGGCTGCTGCCCTTCAGCTGGGTCTATTCCCAGCTCTCTTAAAGGTACAATGCCTACAAAATTACCACAGGAACATTATGAATATTTACAAGTAAATCTCATTCACTTGTTTTTGGACCATTTGATTACATTCTGAAGTCAGTGTGCTAATACATAAAAAAGAAAGGAAAAGGATCTGAGACATTTAGAACAGAACACAGTCTAGTCTATAAATGTTATATATTTACCTCTGCAACATTTCTTGCCTCCTCAACTTAAGTATTTGCAGGAGCCATGGATCAGAGTTCTTTTAATGCATGTCACATGGCCATTGTGCTGTCTCATGAGTGCAATTGGTACAGAAAGATGACTCAGCTAAGGCTTAGGATACCCAACAAACCCAAACAGTTAATAAGCCAAACTGATTTCATGCCATTGGCAGGACTTTTTATTCTCCTAACACTGGAGAAAGCGTGAAGTGTTGAGCTCATTCATTCTCAAATCTGTAACAGTTTATCTGTTCTAGTTAGCAGAGAAAAGTTATTTCAGTGCCTGGAATACCACAGTCTGTAGCAACTTTGAAGGTGCTGAGCCTAAATATAATATTCTTCATTAAGTAGCTGCTTGGGGATGATTTACTTATTGTGAATCCTAATGTAGTTCAAATGTACACTCTAGAGACCAATTTCCCCCCACCGGTGATTCTTTATATTATAGTAATCTGGCACAACCCATGCTGAGTTGTGTTTTTAGATTGTGGTGTCACATCTGATCGTTTATGCTTTCTCCTATCACCGTTTTCTGGCAACAAGAATCTGTATGGGGATGCACATCCCCTGACAGTTTTTTGGGGAAAGGGGAATAGTGTTAAGATAATCCCAATATAAGGCTGCCCCTGGCCCTAGGAAAGGCAGTGCACCTAACTAGGACCATCTGCAGCCCCGTGTCCTGACACCCGCTGAACACTTACAGCAGATCCTGCAGGAGGGCGCAGCACGACAGAGCAGTCAGGTAAAAGCCTGAAAGAGGGCCAGGAAGACTTCCCCTCAAGGAGCAAATCAAGTACCTCTGGGGAAGGAGCCGAGGTTTTGTGCCCAAACTTTTCTGTTACTCCTCCCACCACTTTTTTCTTTTTCGTTGAGGACACTTGTGCCCATTTCCCTAAATAAATCAGCAGAAGCCACATTCTGCCATGGCCAAGGCAGATATCTCTGCCACCCCCCAAGTGGGACCCAGAAGTGCTTTAGGTCACATCATGGCCACAGGGCAAATCCCTCATCTGTGTCTCACCCCAAGGCTTGCAGAAGTCCCCCCCAAAAAAATATCTTGGGGGGGGGGGAACCCTAAAGGGAATGTGGAACTGCAAAAACAGCCTAGTGTGGACTAAGCACATTAGTGGTCACAGAATGATGAGTGGAGTAGAGAATGAGGAGACCAGGAGGATGGGAGACAGGAATGGAATGGAGTACCCTGGAAGAGGGCATGGCTGGCTGGCTGGCTCCCTGAACAGGACCACTCCACAATGCAGCATTTGTTGTAGCTTCTACTTGTTTCTATGGAACACTGAATTGTTAAGAGGCAGTCATCGCCTGGCTACAAAGGGGAAAGGTTCCTACTTCATTTCCTAAGTACAGATTTCAGTTCTCTAAATGATTTGTTTCAACAGCTTGAAGTAATGTGCCCCACAGCTCATAAGTCTTGTCTCCCAAGCAAGGTATTACAGCATTTAGTGATCTCAGGAGGCCCTCTGTTTCTGTTTCCAATTGTCTCTGTAAGAAATGAACTGAAACACATCTATCTGCTACTGCTGCTGTGTAAAAATGCCCAAAGAATTTTTGGTACAGTTATCAACAGGAAATCAGGTACCCCTAGGAACCCCAAAGAACTATTATTTATCAACACATTTTGGCTATCTTTTCTGTCATTGTCCTGGGCAGAAAACCCTTGCCAACTCCCAATTTAAAGCTCCTTTTAGAAGTGGAGTGCAAATTTCCCCATAGTACAAAGTGATCTGGAATAATATCCTTTGAGGCTTTCACAGGTTATGGAGGTCACAGGTGCAGGAGATATCCTGTGGCACTTTCTTCTTTATTAAATGAAAATAAGTGTGCCATTCCTTTGTAGACAATAGAATAAGTCGGAAGTATTGATTGTCATTGTGGGAAGTTTTTACCACAGTACCTGGGCCAACACTTTATACCCTTCTTTCTCCAGAAACAGAGATGACTGCTGAACTGAAGGCTGACAAATATGTTGCATAGATAACTGGCATTATCGTATTGTGCCCGTGAGCCAATGGGAGCAACCACTAGTGCAATGCGGATTTTGCAATTCTAGAAGCAACCTGAAACGAGCAGAAATGATCATTTCCAGGACAGGGCAGGTCAGCAGAGCTCGCAGAAGGGAGCTCTGTTGACCTGTCCTGATCCAGAAACAAGTATTT
Source organism: Shinisaurus crocodilurus (assembly GCA_021292165.1). Lineage (NCBI taxonomy): Eukaryota > Metazoa > Chordata > Lepidosauria > Squamata > Shinisauridae > Shinisaurus > Shinisaurus crocodilurus. The sequence goes on along the minus strand of CM037879.1, from coordinate 54,087,903 downwards.
CTGCTTGTTTCCAGTGTTACTTTTAGAACTACAAAATCCCCATCATGCTAACAGTTGCTCCCACTGGCACAAAAGAATCAGCGGGAGCACAGCAGCAAGATAGGATAATGCCCAATATATGTATTCACAGTGTTTGTACACGTTTCAGCCAGAATGGTTCTCAAAGTGGTTCACAAATAGCAAAATTGATACAGAACATTTAATTTAAAACAAGACTCAGCAATTACAAAAACAATTAAAATAGCAGATAAAACAATGGTTCCAAAATTATAAGGTAAAACCAAATAGAGAAGGCAGAGTAAAAATAAATAGCTTATTTACTCCCTTCTGAAAGAAAGGCAGAAAGTGTGCCAACCGGACCTCAAGTGGGAGAGAAGAAGGGAGCAAGAGTCATTTATGCTTCTTTTATTTTGCTTTAATGTGGGATGTGGGACTTGTAGATTTCATACATGGTGACCTCTGAGCTTCAGGGCTCATTTAGGGCTCATTTATTTCATCTGCAGGCTAATAGCTTTCAGGGCGATGTACAATAAAATCTCAAATCAAATCCAGATAAATCAAAACAAAAGCAGCATAATAAAACAATCAATTAAAAGCAACAATCAGTTAAAATCAGCAGAGGCTAAAACATCAGGCAGCACAAGAAGAAGATCTATTTCTTGAACAATTTAAAAACACATCATAGCAGTGGAAATATATAGAGGATTAAAAATCCTGAGGGAATAAACAGGTCTTTGCCTGGCACCAAAAATATAACAAACTAGGCACCAGGCAGGCCTCTCGGGACAGTATTCCATAACTAGGGGGCCACTACTGAAAAGGCCTGTTCCAGAGTAGTAACCTGCTATACCTCAGCATGCAAGGGCACTCAGAGCATGGTCTCTGAAGATGATTACAAGGCTTGGGTAGGGAGAGGCACTGATTCAGATACCGTGGCCCCAAGCTATAAAGGGCTTTGTAAGTTAACACCGGCACTTTGAATTGGGCCTGGAAACAAAATGGGAGAAAGTAAAGATTTCATTTCATTTCATTTATTTCATTTCTATACCGCCCCACAGCCGAAGATGATACAATACTGGTGTAATATGATCATAATGAACTACTTAGAGATATTTTTAAATATGTTCAGCAATATATAGATCTGTTAAATAAAAAATACTGCCCAGTTCCAGTCAGTACCCTAGACACCATATTTTGTACTAGCTTAAGTTTCTGGACAATCTTCAAGGGCAGCCCCATATACAATATATTGCAGTAATCGAAATAGGAGGATGCCAGAGCATGGATCACTGAAGCCACGCTGTTTCTATCCAAGTATGGTCATAGCTGGCATACCAGCCCAAGCAGGTAAAAGGCATTCCATGCCACAGAGGACATCTGTGCCTCTAATGACAAAGATGAATCTACAAGAACCCCTAAGCTACGAATCTGGTCTTTTAGCTGGATATAACAGATGAACACCCAGTACTATAACAGTACCTCTGCCTTACCTAGATTAAGCTTCAATTTATTGGCCCTCATCCAGTCCATTACCGTAGCTAGGCACTGATTAAGCACTTCCACTGCTTCACCTGGATCTGGATCAGCATACTGATGGCACTGCACTCTAAATCTCCAGATAGCCTCACTCAGTGGTTTCATGTAGATGTTAAGTAGCATGGGGGATAAGATGGAGCCCTGTGGGACCCCAAAGCATAAATGTCATGGGGTTGAGCAGAAATCTTCCAGCCTTATCTTCTGGAAATGGCTATCGAAGTATTATATTTAATACTTTATTTTATTATAATTGGTTTATTTTAACAAAAGTGGATTTTGAGAGGACATGGTAGGAATTATACTTCAAAACAGGAAGTCCATGTCTAAGCCACTGGTTCTTCAATCTATTCATGCCACTTATTACAGACAGCAGTGTCCAAACACATCTTTGAATATTAGGTCAGTATACACTGAAATGTATGCTTGAATATTAAGCATGTACTGAGTTTCTGAATGGGTCTCAACTTTGGTCCCAACTCCTTCCCCTGTTTGATTTGTATTGTGTAAAGGGGGGGGGGGGAGAAGAGAAAATTAATAAAATATTGATTAAAAATAATAAAAACCGGGCTTAGTTTAAAATTGTTTAAATTAAAAGTGGGTTTTTAAAATAATTTTATACAGAATTTTACTGTTTTATATTGTAAGCCAACTTGGGAAGACCATGAGCTTGAAAGACAGCTAAGAAATATATTAAATAAATAAATAAATAAATAAAAAATAAACCACTATAAAGGTGTACTGCCCACACCTAATGCAGACAACTGTGGAAGATGGTATCGAAAGCTGCTGAGAGGTGCGGGAGAATCAGCAGGGTTGCACTCCTCCTGGCAAAGGACATCCCAATAGGGCAGCAGTTTTGGACTTCCAACTCCCAGAAGCCCCATGCCAGCATGGCCAATTGTCAAGAATGCTGGGAATTTAAGTCCAAAACATCTGGAGTTCTACTTTCTGCCCACACCTGTCATTAGGGAATGAAACGACCAAGGCTGTTTCAGTCCCCAAGTCAGACCTCAACCCCAATTGAAATGGAGGTATACTTTCATCCAATTATGCCTGGATCTGATTGACCATCACCCACTTTGAGCAACTTGCCCAGGAAAGGGATGTTAGCCACTGGCCTATAATTCTTCAAATCTGGGTCTAACTGTTATGAGGAGATATAGTTACAATCATCTGGTTGTGACTATGGCTCACAAGGAAGACCACAGCAGGCCCCAATAGGAGCTTGGGTAAGCCTGGGTCCATGAGAAATGAACAGCTTCAGCAACCGGACTGGCATACAGAATGCAAATGAAGGCTTGAACGGAGGGTGACTGAAATCTAGGAAGCATGAATGGGCAGCAGATGAGAGTCTTGCAATGATTAGATTAACACACATGGCCTAAAGGCACAGGATAAACTTTCCTGAAAAGAACCTTAGAATGAGCCTTGCAAGAGGATGCCCCCCCCCCCAAAGAAGGATTCAGCCAGAAACTTAAGCTCATCAAGTAAGGAGAACCCACAAAAGGGTTTTCCTTTGACACCCATCAAGGGCCACAGGCACACAAAGGACTGACCGATTAGCAGTAATTAAGACCATCAAGGGAACAAAGGAGATCCTTGCACCCTGGTAGCCAGGGACTTAGGGAAAGGTATAAGAACTAAAGTGTGAGTAATGAGAAGGTGTGTTGAGAGAGAGTCATCCTAAAATGTCCAAGCAAGCTTGGGACGCAGACCTCATAGAATCATAGAAAAGTAGCGTTGGAAGGGGCCTACAAGGCCATCGAGTCCAACCCCCTGCTCAATGCAGGAATCCAGGTCAAAGCATCCCTGACAGATGGCTGTCCAGCTGCACCTCGAATGCCTCCAGAGTGGGAGAGCCCACCACCTCCCTAGGTTGTTGGTTCCATTGTCTTATTGCTCTAACAGTCAGGAATTTTTTCCTGATGTTTAGGTGGAATCTGGGTTCCTGTAACTTGAGCCCATTATTCCGTGTCCTGCAAACTGGGATGATCGAGAAGATATCCTGCCCTCCTCTTTGTGACAACCCTTCAAGTACTGGAAGAGCGCAATCATATCTCCCCTCAGTCTCCTCTTCTGAAGGCTAAACATGCCCAGTTCTTTCAGTCTCTCCTGATAGGGCCTTGTTTCCAGTCCCTTTATCATCCTTGTTGCCCTCCTCTGAACCCTCTCCAGTTTGTCTACATCCTTCTTAAAGTGTGGTGCCCAGAACTGGACACTGGCCTTGATTTTCTGAGCGGCACGGAACATTTCTCCAGCTGGAAGTGACGCAACGGGACCAGCGTGGCCAGCGCGGTGGGCTCGAGGCGGCGAGCCGAGGGAGCCCCAGACCCAGTAAGGCCCCACAAGTCTCTGGTGGGCATGAACGGGGCCGATTTTGGCCCGCTACCCCCCCCCCGAGACGAACGGTTTCATCCCTAGACTAGGGATGTACAATCAAGCCTCGCACGGGCAAAACGGGGCCAAAATCGGCCCCGCTCACGCCCGGCGAGGCCTTATCTTCTCTTCTAGGTGGAAATGACGTGACGGGACCCTGCGCAGGCACGCTGGACCCCCGTGGTGTGTACTGCGCCTGTGCAGGGTCCCGTTCCGTCACTTTTGTGATGCGACAGGTGGGTCGAGCGGCGCGGAGAACTGCTCTGCACCGCTCAGAAAATCGAGGTGGGGGGCGCCCCTGTGGAGAGTCGAGGCAGGGGTGTGGCACCCCCCCGGTTCGATTTCATGGCTACCCTAGACGCAGTACTCAAGATGAGGCCTAACCAGTGCTGAGTAAAGGGGAATTATCACTTCCCGCGATTTGGACGCTATACTTCTATTAACGCAGCCCAAAATAGCATTTGGCTTCTTTGCAGCCACATCGCATTGCTGGCTCATATTCAGTTTGTGATCTACCACAATTCCAAGATCCTTCTCACTTGTAGTATTGTTGAGCCAAGTGTCCCCCATTCTGTAACTCTGCATTTGGTTTCCTTTCCCTAGGTGCAGCACTTGGCATTTATCCCTATTAAATTTCATTCTGCTGTTTTCGGCCCAGCGCTCCAGCCTATCGAGATCACTTTGAATTTAGTTTCTGTCTTCCAGAGTATTGATCACCTCCTGCCTCCACGGGACTACCATTGGAGAATCTATGTCAGGGCCCACTCCTCCACGGTAGCACCACAACTCCACCTGGTGGCAAAGATGCCTCCTTGCAGGAGCGAGCCCAGTGTTTCTAGTTACTCGCAGAGTGTAGCCTTCTGCTCCTGGCTGCTCTCAGGCCAGTTAATGCAGCCCAGCTAGGAGCAGCCAGGAGGACCTATATAAGTGCTACCGTCTGCCTTCAACCTTTGCCTCTGCAACACAATTTCTTGTGCTATTGCAACCGACTCCTGGCCTCTTTGACCAGCTCCAGCTCTTCCCTGACCATGCTTGACCTTCGCCTGTTCCTGACCTACACCTCTAGTCTCTGGCCCTGCTCTACCTGGTACATGACTGACTCTAGCCTGACCTTGTCTGAATCTGGTCTGCTTCTGGATCTGCCTTCCTGCCTCTGGCCCTTGCTCAGACTCCGCTTGCTTGCTCTTGACCCGTGCTTGACCATTGCTCACCTACCAGACCCATCCTTCACCTCTGGCCCCACCTTGCTTGCTACGTGTACTGACCTCAGCCCGGCTCCTGGACTCTGCACTCTTCTGATCCGCTCCAGCCTCCATCATCCCTTGGCCCCAGCATTCCAGCCAGAGTCCCTTGCTGCCCACGCCCCGGACATTACAGTCTACTGCAGGGACCGCCAACAGAAAAGGTAGTGACCGGAACTTTTTTCTCTAACTATCCTTCTAGATGGAAGCCTTTCTTCCACCCCTTTTCTGTCTGTAGGCTACTAGGGCAAACAAACTCTTTCCTCTCCAAGAACTATAGTGTGTGTTTGAACAATAGCATAAGGGTATTTTGCTACCTGAAACCATTGGGTCTACTGTATCACCAAGACTAAGACACTGTACCTGCTCTATACCTCCCTCCAGGCCAGGGAGCAAATGCCATCAGCTCCTGAAAGGACCATCACCGGCCTGAGAGGACTGTTGGGGCAGCCCCTCTCTCCCACCTTCCCTGGGGCTATTTAAGACCTGTGTGCCCTGAGGGAAGGCAGAAGAGAAGCTCAGGCCAGGGAGCAACTGCCATCAGCTCCTGAAATGACCATCACCGGCCTGAGAGGGCTGTTGGAGCAGCCCCTCCCCTGCCTTCCCTGGGGCTACAGAGGGAAGGCAGAAGAAAAGCCCAGGCCAGGGAGATTGCACCAGCAGCTCCAGAAGAAACCTTCAGTTGGCCTGAGACAACTGGTGTATGTTTGGTTTGGGGGGGGGGGGAACGTTTGTTTGAGTATTTAAACCACTTTGGGTGCCTTAGCAGAAAGGCGGTATAGAAATGTAATAATAATAAATAAATAAATAAATAAATCAAATAAAACAAACAAACAACTCTTTTGTTTCTGAACTCTGTGTGTGTGTGTGTGTGTGTGTGTGTGTGTATGTGTGTGTGTCTGTATTTAGTGTTAAAGGACAAAGTGCACACTTCACCCAGATGCGTGTATCTTTACCCCAGCCAAAGATCCCAAACCTTTCGTGAGAGTGTGGGGTTAGTCTCTCTTCTAGAAGAGAACCTAACACCCTGATTATCTGTCGTAACACAATTATGATCTTTTTCAGAATGCTCTCACAGCTGCCTCCTTTGAGGAGACGGGGACCACTCCCTCTTGTAAGGAGGAATTTATAATCTCCCAGTTCCAGACAGTCATCTCACCCACCACCCACTAGATATAATAAACCATGAGGGGAAAGGGTTAGGCAGATAGGTGTTTGGTCAAACTTCACCAAGCACATCCTTGTGTCCTAAAAACTGAACGTTGTCCAGAAATCTCTGACCAGATTGTGCCCTAGACTCCTCCACAGATTGAACTGCCTGAACTGTGGGATCTAAGTTGTGATGTATACCAACAATTTCGTTTTCAAAATGTCTTGCAAACATGTCGCGCTGTGCCACTGAGGGTTCTATTAGATTTCCACTTGGTCAGAACCTAAAAGGCCCTGAACCACTTGGAAAAGCTGTGCTGGACAACATTGGGAGGATGCAATGGTGGAGAAGAAAAATGGCTCCTTTGCCTCATCCCTACCAAAGAATGAGTTAGATAATGAGTTTCATTCATTTCATTTCATTTATTTCATTTCTATACCGCCCCACAGCCGAAGCTCTCTGGGCGGTTCACAACAATTTATACATTAAAAAACCAACAATAAAAACATACAATATACAGAAAAAGTAGTATGTTTAAAAAATACTAAAGAATTGATTGTGAATTTGTTAACAGCAGCTAAATTAATGATAGCTAGGAAATGGAAAGTTCAACATGTCTTTTCAATTACCGAGTGGTATAAAGAGGTATGGGATATCGCGCTAAATGATAAATTAACTTGTAATATTAAGTGTCAAAAAGGACAATTGGAGAAAAACACTTTTGTGAACATTTGGGGTCAATTTCTGGATTATGTGTTGGTGAAGGGGAATGAACCTTGTCAAGGTTTGTTACATTTTTGGAATATAGAATAATATCATATATATATATATATATATATATAGGGGGAATATAACTAGCAATGCATCCAATCCGGGTCGGCGCCTCCGAGTCGATTTTTGGGCTCGGCGCCGACCCGACTCCATTTTCTGAGCAGGTGCAGCGCGCCGCTCGATCGGGCTGCTCCAGCCCGTTCGCTGCTTCCGAGAGGCGACGGGACCCTGCGCAGGCGCAGAATGCGCCACAGGGGTCCAGCGTACCTGCACAGGGTTCCGTCGCGTCATTTCCGGTCTTGGAAGTGACGCGATGGGACGGATCGGGCTGCGCGGGCGGCTCGCAGCGGAGTGGGCGAGCCGCCCCGAAGAAAAGGTAAGACCTCGCCAGGCGTGAGCGGGACCATTTCGGCCTCATTCTGCCCCGGCGAGGCTCGATTGTACAGCTCTAATATAACTTGGTTCCAAGAGGTGGGGGGTGCACAATGTTAATGTTTTATTTGTTATTAGTTGTATGATTGGAAAAACTCAATAAAACTTATATTAAAAATAAAAAAAATAAAAAACATACAATATAGTTAAAAAGATTAAAAACCAAATTTAAAAGCACAGTTTAAAATGACTATACAAAAAGTTAATGAAACCAAGCCTAAAGGTGACAATCCCCCCCCCCCCATGTGCTATTTTCTCAGAGCCAAAGCACATATTACTTTAAGGTACAATCCCATTGATTGCATCCTTGCTGCGTGGGAGCCCCCAAACTTGGAGGCACCTGGGTTTCCTGTGCCCTGCCAGGCTGAAGCCAGCAGGGCAGGAAGAGCAGCAGAGGTGATCTCTGGTGTGTCCCCCGACGATCTCTGCCCCCCTGAAATGCCCCCTTTATCCCCTCTTCAAGGTCAAGTTTCCAACCTTGGAGAGGCAGCCAAGGCAGTTCTTTCCATGCTGGCAGTGAGCAGGAGGGGGTCTAAGGTTGGATCTGTAACCACCCCTTCTGAGGTCGGAGTGCTGTCTTCAACCTTGGAGGGGGTTTATGAGCAATCCTATGGTCCCTGGGACACTCACCCAGGGACCATAAGATTGCTCCCTAAAAGATGTAGCTAACAGTTATGTATTCTTTCTTTTTTTTACTCTACCATGGGAACAGAGGAAGCTGCCTTATGCTGTACCAGAGCAAGGGTCCATTTAGCCCAGTATTGTTGACAGTGACTAGCAGCAGCTCACCAGAGTTTCAGGAAGGAATTTTTCTAGCTGTACCTGAAGATGCTGGAGATTGAACTTGGGACCTTCTGTGTGCAAAGCATTTGTTTCTAACAGTGAGCCACAGCCATTATTTTGCTTTAATGGATCACTATTTGGCAATACAAATGGCAAGTGTGCTCTCCCTGATCCATATTGGGGGCACAACAGTGAGGAAAGGGTCAAAGCCCCCTGCCCCTTGTGCTTAATCTAGAGTAAGAAAGTAAAGATGTGCTTTGGGTCTTACTTGTGCTCAACTGGATTCAAGATGTGTTTTCCCCCAACTGTGTCATGTCCCAGCTTGTTTCACTGCACTCAGCTTTCATATTTCTGAGGTCCACAAATCCCACTTCACATATCACAGCAGAAGAAAGCAACAAAAAAATCAATTACTTGTGCCTACTTCTTGCTGCTTCTAGGTAACATATGAACTGAGAGACACTGGTCGCATTCTGATGTTTATCCTGAGCACCACGTTTGCATGCTTTCCCCTCCCCACTCCCCTCTGTCCTCCCATCGTGTGCCAGCTTTGGTACAGAGATTCTGGCTTGCATTAAATCACAGTTCCCAGTTACAGGGGGACTCTGACTTAATGTCAATTAACAAACTAGGACAATACGACAGGATCTGATCTCTCTCTGATCTGATCCTGGCTTATTATCCTGGTAGGTTAATGGACATAAAGCCAGAGTTTGGACATAATGGGGAATTAAAGCCAGGAACTTGCACTGAAGCCAAAACTCAATGGGAACAGTGGAATGGCAAGGGGGATCATGTATCCATAGTGCTCATCCATTTCTTCACAGACCATGTGTGACAGATTTCTCCTTGTAAGGTATATTATAATATGGGATTTTTTGTATTTAGCTTGATCAGGGATCAGCAGGTAACATATCCCATGCCATATTCCAGGAACAAAGTGTCACCAAGGAATTGTAAGTTTACAAAATTCCTGGTATTAACACACATAATTTTTAGAGGACTTTGCGATCTGGTGTGTCTTTTTATCTTTAACTTTGAAATTTTAAGCAGTTTCTACATGATTCACATTTGATATAAGAGCATTGAACAAATATAAAAAAGCACATCCTTGTTACAACCAAAACACATTTAAAAAGCATTTTAAGTTTAGTTCTAGAAGCATTGTCTTTAAAATAATAAAATATCTCGCCCACATAGCATTTCTGAGCTTATAGCAAAATGGAGAAGAGAAGTTAATGAGGACTGGTGCCATTGTCCTTCTGAAGATAGATGCCGTTGTCCTCTTGAGGCCAGATGCTGTGTCCTTTGAGAATCAATGTTTGGTTCTGAACTCCCTGTATTTTGCCTCTCATATTTAAATGATTTCTTATTATCACTTCTTACATGATTCCTTTCAGCAGCATGGGATTTCTTTAGCAATTAGTTTTCTGAGCACATTTCTTTAGGTTCCCCAAACAAACAGGATATTTGTCACACATGGTTTACAAAACCATGAATAACTATCTGAACACAGCCAACGATTGTCCTGAGAACTTTATAAATCATTATGTATCACAGAAAGAAAGAGAGGGGGAGCAAACATATTTTGATATAAAAATAATGATGAGACACATCTGAATTGAATGGCAAGGTCATAGTAATCAGAATGAAAAATGGTATTCCTTACCAAGCAAAATTATCTTGGACTTGATGGTATTTAACTTGCACATTAGTTGCTTTGCCTCTCACATGTCTTTCTCAGAAACTGCTGTGCCAGTTGTTCCTCAGCAAAAGAAAGTAACTTCTCTCTTGTCAGTTCAGAGCCAGAGCAGTGCCTCCTCTTGCTATTAACCACCAGAATCCTGAACTAACCTAATAATTCGTTCAGGGTGGGTGGGTGGGTGGAATATTGCTGCTACCTTCCAAAGACTCAACGTATTGGCTAATACTTCTTAAAATAAATTAGGGCTGGAACACAGAGTCTCATCAATTTCAATAGTAGACAGTTAAGCACATGACATGCTTAGTTCAATGGGACCTAAAAATCAATGGTAAAATGCTTAATTTTTGGCAGGATTATGCTCAGTATCTTTTTGGCCACCTTTTTATTTCACTTTTCAGATGAAAGGCAGTACATTTAACAATAACCATGCTGGATCTCTGCAGTTAAGCAATTCTTATCCTTACACTGTCTCCAATCTGGCAAGCCAAATTGAGCTTTCCAACACTGATACATTGGCCAACTGATGAAGCTAAGAGCTACAGAAACACACTCCCACCACTGAGATGCCTTTATTCAATGTCTCCCACAATTTGTTAATTACTGAACATTCCCCCTGCACTTACAGAAAATGTTCTGTGTTATATCCTGGCCATTATGAATAACTGACTTGAGGCAGTTTTCTGCTATTCAATAATGGCTATTTGATAGCCACAATTAAAATGTAGCATTTCTACTTAATCTTGCTAGATGTGCTTTTGATTAGTTCAAAACATGTTGCTGTAGGGAATAGCCAAAGAGCGCATGGTTCTGCTACTTTGTTAAAGCTAAATAGGTCTCTGCCAATTCAGTGCCAGTGTGTGGAAGACCCGCACAAGCTGCTCTGCACTTCCTGAAGGACAAGTAGGATTAATAATAATAATAATAATAATAATAATAATAATAATAATAATGCACTTCTATATCATAAAACATTTTCAGATATTCATTCAAATAAAAATAAATAAAAGTAGCAGTGCACATTACATGACATCTATTTTAGATAAAGTTAATGGCAGTCATGCTGAGAACCAAGCCAGACATCACACAGGAAATCCATGATCGGATCTCCTGACTTTCATTTTTATGTAAATACAGTTGCCTGCAGAGGGCTCTGGATGTGATTGGAGTAGCGGCCCTGTGAGAGGGAGATTAACCCCTCCCCCCATGTTGTTTCCCCAATATAAATAACCTCCTGAAGCCTAATAAATACATTAAGGGCAGGTCAGCGTTTTAATGATTTCTCTCTGAAAATACTGCAAATAGCTCTATAGCACAAAATTTCATGCCATGCCCTTTCCTGATTTGAACCCCACTTCTGGAGTTTTTACCCAATAAAATCGGTACTTTTTAAAACAGGTCTTGACGTTACTATAATGTCCCATTTTTGAAAATGGTCTGCAGACTGATTCAATAAAAATGTTGTTGTTGTAGTATAATGTCCCTAGTTTTGGCTTGGACAAACATCTTGCGATATCTGTCATTAATATCTTGTGCCTCCTTGAGGATCATTAGGAAAGAAATCAAAAATATACTGCCAACATCATAATGCCTTTTATCAAAATCCATGGTGCAACCACACTTAGAATACTGTGTTCAGTTCTGGTCACATCTCTAAAAAGGATATTTGTAGAGTTGTGCAGAAAAGAACAACCAAAATGATCAAGGACCTGCAGCAACTCCCCTTGTTCATTTTGGAGGAAAGGTTACAACATCTAGGACTGTTTAGGTTTGAAAAAGGGTGAGTGAGGGGAGACATGACAGAGGTATACAAAATTGTGTATGGTTTGGGGAATAATGGATAGGGAATTTTTTTTTTCTCCACCTGTCATGATAATACTAGAACCCAGAGTCACCAATGAAGCTAAAAGGTGGGAGATTCAGGGCAAATGAAAGAAAGTGCTTCTTTATACAGCACATAATCAAATTATGGAATTCACCACCACAATGGCCACAGTAATGGCCACTAATGTGGATGGTTTTAACAGGGGTTTTGACAAATTCATGGAAGATCAAGCTATCAATGGCTGCTAGTCATAATGGCTATATGCTACCTCGAGTATCAGAGGCAGTATGCCTATGTACACCAGTTGCTGGGGAACATGGGCTGAAGTGTGCTCTTGCCCTCATGTCCTGCTTGTGGGCTGCACATAGGTTTCTAGTTGGCCACTGTGGGAACAGAATGCTGGACTAGATAGGCCTTCGGTCTGATCTAGCATGGCTCTTCATAGGGCCAAAGCAGATGTTACTTTAAATTAAAGCACTACCAGTCAAATTAATATCTAGAAGCTACATCCACATCTTACAAGCCCCTCCACCACACCAGGGTCCCAGTTTCCTTGTATCTATGCAATAATAATAATAATAATAATAATAATAATAATAATAGTTAGATACAGCTTGAAGTAATGTCTGTTTTGGCCCTGTTTTGGTACCATATCAGGCCCTATATCACTTAAACAAAATTTGCTAACACTGATCTTGCATTATTTAATAATGCCCACCTATGTACAGCCCCCCTTCAGCTTGTTCCTTCCCTTTTAGATACATATCTCAACAAACAAATAATGGTCTATTCTCACTTTTCTCACAGTGCAATCCTTTAAAAGTCAAATACTGGTGACGGTTTATGCATTCTGTAAACACTGAACATAAAGAAGAGCCATGCTGGTTTAGACCAAAGGTTCATCTAGTCCAGCATTCTGTTCACACAGTGGCCAACCAGCTGCCCATAGAAAACCCACAACAAGCAGGACATGAGTGCAACAGCGCCCCCTGCCTGTGTCCCCCAGCAACTGGAGTACATAGGCATACTCCGATACTGGAGGTAGGATATAACCACCAGGACTAGTAGCCAGGGATGGGGACTCGGACTCGGGGACTCGACTCGTGAGTCTGACTGAGTCCCCCCTCTGACTCGAGTCCCACTCGAGTCCCAATAATTTATGTGGGACTCGAGACTCGACTCGGGACTCGAGCCCAAGGACGACTCCTCCTCCTCCTCCTCCTCCTCCGCCCTCGCCTCTGCCGCCGCCGCCCTCACCCCCTTCTCCTCCTCCTCCTCCTCCTCCGCCGCCGCCATCGCCGTTGCCGTTGCCATCGCACGCCGCGTCACGCCGCCAGCGCCGTCGCTCTGTTTTTGGCGGGGTTGCTGTGGTTCAAAAACAGAGCGCCATCGCTAGCGGCGTGACGCGGCATGCCACGTCACACCGCCAGCACCGTCGCTCTGTTTTTGAACCACAGCAACCCCGCCAAAAACAGAGCGACGGCGCTGGCGGCGTGACGCGGCGTGCTGTGTGCTACGGTGATGGCGACGAGGTTGACGGCGGCGGCGGCGGCGGCGGCGGCGGAGGAGGAGGTGAGGAGGTGAGGGCGGCGGCAGCAGAGGCGAGGGCGGCGGCGAGGGCAGTGGCGGCGGCGGCAGTGAGGTGAGGGCGGCGGAGGTGGAGGTGAGGGCGGCGGCGGCGGCGAGGGCAGCGGCGGCGGCGGTGGCAGAGGCGAGGGCGGCGGCGAGGTGAGGGCGGTGGCGAGGTGAGGGCGGCGGCAGCGGTGAGGTGAGGGTGGCGGAGGTGGAGGTGAGGGCGGCAGCGGCCCATGGAGGGAGCAGGAGGGTCTCCGCGGGAGGAAGGGCAGCTCTTCTTCCTCTCGCGGAGACCCTCCTGCTCCCTCCATGGGCCACCGCTTTGGGAGGGACTCGGGACTCGACTCCAGTCACCATTTTGGACCTCGGACTCTAGACTCGACTCTAGACTCGGGTCCAAAGACTCGGGACTCAACTCGGGACTCGGGACCAAGGACTCTTCAACATCCCTGCTAGTAGCCACCAATGGCCTTCTCCTCCCTTGATTTGTCTAATCCCCCTTTAAAGCCCTCCAAATTGGTGGCCATCACTACATCTTGTGGAAGTGAATTCCATAGTTTAACTATGTGCTGTGTGAAGAAGTACTTCCTTTTATCTGTCCTGAATCTCCCACCAATCAGCTTCATGGGCTGACCCCGAGTTCTAGTATTATGAGAGAGGGAGAAAAATGTCTCCTCCTCCTCCTTCTCCACACCATGCATAATTTTGTACACCTCTATCATGATATGCCAAGTGTTGCCATTATATGGCAACAATTATATTTGCCACTATATGTATATCTTGCCACTATATGTATATGTTGATCCTTCAATGCCAACTTCAGTGGACCGGTCATGTTGTTCGAATGCCTGACTGCCGTCTCCCAAAGCAGTTATTTTATTCCCAACTCAAGGATGGAAAGAGGAATATCGGTGGTTAATATAAGAGGTTTAAAGATGTTCATAAGGCTAATCTAAAAAAATGCAATGTAAGCATCGAAAACTGGGAAGCTCTGGCCCATGAACGATCTAAATGGAGGTTGGCCTTTCACAAAGGTTCCATGTACTTTGAAGAAGCCGGAGTGCAAGGTGAAAGGGAGAAACGTGCTAAGCGAAAAGCACGCCAAATGAATCCTTCACAGGACCATCTTCCATCTGGTAACCTGTGTCCTCACTGTGGGAAGCTGTGTGGATCTAGAATTGGCCTCCACAGTCACTTACGGACCCATCGCTAGAGTCTACACAATCTTCCTTTAGAATTTCCTCCTTTTATCCTGGAAGACAATCTTACTCGGTCACGAGTGATCGCCTGATGATGATGATATCTTCTGGGTGCACTGAAGCTAATAGTGCTTCCCTGGGTCATTTCCCTGTATCAGCCTTCCCCAGCCTGGTGCCCTCCAGATAAATATGGGAGTTGTAGTCCAAAACACCTGGAGGGCACCAAGTTGGGGAAGGTTGACCTATATTGTATATGCATTTGTCACAGAGATACATTACATATGTGTATGTGTAAGCAGTTTTACAAGTTTGCGTAAAAATATGTCATATCAAGTTACCTTCTGTAAGGCTATAATTTCTGTTTGCTTTATTCTGCAGGTAGTTTGATGACTGCAGCCTATTTAACAGCAGATCCTGCAATGATTTATGTGGTGAAAAACTTTATGAGCTTTCAAACTAGATATGATGATGATGATGATGCAAGTCTAGTGGGCCAAATATTTTATAAATAAAAGAATATTTCACAGCTGTAATCTCACCCCTGGAAACTGAAATAAGGAATGTCCATTATGTTATATTCCTTAAAATAAAAGAAATCTTGTAATCCTGTCTTGAGGGAAGCCCCAGGTTATATATAATACAAGTACTATATGATGAATGGCACAGCTAGAGGCAAGGATACTCAAGTGCATAGGCAGTAAGGAGCTGTACTTCTCATGGACAGAAGAAAGAGGGGCTATAGGCCTGTCTAGGCATAGATGCAGGATGGTTTCCCGCTTGTAGGGCATGTGGGAAAGGGCTTTCTCATGTGTTGCTCCCAAACTCTGGAATGTACTCCCTCTGGAGTTATGACTGGTCCCCAATTTCTCTATATTCAGGAACGGGGTCAGGGCACATCTTTTTAATTTGAACTTTTAAAAATTGTTATGTTTTTAAGGTTGTTTTAAATGTTTTATTATGTCTTCATTTGTTTATGATTTTTGCTCTGAATTTTTGTAAGATGTTGTGGTTGGTTCCAGAAAGGTGATATAAAAATGCAATAAATAAATGTTTCCTTCACTGCTAACATTTCTTCTGCATGGGGTGGTGGTAGTGACTGTATATATATTGTGGCATGGACTAAAGTGGCGTTATCTCATACATATTTATTTATTTATTATATTTATACCCCGCCTTTTTTCCTGCAAGGAACCCAAGGCGGCTTACATAATCCTCCTCCTCCTCTCCATTTTATCCTCACAACAACCCTGTGAGGTAGGTTAGGCTGAGATTCAGTGACTGGCCCAAAGTCACCCAGTGAGTTTCATGGTTGAGCGGGGACTCGAACCCGGATCTCCCGAGTCCCAAACTTTGACTGGTGGCTCATTTGACTGGTGGCTCATTTGCCAAAAAAGGTTGAGTACCACTGTATTATTTACACAGTCACACGCAAATCACACTTGAATAGGTCTACTTAGCAATTAGCAAAATATGGACAAAGTTGGATACTGTATGAATGTGCAGTACTTCAACCAGCCAAGTAAGTGTCAGTGGTGATGGAAGGATGAACAGTGACAGAGCACATGGTTTGTATCTAGAAGGTCCCTGGCATCCCCAGTTAGAAGTGCCCCATAGCAGGTTTCTTTCTGAAACCCTGGGGAGATGCTGCCAGTCAGAATAGATGTTTATAAGCTGTTGTGGAATCGCTTATAGTTAAGGCAAAAGAGAGCCCTTGAGACTTTTTGAACCCCATTGTTATATATAAGAACACACCTACCACCACCACCATAGTATTGGGCATGATAATGTACAGTCCATGCTGCTTTTGTGGCACCTGAACTCTGAAAGCATAACCTGGCAGAGGGCAGCCAAAGACTTGTAGAGCGAAAGAAGTTAGTATATTATAAAGTGATGATGAACAACAGCTCACCAAAGTTACCCAAGTCTAGACAGTATCTCTGTCTTCTCACGAAGTGACTTTGAACCAAGCCTAGATGCTAAAAAGCTTGAGGGAAAACATTTTTGATCTTACAGCCTTAACAATTTCTCAACACTTGTTAATAATTAGCTGGGGAAAACAGATGTCTTTTCTAAAATGGGAAACCTGAATGTCTTTGGGTGCTTCCAAATGAGGCTTTTATTGTGCAATTGCCCTGCCTCATTCATGGAATTTTATTTGGAGAGGGTTTCCAGAGGATATTGCCTTCCTCTTCTAACCCTTCTGTCTTCCCACCACTTCTTCCATCTTTTTTCCCCACAGAGGGTACTTCCATTCAGACAGAAGGCTCCTAGCACTACCAGTCAAAAGACATTATGCAGCTATTCTATCTTTCTCTCCTTAACAGAATTTTTGTGGAAAGAAAATAAAAATGGAAGAAGCTCTGGAAAAACATTGGAGGGATACAAATGAAAGTCGCTGTCATCTGGACTCTCCCATAAGATTCTATAAATGTGGCAGGGCGATTCCACAATAAAAGCCTTCCCTGGAAGCACTGTAAGGAGGGAAAGATTAAATTATACAATGATGTTTGATAACACTGGAAGCCATTGGTTCTGGAGGCACCCTTTGTCGGGTACAAGTTGTGTGGATGGGGCAGATTTGTTATTAATGGAACAAATTAATGGTGGAAAAAAAATGAGGTGTGTGTGTTTTGAAGCCCTCAGAGTTTGTAACTAGATAATGCCTTGATTCTTGTCTGGAATCAAACATTTTCCTTGTGTCTGTGGGTAAACAACCCATCTTGCTTGGCTACACTAAGGGTGCTGAGCAATCAGTGAACCCCATATGGTGATCTAAGAAAAATATAGTGGAGAGAGATTTCAGCAACAATGGTCTTTGTTGAAAAGAAGTTCGATGGGGGTATTCCCTTATATTTTGCTGAAAGTGTTCCCCTCTTCATCCAAACCTTCTCTGTGTTTGGAGTCTGGTTATACACCCCAAGGAACAAGAACAAGGCAAACTTTCCTGCTGTGAAACAATTGATGGATTGAGGGCATAATCATAACCCCAGAATGAGGATGAGTCCAGCAGTTTGCAACTAAAGAGAAGCACTCGGACTGAATAGGGTTAGTGGAAGACATGTTCAGGATAACGAAGGCTGCAATCTAATACTGTTGCGCGTGTACAGGTGAGATAAATAATAATAATAATAATAATAATAAATTTTATTTCTTACCCGCCTCTCCGTCTAGATCGAGGCGGGGAACAACAAAAATATAAAATACACAATACATACTATTAAAACATCTTAAAACATATTAAAAACATCATAAACAACATCATTAAAACATCATTAAAACATCATTAAAACATTGTAAAAACATCTTAAAGGCAACCTAAAATTCCGCCTGGATAGGCCTGCCGGAAGAGATCAGTCTTTATGGCTTTTTTAAATTCCAAAAGACTGGTGAGCTGACGAATCTCCTCCGGCAGGCCATTCCATAATCTGGGAGCAGCAGAAGAAAAGGTCCTCTGGGTAGTACCCGTCAGCCTAGTTTTGGCTGACTGAAGTAAATTCTTCCCAGAGGACCTGAGTGTGCGGGGTGGATTGTATGGGAGAAGGCGATCCCGTAGGTAGCCTGGACCCAAACCATGTAGGGCTTTAAAGGTAATAACCAACACTTTATACTTCGCCCGGAAACTGATTGGCAGCCAGTGGAGTGCTTTTAAAACTGGTGTGATGTGAGCACCC
This sequence comes from Shinisaurus crocodilurus, assembly GCA_021292165.1. Lineage (NCBI taxonomy): Eukaryota > Metazoa > Chordata > Lepidosauria > Squamata > Shinisauridae > Shinisaurus > Shinisaurus crocodilurus. The sequence continues at coordinate 54,069,642 of CM037879.1, read as the reverse complement.
CTAGGTGTACCAGTAACCAGTCTGGCGGCCAGAAGAGTCAGACACAGAGTATATGGTTTCAAATCAGGGCCACATTTATTGAATTGAAGATCTGTGAAGGGTGAAGTGCGGTACTAACCTAGCCCGGCCATTGGCCGGGAAAAAATTCTCATATTTGGCGAAGACATCCTAACTGAACCGGAGGCGGGATGGCCCGCCACCGGCCAGTTGCCCTCCATGTGGAGCTGGAGGGCCTTACCATTGGCGCCTTACTTTGACGCCTCCAGGCACCCAAGGTAGACGAGAAAGGTAAAACCATAAAGACGTCCCAATCTCTCTACTGCCAAGCCTCAGGGCATTAGCAAGGGCAGCCTTGGCACCTTGACAGGTGCTTAAATAAGCCCTCCCCCCCCCCCCGTCCCCGTGCCCCTGCCCTGGCTAAGCCATTGGCTCAGCCACAGTGACCAGACCTGTCCTGTTACCTGACTCCTCTCTCCTCCCCCACTTGCAAATCTTCTCCCCGTGGTAGAAGTCTGTAAGCTCCTCCATAAAATTAAATGGGACTTACTTCTGAATTGACATGCATAGGATTGCATTGAGACTGTCTTAGGCTATAATTGTTGACAGCATAAACCAACTAGCACAGTTTTACAGTAACAGGATTAATTTTTATTTATTACATTTATATCCAACTTTTTTTCCTTTTGCAAGGAACCTCCTCTTCATCCTCACAACAACCCTGTGAGGTAGATTAGGCTGAGAGTCAATGACTGGCCCAAAGTCACCCAGTAAGCTTCATGGCCAAATGGGGACTAGAACCCGGATCCCCGGAGTCCCAGTCCAACACTCTCACCACTACGCCACACTGGCGCTCTAATGGTTGTTCCTAAACTGAATGATCCAAGAGAGAGTAGCAATCCAAGGGTGCATTTTCTTACTCGTTCCTTCTATGCTAGCAGTGACTGAACCCTAAATAGGGTTGCGCTCACGCACCCACCCGCCGCTTCCCCTCAGCGGACAGAGGCTCAGTAGCTCTCTTTAAGAACGGGATAACAGACAGAAATCAACAGGCGAAGCTTTTCCCAGCCTGGAGAGGCAGGGGCCGTGGCAAACGTCACTATCCACCACCTCAACCAGCGAGTACTGAACCAGGGCAAATGGCGGGTCGTACTCGAGAATCAAGATCCTGGAACACGGCGACTCTGCGCTCCCACGCTGCGGCCGGCCGGGGGCGTGTGTGCGCGCGCGCGCGAGCGAGCGAGGGGGGGGGTGTCCGGCGAGTGCGCCGCTATCTCTCCCCATCCAAACTCCGGCTGGGGGGGGGGGGGCGCTGCGTCCGGAAGCGATTGGCTGCAAAGCCACGCGCGGGCTGAATCCCGCTCCGAGACCCGCCCCTCGCCGGCGAGCTTACAAAGGGCGCCAAGCCCGAACGCCAAACTTCACTCAAACTCCGCCGCGCGTCGGTGTGCGTCGCTCCGCTGCCTTCTGCGGAGGTGGCCTCGTGCCCTCGCCGGCCCCGCACACGCCGAGGCGAGGCTCCAGCCCCTCAGCCTGGCCAGCCAACCCGCCCACCCGCCCGGCGCTCCCTCACTCCCTCTGCGGTTGCTCTCTGGGCGACGCCGCTGCTTTTGCCCGTGGGGCAGCTTCGGCGGTGCCTCCAGCGGGCAGGGCTCTGCTCGGTGCGGACATGCCCCCGTCCTCGGCGCCGGCTGTTCCCTGGAAGATCTTCACTCTGGCATTGCTCCTCGCCACGGGCGGAGCGACTCCCTCGAGGCAGGTGAGTGGGAGGGTGGGCGTCCCTCCTTCTCGGTGCGCGGAGCGAAGGCGAGATGTAGGGCACTTGCTAGGCTGCAGGATCGCCGGGGCTTTCTGATTTGCAAGATGTTTTTAATCCCCTCGTAGCGCTTTTCCCCCCTGGTCAGTTGGCCGACTCTTGCCCGCAGCGAACCTGAGAGGCGGGGGCGGACCGCAGCCCTTGCAACACTACCGGAGTTTAATCGACTTTTGTTAACCAGTTGGCCAAAACTGGAGCTAAACCCAGCACAAGCTTGAGCTCTACCCCCCCCCCCCCCGCACAACACTGATTCTTGTAGTTGGTTTTCCGAGGGCAGGGGAACCTGGTTTCCTAAGATGTTACGGTGTCGTCGCCCCTGGGCCCTGTTTTCCTTCATCAGTAGGGGGGGGCAACCAAGATGGGGGGGGAGGGAGAGTACGTGATGAAGGTGATGGGATTGTATTTTCCGTCAAAAGTTTATACACTCTAAGCAAGACTTGCAAAAAAAGCACCCTTTCATAAAATGCATATGAATTATCATTATAGTAAATATAGACCAATATCTTATATTGTTAATAGATGCAGTATTCCAACTAATCTAACATCCACTTATCTCGAAATCTGCAAGATATTGAGACAGGAGTACTGTAGAAGTGAATAGGCTGAAGAACTGATTTCCTAGATACTGGCTGTGCTGTTTTTGTAACCAGTTTTCAAGTTATATAAGCCAGGTCTGATGCTCAGGGGTTTCCCTAAACTAGGCTGCCCTAAACAAAAGCCGCTTGGTCCTAGCTGAAGCATTTCTGCTGTGGTTTGCCCTAGACCTGTTATGTTCAGGCTACTATAATCCTTCCTGTACAAGGCAAGCACACCACAAAAGCATACAGACACTCTTTGCCTCTTGAATTTTGCTATTTGTAGTGTTTCTTCTAGAGCACTATGGGCGGTCATGGGTGGGTACTGGGTACTGGTTAGTTGGCTGCAGTCAGGGTGGTGGTGCCGCAACACCTGGTTGTCAAGAAGTCACTGATAAGGAATGCTCAAAGATAACTTCCCTTTGCACACACTACTCTGTCAGCAGCATCTGCATTGAGGTATGTCTGTGCATACTGCTTGTAAACAGGGACTCCTGTTTGCCAGTGGAGAGTGACATTTAAAGTACCGTACTCTGTATGATCTCAGCTGTGCGTAGTTACCCTAACTATACATAATTATCCTAGCCTGAGTCAACTCTGTTTTCAATAATTTCAAAACTGGGATGGTACAGAATTTATAGTGTACGTAAAGTCTGGATAGAATGCTTATTCTGTTCTCTTTATAAAAAGGCAATTTTTCTTAGTTTTGTGTAAAGAGTTTTGATTGCCCTGAAAATAAATGCTTAAAAAATGCCAGGCTTTGTATAGTCAGTTACTAGGCATGTTTACTTACAAGTAAGTTGCACTGATTTAAATGGGATGTGCTTCCAAGGAAGTGTGCATACAGGCTACGAATCTCCTGGGGGTTCACATAATTAAACCTTCGGAGAAGCACCATGTTTTGCCTAGATCTAGAACATAAGAGCCATGCTGGATCACACCAAGGGTCCGTCTAGTCCAGCTAGCTTGGAGAAAGTGGTTGCGATTTAAGGCGCACATCCCAGTCCCTTTGCACTTGTGCATGAGTGTTGTGTGACCCTATGGAGACAGCAGATTTGCAACTATTTTTGCTTTGATCAAAAGGAGGATAGTAAATGGGGTTTTCAGTCCCATAAAGTGGAAGAAAAGGACCTCAATTATTTCAGACAAAATTAAAAATGGGAGGAAAATAGGGTGGTTTTATTACATTGAATAACAGCCATTCATTATATTTGTTAGTAATTTATTACCAGCCCTCTTGGTGGACCTGGTATCTCATGGTAGCGTGACAAGAGTTTGCCAGCCGAGAAAGAATGTTCAAACTAGTTACAACAGAGAAGGTCCCAAGAGAAATTTTAAATACAGGCAGTAAAATAGCATGACGTTCAGTTAGTTGGTCTGAAAATAATTTTTATTTCTCCTAAATAAAGTGTTAAGTCTGTGATGCTGTGTAAGCTAAATCAAAGCATTAACAGGCAGTGCATGAAGTTAAGCTGGATCACTAGCTGTGGAGGGGAGGGTGTTCAAAATAAATGATTTCAAATAGTGGAAAAAGGTGAATGTCAGCAAAACTTGTGATATTTTTTTTTTTACAGGAACCTTTGCCATTGGTGTGTAGGAAAAATACCTGTGATAGAACTACTAATATGTCACATTTCAGTACTTACCCATAACTTTAAATGCTTTTTTTGGGTATTTCAAGGTGTCGTAGAGCACCTTGGAAACTGTTCTGGGGTTTCTCCTCTAAAAAGAAAAGAAAAAAGGTATATTTAAAAACAAAACTAAAATTGTTGTCAAGAAGGTCTGTTTCACTCTGGAGGCATTGAATGCCTCCCACTCTGGAGGCATTCAAGGTGCAGCTGGACAGACATCTGTCAGAGATGCTTTGACCTAGATTCCTGCATTGAGCAGGGGGTTGGACTCGATGGCCTTGTAGGCCCCTTCCAACTCTACTTTTCTATGATTCTATGATTCTATGATTCTATGATTCTATATTACTTGGAAATGGAATATCTTCTAACTTGGTTAACTTCCAGCCTCACCCCCTTTCAGGAAGTCTCTGCAGTCCTTGGGTCAAGCAGAAGAACTAGGGACTCTTCCTTTATGAAGAGAAGGTGAGGCTCTGGACATTATGCAGAATGTGATGAGTAGAGAGGATTACAGAGGATAAGGCAGGAATAGTGCTATTGGAGTAGACTACTCTATTGGAGTAGACTACTCCAAGTAGTGAAAGATGGGGTACTTGAAGGGATTGTTCATTAGTATGCTCTATGCAGCTTGCGGGTCACATAATGCATAGCATGGGACTACAAAAGGAGAGGATAAAAGACAGAGGAGGCTACAGTAGACCAGGTGACAGAATGAGGGCACTTTCGCAGTAAGGGTTGAGTACAATGAGACTATGTAGATGCAGAACGAAAAGCTAATAGTCATTTCTGTGCCCATTTGGTTAGGAGAGCAATCTAAGATCCAAGCTTCTATGACAAGACAAACTCGAGAGTTCATGGTGGATGAGGGAAGATAGCATTAGGCAGAGACTGTTGTAGCTGTAGGCAACCCAAGTAGCTGCTTAACAGACAGACCTAGAAGAGGTTCTCTCTTTAGAATTGCATAAGCTCTTGATACGTTTTATAAGCCTCTGCAAATCAGGTTTTTGTACAATGTCTTTTGGTTCCTATTAATGTGCCCTCATTCTGTCATCTGGGCCACTGTGGAAATAAAAATAAAAAAGGGCTGCACTACAAATGCACTACCCCCCCTTAAAAACGAGGGGGATCTGTCCCAGTGCAGCTGTAGAAAAAAAGATTTTACCAAATACTGTAGCCATCTTTTAATTTTGTAATGAAAAGTAGCCAGTACATTGGAGGCAGCTAGAAGGCTCTTCATATTTGAGCGGCACAGCAATAAAGGAGACTTCAGTACAAAAAGGCTTCACTCAATATTTGCTACATCAAGTGGTTATTTACATTTTTTAAAATTCATAATTCTTCTTTGTAAGGATGTCCACAGTGGGTGTAAAATATGCACACAACAGTTAAATCCTTACATTACTTATTCTTGAGCACAATTCAGTCAAAGTTGAGCAAATTTAAGCATATATTTAACTTCCCTTTGAAAGCAATAGGACTTACAAGGGGCTAATTTTGCCTGGAGAATGTAAAGGGAGAGCTTGTTTGAACATGTAACTCATTTATGCAGAAAAATCTGCATTTAATAGTCATAAAGAACATGTTAATACCTGTGACAACTTATCTTTCAAACCTTATATCTCAAAAGACCCTGTTGGTCAACTGCCCACATCATAGCTTTACTACCTGTTCTTTAAACCATATATTTACAGGGCAATCTTGTGCATGTTTACTCAGATGTAAGTTCTTTTTTGTTCAGCAGGGCTCAGTCCTAGGTAAGTGTACATTAGACTGCAGCATTAAACTGTGTACAGGCAGTCCCCAGGTTACGAACGAGTTCTGTTCTTAAGAATGTCTTTAACTCAAATTTGTATGAAAGTCGGAACAGCATAGGTGCTATGCATTTAGGTGAAGAAAAGCAGACCCTCACTGTCCTTGCCCACCACACACGTGTAAACAAGTGTAATCCTAGCCAGAGGCTGGGAACCTCATGCAAATGTACATAGTTTCCTCTGATGGCCCTATGCCTGCCTCAGAGTCTCCCATGTATTCACATGCAAATGTTCCCCAAGCACTCTAGTCATGGTCAGGAATTCACCTCTCCGACACCTAGGAGTCACCCCTCCCCTGCCTAGCCCAGATGAAATTCATCCTGATTGGCCAAGGACAGCCGGGCTACCGAAAGGATGAGCGCGGGGGGGGGGGGATAGATACTGCCAGCCATGGCTTTTGGGTTTTGTTGTTGATCTGGATGCGAAGGAGTGCGGAGTAGGGCTTTTGCTGAGGCAGGCATTAAGAAGACCAACCCCCCAGGCAAAGAGTAAGTGCCTGGGTGTTTATATAGTAAAGGAACTAGTTTTGTTGTTTTGTAGCTCTACTTTTGTCCCCACCTTTTCCCCCTTCCCTCATTTCCCACCTTTTATTGTAATTGGTTTACCTTAAATAAACTTTCCTGGTTCTACTTCACACGGTGTGCATAGTTCCTCTGTGGTTCAGTGCTCAAATCCAGTGTATAGATCAAGGGCAAAGCCCTGAGAGAATCAGTGTCAAGACCGCAGAGCCAAGGCTGGCAGTTTTGCACCTTTGATCTCTCATCTTGAGATAAAGGACCACTTGCAGTCCTTCACAATTTAAATCAGCATTTACGCAAATTGTGTAAATTACGCAAATTGCGTAGTATACTACGCTATGTACTGTACGTAAACAACATAGCACCAGTCCAACTTGATGATCTATGAAATCTATGAAACCCAGAAGTCCGTTCTTAAGTATGGGTTGTCTGTAAGTCGGACATTCTTAACTCGGAGACTGCCTGTATTTCAAGAGATCTAATCATCCATCCACAGAATTTGATTTTCTGTTCCCCTTAAAAATGTCTTAAATACTCATATCAAAATTATATACTCTTTTTTCTTTTCTTTTTTTGCATTGGGAATGTGCACAACTGTGTTTATAATTTTTCATTGCTGCTTGTACCCCTCTCAAAAACCCTGTTTTAAAAGAAACCTTTACTTTTGACAGCCGTACCACCCTGAACATGCGCAATCTTGTCTGATCTTGGAAGCTAAGCAGGGTCAGGCCTGGTTAGTACTTGGATGGTTGACTGCCTTGGAATACCAGGTGCTGTAGGGAGGGACCATAGCTCAGTGTGATAGAGCACATGCTTTGCATTCAGAATGTCTCAGGTTCGATTCCCGGCCTCTCCAGGTAGTGCTGGGGAAGAATCCTGTCTGAAACCCTGGAGAGCTGCTGCCAGTTAGTGTCGACAATACTGGGCTAGATAGACCAATGGTCTGACTGAGTATAAGGCAGCTTCCTATGTTCCTAAGTGCTCCTGTAAATGTGGTGGGCTGCACTCTTCCACTTTCCTGAGCACCTAGAGGCTTGGGAAAGAGTGGAAAAGGTGGAGGGCACTGAGAACTGTCAGGTCTACACTTAAAACCTAGAGGATCTTGTTGTGAAGGGGGTGATGTAGTCGCCACCCCCTTTTGCAAGCAAAGATCTTCTCTTGGCTTTGCTTTGCACTTGACAGCTCACCATTTCACAGCATTCAAGTGAAAGCAAAGTAATGTATTTGAAGCCTGGCTTTGTCAATGTCCATGGATGGTGCCTGCTTTGATAGCAGGCACTTACCATGACATTGACCAGGCAAGGCTTCAAATTTCAGGTACAGGCAGTCCCCGAGTTAAGAACGTCCAACTTACAGACAACCCATACTTAAGAATGGACTTCTGGGTTCCCCGGTGCTACGTCATTTACGTAGAGTACATAGCGTAGTCTACAATTTGTGTAATTTACGCACTTTGTGTAAATGCCAATTTTAATGCTATGCTGTTCCGACGTACATACAAATTCGACTTAAAGACATTCTTAAGAACAGAACTCGTTTGTAACCTGGGGACTGCCTGTACTGACCAAAAAAAAAAAAAGGAAACATTTGTGCACATTTTTGGCACAAAAATATTTTTTTTAAAAAGGTGGTGAACCAATGATGGCCTCTCCAATGTGCTGCCACTGGCTGTCACTTCAGAGATCACAAAAAGCAATCTCCAAAAAGGGGAAAGCCATGGTGACCGCAAAAGGGGTTGTGATTGCAGCGGGGGAGAGCGAGTCAGTGATGGCCGCTCCAAAGTGCTGCTTGGGCACTTGGTGGAACGGCTGTCATTAGCGGTGGCCCGGGTGAGCTCAATAAGAGTGGCAAGGGAGTTTTGCCACTTTTGCTGAGCAGCTCTCTTGCTGCTTCTCTGGACCCATGATGGAATCGGTGTGCCAGGTTCGGAAGATGCGCTAATCCATCGTGGGCCCAACAACCCCTAGAACAAGCCATGGATTGTCAAGGTGGCTTGTTGGGGAGAAACAAGCCATCCTGCAGGAATATTTATTATTATTTATTTATTGCATTTATACCCCGCTCTTCAGCCAGGAAAGGCTCCCAGAGTGGCTTACAAAGATTAAAAATAAGACAGTCCCTGCCCTCAGGCTCACAATCTAAAAGACATGACACAAAAGGAAAAGGGATTGGGAGGGAGGAGGAAGAATGCAAAACTCAGGCACCAGTTCTTAGTTAAAAAGGTTCTTACAGGTTTTTCTTTCTTTTTTTTTTTCTGGCAGGGAAGGGCAAAACAAGCTCCGTGCAGCTGTTCCTTCTTTGGCTGATGTATGGGGTCAGGTTGGCCTCCCCCTTGCTGTGAAGTTACTCCTGGGAGGCAGGAGTAACTTCACATTTTTTATTTTTTTAATGTTTGGCAACCACAGGCAGCCCCTCCAAGGTGCCTCTGGCAGTGGCCCTTGGTTCTCTGGCCGATGCATGAGGCCAGAGTCTGCCACCCCAGGAAGTGATCCGGGTTTGCATGACACAACAACCCACCATATCAAGTTACCTACAGTGGGTTGCCGTGTTGTGCGAACCCAGCAGTCTGTGATCCACACAAGAAAATGGATTTATGAATAATGTTGTATTTCAGTTCTGCTCCTTCTCTATCTGTAGTCCAAAGTTTTCTTATCTGAATCTTCAGTAATCATACTCTTAGCATTTTGTAGATGGTTTATTGATGTTTTCATCTGAAACTACAAGTAAAAAATGACGTAAAATCCTTATTAAATGTCACCTAATCACACTGGATGCCATTGCATTGCAGCAGTCAAACTGTTACTCTCTGCAAGCCTTGTTCTTCCAGGAGTTCCATTTCAGTTGCAAACGCTGTACCTTTGATACAAAATACATAAAATTCAAATGGCATATCCTTCCAAAATCAGAGTACTGTTACATGAAATGTTGATACTTAATCCAGAACACTTTTCAGACAATGGGCACATTTGCACGTCACAACAGCCCACCCTGGCAATAAGCTACAGTGGGTTGGTTGTCTTGCAAACAACCCACGGTGTGCCCGACAGACGATCGGACTCACCGTGGGTTGTTGGCCCCCTACTTCCCCCTCACTCCTGTCGAGGGAATCCCAGGGGACATGGCAGGAGGATTGAGTTGTCTCCCCCATCCACACCGCGATTGCAAGCAGTTTTGGGCTCACTGTGTTCCCCCCCCCACTTTAAACCTCCCCCCGGGAATTGGGAAAGCCAGCTGGCAAGCTGGCTTTTGAGATCCTTGCTTGGCCAGCTATGGATGGTCCCTTCAAAGTGCCCCAGAGGCACCTTGGAGGGGCTGCCTGTGGTTGCCAAACATGAAAAAAATAAAAAATCCCCCCCACCTAATTTTCTCAAATATATGAAAATTAATTTAATTTTTTTTACCTGCACTTGCATAACTGTGGATGTTCGCAGTTGTGCAGGTGCGGGAATGGGGAGCCTTCAGTGGGTGATGTGCAGGGGGGTGCATGCTGGCAAGGTCCAGCAGGTACCCACCCTGGGCATTGCCCCACAGAGGCTGCAGATAAGTTTATTTTCCCCTTTGGTTCCACGTGACAGCTGACAAAAAGTGAGCTATCAAATGTAACCAAAGGTGCGAGTGATCTTAGCTTGTGAAAAGGGGGTGGCGGCTCATTCACCTCCTTCGCGGCAAGATCTTCATGTTTTTTGGGAGGGACTCGTGTGTTCTAAGGGCGCCCTCACTTTTGCAGTTGCTCCCAAGATTCTACCACCGTGGGATCATGCAAAAGTGCAAGCTACCTCATTTACTGGAGTAGTTACCTTTGACAGCTTTCAAAGGTAAAACTCCATTTTTCAAGTGAAACTTAGAAAGAGTTAAAAAAATGTTTTGGCAGGAAAGTATACAGATATATAGTTTTTGTCGCTCTTGCCAAATGAGTCGCTAACTAATCCCCGGTACCCACGATGGGGTCAGTCGTCTGGGTTCAGATGACACGACAACCCATCATGGGTACAACAACCCCAGAACAACCTATAGGTTGTCAGGGTGGCTTGTTGCCCTCAAACAATCGGTTTCGGTTTGGATTTGCAAGACACAACAACCCATAGTGGGTAGGTAGTAACCCACGATAGGTTGTCGTGTGAACCCAGTCAATAAAATGTGATCAAATATCAAGGAGAGGCAGTAAATAGAGCTGTGGTTCTCTCCATCCTGTGTTTTTTCTCATTGGATATGTCTGGCAGGTGTATTTGTAATGTTTAAAAGTGAAGTTGTAAACTTTGGGGGAGGGTGAAATTGCATAAATGTCCAGGAAAGTTCAGCTTGAAAGGTTACAGATCTTGTTCTGTTCCTTTGCTTTTGTTGCTGAGACTCCTCCTGCTCAGACAGGCATACTATGTTGATATTTAACCACACGTTTACTCAAAATCAGTGCATGTGGTAGTTGTCATTTTCCCTCTTTGCCTGTTGCCTGATTTGGAATACCGACAACTGGCTGTTTCTGTGCAGTTGCTTAATGCATTGCCTGAAAGATATGAAGGATGTTGGTGTGTCAATCTGCAGCATCCTTATTCCTTTTAAACGGGAATGTTTTAAACAGATGATGATGATGACTGTTATTACTACTACTGTTATCAAACTCCAAAGGAAACTGAACCTGCAAAATACTCACCCAAATTTCCCACTGCAGAGGAAAAGTGAAGCAAGACATAAATGAATGCTTGCTATTTGTTCATGAGGCATTTATAAATGCCCCTGTAGAATGGCTATCTCCCATTGGAGACAAGTAATACTTCATTTCTTGCGTGAATTGCAAATACTTCAGGGTTGACTCCTATCAGAGAGCAGGAGAGGTATACATTCCGCCATTTTGAAGCATGATAAGCTTTTGCTCTTCTGGTCACCAAACAATGCATATGCAGAGTTAGTAACTGTGACTAGTTACTCATTAAATGTCATTGACCTTTATTTATTTATTTAATACATTTTAATACCGCCCAATAGCCGAAGCTCTCTGGTCGGTTTACAATAGTTAAAACCATAAAATACAGTATAATATAACTATAAAATTTAAAACCACAGATTAAAAGAAACAGCAAAGCTAGCTGTCTTAATGACCTTAAACTAGGCCTGTGGCTTATGCTGGCTCAGCTTGTCTGAGTGTGGAAAGCTAAGCAGGGTCAAGCCTGGTTATTACTTGGATGGGAGACCCCTCCTCTAGTTTCCTGCATTAAGCAGGGGGTTGGTCTTGATAGCCTTGTAGGCTCCTTCCAACTCTATGATCTATGAAATCTATGAAATCTATATGTAGGTTTATTGTAGACTCAATATCCTTGTAATGATGGCAACATCCTTCCTTTCCCCTCTTACTGTAACATTATGAATAAGCTCCATGGAACTAAATCCTTTTTCTCAAGGTAACTTGGGCCTAAATATAGGTCCAGTTGCAGGAACTTTTTCTCTTATCAAGCCCAGTGTGGTTTCACCCTGGTCACTCTTGGATTGCAAGCTTTTTGATCAGGTTCACTGGTCTGATAATTACTATCCATATCTTTTTCACCATGGGGAGAAAGAACTTGTGGGGAAAGGGTTAAGCAGCACTTCTGCTGTTCCTCCACTTGAATTCAGTGTCTCCCCCCCACCCTTTCCCCCCCTTTAAAGAAAAGTTGGGTCAAAGATACATACCATGATATCTTTGGGCAAACTAGGTGATACCATGCACCTAGTTTGCCCATTAATAGCAGTAAGTATTCATAAAAGAATCATGTCTGAGGCCTAACATTCTTGTATCACATTTGTTTTGGAATTCGTTAAAAGTTTTACCTATTGGACTAGAATTGGGGAGACACATGTACAAATCCACTTTTACCTATAAAGCTCACTGGGTGACCTTGGGTCAGTCATTTTCTCTCAGTTAACCTACCTCACAGGGTTGTTAGAATAAAAGGGGGCAAAGAAGCATGTGCCATGCCTTGAGCTCCTTGGAAGAAAGGTTGGATATAAATGTAACAAATACATAGTGCCTTGATGTCTTCACTTGGTTGTTTCTCACCGGCTGGGGATGCTGCAGTGTTGTGGGTATTCAATAAAATTTTGAATTAGAAAATGTTCCTATGCAAAGTAGGCTAATTTGTATAGGGTCCTTTGCATTGGAAAATACTCAGTTTGCATCAGAATATTTTCTGATGTACTGGAGAGCGATCTAGCATGTTTATTTTACTTGCTTTTAGTAAACAAAGCTAAAAAAGTACCCCATGTTATTTTTTTGTCCTAATACACCACAACTATTTGACCTGAAATAAAGCACACTTAATGTGACTTAAAGTTATATTATGTAGATTTTTTTTAAAATTGGAATAAACATATTTAAACTTAAGGGGGGGAAAAAGCAAAGGTACTGAAAACTGTTGACCCAGTAATCCAGTCTTCCCTGACCTGGTGCCCTTCAGATGTGTTGGACTATAACTCCCAGCATCCCCTAGTCAGCATGGAAAGTTGCACTAATTACCTCCCTGTGACTGAATCAGGTGAGGCTGTGCAGGTCCTGAATCAGTGCCTGAACTCAGTGATGGGCTGGATGAGGGCCAATAAACTGAGGCTGAATCCTGGCAAGATGGAAGCCCTGTGGGTGAGTGGTTCCTGAGTCTGGGAGATAGGCTTAACGCCTGTTCTGGATGGGGTTGCATTCCCTTTGAAACATCAGGTTTGTAGTTGTCTAGGGGGGTACTCCTAGATCCATCACTGTTGCTGGGGGCCCAAGTGGCCATGGCGGCTTGGAGTGCCTTTTCTTAGCTTTGAGTGGTATGCTAGCTACAACCTTTCCAGTTTGCAATTGGCATCCATTCATTGTTACTAATGAACTTACGAAACTGAATTTTTTTGGTGGAAAAATAAAGCACTGGAAAAATTTCCACTCCACATTACTTGACTTGACAATCACAATATCTTCATTTGTACGTAGCTAACATATATTTGGGAGGGGAGGGGCAATGTTTCACTATATAGTATGGTGGATTATGGAAAAATATATTTGTATGTAGGGCTACATCTAGTGGTGACTTTTCCCTAATGAAAAGCACATCTATTCTATTCATGCAAGTTGGGCCACCCAAATTTTGTGGATCCCCCAAAAGCTGCTCCTGCTGGTTGGGGGACCCTCTGGAACACTATGTGCTAGGGCATGGAGGGTTGCAGTAGGTAGGAAGGATCAGTGGAAATGGGGTGCTTTGCCTTCCGCTTGCACTCTTGGGATGTAACAGGTAATCCTTTTCCTTTGTGTGGAGTGTCATTCAGAGTGTGTGTCCTCTTTTGTCTAAAAGTATATGCCCAAAAGATACATAAACAGTGACCGTGAATTGGTTTCATTTGTTTTCTCACAGCTAATAACTTTGCCAATCCGTAAAAAATACCTATGTGCTAGAAAACAAATTCTGCTGGTACCCCCTACAGTTTATTTCAATAAACTGTGATATATTGTGAGCGGTACAGCAGACATGTAGTTAGATAGGTTATACTTTTTTTTAATTCAGCTGTTCAGAAGAGGATAGTATTCCCTGCAGTGTTGCCCATAATATCTGGGCAGACTGCCAAAGGAAGTCAGTATCTCTTAACTGAAGGTACTGACCTCTCTAGAACCTAACCTGGAAATGGAGTCCTGATTAATAACTACACCCAGAACCAGGTGCAGGCTGTAGTATCTGTTTCCAGTATGCCCTAGGATATGTTCTGGGGGGGGGGGGGGACGACAGCTGGTGTTGCTACTCCTGTGCAGTTGTAGTGTTCAGAAGTAGCTGATAGATACAGTGGCCCCAGCCTTGGACACAAAGGTGTTGGCAGAGGAAATGGTAATCCTGGCATGACGTGTCTTTTCAGGATACATACAATCTATAATGGGAAGAGCGGTGTCTGCAGACAGGCATGACTGCACAAGAGAGAGTAATTGGAGCTGCACTGTTTCTAGGATTGAATTCTTATTCACACAAGTTAATATAAGAACTGTGGTAATAGGTAATGAGGGAACAACAGGGAGTTATGATTGGCATTTCTATTCATCTGTGGAAGCTCAAAAGCCAGAGGTAATCAATTGAAGAGCATTTGTATATTTTGCAGTAGCAAGGTGTACAATATCATTTGCTTTCATACCTTGAGTATTGTTACCATTACTGTGGCTCTGTGAACAGCTCGTTAGTTGCATCAGACTCCAGGCCATGAATGTATTTCTTGCAAGCACAGGAAAGTATATAAATCGTGTCTTAGATGACTTGACCTAGACCTGCTGATAGTGGTAGGATTTAAAGTGTACCACAAACAATGGTAGTACAGTGTGATAAAACAGGATGCTAAACAAGCATTGCAAAGATGTTGGTTAACACTATAAGCTTAAATGCCTTAAACAATTCAGATCCAGCTTAATATCTTGCAGAAAGTAAGGTTTTAGGTTCCTAAGGCTCCTCTGAACAGGAAAGCTCCCTGCCAGACCTGTTGGTGAATGACCACCATTGAAGAGATCTTAGGAGTGGAAACAAAGTATACAGGTAAAATGATAGATTGCAAGACGGATCAGACACAGGAATGATAATGCTTGAACAAATGGCAGCACAACAGCCCCTCTAAATGGCTCCCTGTGGCGGCTGCCGCCATGTGGTGAGTCATTTGCAGCTATCTGCTCTATATGGAGAAGCCTGCCTGTGTCTGTGCCACTGCGTGCCCATTGAAATATGGTTCAAAAATGTTAGCTGTAAATTCTGCAGGGATTTCCCTTTGCCAAAAGTCAAACTTACTTCCTTGTATCTTGGCTTCATTTTTCTTAAGTTGCTTTTGTGGCCGTTGCTTTTTATGTGTCTGGAGAAGCATATAAAGTTCTTTAACTTTTGTGTGTCACCTTTTAAATCTCCCCTCCCTGCTTTGCTTCAAACTGTAAAACAAGCATATTGTTATGCACCTCCCTGTTCTTCAGACTGTGTGAAATCCAGGGACAGTGCTACAGGATTTAGTTTCCTTTAGATGAGAGTGAGCACTGGAGACTTCTGGTGTTTGTATATTTGTAAACAGGTATTACAAGCAAGCAGAGTGCTTTTGGAGCAAGCCGACTCCTGAGGCAGACAGCACAATTGCTAATTTTGATGCAGGTTCCGAAAGAGAGCAACTGCACACTAAGGTGATTCACCATAATCCTACTCACAAGTCTCTCCCACTCTCTTGGTCTGTCTCCAATCAAACTGCAAAATCTCCTAGCTGTGTGTCCATCCACCAAACTCTGATGAATATTATATTTTCTGTCTAGATGGCTGTCCATAGGACTGTGAGAGGTATGTTATCATCTAGTGCCCTCTCTTAAGGTCTTGACCTCCATCTCCAGAATGATGGTCTCTAGCAGAGTGAATGAGCAGTGGCTCTTACTCATGCTCCCTGTGGCTAGTGCCCACCTTTACTTGTTTGATAGCAGGAAGAAGGCTCTCAGTGCCTCTCATAAGTCTTATACAAAACCACTTGCTAACATGCCAGCTGTGAGGATGCTTCTTACCTTGGCAAGTAAGAATACCCAGGGGCCAGATGGTTCTGTGTTGTGAGCCTTGCAGCCAGATCCCATGCAGAATTAGGCATGCTTAAGTCCACTGAAATCAGTGGCTTAGATGCACTATAGGATTGGCTGTTTAGCACAGCATCAAGACACAGAGTAGGAGGCAGGATGAAGGTTAGCTAAACCTCCGCTAAATTAGGCTGCCAGAAATACATGGAATGGATTTATTCTGTGGAAAGACAGACATGCTGAAAATAGAGTTCAGCTAGTTTGTGCTCTGATACAAATGATGCCCTGTGTTGGTGTAGTAGCATGTACAGAATGAAGAGCCTGCCCATGACAAGAGTTGGAGAGTTGCTTGTGGTGATGAATTTTGAAGAGCTGTAAGATGGGAGTTGGGGAAAATCAACTCCCATCTTACAGCTCTTCACATTTCATCACCACAGGCACACACTGGATTTTTTTTAGAGAAGGACTCCGTGTTCTCTAGTTAAGAATGGAATTCTTGCTAGGAAGGTGAGGGCAATGTTTAATTTCAAAAGACATGTGCAGGGACTTGGATTTGTCAGGGAGCAATGCCTTTTTTCCTAAAAGCCCTTCCCCTTAATTCTGTGTGGGAAAGGTGGGACAGGTTGCACTTGCTCAGTGGAAAGGAAAATGTATAGTAAAAGGGGCACTTTTATTATATTTCCGCTAGCTAATAGGAATCATTGTTAGCTACCAAGTCTGGACACTGGTTGATCCCTGGCTCTAGCCATCTCTGCAGCTGTGAGGAGCCACTGAGCCCTTGCTTGTGATATTGCTTGGCCTGGTGAGTCCCCACAGTACTGTTCCTAAGAGGCCATATTTAATCTGAGTAAGAATTAAATATTTAATATTTAACATTAGAGAATGATATCTAATGTGAACAGAGAGGACTTCCATGATCTTGCTACTTATTGGTGATGGTGTCCTTGCCATTTATTGCTCTTATTGCAACAGACCATTAATCAGCTGATACACACAGATTACATTTTAATGCTGCTGATTGAATTTCACTGCTATTTGTTCTTCTTCAATGTTTGTGCACCCACCGTCACTGCTTCTAAGTCTTTCTTCAGTATAGATTTTGTAATGTGGTCCCATGAACTCTTTCCTTTGATCATCACTCCCTTCCCACTCTTATTTCTAGTACATGTTTTCTACTTTAATTCCTCACAGTCTAATTAGTGCTGCTAGCTCCACCCCGGACTTGTGCATCCCCTCTAAAGCTTTGTATTTATGCTGCCCTCTCCTTTTTAGTATTCCTTTTACTGTCTCTGTACAAAGAACAGAGTTCACCTTCGAACTGTTTTTCTCCTTGAGCCAAAGGAGGTAGGGGCTATGAATGGCTGCAGCATTTTTCTGCTTGTCAAAAGTGAATTTAGTGGGCCACAGCTTTTCACAGATCTGAGCTTCCTTGTATCTGATGATGGGGTTCATTTCTACTTGGGGATCTATAAAGGGAGTATAGACTGTCTGATCGGAGTGGAACATGTTTCTACTGATCTCCTGGCCCAGATACAAACAAGCTTGGGTTAGTGGGTTTTGTTTTTTTTAATGCTTGTCTAGAGAAGCATAGTAGACTTAAGGCACAACCCTACGCATGCTTAGACAGAAAAAAAAGCTTACAATTCCCAGCAATCCCAGCCAGCATCACTTGCTGGGAATTCTGGGAATTGTAGGACTTTTTAAATGTCTAAACATGCATAGGATTGTGCCCTTAACCACTCAGTAGGCTCCCCACTTCAACTCTTCCAGTGCCCAAATAGACAACTCAGAGTTGGGATACAGCTGAAGGCTGCCATGGTATGGGGTCCAATCATGGTGAAGATTCCCTGAATCGCTGATGGACAGGTACAAAAGCTGAGATTTGGAGAGTGTAGCAAGAGTTCCCAGTATTGACTGTCTGGTCTGTTTTTAAACCAGAACCATTTGGTGAATACTAGAGACCAAGCCTTCCCCCCCCCCCCCCTACCAAAACTGTGGAGTTCCCTCTCTGAAGAGATCTGTCCAGCCCCCTCACTTTTTGCTTTGAAAACATTTAGATTTTGGAAGGCTTGTTATGATTAATTTCTGTTTATGGTGACATGCTTGATCTGTTTTTAAGCTCTGCCATTTTTACTGCTTTGATTTTATTGTTGACTTTATTGTTTTATTGTTTTTATGATCATCTGTAAGCCACCTTGGGAGAATTTTTTCCTCTGGAAGTGGGGGTATAATAAATTAGGGATAAATATATATTATGGAGACTTTAAGCTACCCTGTATTTTGGCAGGTTTCTTATTTCTGTGGTAGTACTGGATTAAGTGCCTCAATTGTGCAAAAAACCTTAAGGAAAATGAAACACATTTCTTCATGAAATGTGGGAGAGGGTTAGGCAACACAGATTGTGAGTGTGTTAATCAGCCCTGGCATACTTCTGTCTTGTGAACCTGTTTGAATTTTCTGTATGCACTACTAATCATAAGTGATGAGACTCCAGCTACCACAAACTCATTGGTGACATCCTATTAAGTGGAGTAAATAGCCATCACATGATTCTGTGCAGTTGAGTTAGATGCTCCAATATATACTTGAATTGAAATCTCCTCCAGTTGACAGTGTTTCCTAAAAGAAGGTGTCTTCCAGCAGTCAACCTTTAGTTATGGGATGGGGTAAACCTGGATCTTCAGTGCTCTGGATAATAAGAAGGTGTCTTCCAGCAGTCAACCTTTAGTTATGGGATGGGGTAAACCTGGATCTTCAGTGCTCTGGATAATAAGAAAGCTCAGGGTTAACTTCAGCCAAGCTGCAGTGATATGCTCTTGATAGATTGGTGGCTGTCGCATATACAATTTTCTTAACAGAGAAACAAGCCAATTGATGAAATACTGTTTTGAAAGACATTCTAATAAAAGAAATGTGTATGCTGCACTTTGTAATGCAACATGCAAAATATTCCTGTCAGGAAGCAGCAACCCTCAACAGCATTCTCAACGACACTGTTATAAATAGGGCAACAAAGAAATGAGTTTCCATCTGCTTTAACATTTCAGATTTTAAATGCACATTTCTGCTTTGTTAAGCTGTTTTTTCCACTCAACGTTTTTAATATGAAGACGGACTTCTAGGCCACATTAGCACATTCGAATGCATGCAGCTTGTTCACTCCTACTTGGCTCCTCTTGTTAGTGTGAATGGCTAAACTAACCAAAAATCAGAAGCTCACCATGACATCCAAACCTGGAATCTTGGTTTGTTGTGCCCTTTACAAGCCAGGATCATAAACCAGGGTTTGTTCTTCGTTTAATAATTCTGGCTTGTTTGGGAGCAATAAACCAGGCTCTTGGGTTTGGAGTTCACAGTAAGCTTTTGATATCTACCGGTAGTTAGTTTAGCCACTGGCGCTAGCGGGAGGAGCAAAGTGGGAGTGAACAATCTCATTCACACTAAGCCTATTTATTTTTAATCCACCCAATAACAAAAAGTTATCTGGGATTACCATTATGCAGCCTTACATTCTTTAGCAGTTGTTTAACGTGAACACTTGTTCTAGAATTTCACTTTCACACCAGAACTTTCCATTTCACTTACAGTGGTGCAGTTCATTTTATTCAGCTTGTTTAACTTGCAGTTTTATTTAGTCTGTGCCCGAGAGGATGGAGTCCCTCAACTGTAGAGGTTTCTTCTCTAGCCTTCCATATTGCTACTCTTAAGATTAAAAGTAGAGACCATGCCTTGTCTTTGCTTCTAAAATGCTAAAGAAATGTACATGGTGTGTTTAACTTGGATTGAGCAATGTGATTGCTGTGTAAGTCTTTCCCCCAATATAGCAATATTGTGACTGTATTGTCATTTGTGAGCCTTTCTGAAGGCTTAAAGTGAATCCATGGGACTAAATTTATTACTGGTTGTGTGTTCATGCTGTGTGATATTTTTACATACCGAAGAATGATTCAGACAACACTGACCTTGTCTCCTGTAATAGACAAGTAAGAAATCATCCAACGTTTTCATCTTAACCCAGAAGGATCTGTGTGGGTCTGAATGCATATGCCACTGCATTTCCATATAGAGAGGTTTGCATGCTTGTGTTCATATTGTTACATGCTCCCTGCTTCGCAGAAAGTAAGAAATTCTAGGGATTGGGTTTAGTTTCCTTTGGGTGAGAGTGAGCACTGGAGACTTACAGAGTTACAATTGGAGCATAGCGGGAAGGGAATTATAGCAGGCCGAAAATCCCCAGAGACTAGTTTGTGCCCCCTGCCCCCAGAGGCTTCGTCCCCAGTTCCAGCTAGGAACTCAAACCTCTCCATCAATTTGCCTCTCTCTGTCTCTGTCCATTCCAGTACCAAACTGCTGCTTTTTGGTGCCTCTGCCCCTTCCCTTCGCTGGACAGGAGTTTTGATGAGTGATTATTGGGTGTCAGGAGGCCATCTCCTGTCATTAGCTCCCACTTGATGAAACAGTTCTCTTTCAGATGTCATGAAAGGAAGTAAGTGTGTGTGTGTGTCTGTGTGTGTTTGCGCGCACATATATGCTCTGGCTCCTGTTGTAGTATCTTCATGGAGCTGTCAGGCTGTGGAAAACAAAGAGATCTGATGAGTCACTCTCTGTACTTCAGTGGGTGCTGATTCCCCCCTCCCCTATGTGACACACACATTAGAGTACTTGAGTCAGACTCTTAATGATATTACTTCCAGTATTTATGGTATCATCTAATCCATCCCCCCCCACCACGATACTGGAGAAAGTGTGGACTTTTCAGAATTTAGTTGTTGTTTTCTTCTCTTCTGTGCATTTATAAATAGGGAGTAGAAGAGAACTAAACGTTACATACAGGAAGCAGGGAATAGGATAATGTGTTGCCATGCGTTTTTATGTAACTGTGTAGTGCTTGGATACA
Source organism: Shinisaurus crocodilurus (assembly GCA_021292165.1). Lineage (NCBI taxonomy): Eukaryota > Metazoa > Chordata > Lepidosauria > Squamata > Shinisauridae > Shinisaurus > Shinisaurus crocodilurus. The sequence continues at coordinate 54,048,895 of CM037879.1, read as the reverse complement.
AAGGTGATAGGTGTGTTAAAAATACTCCCAATGACTAGAGATAGAAATGTGACAGACTCTTCTCAGGTTGAGTCAGAGCAGACCTTTCTTCCTGCTTACCTTCCCACTTTCAAAAGCTACCTGTAGCAGTACACTTTCAGTACAGCATAGATGTTGATTGAAAAGGTTTAAATATCCACTGTTAATCATTTGTGATCTATTCCTGTAGCACCTCTCAGCACAAGAGCAATCCATTCTGTTTTTAAAACTCCAATTTCTCACTGCTGGAAGTGCGCCCCTGATTATTGCAACCTTGTACACTCAAATATGAAAGGTCCATAAAGAAAATGCTCTGCTTGTTCAGCCTTGAAATTTATTGGGCACTTCTGCACATAATGAGAAGACAAAAATTATGACTTAATAAACTACAATGTGAATGGGATGAGTGGTGGTGCATGCTGGCCCTTTGTTCCAGCTTCACTAATCGTTTTGCACTAGTGGGCAAACAACTCAGGAAGGGGATCTAGCTTCATGGAATATCCGAGTCTAGGATTATGGTTGTGTATTTCCAGGGTTCACACTTGTGTGTGAGGTTAAGTGTGCCAGGATTCATAAGTCAGCAACAAATCCTTGTTTCAAGATGGCTTATGATCCTGGCTTGTTTGGGCTCATTTAATAATAATCCCAGGTTCAGACATCACACAAAGTTATGCCCTTCCTGGTTTGTTTACTCACTCTCATGAATGAGGAAGAACAAAATGGAGTGAATGTGCTGTGTACACCAGCACTCAGATTGTTTATTAAGCCAGAACCTGGATTGTTACATGCAGGTACCATCTCTTTTTTTTGTTTTTGTTTGATCTTTGCTGATGTCTTTTTGTCTGGCCACATCTTACCTGTGGTTTTATTCAGTGGTAAAATGTGTGGCCTCTGTTGCTCCATGTTGACTATAAAACCTCTATTATACTACTAGACACTGTTGTTTCTTGGGTTCTACCTATCTGCAGGCTTGGCCTCACCTTGGGGTAGAGATGTGAACGCCTGGAGGGGAAAAGGGAAAACTTGGGGGAGGGGACACTTGTTTTTCCATCCCCTCCTCCACCAGACCTTTTGTTATTTTTTCCTGAAAAGTTAAAAATGAAAGAAAAATGTGGATTAGGAAATACTTTATCTTAGAATGATGAGTACAGTGTTTAAGACAAAATGTTCATATATTGCTACCCGGCTTTTACTCCCCCAAAATGACTTCTAAAAACGATGCGAGGTAAAACTAGATATGTAATATTTTCGGAAGTTTTGAAGCCATGGGAAGAAATGGTTTTTAATCCTCTCTGTAAGATTTGCAGCATAGTTTTTCTTCCATTCCTTGTTAAGATGATTGATCTAATGCAGGGCTCTCCAACCTTGGGTCCCCAGATGTTGCTGGCTTACAGCTCCCAGCATACCCAGCCAGCATGGCTAATGGCAAGGGATTCTGGGAGCTGTAATCCAGCAACATCTGGGGAACCAAGGTTGGAGAGCCTGATCTAATGTATCTTACTGAGAGACATTTAGGAATGCTTCAAGTCATGTTCAACCATAATATGTCAAGAAAATGTGCATTCGTGACAGCTTGGGTTTTATTCTATAGAATCCTGTGTTTCTGGGCTTGGCCTGGTTAGATGCTATATTGGTAAATGAATGTAGTTCTAAAACCCTCAAGTAAGGGAAACACTGTAGAGTATCCCACCACTATCACCACATGCAACAGAATAATGTGTGGGTGATCTAACTGGAGGTTGGCCTTTCATAAAGGTTCTATGGACTTTGAAGAAGCTCGAGTGCAAGGTGAAAGGGAGAAACGTGCTAAGCGAAAAGCACGTCAAATGAATCCTTTACGAGACCATCTTCCATCTGGTAACCTGTGTCCTCACTGTGGGAAGCTGTGTGGATCTAGAATTGGCCTCCACAGTCACTTACGGACCCATCGCTAGAGTCTACACAATTTTCTTTAGAATTTTCCTCCTTTTAAAATCTCCTTTTTGTAAATTTTCTTTTTTTTTTTTTTATCCTGGAAGACAATCTTACTCGGTCACGAGTGATCGCCTGACTGACTGATTTCTTTAAAAACAAACTTTGAGGCATGGGTCCATAGAACTCACTGCCACCATTTTTATGCCAGTGTGGTATATTGGTTATATTGTTGGACTGGGACTCGGGAGACCCGGGTTCTAGTCCCCACTCGGCCATGAAGCTCACTGGGTGACTTTGGGCCAGGCATTGACTCTCAGCCTAACCTACCTCACAGGGTTGTTGTGAGGATCAAATGGAGAAGAGGAGGATTATGTAAGCTGCCTTCCTTGCAGGAAAAAAGGTGAGATAGAAATGTAACAAATAAATAAATAATAAAGTTTCCAGATAGACCTCACTGCTAGGGAATGCCTCTTCAGCTATAAAACCTTTAACCACACGTCTACTGCCACCAAGTTAATCCTCTATACCTAAAAGCCTGTTTCCTATAGCATAGGTATGGGATTGACACTACCACTAGAGACAACCTTTCAAAATGAAGAAGAAATAAGATGTTTATTAAGGAGAACTACCGTATTTACAAAAGGAAATAATGGGCATGTTCTCATGAATGGAGAGGTGTATATATACAGGGGAGGTATATAAATAAGGTATATGTATATAGTTTCCTGCCCATGGGTTGTCAGGGTGGTGTGTTGCCATCAAACAAGCTACCCTGCAGGAATCGGTTTGGGTTTGCACGACACGACAACCCATCATGGGTGGCAACCCACACTGGGTTGTTATGTCACATGAACCCAGTCAATGTCACTCTTCACATAAGAGCTTGAGATTGCTTAAAGGTACTTAAATATGTTTAGTTACCATTCCTAATAGGTAAGAGAGTCGTCCCCAGCCAAATAAGCTCTCAATAACTTTTCTTTTAGACCAGGTTTCCCTGAACTCCACCCCATCCAATTCCTCACAAACAGGGCCGGTGCAAGGCCGTTTGGTGCCCTAGGCAAGATCAGATATTTAGCGCCCCCCCTCCCACTTGAGCCCTCCCTCCCTCCAGCCCTATGCCCATCAAAAGTCAATTGGCAAAACCTAAAAAATTTACTATCATAAACATTGACAAACATACATAAAATACATGTTGATGTAGTACCAATTTGCTACGTTTCTCGAAATCTATCAAGATATTCTCAGTTATCCCGTTGGATAAAGCGAAGATCCATTATACAGATTTTCGCTTTCATATGAAGGTACCAAAGGGGACTAGAAGGGGGGGGGCTTCCCCAAACAGTAGGCATTATCAGTGGCTGTGGGAGTGAATTGTCCATGAAAGGAATCACTTTAATATAAGTATGTGTCTTTTGGCGGGATTTTGAAAATGGGGTGTGGGGGGAAGACTGGCTTGAAACGAGTGTGGAGAAAACACTTTTATACTGGAAGTCTTTAGAGCGCAGGAACGAAGGAAAGCCCAGCTCTGAGAGCCTCTGAGGAAACTGGAGCCTCGTCTAGGCAGGCGTGTGCGTGTGTGTGCGCGTGCACGTGTTGCCTCCTTTGCCCAGCCCCCAGCCTGTCTCCTCCTCCTCCTCTGCTGCTTCCTCCAGCGTCTCCCAACTCTGGAGCCTTTTGATTGGCTGAGGCGCTGACAGCAGGAGGAGCTCGAAGTAAGCGTGCAGCCCGCCCTCCTCTATAAGCATCTTTGCAGCTTTCCTTCTCAACCTCTCTCCCTCTCTTGTTTTGCTGCGCCTCCCTGTAAAACTGAACAGTGAAAAGGAAAAAGAAAGAATTGCAGTGGGGATCTGCTAAAACCGGCACAGAGAGATGTCATGTAAACTCCCCTCCACCTTCCCCTCTTATTTCTTCTCCCGCTCCGTCTCTTCCTGCTGCTGCTGCTGCCGCTCCTCAGTTCAAGTGATCACAAAAGAAATCTTTGGGAGAGTCAGTTTGTGTATTCCTTGGAAGCGAAGGCAGAGCGCGCAGGGAGAGGAGAGCAGCTAGCGACGGGCAGTTCAAACAACCCAGAAAAACTTTTTTTTAAAAAAAGCTTTTCTTCCGTAGATATATGTGAGGTGTTTTCGGGAGGGAGTTGGAGTTTCTGGCGCCCCCTTCAGCCTGGCGCCCTAGGCAGCAGCCTAGTTGGCCTAATGGTAGCACTGGCCCTGCTCACAAACAGGAACAGATGTTGTACACCAATCTTCCTTTGCCTCCCGCTCTTCCTTTTTCTGGCTTCTAGGGTTTTCTCTACACAAGGCATTTATTGTGCTCTCGTGATTCCTTACCTGTGGTAGTTTGCAGGTGCTTTACATGATGTTCCCCAGCTTTTTTTTAGAACGAGGATAATGAGCTATTAAAGGGATAGTATGCTATCAAATGCTACAAGTTGGTTATGTATTTTTGCAATTCCACTATACCACAGTGCCACCTTGTGGCTGTGTAAATGGAACATATAGAAAGGCAGAGAAAGAAAAACCCTGAGGGGAAAAAAATGTGTAAAGAAGCTTGTCTAGTTTCTTTCCATGACTTCAAGGAATACATTTGAAATGAGCAAACTTATGGAAATTTGCTTAAATTACACCATTTGTACAGGCCTTAGAACTGAATCTTCTTGGCACTTTGTTACCTTGGTGCATAATTCTCTTTTAGCATACAGTCTTCACAACTCTTAAGTGTAATCATTAAGTGTAACCAGGGTGGCCAGGTGACCAGCCAGATGGGCGATTAACAAATATAATAAATAAAATAAATAAATCATGAATCAATGTTGTTAACATTGAGCTTCAGAGATAAGGTGAGAAGAAATTCAACTAGCTAATTTGTTTTACTAGTTTTCTTAAAAGGTGTCTTTTTCAGTGATTGAAAGCAGAACTTGTCCCTTCCATGGACCAAGACATGCACAGGGACAGAAGCTTCTGAGAACATCCAGTGTATGATTGCGTACTATTTACCGTAAATTTTTGGTTTTTTTAAAACCCAGCAGATTCAGGTGAATTCTGTGCAGGATTTCCTTCCACACAATGAAAGTCTGCCTGTTTTGTGGGTGTGAAAGACTTTGTTCTTTTTTCTTTCCCCTCTCCTTTTCATCTGCTTATGTGAACCATTTGTGCCTTAATTTCTCCCCTCTGGTATTCTAAGAAGAAACAGGGCGATTCTCCTTTTTAATGTGGCCCGCTAGCATATCTAGTTGTTGACTGCTGGTTATGCTACAATGATTATTTACTATATAATTGCCCCATAAAGTTACTGGATGGTGATCACTCAAATATAATTAAATGCACAGCAGCAATAAAAAGTGTTTAATTTTAGAAACCTGCCATAAAACTCAGGATACATAAATATTTCATGTCAAAATATTGTTCACATATACCACTAAATTTAAAGAAGTGTTAACTGCATTGTACTGACTTTCTCGTGAGCCCTGGAAGATGGTCAGTTATGCATATGGATAAATGTGTGGAGCTTATGTTGCTATTAATTCACTGGAGAATCTTGATGGTGAGATAGTCTACTATAACTTAGCATGTCATTTTCAGAAGACTTGGTGGTCTGTCAAATTTTGAACACTAAGAAGTTTAATCTTGCCTGCTATGTTATGCAGCTTTTAAAGCTGGCTATGGGAGAGACAGACATCCTTGCTCTTAAAACTTATAATAGATATTTTCAACTTTATTCAGAGTCATCCAAATTAAGAAAATTATTGTGTGTGTGTGTGTGTGTGTACCAGCTCCATAAAATGATTCTGGTGAGGAAAAGCTAGCTGATACCTAAGCTTTGCAGTGCAATTTTACAGAAAAAGGGGAAAATAGATCAGTGCACAAAAACACGTGTTCCTTTTGTTAAGGTGCTTCCAGATGGGGCTTTTATCGTGCCATTGCCCTGCCTCGTTCACAGAATTTAACGGAGGGTGGGGGCAGAATACCTTGTTTTCCCATCACTTCTTCCATCTATTTTCTTACTGTGGATCTGTTGATGAATAAAATATGGAATAGCTGCACAGTGCCTTGTGATTGTTAGTGCTAGGAGCTCTCCATGTGGAAGCATCCTTGGATCCTCAACATTTGTGTCATTTCCCCACCCACCTGCAGTCCCCTGTACCTAGTCTCATGTTGCTTAAGAGGATCCCATGACCATCTGGAGAGGCTTTTCAAACTGGGGTGGATGGGGAACTTCCTTTTTGTGAGTTTTCATCTTGTTGTGGTTCTTAGGATTTGGCCCAGTTCGCACAAAGAACCCATGGTTAACAAAAACCATAGGTTATTTGTGAACATGAGTGAGTGAGCATGCTGGCTCCTGCCTGCTTGCCCAGTTCCACTTTCTGAAACAACCAGGAATGCCTTGTTGTCATGATGTGCAAACCTGGCCTGCTGGCTTATTTAGGGTTAAACAAACCAGAGTTTTAACCTATGGTTTATTGTTGGGTTAAAACTCTGGGTTGTTTAACCCTAAACAATCCAGAGTGTTGGGTTCGCATGTTATCACAACAACCCAGGAACATGGCATTCCTAGGTTGTTTCAGAAAGCTGACTCAAAGAGGAAGTGGAAAGTGGGTGGGTGGCAGTGCACTTGTTCCCATATGGCCACGCCAATTTCTGGCTTATTTAAACCAGCAATTGGTGTTACGTGTGAACCAGCTCACTGTGTTTGCTGATAGGAGAGGTGGGTCAGAATGTAAGAAAGGTTGAGAACAGGAAGATATGGGGGTGGAAGACACAACTGTCTCTCCAGAAACTTAGGGGCAATTGATGCTAGAAAGGAGCTAGAGATTTAGCTGAATTGGTTCTGTCTCACATAATGAAGCTGAAAGCTATCTTGTTTTTGCAGGTGCTTTTCCTTTGCTTTTCTGGATTGTTGAATTGGTGATGCAATCCAAGCACTCCCTGGTCAGTTCTCTGTGAAGTATTGTGGTTCCTTTACTCCCCTCTCCCGTCGTGAACAAAGGTTTGGGACTTGGAGGAATGCATTGAAGGGGAGATTCTTAAGATCATACTGACAGTATAGGACTAAACTTGTTAGAGAAAAATATTCCTCATATTCCCTGTGATATACTAGAAACTATGCTGGTGGGAACATCTTTGTAAATATGGCAATGGGTTGATGACATTTTTGTGCTACGCTTCCACACTGCTTTCTCCTATAGAGTTGGTTGCCATCCATTTTAAGTCTTACCGGTAGTTATGCTATTAAATGGTTCGTCGGTTTAAATTCAATGCTGCTTTGTTGCCATTCACAAGGATTCTATTGTATGACCAAACATGGTGGAATAGATGACTAAATCGGTGATCGATAGTTCCATATAGAATATTTCCTGAGACATAGCATTTGAAGAGTTGTATTAACATGTGGCTGTGTCATGCAAAAAGTGAGCCATCAATTAAGAAAATGACTTGGCTGACTGTTAGGGATGTTATGAACTTGTGTCCTCAATGAAAGTTTATTTGTGACTTTGTATATATTTGTTTCTGTGGAGTCTGAATCTGGAGGCGGAGGCCCATTGGCTTAAGGTTAGCACTAGGTAGGAAATGGAAGATGCAAAGCCACTGTCTGTGATAGAGCTAATGAAGATTTTTTTTACTCTTTTATTATCTGTTAAATAGCTCTTCCAATTTTCACAACAGCCTGGCTGGTGCTGAACTTTCCTGTCACCCTATGGTACTCTGAAAGTGGTTGTAAAATGACATTATCTGTAAGTTAACTAGCCACCAGCAAAGCTCGAAAAGACTCAGCAGAAGCTCAAAGGCAGCTGCTTTTTTAATCTGAACTTTTAAAGATCTCTACACCCCCTTTCTCAAAATCTTTATCAAGGATACATTAATTTGAAGACTAGTGTAGGGATGTAAAGAAGCATGAATGGGGAGAGAGGAGTGGCAGGCAATGTATGGAAATATAGAAGTCCAGTCTGGAGCCACAGGGAGAATAACAAAGAATGTTAGACTTGTGTGCTTTTAACTATATGCCTTTTACAAGGTCTAACTTTTATTTGCACATTTCCTAACTTTTTTCTTTATAACCAAAAAGTCAAGACATTTAATTTCGGAAAAACCCTTAGATTCTTATATGCTTCATGAGGAATTACATACTTGGCCGTGTTGTTTCACTCTATGTAATTGCTGCTATGTAGAGGGCTAGTCTATAACACAATCTAATGTATATGTTCCAGTAGTGACCTACTACCTTTCAGACTAAAAATATGTGTTAAAATTCTGGTGAACACACTGTCACTTCTGAAATGTAGCCAAGGGGAAAGCTATTACGTAGTAATGGTTTGAATTGGTCCTCCTCCACCCAGTCCTTGTCCACCTCCCCCAGAAGCTGCTTGACTGGATTTTTAACCTTGATGTTTGGATATTTTCCTTGCTGACAAGTCACCCTGTATTTATTTATTTATTTATTACATTTCTATACCACCTTTCTGCTAAGGCACCCAAAGTAGTTTACAGTAATACCTTGGATTGCAAGTAACTTGGTTTGAGAGCGTTTTGCAAGACAAGCAAATTTTTAAATATTTATTTTATTTTATTTTACTTGATATACAAGCGACGTCTTGCAATACAAGTACTGTAGTATGGCTTAAATTAAAAATCTCTGTACTTGTTTGAGCATGGAAAGCTAAGCAGGGTCAAGCCTGGTTATTATTTGGATGGGAGACCCCTCCTCTAGTTTCCTGCATTGAGCAGGGGGTTGGACTCGATAGCCTTGTAGGCTCCTTCCAACTCTATGATCTATGAAATCTATGAATTTTTTGGGGGGATTTTGTTTTGATATAAGAGTGTTTTGGATTACAAGCATGTTTCGGAACGAATTATGCTCTCAATCCAAGGCATGACTGTACAATGTTTAAATAAACAAACAAATGTTAACCCCCCCCCCCCCCAACCAAACATACACCAGTTCTCTCAGGCCAACTGAAGGTTTCTTCTGGAGCTGCTGGTACAATCTCTCTGGCATGGGCTTTTCTTCTGCAGTTCATAAGTTGTGACTTTTCTGAGATAACTCGATTCTGCAATGCATCTATGCTTCATTGACAGCTGGTATGGCATTCTAGGTAATGCAGCTGGCTTTTGTGAAATTATGCAGGGCTCAATTTTAATTGAAACTGTTTAATTAAAATCAGTACTTGAAAGTCAGAAGGCCATTTTTACCTTTCCCACTGACAAAACAGTTGACAGTTGACAGTTGAACTTGCACCTGTGTTGCTTTTGTAAGCAGTGTGTTGGGCATGGGCTCATGTTCTTAAAGCCCAAGAGTTTTGGGCCCGTAGCTGCTGGGGAATTTACCCACTATCCTTTGTTTTTGGTGGATCAGCAAGGACCCAAAGCATAGTGCAGTGGTTCTCAACCTTTTTTTGCCCCATGCACCCTTTTCACCATATGTCAAAATGCCATAACCCCCTTTCCAAGATTGTCTGACTCAGAAGTAGCATTCCAAATAATGTGCATATAATATATAATAACTATAAATGGAATATTTCCAAAGATAACAAGTGAGATATTTATCTTTATTTTTAAATTAATCTGTGCCATACGATAAGGTGTGATGTCCTGTAGATTATGTACAATCAGTAGAATTGTAATTTGTAGAAAAAATAGTATTCCAACAGTTTGAGTATGTGGTCCTAATCCCCCCCGGGGGGGAATTCCCCCCATGGTTGAGAACCCCTGGCATAGTGAAATGGGAGCAGGATGAAGATGAGGTGATCAGCCATCATTCTCTAGTGTTCAGAGTCCCTTCTGCAACCATGCAGCATGTTGGGGTGCCAACACCATCAGGGGCCTTGCTGATGTTTGGCTGCTGTGCGGCCAAAGTGCTCTAGGCTCCTTGGCCATGCAAAGGTCAAGAGAACCCCTCTGACTCCTGCAGGAAAAGATGCAGGAACATGCTGGTTTCACCACTGTGCGACTGAGAAACCCCACTGCCATCTTTTCCTGCTCCTGAACAGGATAATTCATCTTGCTCTTAGACCTCTGCAGAGAGAATCATAGAAAAGTAGCGTTGGAAGGGGCCTACAAGGCCATCGAGTCCAACCCCCTGCTCAATGCAGGAATCCAGGTCAAAGCATCCTTGACAGATGGCTGTCCAGCTGCACCTCGAATGCCTCCAGAGGGGGAGAGCCCACCACCTCCCTAGGTTGTTGGTTCCATTGTCTTATTGCTCTGACAGTCAGGAATTTTTTCCTGATGTTTAGGTGGAATCTGGGTTCCTGTAACTTGAGCCCATTATTCCGTGTCCTGCAAACTGGGATGATCGAGAAGATATCCTGCCCTCCTCTTTGTGACAACCCTTCAAGTACTGGAAGAGTGCAATCACATCTCCCCTCAGTCTCCTCTTCTGAAGGCTAAACATGCCCAGTTCTTTCAGTCTCTCCTCATAGGGCCTTGTTTCCAGTCCCTTTATCATCCTTGTTGCCCTCCTCTGAACCCTCTCCAGTTTGTCTACATTCTTCTTAAAGTGTGGTGCCCAGAACTGGATGCAGTACTCAAGATGAGGTCTAACCAGTGCTGAGTAAAGGGGAATTATCACTTCCTGCAATTTGGACGCTATACTTCTATTAATGCAGCCCAAAATAGCATTTGCCTTCTTTGCAGCCACATCACATTGCTGGCTCATATTCAGTTTGTGATCTACCACAATTCCAAGATCCTTCTCACTTGTAGTATTGTTGAGCCAAGTGTCCCCCATTCTGTAACTCTGCATTTGGTTTCCTCTCCCTAGGTGCAGCACTTGGCATTTATCCCTATTAAATTTCATTCTGTTGTTTTCGGCCCAGCGCTCCAGCCTATCAAGATCGCTTTGAATTTTGTTTCTGTCTTCCAGAGTATTAGCTGTTCCACCCAACTTTGTGTCATCTGCAAATTTGATAAGCATTCCCTGCACCTCCTCATCCAAGTCATTAATAAAAATGTTGAAGAGCACTGGGCCCAGGACCGAGCCCTGCGGTACCCCACTTGTTACCTCTCCCCAGTTTGAGAAGGAACCATTGATAAGCACTCTGAGTCCAATTCTGTAGCTACGGTAATTGTGGATCCACCTGATAGTTGTTCCATCTGGCCCACTTTTAGCTAGCTTGCTAATCAGGATATCATGAGGCACTTGTTTAGTGCAGTGGTATTAAGTTCCACATGACCATGCCATAACCAGGAGTACATGGGGAACAGGCAAGGAATGCGTTGTATTCACTTGAAGGGACCAACTGCCTTTACCCATACCAGGCTGCCTGCATTTTAAGATTAACAATGGAAGCCCTTATCACTTGCCCAACACTGAGAGCAGTCAGGTTGGCAGGTATAAGGGGAAAGGGCTTTTCTATAGTGACCCCACCTCTCTGGTGTGCATTACCAACTGAAATCTGTCAAGCCCCATCACTCAGGCCTTCAGGAAAGCCCTCAAGACCTATTTATTTTCTGCAGCCTTTTCTTGAGTAATGTTTTTACGGGCCTGCTGATGGTTTGACTGCAATTTTTTTTTGGGTTGGGATATCTGTTTTATGATTGTCACTGGCTTTTATTTATTATGATATTTATTGTTGTATTGTTTTGATCTTGTGAGCTGCCTTGAGAGGGTTGTACCCTAAAAGGTGGCCTAAAAATATTTTAAATACATGATTTAATAAAAGGCTGGCATATTGGAAAAATTCATGTAGTTCCAGAGAATGTGACTTAATGTTGCCCTGTGCATATGGTGGCAGCATGAGCCTGGCAGAGCCTGGCTATGCAAAACATCCTACAAATGGACAGTTGCTGAGTGCTTTGTAAACTGAGGTGCCTCTGTAGAGAGAAACAGCAGCCTCCAGAACCAGATTGCTGGTGAGAGCGGCTGTCTTCCCCCTAGCAGGCAGCAGTGCTCTACCCAGAATAAATGAGGCACAGCTGCTTTGGCTTCTGGGGAAGGATGGATTGATGTCTCTAGTAGTGGGTTGCCGCCCTCCTCAGTGTGCAGGGACAGCAAGTTTAAAATAATTCAGTGGTGAAAACTGCCCCACTCTGTTTGCAAGCAGCGGGGAAGTCAAAATACCTGCATCTGTTATATGTGAATCAGCTCTAAGTTACATTTTTATATTAATGTATTAAATTTATTTATTTTATTCATTAGTAATAGTTATATACTGCTTAATATGATAAAATATTTAATCAGTTCACATATAAATACTAAAAATCACATTTAAAATACATGATTAAAAACAATTCCAAGTACAATAACAATGCAAACCAGTACAAGGAACAGTAAGTCCTTTCTAGATTGTGCAGTTGTTTTCCCTTGAGGCTCCTTTCTGAAAATCTGTACTCACTTTGCAAGGTTATTCCTGAATATTTGCAACACAACTGCACTTAAAGACAATCATGCGAGGGATGGCTTACAGGAGCTGATCAATACAGTGGATAAATAGGCAGCGGACCTTAAGCACTGTGACAATGAGCTGCAAAGGGAGTTACCCTAGGCCATAGTTAATTAAAAGCAAAAGAAGCAGCTTCCTTCGGCTGGAACTGTAGCTTTTGAGACATAATCGTATTCCTCACTTGCAATCACTTACCATTAGGAGATGCAAGAGCCATGAAATTATATACTAGAGATTATGTTTAATAGGTTTATGATGATTCTTTTACTGCCTTGTGCCCTCTGTTTAACTTAGACTTAACAATTTAATGTTGGTGTGGCTGAAATGAGTAAACAGTAGTGAAAGCAGGATAATCTAATGTCATTTGACAAAAGGGTATGGAATTGGAAATTGTTGCCTTGCTCTGAGAATCTCTCCTCCATTTGAGTAAAAAATTGAAAGCCCTTTTTTGGTTGTTTAATTATCTCTGCTTCTGTTACCACCAGGTTCACTTCTGTTACTTGCGTCACAGCAACAGGAAGAAGTTTTCACTTGGCCTGTGACAATAATGTCCATCACTTAAATGGGAGCTCCTTCTTTGATCCTTCTTTACTGGTAATGAATGGGGATTTATGGCAATTCATGATGCATTTGCTTTTTAGGTTCATGTACGTAACTCACTATAATCAGAGTGCCTTGCAGAGGGCCTGATAGTTGTCTGCTGTGTACCTGGGCTTGTTGTCAGTCCTATAGTTTTCGTGTTTAAACCGTATGGCTCTCTATCGAAATATTTGTGAGCAGGAGCAGATCATAGAAACCTGAATGAAAAGAACATAACAGTGACTGTGAAACTATAAATCTGTGTCCGCTTCAGCTTAATCAAAGCAAACTGATTTGTGGCTCCCACACTGAGATCTTCCTTGCTGCTCCATTTAGAACTGCCTCCCAGAACACCTGTGTGATGCTACTTACCCAAATACCTTTTCAAAACCCACCTTTTCTGTGAATCCTTCAACTCAGTCCCCTAGTCCCCATGCCCTCCAGGCAACTAAGCCTGTAATCGAGCCTAAGGCACAGGTAACTTGAAAAATCACATATTCTCTCTCTGTTTACCTCTTACTTCCACCTCCCTCCCCTTCCTGTGTTGCTTCTCCTGTGTTGAATTTTAGGTTGTAAGCCCTTCTGGGCAGGGATCCATCCTCTTATACTCCATAAATTATCACGTACGGTATGCTGATGTTACTATATAAAAATGAGAGCCAGTGTGGCGTAGTGGTGAGAGTGTTGGACTGGGACTCGGGAGATCCGGGTTCTAGTCCCCGCTCAGCCATGAAACTCATTGGGTGACTTTGGGCCAGTCACTGACTCTCAGCCTAACCTACCTCACAGGGTTGTTGTGAGGATAAAATGGAGAGGAGGAGGAGGATTATGTAAGCCACCTTGGGTTCTTTGCAGGAAAAAAGGTGGGGTATAAATATAATAAATAAATACAATAAAATCATGAACTTTAGAAGTGGCCCCAGTCCTAAATATTCTTTCTTTTCCTCATTTGCCAAAGCCCAAGATGGTATAGGCTATCAGGAAATCCCAGAACATAATATGTAATATTTTAAATCTCCTTTCCATATCACAGTATAATGTGGAACAGTAGGCAAAACTTATGTGCAGTTTTGCAGAGTGCACTCTGGCCTTGTACTGAAACAGGCCATTCAGTGACATTCACTGAAATACACTTTGCTGCTGCTGGCTAAAAATGTTCAGAGAAGGTATGTGGGCAGGAAACCTGCAGTGGGTGTATTTGTAATTTCTATTAGTTTGAGTAGAAATCTAAAAAGAGAGTCCATAAAAGCGTATAGCTCTTTGGATACTGGAATTATTACTCTTTGGTTACTAATAACTAAAAATGTATCGGCAAATGTTTTTAATGTTTTTAAAATGTCTGTGCAAAACAGGAGCGACTGAAATCTTACTTTTTTGAAGTGAAAGATTTATTTGGAGTAATCTAGCCATGATCACAGCATTGAGACATTGCTAAAGCGGTTTCAGTTGATTGGTAAAACTGTTTAAAACAGACTTTCATCAGTGGGGTTTCAAGCTTGGCCTGTAACAAAGGATCTACTGCTACAATGGAAAAAATATTTTCTATTTAAAAATGTTATTTTCTTCCTGAATTTCTATTTTCTAGGGGACAAACTATACTTCCCACTCGGCCATGAAACTCACTGGGTGACTTTGGGCCAGTCACTGACTCTCAGCCTAACCTACCTCACAGGGTTGTTGTGAGGATAAAACAGGAGAGGAGGAGGAAGATTATGTAGGCCGCCTTGGGTTCCTTGCAGGGAAAAAAAGGCGGGGTATAAATATAATTAATTAGTAAATAAATTAAGTTAAAAAATTTGTTTAATGTTATTTTACAGGGGGGAGAGATCCCTCCTTCTTGGAAACAATCTTTGACCATTTTAATTTTGAAACCGAATAAGGATCCGGCAGACCCAGGATCCTATAGACCAATTTCATTAATTAATCAAGATGCAAAATTAATGTCTGCAATATTAGCTAGAAGAATGAATAGTTTTGTTAGTAAGTATATTGGTTTAGATCAATGTGGTTTTGTACAAGGTAGACAAATGGCAGATTTGACTAGAAGAGTGTTAAATATAATATATTTAATTAAGAAAAATAATTTGAAGGCAGGGGTTTTAGCATTAGATATTTTCAAGGCCTTTGATTGTGTGGAATGGCCAGCATTAAAGAGGATAATAAAAACTATGGGGTTTGGTGAAAAGTTTCGAGGAGTTATTGATCAATTGTATGCTCAAAATATGACGTCAGTTGTAGTAAATGATGGTATAACTGATCAAATTCATCTAGGCCGAGGTACCAGACAGGGCTGTCCCCTTTCACCAATCTTATTTGTGTTAGTTATGGAGGTTTTGGCAAATGTAGTTAGAGAGGATAGTAATTTAAAAGGGATAGGGATAAAGGATAAGATAAAAATTAATCTTTTTGCAGATGATACTTTGTTAACAATTGAAAATCCCATGGAAATGATGGATAGGTTAGAGAATCATTTAAAGGAGTTTAGGGAAGTTACCGGGTTGCAAGTAAACTGGGATAAATCTGAGATTATGTTGTTTAATTATAATAAAATAGAGGAATTAGAAGGGATTAAAAAGAGATCAAATATTAAGGTAAAAAGTATGATTAAATATTTAGGTATAGATATTTTAAAAGAGTTAGAAAAAATAGTAGAACAAAATTTTAGAAAGTTAAAGAATGAGGTAAAAAAAAAGATAGAGGAGTATAAGAAAATTGGACTTTCATGGTTTGGTAGAATAGCTTTGATAAAAATGAAGATATTACCAAAGATAATTTTTTATTTAGAATGATACCAAGTAGTTTATCAGAGAAGGAAATTAGGGAATGGCAAGCAATAATTAATAATTTTTGTAATGGGGGGAAAAAGGTGAGGATTACTAAGAGTAAATGGTATAAATCCCAAAAAGAAGGGGGGCTTGGCCTTCCTAATATCAAGTGGTATTATATAGCTAATCAGTTAAGGTTTATTATGGATATTTTAGTTAGGAAGAATATTTTGTGGTTAGAAATAGAAACGCAGGAAATAGAAATGGGGATGGAAAAATTTTTATTTTCAAAAAAAAGTATTACTAGTGTAAAAAGAATAGAAAATCCCTTCCTGAAAAATATGGTAGGGATTTGGAATAGTAACAAACAGATCTTTATACCAGGGATATCACCGTTAACTCCAGTTGTAGCAATGGAGGACTTTCCAGTAAATGCACAGCATTGGGAGGCAATATTTAGGGAAAATAAGGTTATCAAATTAATGGATTGGATGGGAAAAATTGAGACTAGACAACAAATATCGGAAATGATTGGGCCAGATAGAATTTCGTGGTTAAATTTAATGCAATTAGATCAGTGGACTAAGAAATGGAAAAAGAAAAACGAGTATGAGAGGGAGTTTACTGGATTTGAAAAGAAAGTGTTGTCTAGAGAACTTATAGAAGGGAATGTTTCTTCTAGAGGGTTAACTAAGGAGATATATAAAATGATGCAGAGGATTGAAGCGAAAAAAGACAACCTTAAGATGATGTGGGAAATGGAATTTGAGGAGGAGATATCAAATGCGGGGTGGAGAAATATTTGGGGCAGACGTATATTAAGAAATATGTCAGTAAGGATCAAAGAGAATTTTTTAAAAACTGTTTGGAGATGGTATTTGACTCCAGTAAGATTAAATAAAATAGATAGTAATTGTGCTCCATTGTGTTGGAGAGGATGCCAGGAACTTGGTACTTATGCTCATATGTGGTGGAGCTGTAAAAGCGTATTGGATTTTTGGAATAAAATTTTTGGAGAAATTTCACTAATTATTGGTATTAATTAATTAATTAATTTATTTATTATATTTATACCCCGCCTTTTTTCCTGCAAGGAACCCAAGGCGGCTTACATAATCCTCCTCTCCATTTTATCCTCACAACAACCCTGTGAGGTAGGTTAGGCTGAGAGTCAGTGACGGGCCCAAAGTCACCCAGTGAGTTTCATGGCCAAGCGGGGACTAGAACCCAGATCTCCTGAGTCCCAGTTTAACACTCTAACCATTACGCCACACTGGAGGTCTGTCCAAAATTAGCATTGTTATCAATAACGGAGAAACTTTTGTGCTCACAAGAGAAAAAGGAACTAATTGTAAGTTTATTAGCGGCAGGGAGATTATTGATTGCAAGGAATTGGAAAGTTCAACATCAGTATTTAATAATAGACTGGTATAAAGAGGTTTGGGATATTGCTTTAAATGATAAATTAACATGTAGTATTAAATGTAAAAGGGGACAATTAAAGAAAAATAATTTTAAGGAAATATGGGGGTCATTTTTAGATTATGTTTTAGTAAAGGGGAAAGGGAGTAAGCCATGTCATGATATGATGTATTTTTGGAATATAGATTAATAATGGATTATGTGGATAGAATTGGTTTTGGCCCCGGGGTGACGGGTGCACTTGTAGTGTATGATTTGTAGGTTTATGTTTTTTTTTTGTGTATGTGTGTTCTTTAAAAATATAAATAAAAATTTAAAAATAAAATAAAATAAAAATTAGTAAATAAATACTTTATAATGGCCTGCAACTCCTTGCGCAGTACTCTTGGGAAAGAGGCAGTTTGCAGTGGAGAAGCCATGATACAGGGGTCCCCAGCATGGGGCCCGAGAAGGGGTCTCCAGTGTGGTGCTGCCGGGCACCTGCAAAACTTTGTTTTTTTATTATTTTCTGTTTTTTTTTTTTTAATATAAGTACATGGATTTGTATATATCCATAACAATGAATACATATGAAATCCACACAGCTTTCTAGCCATTTTACATAGGCTTCAACAAAAGCAGACCAAATATCCAAATAAGTATCCATTTGAAGGTGGCCTTTATATGCCACCCATTCATATATTGAAAGCATTGTAAGGTTCTCAATCCACTGCATTATAGGAGGTGAGTATATTTCCTTTCAGTGTTGTAATATTGGTCTTTCAGCTGTCAAAAGGGCGCACAGAATCCATTTACATTGACTATTTGTTTATTTCCATGAAGCAGGTAAATAATGTAAAAGAGCATGTACATCAATGAATATTAAAGACTGTGTAATGACCTCCTCCCAAAAAGAAGCAACTCTTGGACATTGTGAAAACATATGTTTAAAAGGAGCATTAGCTGCATTGCATTGCCAGCAATTAGCCGAGTTAGACAATCCCTTATTAGAGAGACATTGTGGTGTCCAATAGACATGAAACAATTTTTTTTGCTGAATAAGACTCAGCCTAAGTTCCATAGATGCAACAGGTAGATGCCAAAGCATCAACCACTGATTAGGCATTTTGTGGTGATGCCCACAGCAGTTTCTCAAATTCCCAAATGTGTCCATGGGTCGAAAAAGGTTGAGGAGCCCTGGCGTATTAGATCCTCTCCAGCATTCCACCTTTTAAACTTGCAGCCTCCTGAGGCTGCTTCTGGTGGAGTGTGTCTGTTTAAAGTTGGATGAAAGAAGCTCATAATTGCTTGTAATCTCTAATTTGGCCCTCTATTCCTGACTAGTGAATAGATGCTTAATACTGAGAATAACTGATTGATCTGACAAACCCATTCAAAAGCTGCTCTGCCACCTTTTTTATATTAAGCAACAGCAGTCTGGTTCAAGTGGAGCCCATCCCATTCAGTACAGGCCTGGCTTGTCCCAAGAAGCCCCCCAGTGCCTAACAAATCTAAACCCTTCCACCACCATCATCCATGCATTGAGAACCCTCAGTTTTCCCTGTCTAGCTGGCCCTGTTCATAGAACAGGTAGCATTTCAGAGAAAGCTACCTTGGAGGGCCTTGCTTACCAACTTCTACCTGGCAGTTTGGTTTCTAGAACTGCATGACTATGTTTCCCTGTTATTGGTGCCAATGTGCAACATGACCACTGATTCCGTCCCATCACTATTTACCACGCCATCTAGACAACGTGTGACATCTGTAACCTTCGCATGAGGCAGGCAAGTCACCATGTGGTTATATGGCTGTCACAAACCCAACTCTCCATGTCTCTAATGAGCAAATCTCCCACTCCCTAGAGCTCCCTGCCTCCCAAAGGCATCTCCTTGCTGCGAGAGGATATCTGTTCACCCTCCAAGGAATGGGTCCTTCCACCCCTTTCTCAGAGTGATGCCCTCCTTCTCTGAGACTCTGTCTCCTTGGAAGCAGAAGACCTCGTCCACCAACTTCTCTACTTCTCCGTTTCTCCAGGTCAGCTACTTTAGCCTCAAGGATTCTTACTTGTTCCCAGAGATCCAGGGAGCCAAGCACACATCTATGACCTTCTGTCCAGCAGGCACTACTTGTGACGCTCTGTGCAACACACTAGACAGCCCCCACAGCCCTGGTAGCTTTCTACCTTCATAACAGTTCTTTACTCTTTTTTTTTCACCTGGAAAGCTATGTCATTTACTGTAGGTAGGGGGAAGAGTTGACTGCTTTGGTTTCCTTGCCCTGTTGCTAAACTCTGCTTAACTTCTAATTAGCTTGATGCTTTGTCACTGGGGCTGCAGCACTTCATCTACCAGAACTCTCCTTGTGCTTGTAGAGCTGGTCATTGGAAGTATCAAAGCAGCAGGAAGAAGAGAGTTTAAAAGTTGCCTCTTATGCAAATCTCTTATGGGGAGGAAAGATGTTACTATCCTAGTGGTGGTTTCTGATGTTTGGAACACTCTAGATGAGTTGGGCTATAACTATAACTCCCATCATTCCTGACCATTGCCTGGGGCTAATGGGAGTTGTAGTCAGAAGCATATGGAGGGACCAGTTTGGGGACGGCTGCCTGGGGCTAGGCTGTTATTGGAGGCATAAAATCTTTTTTCTTTACTATCTGGGGGAAATTGCTAGAGGTTATGATTTACTGTTTTCTGCTGCTGCTGGGCTGTTCTATAGTGTGTTTTGGTGTGTGTATAGTTTTCATAGCATTTTATTGCTCACCACTTTGGAGACCGTGCTGAGAAGCAGAATAGGAATCTTAGAAGCAGGCTCTGTGGGTCTGGGGCTGTGTTGAGCGGCTGGTAGTAAGACCTGCCTGGCTTTGTTCCAGAGCAGCTCTTTCTCCAGCTGCTGCTTGCAGAATTCCTCCTGAGGGTCCCAGGTGAGAGGGAGTAGGTGGGTGAACAGGAGAACATGGTCCTTTGGCCTTTGAGCTTAACCAACTGATCTTCTTTCACCATGTCGCCAAACTAATGTTTTGCCTACCTTTCTGCAATTATTTATGTTTTTAGGTAGTTGGACTGTTGGGGGGTGTTTGTGGGGTTGGGCGGGGAGGAAGGAGATTCCTAAGATGTCAAGTTTTTAGTGTTCATTTTGGAGATTAGAAATTCTAAACTGAACTGTACTCTTTTTGTTAAATCAGAATTAAACATATGTAGCAGTTAGCAATGCAAATTTAAATGTGAACTTGGCTTATCAGCTGACTAGCTGATTTGCAACTGCATGCCTAATTATGTAAATCTCTCATTATTTGAATGAAAGAATTAAAATGATTCTTTTATTCATTGGTGCTTAAAATGTAGTTTAGCCCTCAAATCAATACCAAGAACTCTAGATGAAAAGGTATAGAAAGCTCTAAAGCTCATGTTTAACGTATTTATGGTGTCCAATCTCTGTCCAGTGTCACTGTGCATAATGGAGAGGGAGCTTTCCCTCTAGTGGTGCCACTGGAATATCCCCAGAAGTAATGGGTGCAGCAAGTTCAGCAGTGCGGGGGGGGGGGGGGAGCTCAGGTGTCAGGTAACTCCTCTATGCAGCTCCTCTGATCCTGTGTACCAGAAATGTTTTCTTTTTATTTTATAAGAAACAAAAGTGAATATTTATTATTATTTTCAACTAGCAGACAGTCACAGCAAAAAACTTGGTTTTCTCTCAGGCTGTAGTTACCATAGATATTTATCTGATCCCTAGGCTGTCAGTAAAGGAGAGAATCGGGAATTGCCTGCCCCAAAGTTTGCACCTTCATCTCACGTGAGTATCTGTATTTGCCTTTTAATCAGTTTTCAAACAGTATGTCCCCTCCTTTCTTTTCCGTTCTTATTTTCCTATTCTTTGCATACCTAATATCATATTAGCTGCTCCAATAGACAAACACAGTTAAAAATACAGAATACCATACAAATATTTAAAAGAATAAAATACAATATAATGCAAAGCAATAAGCATAGGAATCGATAAAACTTTGCATATACGATAAATCTGAAGGAAGGAACATTGTATAACCACATTCAGACGCTTGATTTGTGGAGGAATATATACAAGCGGTGATATAGACAGTGGTGCAGTTAAGTAATTTTAGACCTTGGACTAAAAAAATCTTATTGGGGGGCGGTGGGGAGGTGGTCATGTGTATTACTTCAATTGTGAAGCACTCAACTAACAATTCTTTCTTCCCCCTTCCAGCTGCCATGCCATGCTTTAAAACTGCATTTACATTCCTGACATGTTAGAACACTGTTTTCCCACCCTGCTTAGAAAAATAACACTCTGATCATGTGCAATTTTGCATTTTAAACTCATATCATAGAACCATCATGACCACAGGAATAAAATGGAGTTTGCTTCTGCACCTGCCACTCTCTGGATATTCATTGGGGTGGGGTGGGGGCTTGGCTGTGGGCCCCTGGACTTTGACCCCTACCTGCACTACTGGATATAGAACCGCTGTTCCCATAAGCACAGTGTGATTGGAGACTGCTAGAGAACTGTTGTGTCAGTCTCTCAGGCTGTGATCAGAGGGCAAAGCTTATGTCTCAGGTGTTAATTGGCTCAAATTGTATTGGTTAAAATTGCCCTGGCTGTAGCTGAGGTTTAGCTAATGCAGACACTTAGATTGGTGATTTGAGAAGAGCCTTTTATTCTGAACCATCATGATGTTCTCTTTTTTACACACATAACTAACAATGGGCAAATCTCTCATAACTAATAATGGACAGTGAGATTCTGTCATTTTATTCCCCAAAATTGGGACTGTGTTTCGGTCACAAAGTAGCAAGGAAATCAGTGCATTGCCACTGTCAAGCCTGTTCTCTATTATATTTTCTTACAAAACATACATCTTGGGTAATCATGTGTCCTTCCGGGTTAAACCACCTCCTTTGCCCTGTGTCCTGGGCAGAGGAGGCAGCGAGGCATGGTAAAAGAAGCAGCTTCTGAACACAAATGTTTAAAATGTGTGAATGCCCACCTGCAAACACCTTCCTTCGTCTCCTGGGTCCTGAGAGGTCAGAGATGGTGAGTAGAGCAGCCTGGGTGGACTTCAAGCTTGGGTTCCCAGGGGGCACCACTACCAGTGCTGTCTCTACTTCAGCTGCCTCAGTTACTGAGAGAGTATTTTGCAGCAGCCTTAACTGCAGTCTTCTCCAACCTGGTGCCTTCCAGATATTTTAGACTTCAACTCGCATCAGCTCCAGCCAGCATGGCCAATGGCCAGGAGTGCTGGGAGTTGTAGTCCTCACCATCTGGAGGGCACCAAGTGAGGGAAGGCTGTTCTACTGCTTGCCCTGCTGCCTTTCCAATTCTTCCTGAAGTGGAAAGTCAGGCAGTTCTGCACTAGCAAGACTTGTCATATTGGACAGCCATAAGTGTGCACTTGTGAAGGCTGTCATGCAAATCAGGTCTTTTTCTGCCTTAGCTGGAGGAGCTGGATGGTGATGTCCATAATGTTATTTATTTATTTAATACATTTCTATACCGCCTTTCTGCCAAGGCACCCAAAGCTGTTTACAATGTTTAAATACTCAAACGTCCCGTCCCCCCCAAACCAAACAAACACCAGTTCTCTGAGGCCAACTGAAGGTTTCTTCTGGAGCTGATGGCCAGAGCACCCTGGCCTGGGCTTCTCTTCTGCCTTCCCTCAGGGCACACAGGTCTGCCAGTAGTTGGCTGTTTCCACCATCTCTCCAGGATTGCAGTTTTTAGCTAACGTTAAAGCACTTTTTAATGAAAACTGTTAATAGCTACAGGGGTGATTTCCCCCCTGTAAGCCTTTTTTGGTCGTATTTGAAAAAAGCCCTTTAAGGTGCAAGTAAATGCAGCAAATGGGAATACCAGTTGCATAATTATCATGCTACCCTTTCTTCTCCAGTGGCATAATGGGTGGTAATGCAATTCTTAGGTTGGAGCAGAGTGAGGCCCCATCTCCATCTCTGTAGAAACACCTGAGAACTTCTTCACTGAACCATTTATTTTGTATTGGTTACCAGTTTTGTTTTTGTTTCAAGGGATTCAATTTAGATCAAATGCAACCTATTTTAGGTTCAGTTTTGGTTCTTGGTCACTGGGAAAAAATCTCTGAAACCCCTCCTGCCCATGTTTGGTTAGATTTTTTTTGACCTCCCTGTTTGGAATGTATCCACACAATTTTGAAATGCATTTTTTGATATTACAGGTACAATTTTTCTGAGATGCCAAAAATGAGCAGGGAATGCAATCTTATGGTCCCTGGAGAGCGTCCTGGGGACCATAGGATTCCTCATAGAAGGCCTCAGAAGGGGGACTTCAGTATCTGATCCCACCCCTCACCCCTGCCCCCCCTCACAGCTGCCATGGAAAGAAGTGTGCTGGCTATTTCCTGAGGTTGCAGAAAGGGTGTGTGCTGCTGGGCAGGAAGGGGAGAGGAGAGGTTGCATGTGAGGAATCCTATCACCTCTCCAACTCCAGTCTCTGCCCTGCCAGCGCGCCCTTTCTAGCCAGTCTCTAGGCTTGTGAAGCGAAAAAAAGCAAAACATGGGGGACGGAGAGGGGGAAATCGCCTCTGTTGCTCCTCCCACCCTGCTGGCAGCAGCTCAGCAGGGCATTGGATATACGGAAGCTTCCAAATGCAGCGGCTTCCATGTCATGAGGGTGCAACCCACAGGATTTTGTGTGCTTCACGTGGCTGTAACCTGAAGTCAGAAGGTGATTACAGTAAGAAATGTACATTTGATGCTTGCTCGAGACCTTTGTTGAATTAGATAATTTATCATCCTGAGATTAATTGCACTTAATTATGTTGTCAGAATGAGTAACTTCTCTGTGGTCTGTACAACTTGTACACATTTACACCTGTCTCATCTATTTGATGGCCATCCCATTACTACCCAAATGTCTTCCACTCTTCTTGCTTATATGGTTTCATTTTACTATATTTTTTCACCTCACTGAAATATGTGTTCAGAACATCTCCTCTTATCCAGCATTCTGAAGCTAATGTAAATGGGTCCCATTTTCGCTTACATAAGCAGATTCCAGGCACTTGAGGCTTCCTTGGCTTGCTTCCTCCACACCTTTTTGCTTTGCTTCCTCTCCTGTCAGAGAACACTCTGAGTCCACAGCAAAGCACTTGGAGTCCATCAGATTTTGTTAGGAAGTTTAAGGATTCATATAGAGTTGGAAGGGGTCTACAAGGCCATCGAATCCAACTCCCTGCTCAGTGCAGGAAATTAGAGGAGGGGTCTCCCATGCCTGACCCTGCTTAGCTTTCCACACTCAAACAAGTTGAGCCAGCATGAGCCACAGGCCTGTATAATAAAATAATATGACCTAAAGAATTGAATAGAAATAAACACAAAACAGTTTCTAACTCAACACTTTTCATCATATCAATTTCTGTTGAACTCTCAACACTTCAAGAACTCCAGAAAACCTCACTGAATAATCCCTTTTGTGCGAGAAACGTACAAGCTGAGACACACTCTGTGGGGTGGACAGGGAAGGCAGCCGTCTTATGGTAGGAATCTAGTAACTCGTGAAGCAGCCTTTACACTAGCTGGAATTATGGATTGCACTGGGCACTGCTAGTGCCTTGTACATTAAAATATGGTGTGTAATACTTCACTGGTACAGTAAGTGCTAAAAGACTTTTTAAAAAAATCCTCAGCAATTATACAAACTACTGCATTCTGCTGCAAATCTCCAAGCTCCTCCCCCCATTTTGTATAGGTATGAATGTATCTAGTCAATGACTTTTTTTGATTAAGCTTACATATTTTAAGAGGGCTAAAGAAGAATACTCAGCTGATTAGTTGAAATGTGTTTGTTTATGCTGTTAATACATAAATACGGTTTATGTTGTTAATACATTTTATGCTGTATTTTCTTGCATTTGTGTTTTGTATTTTACGAATTGCTCTAAACCACCCAGAGAGCTTCAGCTATTGAGTGGTATAGAAATGAAATGAAATAAATAAATAATATAAATAATTGGACCACAAATTTTCATTAAAAAGTGCACCCATATGCATTACTTTCTCATATCACCTCTTTTGTTTTGTCCAAGGAATGTTTTGTTTTTATATTTTCATAATAAAAGATTAAAAAAACATGTTTATTTTATTTGAACCCTGCCTTTCTACCAAGAAAATGGCACTCAAGGCAGCTTACAATCATAGGAACTAAAAACAAAGTTTAAAAGAACCTTGATTAAAACAATAATAAAACAAATACATTAAAAACACTACAATAACAGAATAAAAACAGCACCCAACCCAGTAGACCAGCTTACATGCCAAATGTCTGTATTGTTGAGTCTAGCCAACATAGTGACTGAAATCTATGTGAAGAAATAGATTTCTTCAGTGTAGCATAGTGGTGAGAGTGTTGGACTGGGACTCGGGAGATCCGGGTTCTAGTCCCCACTCGGCCATGAAACTCACTGGGTGACTTTGGGCCAGTCACTGACTCTCAGCCTAACCTACCTCACAGGGTTGTTGTGAGGGTAAAATGGAGAGGAGGAGGGGGAATATGTAAGCCGCCTTGGGTTCCTTGCAGGAAAAAGGCAGGGTATAAATATAAATAAAAAATAAAATAATAAAAAAAGCACAAACAAGCAAGTGCACAAATAGCTAGGCCAATAAATGATCCCTTTGGGTTTTATTTGACTAACCTACTGCAACAGGACGTTTCTTTTAAAATCAAATCCCACAAATTAGCCATTCTTCCAAGAGAACATGTCTGATTATTTTCTTATTACAATTTGCCAATAACTTTCCAACAGCTGCCTTGGCATGGTATAAAAACTGCTACAGGGGCATGGTATCTACTTTTGATTAGCAGTGGAAAGACTTGTGCTTCCGGTCATAGAAATAGTATTCTTTCATTTGTTAGACAGTGTTGTACGTTTTTTATTTAAAAAACATTTCTACAAATTTGCCATTAAACTCTAGCAAAGCTTATCACTTTGTGCAACGGACCTCAATTAATGAGAAACCAGCATGACCCAACTAGAAGTTGTGGAGAGTGACGTAAGTAGAAAGTTTCCAGTTCGGAGAATTGAGTTGTTAATCTGTTTTGGATGGGGTTGCACTCTTTCTGAAGGAACAGGTCTGTGGTCTGGGTGGTGCTTCTAGATCCATCTTTGTCGCTGGAAACCCATGTGACCTCAATGGGTCAGAGTGCCCATTACCAACTTAGGTTGGTGTGACAACTACGTCCATTCCTGTATATGGATAGATCAACCACTGTGGTTCATGCACTGGTAACCTTATGATTAGATTATGGAAATGCAGTCTATGTGGGTCTGCACTTGTGTTTGGTTCAGAAGCTGCAGCTAGTGCAGAATGCAGCAACTAGGATGCTCCGTGGGGCACCCACCTATGTACAAATTACACCTGTGTTAAAAGAACTGCACCGGCTGCCTATTAGCTACCAAACCATGGTTTTGTTGTTGACATACAGAGCCCTAAATAATCAAGGATGAGGATACCTAGCAGATCGCCTTCTCCTATATATACCCAGTCAACCCCTAAGTTCTTCAGCAGAGGCCTTGTTGGCCATTCTGTGACTAACAGAATGTCACTACATAACATCTCAAAAGTGGGCCTTCTCAGTAGTAGTGCCTACCCTCTGGAACACCCTCCCCCATACAATTTGGGAAGCAGAAAATACGTGTTTTAAACTTCTCTGGAAAATGATGTACTTGTTTATGCAAGCTTTTCTGGCTTATAATTATGATGTTGCTCCATTTTACTGTTTTAAGTTTCTCCTCAACTTAACAATTGTTGAAAGTCGAAATGTTGTATTATAGTTGTATTTTAAACTGATTCATAATTTTTGTATGTAAGCCACTTAGAGATTTTAGGGTACAATCCTGTGCTTGTTTAGAACGTAAGTCGTACAACTCCCAGCATTCCCCAGCCAGCAACTCCCAGCATTCTATCTAAACATGCATAGGATTACACATTTATTTATTTATTATTTATTCATTCATTCATTCTATTTTTGAATCGCCCATCTGGCCAGTCATCTGGCCATTCTGAGCGATGTACAGTCTAATTAAATACAAAAAACAAACAAACCACAAAAAAAAACAGAGCATCAGTTAGCCCTGGGGGGAGGGCAGTCCAACTGGAGCAGGCCCTGATGTTCCTTTACTATATTAAGCAATATATAAGTACTACTACTAATGAATAAATATGTTTCATTTGAAATTCGCTGGACTCTGCAATGCAAATATTTGCTCAAACATATATTCTGCAACATGAATTTGGTCTTGTTCATATTCTGGTCACTAGAAATCTGGATAGTGTTCAACACTGGGGATGGCTAGCAGGTCAGTATCCATCAGCTGTAGTTCATAATTGCAGTGCTGGGTTTTTCAAAGGAAGGCTGGTATAGTAGCTTTGAGCATTGTTTTCAATTAGATTCTGTTCAAATGCCAGGCATTTCCCTGCTTTAGCTATTTATCTCTGACTTTGTACTTCGGATGGCATTTCATTTTCAAGAAACTATTCCTGACTATCCATCTTGCGCTAACTTTAAATGTCTTCCCCATCCCACCCCAAATCATGGGCCAGCT
Source organism: Shinisaurus crocodilurus (assembly GCA_021292165.1). Lineage (NCBI taxonomy): Eukaryota > Metazoa > Chordata > Lepidosauria > Squamata > Shinisauridae > Shinisaurus > Shinisaurus crocodilurus. The sequence goes on along the minus strand of CM037879.1, from coordinate 54,021,249 downwards.
ATCTAGAATCTTGGGAATGGTTCAGCTCTTACAAATGTTGAATTCTTTAATTTCCTTTCTAGTATCTGAACACCTAGAACCCATTTCAAGACTTATTTATACAACCAAGAAGGCTAGTGGCTTGCTTTTGGGTAAGACTGAAACTCTGATTATCGTGCATCAAATAGCCCATAGTGGCTGGGTTCAGACAATATGGTTGAGTGTAGGTTGTCGTTGAACTGTGGTTTGTTGTTGAAACATGGGTTATCGTATTGTCTGAACCCAGCTGCACTAACAAACCATGGTTAAGGGCAAACAACTCATGAAGAGAGTCCATGGTTTGTTGTTGGGTTGTGAACTGTGGGTTGTTCATGGTTAACAAACCATAGTTTGTCAGCAGAACACAACAACCCATGGTTCAATGACAACACACACTCAACCCTTGAGTGTGGGTTATCATGTTGTCTGAACCCGGTCAGTATGGGTAACTGCATCATCCTTGGGCTGAAGACCATTACACCAAGAAGAATATATTTTTTATGAATCCTCAGTCTGCAGTGATTTAACACTTACATCCATGTCAGGATTCATAAATGAGTAGCAGGATTATATGTTTCTAGAAGAGCTAAGCATGCACACAGATTTTGTACATAAATTTGCCCATAGTGAATTTTAATTCCTGAGTTGGACCTGTGGGTGAAATCCACACAAGAGTTATGCTGCCAAGGATTAGATTCAGACCAGGGAGCTTTCCATTGACAAGATAAAGGCAGTAATTACCATTAAAAACTACGCAAATAAAGGCAGTTAATAAACGTGCATGTTTTGTCCAGGCAAGTTGGTTGCGCTCCTTCTTATGATTCCCTGAGAGCATCTTTGTGATTGAACATAATGGTTTATAATGTTGGCTTGTTTGTCACAGAAGGGCAGTTTCCCCCCACTCCCATCTTTCCTCCATTAGAAGCTCAGATAGCTGCTGCTTTTCTCCTGCTCCCCCCCCCCCCGCACTGCTGACTTATGTGGAAAATATAGTAATACACAGCAGAAATAGGCACTTCCTCATTCATGCTTTGGTTGGTAATGCTCTTAATTCTGCGTCATTATATACTTCCATTTCATTAGTGACCACTATGTTAGCTGATATACCTCTCTAACCAAATAAATAATATATATTCTAAAAAAAAAAAAAAAAACCTTTCAAAAATGTTGTTGAAACATAGAACTACTAGAAAGCTCCCGATATTGTAGAACAGGACTAAAACTGCTGTAGTGAGTGACTGCTCCCAAATAAAAAAGGGCAGCTGCTCAAACTACCTTCCATATGTGATTAAGACTGTATTCTGTGCACACTTAACTGGGCAGTAATCCCTGTAGAACACAGGGGGACTCACTGCTGCATAGGATTGAAGCTGCATGGCTGAATTCCAAGCATGGATGTTTGCATTTATTACATTTATATCCTGCTTTAAATTCAATTTCCTTAAAAGGATCCCAATAATATAACATTTTATTAACATAAGAAAAGATAAAAACTGATTTAAAAAATATTTTACCCTGCCTTTCGGTCTATGCAAACCGTAAAGGCAGCTAACAATAAATCAATAATTAAAAACATAAACTGATGGTAAATATATGTACTTGGCAGACTCCAAAAAAGTGAAGTGCCAAACTGGAAACAAATCCCAATAAGAAAATTAAACAGGTGATCAGTTGCTGCTCAGGTTCAAAGTCCACTGTAGTAACATATTAAAACTTTGCATCTGAAGGCAGGTGGAAAGGGGGCCAACTGGGTATTCTGGGGCAAAGAATTATATGAAGCAGGTGCCACCACTGAGAAGTCCATTGCCCACATATCCACCCACTGTAGCTTAGCTGAACACAACTACATTTTTGCAAGTGATTGTACATTCTTGATATTGACTTGTTTTTGCATTTATTAGATTGTATCCAATGGCGGTTTTGCACAAGTAGAAAGCACTTGTGCTTGCACAAAAGAGGGCTTCTAATTTCTTTGATCCCCTACATTCTGCAGCCTTCTGCACCATATCCCATGCTGTATACAGAGTCTGCAAATGCTCACGAGCAGCTTTTCAAGAGATGCAGGGGGGCTGCAGTGGGTAGAAGGGGTAGGCAAACATCAGGTGTCCTGCCTTACACAAGCAGAGGCGCTTTCTGCTAATGCAAAACCACCATTGTAAATACAACTTATCATTTATTTAAACAGTATTGTCAGTCTTCACGGCATGTTAGAATTATGTAAGCACAAATGATGGGGACCTGACTTTAAGGATCCTACAGCCCTAAATTTTGACAGTAAGGAAAACAATAGTGGAAGAGTAAGCAAGGGGAGGAAGAGTCAAGGGTAATGAGAGATGAACATGTTATGTTGCACGCACTTTGATCTGGTTACAATTTGGGTTGAAGGGAGTATACTAAAAAGCTTCATGGACAAGTTTGGGGAAGGGTTCTGGTGTGTGTGTGTGTGTGTGTGTGTGTGTGTGTGTGTGTACATCGGCCCTCCCCAACCTGGTGCCCTCCAGATATGTTGGAATGCAAATGTGTTGGACTCCAGATGTGTTGGACTTCCCCAGACTGATGGGAGTTATAGTCCAACACATCTGGAGGGCACCAGGTTGGGGAGGGCTGTTGTAGATATAGATATCTACACAGAAAATGTACATGTGTAACATATTTAAAGAGCTGGGGGGGGATTTTATTCCTCCAAATACCCTAATTTATTTTCCTGCTCCTTTACTGCCAAAGGGAAAGTATGGATATGCAAATAGAATACATCCCCACACACAGTTTTCTAGTTCAAGCAGCTAGGATAAAACTCCAAGGGTTGTTAATCCTTCTGTTTGGGGATATAGACTTGTATCAACAACTGTGGTTGGGAGACATTTCAGCAGCTTAGTGGTAGATTCTGAGTAATTAGGTTCCTGCTGATGGTTTTATGACTCCTTAAGCATCCAGCCTAGACTACCCTGCGTTCAAGGAAGATGGTTTAGATGGGCCATTAAGTTCATAATTTAGTTTTACAGAAGTTTGTTTTAGAAGGTACACGAGAAGAAGGCAGCAAAATGTACCAAAATGTGATCATTCCTACCAAATAGACTGTTCTTTCTTGGGAATCTGTAAAGCTGATAAGGAATGCTTTGCAGTCTAATGCATTTTTCTCCAAAATGCTTTCCTAATTTCAGATAACCCCAAATAATCACTCGCTTCATGCAATGCTGGATAGATAACAGAAATTAGCAGTTGAATTTTTTTTTGACAGTGAATAAAGTGCTCAGATGTGCTGTTCTTCTGAACCACTCTCCCCGAGAGAATTTTGTTTGCTTTGTTTCTAAGATACTAGATGATGGGTGGGCAGTGGGACCCCCTGGCCGATTTTGCAGGACCTACTGCCCTGCTGCTGTGCTGCTTAGTTTCCTGCTGAAATTTGGTGGCACGGTGGAGGTGGGCAAAGATATGCAGATTTCCCTTCAGAACAGGAAGCACACACCTTGTTTTAAAGCAAAATCACACTTTGGTTTAAAACAAGGCTCACTCTTCCCGTGCCCCTCATTTTAAAGTGAAACCAGCGTTCTCCCTCTGCATACACACATACACTGCCACTGAATATCAGTGGCAAATTTGGCAGCATGGCAGTGGGATGTGCCCCCTGGTGGGTTTCAGGCAGTAGGAGTTGCCCCACAGACCCCTGGAAGCTGTGCACCCATGCTGTCTGTACTTAATACTTTATGTCTCAGTTATAGGTGAACATTGGTACACCAGAAATTCCGGTGCAAAATCAAGATACTGGAAGGATGTTTGCAAACCTCTGCCACCAATGGCTTTTTTTTTTTTTTTTTAAGTTCAAGAGGCCTGTGTGATCTCTGAGGTGTGCCCTGTGCTAGCTCAGAGAAACTCCTAAGCCTTGGATCAAGAGAAATATGCACTCCCTGAACCTGTCTAACCAAGCTCTGGGAAATTCCCCCCACTACAGTGTGCTAAAGACTTAGGGAGAGTCCCGTCATATGTACTCCATAAGCCATGCCACCTATGTCAACTGTAGGCAGTGAGGAGGGCTTATAAAGGGACTCTATGAAACTTTTCATTCATTTGACAAGAGGAACTTCCTTGAGCTTTATCTGACAAGGTCTGGGATTGCACAGTGTGAAGATTAAAATTTATTTATTTATTTGTACTATTTATATACCTCTAGATATTTTAAAATTCTCTAACTGGTTTCCATACAAATATTAAAATCACAATTAAAATTCCTTTTAAAAACACATTTAAAATACAGTTTTAAAAACAATATAATTACAATAATAATACACAGCAGTACAGGAGCAGTAAAAAATGGGACAGCATAGTTAATTTAAAACACACAAATATTTGGCTCTGCTCTAATATCAGCCTTCCTGGAATGTCTCTTAGTGCTAGTAATGCCCAACTTGAAATGTTTGTTCCATTACCCTGTTTTTCCTCCACTGTTACCAGAGTTCTTGGCTTTTAAACATAGAGCCATGCACAAATCTGGCTAGTTACACCTTCAAAAATAACAACAAAGGCCTCTCTTCAGTCTTGCTTTGCCTTCTGATTTCCCCCTATAGTGCTCCCTAATTTATAATGTTACAACATGCCTTCAAGGTTCTCCTCCCTGCTCCAACTTTGTGCATATATGTCTCCAGACACAAATCTAGCATTGTGTCAGAGGTGCATTGTCCTGATTTGAGTTTAAAGAGCAGGCTGTGGCAATGGAGGCAGGACTAGGCTGGGACTAGTAGGACAGTTGCTAAAGCTTTGGGGAGGAGGCAGGGTGGAAGAGCAGGTTGTGCTGTAGGATTTGGACAGATACAAGGACTTGGTGCTGAACAGAGGGGTCTGTCTAGTCGCAGAATGCTATAGATACTGCACCAGCAACAGCGTGATATAGATGGAACTGTTTTATGCCCGGGTGCAAGAGACTCCTGCTTGTCTGACCTTCTCTTTATGCATTGTGACTTGCTTATGTACTGGAGGCTGCTGCTGCTCTACTGGAGTCATGCTCCATGATGTCTCCAACCAGCAATGTGTGAGTTCCCTCTCCTGGACAGGACCTCAACCAGAGGCCTTTGCCTTCACTGCTTTTGGTATGGAGGGTGAATTGGGCCGTGTTGCCCTCTGTGCGTGGCAAAGGGGATGGGGTCAGTGATATCCAGTGATTTGGATGAGGATCCTGGTGTCTTTGTCAAAGGGCAAGTTGGCATCAGTATTGTGTGATGGGTAGGGTCCATGTCCAGCATATCTAGCTTTAGCAAAAAGAAGCCCATTTATTATAGGAAATAGTTTTCCATGCATAGGGGCTTCAATGTATAATGCTCATACGTCATGCCAGATGCCGACAAGAAATAATGCATGAAGCAGCAAAACTTAAAGGTTATTTTGGAAGAGGCTAACATGGGCAGAAGATGAGAGTAGATGTCATCTTCTCATTCTAAAAGCAGGGGAAAGGGTGGTGCATAGAGGGGATTGCTCTGCAGCGAAAGTACAAAATATTTTGGTGAATATCTGCGTCCTGTTTGATTGTTTATTTGTTGTGTGCTTCTGCATGATGTGCTAATTCATAATTCTGGGGAACTGTTGCTACTTTGGAAAGTTGGCCCCCATGATGTAAATTACTGCATTTTAATGCAATGGGAAATATCTGAAGAATTTGATTAGGCTAACCACAGGATGTAATTTTCTTTCCTTCCAGAGACCACACTCTTCATTTCCTTCAATAAAGCAGAATTGGGAAGAATATCGGCTTCAGTGTTTGAAGTATCTTCGTGAAACACCTCCTCTTGTGGCAGGTAATACTGCTCCAGTTCTTGAAAGTGTCCTCCTGCCCTTTTCCTTCCTTGCAGTTAATCAACCTGGTCTGCAGGATGCTAGAGGGCCATAGTTCATCTTTGGTTCAAGGTAGGTGGAAGGGAAGGCATTCTGCTAAGTTCTAGAATTTGGCCCACATTGTCACCCAGACAGAGATGCACAGAGAACAGAGGTTTTCCTTCACCTCACATTTCAAGGTCCAATAAGCCTTTCTTCCCTAGGCCTTCTTGCTCTCTGCATTTAGAGGGGCAAGGATCATGCTTAGTGTGGTATTTGATATATCTTTTTTAATGTGCATCCTGCTCTTGTATCCATGAAAGGCATTCTGGGCAGCTTACAATAAAATTTAAAAGATACACATATTTAACCTACAGTACTGTAAACATATTGTATCAAGACAATATGGTAATAGATTTCATAGATTATAGAGTTGGAAGGAGCCTACAAGGCTATCGAGCCCAACCCCCTGCTCAATGCAGGAAACTAGAGGAGGGGTGTGAAGGATTGAGGCCTACACAGGCTTGAATTAGGTTGAGGCCTGTAGGCCCAAACATCTCCTGATGGGAGGGGAGCATTCGTGAGTTTCATTTTCCCCTCATGGAGTTAAGTTTTCTTTCATTGAGAGAAGTCTCCTTTTCCCCCTAATAGAGTTAAGTTTCATTTCCCCAGTTTTAGGTCACATGATTGTAACCTTTCTAGTTCTAGGGGAGTGTATATAAAGAGGTGTGGAGAAGCTGTGTGTGTGTGTGTGAGAGAGAGAGAGAGAGAGATTGAGAGAGAGAGAGAGTCTGAATATCACCAAAGAGGCTGGGGAAAGAAATATCTTCTAAGCCTACAGGTGACAGTGTAGCTTGGTTAGAGAACCTTGCGTTAATTTCCCTTTTATTTCCACTATACTTGCTTTTTGTAATCTTACAGCTGTATTTGTGTAATTTCCCTAAGTTAATATGAATCTACTTTACCAATATTTACTAAAGTAAACAGTTATTGTTAAAATTCAGTTGTTGGAGTGTCTTTTGCACCACGCCTAAGGCCTAATCCCACGTTACTGGGAACAGGAGGTAAAAAGGCAGAGAATTGGCATCCTGATACAGGAGGGGCTCTTAAAGAGGCAGATATCTTTAAGGAGCTGATCAAGGTGTCCTGGTACAGGTGGAACCTTGACAAGGGGTCTCCCATCCAAGTAATAACCAGGCTTGACCCTGCTTAGCTTTCCACACTCAGACACTGAGCCAGCGTAAGCCACAGGCCTGTAGGAATACTTTAATCAGTGCAGCTAAAAATACTTCAGGTAACAAACACATATTAATAACCTTCCTAAAACTACAAGGGACTGGACTTGGCAGGCCTCTGTTAGAAAAAAGTTCCAGATTGTGGCACTGTTGCTGAAAATGCCTCTGAGGATTTGGCTATCGGTATACACTTCATCAAAGGAGGCCTATGGGACAAGGCCGTACTGGATTATTTTAAGTGTATCTATGTCATACCAGGAGGAGGCACTCTTACTGGCCAATTTCAACAAGAGGGATCCCCTCCAGTGGGGCTTTGAGTTGCAGAGGGATCATGGCACTGGGGGAGGAGGAGTTTAACCATGTCCTCCTGTCTATCCTAATGGGGCAAATAGAAACTTGGTGTAGGGACTAATTTAGACAGCAAAATTACACAGAAGAAAACTCCCTCTTGACCTATGCCATGGTCCCAGTGCAATTTGGGGTTGTTTTTTAAAGAAATGTAAGGAGATGGGAGATCAGATCACAGATCTCCAGTATCTCTAGCTTTGCCCTAAGAAATTTTGGACCCAGGCTATCTAGTTTTAAAGATGAAATCCAGCACCTTTGATTGTGTCCTCTGTGGCAAGCAGTGAAGTCCCACCAGCTCATTGTAGATTATCTCTGGAAAAAACTAGGCAGCAGCATGTTGTACCAGTTAGCAGTTTCTGAGTAGTGTAGGTCAGTGTAAAGCACACTGCTGTAATAATCCAAAGAAGTTAAAAGTCCTTGGGTAAAGCATACATCTAGTAAACCCACCTATGCTCATCTAAGGTGATCCTGGCCAATGTGTATCTAGCACAAAGGCAGATCCACTAGCACTCCCAGACAGTGTACCTGGATTTTCCAGGTAATGTGACTCTTCCTCCTCCTCCTCCTCCTCCTCCTCCTCCTCCTCCTCCTCCTCCTCCTCCTCCTCCTCTTTTTAGAACAGGCAATCTCCCTGTTCCTAGATCACATAGACTCCAGTCATCAATGAATTTCTTAACTGTACTTAACATAAACTTGTTCACCTCTATCCAGGCCATAACTCTTCTATACACCTGTTCAGGGATCCCATTACCAGTGTGTTAAACCACTGAGAAGAATTTTAACAGAGTTTCACTCCTCCTGTTGTCCTCCAACACAGATCAATCACAATCACAGATCAATTACACAGTTTCAGTTCCCAAAGTGATTCTAAAAAATCAGCTATGTTAGAAAATGTCTGGAGCTGAACAACTACTACCTGCTTTGCTTTGCTTGCCTAAGAATAATAGATCTGGGACAGGCCTAAAATGACTGAAATCTGCAGGATGAAGAAAGCTTCTTTAATAGTTGTCTTAACTGCTGCCTCCTTCAAGGAGGAAGGCAGACATTTATCACTTCCCTCCCTTACCAGTACATCCAAGTCTTGCTCAAGGAGATATTATCAGCTATGATGGATAAGAGTTAAACAAGAATATGGTAGGCACATCTCTCCAGGCATCCTGTGTTTATTGTTTGGTTGCAACTGTAACTTAATGCACACAATTTAAAAAGACAAGAGATGTGCAATTTGGGAATTAGGGTGTCCTCTCTCTGCCCCTCCCCTCACATGTTCCTTTCCCCTTCAAGCAGAATGCCTAAATAGGGCTCAAATATCTAACAGACGTATATGAAGATGGTAATTAAGTGGTGAACACACTTGCTCATGTCTACCACTGGAGTGCCTTTAAAAACATGCCGTTGAATTAAAAGAAAAATAATGCTGCGTGTTCAACTCAGCATAGGACTGAATGTGTTTCTGAAAAAGCTTAATTTTTTTTAAAAAAAAATTCCATTGCTACCTCCCAGAATCTCACAGTTGCAATTGAGAATGACACTAGCTGATAGCAATAATAACAAGAAGATATTAATTTCCCTTTGCTCTGCTGAGCAGCTAATGCCATACTCCTAGACTGACATTTTAATAAATCTGGCTGAGGTTTTAGCATGTTGAATAAGCTGTAATGCTGATTGGTGGCCTTTTGTGTGGGTATTTCAGCAGTGCATCAATGTATGTAGTTTACAATTTGAAACAACATGACAGCAGATCATTTGTCTGGGGAAAAATGCTTAAAAGTGTTCTGAATAATTGTGTGAACAAGTAAGGGCAATGCCAGAGACGTGTGTGTTGCAAAGTACAAGGATGTCTGGGTAGCCTCAAGGGTGGCTGCTGCTCCATTGACTATGGTGACAAGCTTATCCATTGTTGCATGTCAGCTGAGACCAGTGGAGAACCACTGAGGTTATGCTTTGCCAATAAGCCATTATTATTTTATTTATTTAAAATTTAAAATTTATTTATTTTTCCCAGTATTGGGACTCAAGGTGGCTTTACAACATTAAAACTTGTACAATTAAAACATATAAATAGAAATATACAAAAGTTAGAAATATAATTAAATCGTCTATAATATTAAAATGATATAAAATATCAAAATTAAAACAGCAACAACAGTATAAATGTCAGTGCTGATCCATTGCATTCTCACAGGTCCAGACTATTCCCAGTACAATTGGAATAGGTGATGAAACAAAGCCATCTTATTCTGGGGGTTCAGAATGACCCAGGACATGGTCTGGGAGGCTGTCTGGGAACTCCACGTAGGTGATCACTCGTGACCGAGTAAGATTGTCTTCCAGGATAAAATTACAAAAGATAATTATATAAAGAGGAAATTGTATAAAATTGTGTAGACTTTAGTGCTGGGTCCGTAAGTGACTGTGGAGGCCAATTCTAGATCCACACAGCTTCCCACAGTGAGGACACAGGTTACCAGATGGAAGATGCCCCTGTAAAGGATTCGTTTGATGTGCTTTTCGCATAGCACATTTCTCTCTTTCACCTTGCACTCGGGCTTCTTCAAAGTCCATAGAACCTTTGTGAAAGGCCAACCTCCATTTAGATCGTTCATGGGCCAGAGCTTCCCAGTTCTCAATGTTTATATTGCATTTTTTTAGATTACCCTTAAGAACATCTTTAAACCTCTTATACTGACCACCGATATTCCGCTTTCCATCCTTGAGTTGAGAATAAAGTAACTGCTTTGGGAGACAGCAGTCAGACATTCGAACAACATGACCGGTCCATTGAAGTTGGCATTGAAGGATCATTTTTTCAACACTAGTAGTCTTTGCTTCTTCCAGTACACTGACATTTGTTCACCTATCTTCCCAAGTAATTCGCAGGATTTTCCGGAGGCAACGTTGATGAAATCTTTCAAGGAGGTGGAAATGACTTTTATAGATCGTCCATGTTTCGCAGGCATACAATAAAGTTGGTAATACAATGGCTTTATAAACCAGCGTTTTGGTCTCCCTACAGATATCCCTATCCTTGAACACTCTATGCTTTATTCGAGAAAATGTGGCACTTGCGGAGCTCAAACGATGCTGGATTTCAGTGTCAATGTTAGCTGTAACGGAAAGATAGCTGTCAAGATAGAGAAAACGATCGACATTTTCCAGTATTGCCCCGCCAAGCTGGATAGATGGCATCACCCTATAACTTGTACTTGCTGATTTTTATTTATTTATTTATTCTATTTATACCCCGCCTTTTTTCCTGAAAGGAACCCAAGGCAGCTTACATAATCCTCCTCCTCTCCCTTTTATCCTCACAACAACCCTGTGAGGTAGGTTAGGCTGAGAGTCAGTGACTGGCCCAAAGTCACCCAGTGAGTTTCATGGCCAAGCGGGGACTAGAACCCGGATCTCCCGAGTCCCAGTCCAACGCTCTAACCACTATGCCACACTGGCTCCTGGCTGATGAAGCACTTTGGTTTTTTTGATGTTAAGTGAGAGACCAAGTTTTTTGTATGCTTCTGCTAAAGCATTTAGGATAGTTTGGAGATCATCCTCTGAATGTGCAAAGACCACATTATCATCAGCATACTGAAGTTCCACTACAGAGGTTGTAATTACCTTACTTTTTGCTTTCATTCTACTGAGATTAAAAAGCTTTCCATCTGTTTGATATATAATTCCCACACCAGTGGGAAGTTTCCCCTTGTACACTGCCTTGAGTTTCATGAAATAAGAAAGGCAAGATATAAATGAGACAGATAGATAGAACTGCAAGGCCATTCCTGGACTAGACAGCCTTTGCTGGACTTGCACTAACAAATACTGTGAACAGTTTGTGCAATCTGTACTTAATCTTTCTGATGATTAATAGCTATTGCTGCCTGAGAGTTGGTCATTTGAATCTCTTGACATGAAGTAAGCTGCGAAGTTAGAATGTGAAGCAGTCCCACCATGTGTTTGTGGGAGAGGGCTTATCAGAGAGGGGAGTGCCACCATACTCAGTTCTAAATTGGATTTCTGGTCAATCTAGTTGTTTAACAGGCCTCTAGAATCATTGTGACAATTTTCTCTGGCCTAAAATGGATTATTTCAATACAACTTCATATAGCTACTTCTTTGTTTTCTGCTGACTGCTCTTCAAATATTCTTTGTCTACAGAAGGAAAGTTCTGCAACAGGACATTTGATGGATCTGTATGTTGGCCCGATGGTGTGCCTGGAACCTATGTGAATATGAGCTGCCCTTGGTATCTCCCATCAGCTCACTCAGGTAAGTATGTTAAGTGCATGTCTATCCTGGAAAAACCTCACATGTATGGTATTTCTTCCCCACCAGCCTGCTAAATTTCCGAAAAGCCTAGTTCTTATACGGTAATAAGCCTGTATCTGAACTGAGCTGTACAGACTTTGGGCAGTATTACTGCCCGCACTCTAGTGGGACTCAATGCTAGTGCAGGGGGAAGCTAGCAGTTGTGGAAGAAAGTGGAAACGCCCATTTTCAGAACTGGGCAGGTCAGCAGAGCTTGCAGATGGGAACACCACTGACCTGTCCAATTCCGGAAAGAAGAGTAACATGCAGCTTGGCTCTGAGAAGTTTGTCTGAGCTTGTTGAAAGTTTCAGGCAGTAATACTAAACAGATCCATCTAGTATTATTTGTTATATCAATCAATCTTCTGATCTTTCTCTCTGCCATTTCACTTACATAAATGGAAGGAACAGCATTTTAAGGAGATTTAGATGTAAACATTTGTTTAAAACATATGTGTCTAGAACTTACAAACTGAAATAAGAGAAACTCATACCCATTTTTTTATCTTGGGTATTTTGAATTATCTACTATTTTTCCAATGAAGAATCCTTGCATAGTAATGACTTGGTAGGTTTATTGCCCTCTGGCTGAAGATGCTGCAGTGACAATAAGCCCAGTCCTACCAACCATGGTGGATTCTTATCTGCACCGCATGTCTTTCTGCAACAAGGAAATCACAATAATGAAGTCTTATTTCATGTGCTGCTTTTTGCTGCAGAAACTGTCTTACTTTATCTTGGGATTGGAGTCTTCTCTGTAGTGACTGTTGAGGCACTGGGTCTTGTAGGTTTGGAGATAGACTGTCACTGGATGTACGAACACCATAGTTGAAAGGGCCAGGTGGTAACTGATTTACTGATTGATTCAGGACGGCTGTCAGTTTTAACTTTTGAGATCCCTTCAATATAAATATTTTTTGCATATTAGAAACTCTAATCTCTGACATGTCACCCTGTCCAGGATGAATAGTTTTCCTCTCTCCCAGCCTATATTTTTAAAATATCTAAATATATTTTATATTATGTTTTCTGTTGATAGTGGCTATTATCATGGGATCATCTGAAAATTGAATTTACAAGCTCTTTATCTTTTTCTAGATCAGCTGCTTTAAAATTTGCTTGTATTTATGTGCAAAATTGTTGACTTCCAAATTAATTGATATAAGAGCCCATCAAACATTCCAGAACTCCTTCCAATAATTCTAATCTTCCTTTATCTAATAACCTACATGCAGGATTAAATGCCTTCCCTCCAGCAAACCTATTTATTTTCCATCTTTAGGACTCTGTGGCAGTCATTTGGCTGCTAACAGCATTAAAAGCCATCACGGTAGGAGAGAGCCAAGATTTACCATAATCCTGCACCTTAATAAATTATCGGAATGTGCTGCATCTTTCATGTACTTTTGCAAATAAGCAAAAGCTGAATTATCCTGGGGTAGAGTACAATTTTCACTTAAAACAAATTAATGTTTGGAGTTCTACAGAGACTGTCATTAAAGAATTGCAAGCCACTTTAGAACAGATTTAGAACAGTATTGTATCTTATCCTTGTTGCTATTGTATATCCTAATTTTTTTACAATTGTCCTGATATGCTTGGTGATGAACTGTGGCCACTCTTGACCATCTCTATTGTAAATTCTGTTATGTTCCTTTAATTATTATTATTTTTAATTAAAAGCTGTGTGGGCTCTGTTACACACATAAATATGTATGTGTGTGAGAAAAAAACTGGCTAGGCATGCATGCACACACAAGCATGAATGTAATTTGTGAACTCTCCCTACACTTGTTGCAGTTTGCATTGGTATACTACTACCTTGATATGAACCTTTCTTCATCAGAGCCACACAGCCCAAGAAAGCCCACGTGCTCCAATTCCCTCCTGTGTGCTTTGCTATACCAACCTACCTGGAGATGAGCAATAGTGAGAACTCTTGCTGTAGAGTGTAGCAAATTATTCGCTCAAGGTGACAACAACATATGAATGGTGTGAAATTTTCATTGCTTTGCCCTTTGAGTCATCGCTTAGAGTGCCTTGCACAGCCCTATAACTTGCTAAAGCTAGTGGCTTTTGCAATAATTTTCTATGCATATCATCCATCATCCTGTGTACAGGCATAATAGATACAAGGGGATCTGTCGAAACACTTTTGGTCATCTCTGGTATTGGTTCTTTTTGGTATTATAGGAATTACTGCGCAGCATGTTTATACACTTTTCTGTTGTCTGTGATTGAATGCCTGAAACCTGCATAGAAAAATCACTTTATTTGAAAATTATTTTCACCAGTTCATTCATCCCAATTCCTTTACTGCTCCAAGCAGAGCTTAGGACACATATACAAGTTCTGAAAGGCTGGCCATTTCTGAGAATCCAAGATGGCGGCAGCCATTGCATAGGTTCTATGCTTTCTGGGACTCAGAGCAGCCCACCTGTCTCCTGTGTCTGCCATTAGGTAGAATAACAGCACAAAGAGAGGGCTAATGGTCCTGTCATTTCTTAAAACTCCAGTGTCCTAAGTTTGTAATGGGATCCAGGTCTCCTGGCTAAGGCAAAAAATGAAACATGCACCAAGTAACAAGATTATTAGCATCAAAACTGGGGATTTGAAGGCTAGTAGACAGAATCCTGAAACTCTTGTCTAAGAAAGTGTGGTCTGGGAACATGTGCAACAGGCCATTCAGTGTGTGTGGTGAGAAAGACTTGTAAGGCTTTTTTGAGAGCCCAGTGTGGTGTAGTGGTTAGAGTGTTGGACTAGGACTCAGGAGGTCTGAGTTCTAATCCCCACTCAGCTATGAAACATACTGGGTGACTTTAGGCCAGTCACTGACTCTCAGCCTAACCTACCTCAGGGTTGTGATGAGAAAATGGAGAGGAGGATGACCTTGTATGTCACCTTAGAGGAAAAGGCAGGATATAAATGCAACAAATAAATAAATAAATAAAAAAGGAAATGTACCACACATAATGTGTACCCATTAGGATTATCTACTTCAGAGCATTTGAGTTTTGCTCTTTTAAAAGAGCCCAAGGCTGTCAAGTTGGCCAAACCTTGGGCAGCATCCAACACTGCCCCTGCACTAGCGGGACGTACTTCTAGCACAGTGGGAACATAGTGGTTCCCAAAGCAAGCAGAAACACTCGTTTCTGGAATGGCGTGTGGGTCAGCAAGCGCTAGTTCCGTTGCACTTGCAGTGGGTCCTGTGAGCGCAGTGGAACTAGTGGGAGCACAGCAGCGGCACTGGATACCGCCCCTTAGAAATTGTGGTCAAAATCATGTTCATCACAGGGCCTTACTTTAGAGGTGAGGTTCATGAATAATAATTAGTACTTTTATTAGTCAACCAACCAAGAATACAAAATGCAGAATCACAGCCTCAGTAAAATTAGTTAAAAGAAAAAATATATGACAAGCTAAGGACTGGCAACCGTAACAGGTTTGAGAGAGATAACAACCTTTAACATTTTGCTGTGCCCTCAGTAATAAAGATTTTGGTTCCCTCAAAAAGTATTCAAGAGAATCTCTGAAGACCATCCTGGAAACAGTCTCATAAGAGGAAAGAGTTCTTATGAGACCTTCTTCAAGCTGGCGCCCTCTGGATCTGTTGGCCTACAACTCTTATCATCCCCAGTCCTTGATTTTATTTTATTTTTTAACCCTACATGAATGTTTCCGCCTCTATGTGATTATAGTGCATGAACAGTCGCCTTTTGCATCCATCAACCTTTAGTGCCCATGAAAAGAAGAGTTGTAATGTTTAGTGTATCTAGCTATCTCTGACTGGAGCTTATCATAGGTATGGCTGGTGTTGTTTGGTCCCATAATAGTATTATCTTGGTTACTTTGGGGACCAAAGTGCAAGGGCTTGTTCCTCAATTTAGATCTCCATTTGACTCATTGTTGCTGGTGAGTTGCTGGTTCAGGTGTGTGTGTGTGTGGGGGGCTGTTTGTAAGCAAAGAGGCCTATCACACAAGTCCTGTGGGATGGAAGGATAGAATTCAAGGACAGGCTATAGAAGTGATTCTTGATCATGCATTGAGCTTTTTAAAGTGAGAGCTGTAGGTGCCAAGTAAATTTCTATGGAGTTTCTTTTTGTGGGTCTGTTGTAGATGACTCTTGGGTACACACCTAGCCTTGCCAATCAGTGCCTTTACTTCCCCTGGTGAGTATTGTAGTTCCAAGAATGGTACTTGGTCTCTGTTGGAAGGACTGGAACAAATGTGGTTATTTCATAGGGCTTTTTGTGGACAGGGGAGCCTGTGATGTGCCCTGGAGGGTAGCTGGAAACATGTAGGCATATGTAGGAGCCAGTTAGTTTCTAGTAGAAGATGGTGCGAAGTCCACTGCATAGTTACACTGTGTTGTCCAGAAAATTAATATGTTGTAGACTGGTTGAGGCTCAGATTGATAGTGGGGTAGAAGTCCTGGTGGAAGTCTTCAACCACTTCCTTCCTGTGTGTCCAGATGGTGAAAATGTCATCAATGTATCTCAGGTGGTTGAGAATAATAGAAGATAGGTGTATTGTTCTAAGTCATATATAAACTGGCATATTGTGGAGCTGACAAGTATCAATACTGTTAATCTGAAGGTAGAAGCTGACTCAAAATTACTGCACAGAGGATAGAACTTGAATGTAGGTACTACTGGAGCTGAAACCTTTGCAAGGTGCTGTACCTGTCTGTCCCTTCCCAACAGAAACAAAAAATGCAAAATATTTTTTGCAGAATTGAAGTTGCAACCACTGCAGGCTTTATTTTTCTAGAGTTGTAGTCTTGCATTCCCTGAATCTGGCCACCAGCATCATGTGTTAAAATATGCCAGGAAAACTTGGGCTCCATCAAGCAAGCTGGATGCAGCCCCTGCCGCTGCCACCCCAGCATGCATGGTGACCTCCAAGGCACTTGACATCCTCTCACACCCTATTTTTTCATCCTCAGGGAGGCAGAAAAGCCAGTCAGTTTATTGAGCTCCTGGTGCTATGTCCTGCATAGCTGCTGGCGGGCCTTGTTCAACTTGGTGGGTTATTCAGGGCTGTGTTAAAGTAAACACTTTGTTAGAAGCCAGTGCATCCTAGCATTGGGTTTGGGTCTGGGGTACTTTGGGGTGAATTGCCAGATTAGGCGAGTGCCTCAGCCAAGTGCCCCATATCTGAAATGGGACTAGTAGAAATCTGCACAAGAGAGTGATTACTGCAAAAAAGATAAAAGATTATATAGCACTTAACATGCGCAAGTGCTTTATAAATTATTAATAATTTCATTTCCACAGAACAGTTTTAAGTTGCAAAGCGCTAAGCTTTGTGAAATTGAGTCATTTGCCTCTCATCAAGCATACAGGCTGTTTAATTTTGCACAATGACTCGTATATGCATTGTTACCCTTTCACATTCCATATTTTATTGATGATGATTCTCTAGGGAGCTTTTTTGTTATAGGCCAAATGCTCCCTGAGAGGCAGAGGTCCCTACTACTTATTTTTGAAGTGATGCAGATAAAAGGTTTATCCTCCAAACATGCTCGAAATGTTGACTTTTAGAATTTCTATTCATCACCTTAAATTTTATTTGAGCAAGAACAAAACCCTTAATGGCGTCATATTTATGAGGGAACCCACTTTTTATGGCTTTTCCTTGAAGATAATGACAGCAGTTTTTGGCTTTATTCCAGCTTCATTTTACACTTCTGGGGCTAATTTACTTTGCTTTCTGACAACTGGAGTAACGTGAAGTGAGTAAAGGGAAGAACAGAAACAAGTGCTCAATCAGCATAATTGCTTCTGCAGCAAAAATTGGCTTTGCATATGTGAAAGCAGCTTGATGATGATCATCCCTGGAGTCTAATTAAGCAAGGGAAAAGTCCCTGTTGAGTGAATACAAATGCAGAGACTTCTGTGAAATTGTCTTCTGCCACCATGAGCTGGGACCGGATGGATGGGAGTCACCAGGCCAGACTTCCCCCACCTTGTGCCCGCCAGATGCTTTGGACTACAACTCCCAGCATTCTTCCCTACTGGCCATGCCGGCTAGGGATAATGGAAGTTGAAGTCCAGAACATCTGGATGGCACCAGGCTGCACTAGGCCTTTTTGGATATAAGCACAGGAAGGAACCCTCTAGATTTTGAACTTTTTGATAGGGGATACTTAGAAACAGTAATAGTGTGGGTAACCTTTAGAGACAGATCCATGAATGTATTTTAGACTTTGGAAGAGGTGTTCAGAAGACAGAGCCTGCTACAAGCTTTAAAGCCTCCCTGATGAGTCCTGTTTTAGGAAAGAGATGCAAGAGAGAGGATAAGAACATAAGAAGAGCCTTGCTAGATCAGACCAAGGATCCATCTAGTCCAGCATTCTGTTGACACGGTGGTTAACCAGCTACCCACGGGAAACCCGCAAGCCAGGACATGAGTGCAACAGCACCCTGATGCCCGAGTTCCCCAAAGGTGTGTGTGCTGAGTCAAATTGCAACGGGAGGAGAAAGTATATTTGCGCAAGTGCTACAAAGGTATTTATTTCCACACGTAGTATTGGTGTACTTCCATAATTAAAATGTGTCAAATACAAAAATTAAAATATCGATTGAGGAGCTAAGGCAGAATTTTTATAGGTCTTGTGTGACAGCAAAGGGAGTGAGTTTTACTTTCTTAAAATGCTGATACTGAGTTGAAGATGTTCATTGTGTTGTTGATGACTAACTCAGAAGTGACTGTACAGCTTCAGTACTTTTCTACCCACCCGCATGGTTGCATTAGATCTTTATAACTGCTGAGAGAAGAAATTTGGAATGAACACAACCGTGTTTTATTGTTACCTACAGAAGTTGGCTTATTCCACTTACGATTGGTTCAGGAGTCAGCCTCTTTTCAAGACCATTTTTAGAGGACTTTGCCATGACCATAAACCTTTTTGCCAACATTGCACTTAGAAAGGAAACAGGTTGTGGGAGTAAACATAGTGTTAAGGTAGTTGTACACTGCTTTGGGTCTTTTCAATAGATAGGCAGTCTAGAAGTTTTATGAATAGAGCTTGCCCTGCCTGTGAAACAAAGAGGTTTATTGGAAACCAATGTGCTGTCTATGTGATTAATAAATTCAGGTTTCTGCGGGGTGAGTGGAACTGTTCAAAGAAGAAGAAATGCCTGTGCTTGGATATATTGTCATTTGCCATCAAAGGGCGAACCACTCTGTCAAGGAGCAGCAAGTCAATCTACCACAGAAAATAATTTGGCTGTTACTCATAAACAGCAGATTCACCACTGCCTTCTGGAAGAAAACTGTTACCTTTTCCAGAACATTTCCCCTGTCGAGAATTAAGAAGAGTTATTAAATTTGGGACAGCTTACGATGCTCAACACGCACACACAGCACACTGGGGGAAAGCTCTACTCTCTGCTTTCTTTCTCTCAACTTGTCTTTCCCTGTCTGGATCAAATGTGATAGGCTAGGACACGCCGTAATTTGTTTCAAAGATAAATTATGTGGCAATTTATTCCAAAGGACAATTGGGTGACTAATCTCCCACCATTCCTGACACACAGCTGTAGTAAAATGCAGATCAGGTTGGTTGTTTTAACGGGGAAAGCATTTAATTTGCTTTTTTATTTCCAGCATAAGGGAGCTAGCTAATGAAATATTTGTGAGCCTCCTGGCATGTGATAACATATTTTCCTATATATAAAAGTGTTTAGCCAGATGTAGTATTTGATTTGATTTACAAGCCCATCCAAGAACAAGATAAATGATGACATTAACTCTAGTTCTAACTATTGGCCTTCCTGCCCGGTCTTTTATCAGCATAGAGGGACTGCTTGGATTCTAGGCATCAGTCCATATCTTTAAACATTTAATACTAATAAGGTGTAATTGACATGGAATTCAAGCAAACAGGCTCTATTAGGGCTATTGCTTCTAAGAAACTAACTTTTTTTTGTGAAAGCATTTTATATAGAAAGCTAAATAAATCAAAACCACAGCTTAATTGTACAGTTTTACAGCATAATTTTTAGGATATTGGTCTCCTTTGTGTAAGCTCTAAATGCTTATTGATTTCCCCAGTTCTAGATAATTCAGTGGAAACATAAGATCCCCAAGAAGAAGCAAGAGGACAGCAATTGGACATTAACCTAAAGTTGTTTTGGTCAGGGCAGAGTAATACGTGGTGCGGCACATTGTCTCACCCATAAAAGCACTTTCATAAAAGGAAGTATATACTGCATCACTTTGAAGAACTCCATGGCCTGTATATGACCTTGGTTTTGGTTTGTGTTGTACCTTATGGCACATTTCATTGCCTTCATGTGAACTGATGCAGTCTTCAGACATATCTTTTGAATCCCTGTGTTCTAAATAACTCATTGTTTGTTAGAACCTGCCCACTTTTTGTGACTTGCCCAAACCAGCATGATGGAGTGAGTCTGGTGGTTTGACCGGGGATTATTTTTATTTGTATTTATTTTAAAGAGATTTTTAACCCACATTTCAAGGTGCACTGCCCTCACAAGGTTGGTCACAAGACTCTTAAAGCACATGAAAATACAATTACAATTTCAGTGTTTTCAACCACAAAATTATTTTTAAAATGTATACTACTTATACCCAGAAGACAGTTGAAAAAGAGTATGAGCAAGATGGGTTTTTTTTCCCATGCATGAAACAAAGTTTTAAAGGTATCTTGCGCAAGCCAAAATATATTTAAATACAAACTAAAGAAATACATACCTGAAAAGGAAGAAGTAATCTTCGCATACAGTATAGTATAAAATATCAGTTACTGTGATTTCATAGATTTCATAGATCTGATAGAGTTGGAAGGAGCCTACAAGGCTATCGAGTCCAACCCCCTGCTCAATGCAGGAAACTAGAGGAGGGGTCTCCCATTCAAGTAATAACCAGGCCTGACCCTGCTTAGCTTTCCACGCTCAGACAAGCTGAGCCAGCATAAGCCACAGGCCTTTTTATTTCATATTTTTGAAGCACCAGCAGTGTGCCTGGGTGTATATGAATGCAGAACTCGAAACTTATTTCTGTCCAAAGGAGATTTCAAACTGGGATAGACAAGAGAGAGATTAAATAGAGGGAGGAGAACACACCCATAGGTTTGAAACATGCCCATAATTACAACAAGAGCTCCTGGAAGGCTCAATAATCTTGGAAGGAAAAAAAAGACTATGAAGAAGACTTATGAAATGGCTACACATAAGACCATGGTGCATGACACTTGTGGAATTCTTACATGTGATGGACTATTATATAGAGGTGTTGTATCAGTCATTCCTAGTGCTTATAATATACTTTTACATGTGACAATTTACTGAAGTATTGTGGGAGGGTTTTTTCCCCTTTGTGATATAGGAGGTTTGGTTAATTTATTTAGTTATTCAAAATAGATGTTTTCCCAGAGAGGCATACAAAATATAATAAAGTCAATTAAAACACACATCAATGTTAAACATAATTAGCAACAAAAACAATAAGCAAAGTGAGCAAGAAAATCATGTTATTTTAGGGAGCCATTCTACTATTAGGTCCAAAAACAGGGCCACTAAGAACATAACCTGCCCTTTTAATTAAAAGCAGTCTGAAATAAAAACATTTTTAGAGTCCACCTGAAAGAAAGCAGGGAGGGAGCTAATCATATCTCCTGAGTGAGGGTTATACAAGAATGGGTACTGGTTAATCAAGGGAAATATCTGAGCAAACATTAATTATAAAATGCAAGGGGAGCCAGTGTGGTATACCAGTTAGAGTTTTGGACTGGGACTTGGCTGATCCAGGTTCTAGTCTCCATTCATCCACGAAGCTCACTGGGTGACTTTGGACCAGTCACTGCCTCTCAGCCTAACCTACCTCACAGGGCTGTTGTGAGGATAAAAATGGAGAGGAGGGGGACTATGTAAGCCACCTTGGGTTCCTTGCAAGAGGAGAAGAGGCGGGATATAAATAATAAATCAACAAGATTTTCAGGCAGGGAACTACGATTCCAGGAGTTTTGCATAATCAGCAATTACTCCCTTGATATATAGGAGGTGGCTGATGTCAAACAGACTTTCAAGCACCTAGGAAAACAGATTTAGTGTAACAAAGGTCCCCTTGAAACAGGTTTAATTTGAGGAGACCATTTAAATATACATAATGGTCATAATTACCATAGATCCCCTTATATTGGTATGGACTGCTGCAGATGGTGAGAGTAGGTCTCATGTGCTCTTTTCTCTCTGGTGGGAATTCCTTTTTGCCCTTCCTCTGTGATTTTAAATCATGGGTAAGCATTACATTGGTGTCACTGTTAACTGTGATGAATTCTAAGCAGAGTACTCTATGAACTAGGGTTTATTTGCAACTACAGTCATGCCTTGGATTGAGAGCATAATTCGTTCCGGAAACGTGCTTATAATCCAAAACACTCTTATATCAAAACGAAATCCCCCCCCCCCAAATGTGTACAGAGATTTTTAATTTAAGCCGTACTACAGTACTTGTATTGCAAGACGTCGCTTGTGTGTCAAGTTAATAAATAAATAAATAAATGCTTAAAATTTTGCTTGTCTTGCAAAACACTCTCAAACCAAGTTACTTGCAATCCAAGGTATTACTGTAGCTTCAAATCCTGGTTAAGAGAGAACCCTGATTAGCATTGAGGGCATTTGAGGTGAGGAAGGGCGTAAGTTGCATAGCCTATTCTGATCTCTTATGGATAGTTAAAATGTTGCCAACATTGTGTACCCCAGCCAAGAATTTCTGAGGTAAACACTTCCTTAGTTGATGCTAGGGCTTATACCAGGCCTCAGATCAACCTTGTTTTCGGTACCAGCTCTGAATCCAAGAAAATGTAAAGCAAGAGTGAAGGAATATTCCTTTGAACATGTGCAGACTAATCTTGCCACTGAGTAGTTGCAGCCTGCCTCTACCCAGTCAGCATAAAGAGTTGGGCATAAAGTGCAGATGGCATGGCTTCTGGTATTTCCATTTTTAGAAATGAAACGTTTCTTAATGAAGCATTTAAGTTTTCTTAATTAAATTTTCTGAGATTATTTCTATGTTTAATAGGGCAGCAGCAAGGGCAGCAGTTACCTCTTGGCTCCTAGAAGTACTGCCATGTTGATAGTCCATAGAGAACTATGGGCACTATTTGGTTTGAAGCTTATTTACTGTTGTGGATGCCAATCAAATGCTAATTTCTATCCAGTGCGAAAGAAACTATTCTTAGTAAAAATGTTATGTGGTTCAGGGAACAGGTTGACTCTCAGGCTACAGAGTTAAAAGTCTTTTGGTGCGTTCGCATGTCACACCAGCCCACCCTGGTGATAAGCCACAGCTGGTTGGTTGTTCTGTGAACAACCCACAGTGCACCCAACACTGTGGGTTGGTCGCCCCCTCTCGCCCCCTCTTTCCCCCTCAGTCTCCCATGGGTATACTAGGGGACACTGTGGCAGGACCGACTTGTCTCCCCTGTCCCCACCATGATTGTGAGTCGATATTTTCCCCTTTCCCCTTCTTTCCCCTGGATATCGTGAAGTCCATCTTGATAGCCAGCTTTCGCGATCTGTTTTGACAGCCACTGACAGCCCCTTCAGAGTGCCTGAGCAGCACCTTGAGGGGCTGTCAGTGGTTGTCAAACAGGTTTTTTTTTTTTTTTAAAACAGATTGTGCACAGAAAGTGCACATAGAAATTTGTTTCATTTTTAAAAAATTTAACCACAGTTGCATGAGTGCAGGAATCAGGAGCCTTGGTTGGGCAATGTCAGTGGTGGTGGGGTACCTGCTGTCACAGTACAGCAGGTACCAATCCTGGACATCGATCCAAAGAGGGTTCAAATAGGGTTTTGCTTGCCTTTTGACAGCTGTCAAGAGAAAGCAATCAAGGGAAAGCAAAGGCGCAAGTGATCTTTGCTCATGAAAGGGTGTGTGTGAGATTTACATCCTTTTCATGGTGAGATCCTCACCTTTTTTTCTTTTCTTTTCTTTTTTCTTCTTCTGCTCCTCCTCATCCCCCCCCCCCCCGACAGTCCTCAGGGTGACAGTCCTCATTTTGCACTTTTTCCTGGGACTCTGGATGCTTGGGAAAGTGCAAAAGTGCACCCCACCCCCTTTTTTGGGGAAAAGGAATTTAGACAGCTAGCTCTGGGTCCCCTTTAAAAGGGTTTTTTTGACAGAGCAATGAGTGTTTTTTGTCTGGGACTCAGGTTTAGACTTTGCCCCAGTTTGGATGTACTGGGGAACTCTGGTTACCAAGACTGCAGTAAAACAGGATCAGAAATGCATGATACTCATTTCCCTGCTGGCTGCATGCTGCATTTTAGTTTTAAGATTCTGGTTTGTTCCAACCCTGGAATTCCAAAATGTGTAATAAGCAGCTTGAACAGCTTCTACATCAATGCTGTGGGTAAATGTGCATTCTTGAAGAACCTTGTGGGAAATATCTGGCAAGGACTTGCATCTGTACTTATTGGTTAACACTAATAGTGGGTTGGAGCTTGCTTTTGCTCTTCTGTCATAGTCCATCATGATGTGCTTTCTGGTCTTGGACAGGGCACGTTTACCGCTTCTGCACACTTGAGGGCACGTGGCTACTGGAGGAGAATTCCACCAATTCCTGGAAGAACGTTTCTGGATGTATGGCTTCTGACGAAGTAAGTGTGCAAGATTTTGCTTGCAGAATCAGTAGCCAATATGCTACATCCTCTGTCTCTAGAGACTGTGCGTCAAACTTCATGTTACTTTAATTGTGTAGCATGGAGTGGAGAATTTTCTTTTTTAACTCTAGAGTAGGTGTGCACAGGCCCAATTCAGACTGGGACCACCATGCACAGGGAGAGAAAGATCCCACTTACGCACGCACGCACGCACGCACACACACACACACACACACACACACACACACCTCCTCTCAGCTATACACTTCACAATTAATGTAACGTGTAGTTTGTTACAGTGGTGGTAGTGATCGTTTTTTAATTACGGTTTTCTGATAGAGGTAATAGAGCATGAAATCCTCTGCTAGCTCCTCTAGAATGGTTCTGATTATTTCAAAACTGCAGTGGGATTCAAACAAGTAGCTTGGGCCTGGCATCCTTACCCATATCAGGGCTGGTAACTCATAATTGCAATGAAACCAGGATAGAAGCTGCAAATGTGGAAAGAAATCACTTCAGTGTGTGACTGAGAGAGAGCAAGAGACAAGTGATAAATTTCTTGTGGTTCCTTCTTCTAGGAAGATAATGGGGAAGAGTAAATACTTTGAGAATGCTTCAAATGGATGGAGTAAGACATCCATCTTTTTCAGCATTTTTGCTATTTTCATGACTTTGATTTAACTGGGCAAAGTTGACTTATTTTCCATGCTGAAAAAAGGTGTACTTGGTCTCATTTAGTGTGTTAATTAATAACCACATGGACACTTTGGGGGGAAATTTGTGGTCAAGCAGCAGCTTAAACCAAAGGAATTCAGAGTTCAAAAGCTTATGAACCAGCTCATTTTACCCTTCAAAGTTTTGCAACAAGCAAATCCACTCGTCAGTGGCACAACTAGTCAGAAGTTTGCAACTCTGAAAAGTTGAATGCTAAGGAAAAGCCTCATATCATATAAACTAAATACCATTGGTGGAAGTCCTGTGGCAGTCAGGATATGCATCACTACTTGGTGAACCTATTTAAGGGGTGGAGTTCAGCACCATGGATTGCTTCTATAAAGCTCAAAATAAAACCTGCAGTGGA
This sequence comes from Shinisaurus crocodilurus, assembly GCA_021292165.1. Lineage (NCBI taxonomy): Eukaryota > Metazoa > Chordata > Lepidosauria > Squamata > Shinisauridae > Shinisaurus > Shinisaurus crocodilurus. The sequence goes on along the minus strand of CM037879.1, from coordinate 53,995,828 downwards.
TTAGGAGCCCCACCCAAATAGGAGTCACCTGCTCCCTTCAGAGTTTGCAGCAGATCATACATTATCAGTAATCTTTACAACAACTTTGTAAGGTAGGATTGCATTGTCCCCATACTGTAGAAGGGGACTGATGTTGAGGGGTAGTGGCTTGCTTAGGGCCACCTAAGGTGAAATCTGAAATACTAACTTACTAGCATGTTTTAGACTCTGTGTAGCAGAACATAAGAGCCATGCTTGGTCAGACCAAAGGCCTATTTAAGCCAGCATGCTGTCCCCACAGTGGCCAACCAGATCATAGAATCATAGAATCATAGAAAAGTAGAGTTGGAAGGGGCCTACAAGGCCATTGAGTCCAACCCCCTGCTCAAAGCAGGAATCCAGGTCAAAGCATCCCGACAGATGGCTGTCCAGCTTCACCTTGAATGCCTCCAGATTGGGAGAGCCCACCACCTCCCTAGGTAGTTGGTTCCATTGTCTTATTGCTCTGACAGTCAGGAAATTTTTCCTGATGTTTAGGTGGAATCTAGGTTCCTGTAACTTGAGCCCATTATTCCGTGTCCTGCAAACTGGGATGATGGAGAAGAGATCCTGGCCCTCCTCTGTGTGACAACCCTTCAAGTACTGGAAGAGTGCGATCATATCTCCCCTCAGTCTCCTCTTCTGAAGGCTAAACATGCCCAGTTCTTTCAGTCTCTCCTCATAGGGCCTTGTTTCCAGTCCCTTTATCATCCTTGTTGCCCTCTTCTGAACCCTCTCCAGTTTGTCTACATCCTTCTTAAAGTGTGGTGCCCAGAACTGGATGCAGTACTCAAGATGAGGCCTAACCAGTGCTGAGTAAAGGGGAATGATCACTTCGCGCGATTTGGAAGCTATACTTCTATTAATGCAGCCCAAAATTGCATTTGCCTTCTTTGCAGCCACATCACATTGTGGCAGAGCATCACACCACAGCAGGGCATCAATGCAGTAGCACCTCCTGCTCATGTTACCTAGCAACTGGCATTCAAAGGTCTACTGTACCAACATTTGGCCATCATTGTCTGCAATGCCATGGTAAGACTATTCAGTGGGAATGGGAAGAATACAGTTGGAGAACAGAATGGAGAAGAAATCCTGTAAGTTTGAAGTGAGGTTAATTGAAATGCAGGAAATCCCCAAGCTAGCTTCCCCATCTATTTTTTTCATTCTTTTGAATGTCTGTAACATCGCAGAAACTATATTTCAAGAAGCTGAATTGCTGAAATACAAACCACATGCAGGGGCATTTTTTGTCTCCATTTGCTGTTTAAAAGATTATTTCACAGTTGTGTAGAAAGCTGCCAAGATGACAGATGCTTAACGACAGTGCTTGGTTGTTTGGCACCTGTCTCATTTCCATAAAATAGAGTGCTGGGTGTGTGTGTGTAATGATTTAGAAACCCTGAATATTGTGTTGTGTCCTGAAATGCAAATACTTATTTTTATTTTAGCCAATCTCACCACCACCTTATTCTCACACTGATTAGAGTTATATATAAACATGGAACCAAAGAAAGCATTTAGGTTTTGGTTGGGTGAAGGCCACCATGTGCCTTGTAGTTGTCCTTGAAGATAAAGTCCAATTGGAAAAATTGAACTCAAAGGAATGGTCACAGACTGACAGTTAGTGTAGTCGGAGCCCATTAAAATAAACGGGATTTCTGCCATTGACTTACGAATTTTAAGTCAATTTTAACTGTCGTTTCCCAGTTCTTTTCTTAAGTTTATATCTTTTGCAATGAGGAGAAATTCTTCAAAACAATAACTCCAGATGTTGGACATTAATTTAATGTTGGCTGACAAATTTTGTTATTACTCTCCCTCCTGCTCTGGATAGTTTTCCAAATCAATCTTTCCTTTAAAAATAAAACAAAAAAAATTCAGATCACCTGCAAAATATCTTGGTGACAAATCCCATATATCAGCAGAAGTACTTCTGAAGAACTTGCATTTCCCCCTTCTTCTCTGAGCTTAGAGGGAGGCAGCAGTCTGTCCAGCACAGGGTCCAGGAAAGAGCTCCAATACGATGAAACTAAATAGAGCCACATTCAGTCTCAGTAAGAACCTCCCATTTTGTGTTTTGAAACCAGCCTGAACAACAGAGAAGCCATTATTTTGGACTCCCTAATATGAATTTGATGTCTGTGATCCGTCTTTCATTTCTGGGTTTCATTATGGGATTGTTGGCTTTGTTCTATCTACTCCAGACTTCCACAACCTGGTGCCCTCCAGATGTGTTGCACTGCAACCTGCCTCAGCCCAATGGCCATGCTAGTTGGGAACTATGGGAGTTGCAGTCTAACATATCTGGAGGACACCAAATTTGGGAAGTATGATCTACTCCACTAAACTATGTCTTGTGTTGGAGGTTGTTCAGGAAACTGGTTTATTCCAATACAGTTTATGACTGTATTCTTCACTTGAGATCTTTTTGTATTATCCTCCTCTAGGACTCATCAGGAGGACAGATACTATTCCTGTCGGTTATCTACACCACTGGATATGCTCTTTCCTTCTCTGCCCTTGTCATAGCAACTGGTATCCTCCTTGGGTTCAGGTAACCCTGATATATGGCTAGAAAGAGCTGGGGACTCTAAAATATAAACAGCATTTGATTAGCACCTATTTGTTTGCACTAGTGAAGCCTGTTGCATAATTTTAAAAACTCAAGCTCTTAAATGCAATGAAATGAATAGTTGGAAGCAACATAACAGTTAAACTTCGGATACATTTTGGAAGAATCTCCCGAGGTCAGAGTTTAAAGAGAGCATTGTGGTTAACTATTAAATATAGCTCATCTTGGGGGTGAGTGGGGGGGGGGGGCACGACCAGGCAGGAAAGTGGCTAGGCAGGAGTTGAGTGCCCAGGTTCACTGTATTGTAAGCAATATGAATAATTTTCTGCCTTCATCAGTCAGGCTTTCACTTGTTCCTGATGTGCTCAACATCTGAAATAGCTGTTGCTTGTGCTTAACCGAGATTTGTTTCCCCCCAAAAAGAGATAAGAGATTTTGCTTTATTTAGTTTGAAGTGATAGTAAGTAACATTCTTTTTCAATTACATGACATTACATGAGTAAACTTTGAAATGTCTCTTAACTCAGACATGGCTGAAAGAACTTGCAGAAACGTTCTGCTTTGTAACAGTGGCAGAACGTTTTTTAGTTATATGTAGAGACAAAAGAGCGATTTTCTGTTAACATCAGGGCTTTGCTCTAATGCATATTTGCTTTCAGATCGAGTTTGTTATGAGGTGATAGAAAGATGAAGGAAAGAAATATTTCAGGTTCCTGAATGAAGTATTGCTATTACATTGGTGCTAGGTTTTAGCCACTGAATTAACTTTTTCTTTCTGACAGGTTGCAATTCCTGTTCTCCTAGCTGTGATATTCATAATGAATTTTCATTGTTGCTTATTGCGAGCCCAGAGGGGAAATCATGCTCTACTTACCCCCACAGTGCATGCAATTCTTTCTTAAGTGTTATATCAGTATATATAGTCTTCTGTTGCTCTTCGAGCAATAACAAGTAAATAGCATGATTTCTCTTGATGGAAATTGATGCTTCTGCCACAGCCCCCTGCAGAAATGCCCAGTGCACAGTAAACGGAGGCATGCTTCACCCAGTGCATTTTGTAATCTTTATCCCAAGAGATTTGGAGCTCAGTATAAAACATTTCATTCCTTAAATCCCTATGCTGAGATCGCTTTCATGATAACTTCCCATTTCTACACCTCTTTTCGTCTAAAGGTGGTCTCAAATTTTCAGGATGGAGGCTAAATAAGTTTGCTTTCCCCTTCAAAAATGAGAAAAATCCCTGCAGGTATTCCTCAATTGTACACTATAAAATGGCTCATTTATGCATGTCAGTTTTGAGTAGAGACCCCCTTGTTGCTCCACTTGACAGTCATTGCAGCGGGGCTGCTGAACCTCTTTCAGTAGTGAGCAGGGCTGAAGGCCAAAAAAGGCAGGGCCAAAAAATAACACACACACACACCCCAGCATGTTTTAGCTTAAAGCTCTTACTGCTAGTAACTAAGCCTTAGGAGGGGCATTTCAGCCTTTTGGGATGAGGAAATACTGCGCAAAAGCTGGGAAGCCACCAAATGACGGGTGGTCAGGGAAAGGGGGTGGGGCCAGGAGCAGGGAGCATGGCCATCTGGCAAATCCTGGAGGGCTGGATTTGACCCCGGGTCTGAGGTTCTGGACTCCTGCATTACAGCCTGTGCATGTCCAGGTGACTCCCATCACCATGATTCTTTTTACAGGCATCTGCACTGCACCAGGAACTACATTCACGTGAACCTTTTCACCTCCTTTATCCTACGTGCTGTATCCATCTTCATTAAGGACTCCATGATAACATGGATGTACAGGACAGCCCCTCGTGAACAGCGGTGGGAGAGCATAATCTCCTATCAGGTAGGGTTGCTGAGGCTAAAATAACTTTTGTAGCAGTCACCTGAGGCTGCAATATATTTGTATAAAACTTTGCATCTTCATTTGAAGGGAAAAGGGTATCTTGGGATGCCTTGTTAGATTTGTATACCACTGCAGGACCAAACAGCCTGCCAGGACTAGGCATCCAGCTGTCACTCTTGCAGTTGTGAATGATATTTTTAACAAAGTGGAAATCCCTCTCAATCTCCTTGATGGTAGGAAGCTTTTCCTCTGCATTCCGATTTCCCTTCTGTTTTCCAATAATTTCCCTCCTCTGAAATCAAAAGGCAGCAACAAATATTTTTTCTGACAAAAGATCTTGTTTAAAATGGTAATGTCTCCAAGGTCTTCTAGTGTGCGTATAGAAAGATGTGCTTTTAGCTGCCAACCCAATATCCTAACAAACATTACTAGAAATATCCCCTCAAGTATTCCCCAAAGCAAAAAGGCCTGAGATACCAAAACAGTGCTGCCATGACCTATTATTATAGCTGGTAAGCAAATGCACCTTGGTTAGAGGGAGGAACTATTTTACAAAAAAGAAATGTGGGAATCCAGTCATCTCTGTTCCCTATTTTTGGAAGAATTGATCATCCCTACTTTTATACTGACTGGTAACTTTGAACAATTGCTTGGATCCTGAGAACCACGAGCAGAAGGAAGCTTGCAGAAGCTGGCAAGAAGTGTCTTTTGCACCCCCAAAAAGCCCTTAGTGTGGAATGGGTCATAGGAGCTGCAATGGGAAAGAGGAGTTTACAGAACTGGGCAGAGGGACCTTGTGTGAGCGGTGCTCCACTCACCCATGGTGCCTCTGCATAATTTTTGGCGTTCCCTCCTGCAGCCTCCTCGTGCCCCACTCCATGTTGCTCAAGAAAGTTCCCTGACCCTCTGGAGTGGATTTGGGGTGGGGGGACAGTGGGCTGCTAACAGAAAGGGGGACAGGAAAGTCCCCTTTGTACTCATTGTTCTCACGATCCAAGCCAGTATGGTTTATATGCTTCCCATATATGCTTATGGGAAGACTGCAGTCTTGAAAGTCAGCTAAGAAATGTCTCTGTCCGTCCGTCTGTCTGTCTGTCCCTCTCTCTGGGATCTAGTAGAAAAGCTATCTATTGTTGAATTTGTTGTGGGCTTTTTTTTGTTCAAAGTACAATCAACAATCTGTAATAGTTTTTCTTATATCCCTTTGAGCCAAGAACATGCTGGGAAGATGGTATCTGTCATGTAACAAGTACTTCTGCTTTTCCCCAATTTGTCTTTTGCAAATTTGCTTAACTCTGTTCTGCTCTCTTAGGAGTCACTTAGCTGCCGCTTGATCTTTGCGATGATGCAGTATTGTGTGGCTGCAAACTACTATTGGCTGTTGGTGGAAGGAATGTACCTGTATACGCTGCTAGCACTATCAGTATTTTCTGAGCAGAGAATCTTTCGGCTTTACCTTTGTATTGGCTGGGGTAAGTCAGTCTCTATCTTCCTTACCTTTGTCTTCTACGAAGTGTTTATTTCTTTGCTTTGGTATTCTAGGAAAATGTAATGGAAAAATACTGTTGCCTTTTACTGCAAAAGGAATATTGACCTTTCTTTTTCATCTCCTAAACTTGAACACATCTTTTAGATTGGAACACAGCCAGAGGTTTCAGTTTTTGTACTTCTGTGTTAGGCTCTTGCTATCCCGTGCATGGGTCATTATTGCTTTCCTACCATCCAGAAATGATGATGACTGCCTGCTGTAAGAAGCATGCAGAGTTACCCTGAGCGTTAACATTACTAATTTCAGGGAGAGTTTGGTTCTCAAATGGGCCAAAACAGTAGCTTTCCCTGCAGAGAGCAAATTGCTTACTAGCTGTGCATTTACTTTCAAAGAGAAGATAGTGTGAATTCTTCATAGAAGAGTGTTCAGTTGAATAATAGTGAGCATGCATAAATCCTGGGCAATTGCACCTAGCATTTCACAATGTACAACTAAGTGCATAAAGACCCTGCAAAAACCAACAAATAAATCACTATGAACTGCACTGTTACTGAGAAGCTCACTCATGATGACTTGTACACATTTATTTTGTACTTCATATTTGTGAGCACCGTAGCACCTTGTTGAATATGTTTTTATTGTTTTGGAAGGCTGCACAGGGCAGCTAAGAGCAAAAGGATCCTGAAGATAGTATGCTAGCTACCACCATCCTGACCTACTTAAAGTTCATGACCTGCATGTCCTCTACCATAGGCAGTGGCTAGGAATTGCTCTCATGCAAGTAAGAAAACAGTGGGAACTCTGGATAAATGCAAATGCATTCTAGACTACCAGGTCATCCAATCTAAAGCCTTGCTGGGAAATACGGTCTGGTCCTGAGGCATCCTCACCTCAAGATAGATCAGCAGGTTAAAGTACCACTTACATACCCTTCATGGTCCGTTTTGTTCTAGAAATCTCTACCTCGGGGCTGAGCAACTGTGGAGGGTCTGCCTCCTGGTCCCACTGGTGTCCGTACTCCACCCCTGCCTTGTTTTAATTCAAAATTTCACACCTGGAAGCCCTGGGGGAGTGTGAGTTTGCATTAGTGAAAATGTTACTTTTTTCTTTCCACTCCTGTGGCAACTCAGTGGTATGGTGGTGGCATTTTGGAGGTGGCAGAGACTCCCACCATGTAGCCCACCAGCCATGTGCTCTTTTTAAAAAAATATGTTTTATTAATTTTTTTCCAACCTTACAACTACTAATGAATAAAACAAAAATACAACATAAACATTGTGCACCCCCCCCCCACCTCTTGGGACCAAGTTATATTTCTTCCCATATATATATATATATATATCAGATATTATTCTATATTCCAAAAATGTAACAAATCTTGACAAGGTTCGTTCCCCTTCCCCTTCACCAACACATAATCCAAAAATTTACCCCAAATGTTCACAGAAGTGTCTTTCTCCAATTGTCCTTTTTGACACTTAATATTACAGGTTAATTTATCATTTAGCACGATATCCCATACCTCTTTATACTATTCAGTAATTGAAAAGACGTGTTGAACCTTCTATTTCCTAGCTATCATTAATTTAGCTGCTGTTAACAAATTCACAATCAATTCTTTTGTATTTTTTAAACAAACTAACTTTTCTGTTATTGTTAACAATGCTAATTTTGGGCAGACTTCTAATTCCATTCCAATTATTTCTGATATTTCTGCAAATACTTTCTGCCAAAATTCCAGAACATTTTTACAGCTCCACCACATGTGGGCATATGTACCTTTTTCATTATACCCTCTCCAACACAATGCAGAGCAATTGTTATCTATCCGATTTAATCTTACTGGAGTTAAATACCATCTCCATACCACTTTATAAAAGTTCTCTTTTATCCTAGTTGACATAACTCTTACAATACGTCTATCCCAAATATTTTTCCAACTTTGTTTCGAGATTTCCTCATCAAATTCATTATCCCATAACAATTTAAGAGAATCTTTATGCTCTTCTTCTTTTTGTAACATCGTATATATGAAACCTTTGTTGTACCTCTTGTTGAAACATTACCTTCTATAGCATCTCTAGTCAAAACTGTCTTTTCAAAATTGGTTAGTTCTCTTTCGCTGTCAAATCTTGTTCTCCACTTCTTTAACCACAGTTCCAATTGCATTGAATTTAACCATGAAATTCTCCCTCTTCCTACTATTTCTATTATATGTTCTCTAGTCTTCAATTTTTCCACCCAATCCATTAATTTAATCACCTTTTTTCTCCTTAGTATAGCTTCTATATGTCTTACATTTTTTGGAAAGTCCTCCATGACCACTACCGGGGTTAACGGGGATACCTCTGGTGTAAAAAGTTTCCTTGTGCTATTCCAACTCTCTAACATACTCCTCAAAAAGGGATTTTCTAGTCCTTTTATAATATTAGTGTCCTCACTGTGGGAAGCTGTGTGGATCTAGAATTGGCCTCCATAGTCACTTACGGACCCATCGCTAGAGTCTACACAAATCCTCTTTAGAATTTCCTCCTTTTATCCTGGAAGACAATCTTACTCGGTCACGAGTGATCGCCTGATGATGATGATGATTTTTCTTAAATAATATATTCACCATCATGTTTCCTAATTCTTGTAATTCTAATTCCAACCACATTTTGTCTTTCCCTGCTATAATGTCCAAAATATGTCTTACTTGGTTGGCTAAATAATACCACTTTATATTAGGAAGACCTAAACCACCTATTTTTTGGGCTTTATACCAACTGAATTTATTAATCCTTGATCTTTCCATTACAATACTCACTAATAATTAATTGCCAATCTTTAATTTATTTTTCTGTAATCTTTACTGGTAACATCCTAAACAAAAAGTTTATCTTAGGCAATGTCTTCATTTTTACCATCGCTATTCTACCAAACCATGAAAGTCCAATTTTTTTATACTCTTCTATTTTATTTTTAACCTCCGTCTTTAACTTTCTAAAATTTTGTTCTCCTACTTTATCAATGCCATGTGCTCTTTCTGATCATCTCTTGGAAACGTGGCTTTTGTAATGCTCAGTCAGCTAGCCTTAATTCAGTCAAGAATCCTGGAGTCTCAGGAAAAGTGCTGCTTAGCCCAGGAATCAAGCTATTGTTTCTTTTGTTTGATCATGGCCTGAGCACACCCAAAGTTCATAGATTTCATAGATCATAGAGTTGGAAGGGGCCTGCAAGGCCATTGAGTCCAACCCCCTGCTCAATGCAGGAAACTAGAGGGGGGGTCTCCCATCCAAGTAATAACCAGGCCTGACCCAGCCTAGCTTTCCCCACTCAGACAAGCTGAGCCAGCATGAGCCACAGGCCTGTATTTGTTTCCTCCCTGTGCTCTTCTTGTCTGAACCTTATAACTGCCCTTGATTCCACAGTTTCTTTGAGATCGTTCTTCATGTAACCCTATACACACAGTGGGTTTGCACTATCACTGCAGCCCACCATGGCTTATTTAAACTATGGTGGGTTGCGGTGCATGCCAGCTGCCCTTTTGAATATTCAACCCATGGTGGACAGTCACCGTGACTTATCATATCATGCGAAGCTGGTGAGGAGGTAGCTTACGCAAGGGTTAAACAACCCTTGTATAACCCTGAAACAGCCCATGGATTATGTGAGGGTTGTTTAAGATTGTTTAACCCGCGCATAAAGGAAACAGTGAGAGGGGAAGGCACTTATGTGTCACAAAACAGAAGAGAAAAAGTTCTCAGGTGCCTGAATTTGTTTTTATTCTGCCCAATGCGTTTCGGAAAGGAATTTGCTTCCTCAGGGGCTGCAATTAAAATTCCATGATAAAACATTGTTAACATTTTATAGTAGTCCTAAGAAACTAAACATATATGAAAAGTTGCATTAATTAATGTCCACTGAATCCACAATTTGTAACATTTATAAAACATAAACATTAAAAGAAGTTGTTAAATTAAAACTATTGTTTGATATAAACTCTAATTTTTTGCATCCACCTACTGGTGTGCAGAAGCACACCAAAATGTTAAGTTAGAAAAGCTTCCCATTAGTAAGACAGCTTGTAAGGACCATTTTACTTAGGATGCGTAAGATGAATAGATGACTAGAGAGATGGACTAGACAAAGCTTAAGTAAATAACCAACAAACAGACAAAAAAACAAAACAAAAAGCAAACCCCTCCTCGTTTCTTCCTTTTGTAACAGACCTTTCAGAAATGCCAGCCTCTGCCTTTCTTCCTTTTGTTACAGACCTTATCTGAAGCCGCTGGCTTAACTGAAGTCAACCTCCTATGCCTTACCTCCAAGGAAATCTTCAGAAGTTGGCTTAATGACCAGCAAGTAGCAGAAATTAGTTCAGGGCTAAAACTCCTATGGCCGGTGAAAATAAACAGGGTACACGGAGACCAAACAAACTTATGTTATATAGTTCTCCGGTACTAAGGCACTAAAAAAGTTTTGATAAAAGCATAAGCATAGCTAAATCTCAAGGATAAAGCTCCAAAAGCTAAAAACAACACAGTTAAATGAGAATTAAAAGGACTTAAAAGGGTGTGTCAGAAACAAACTGTTGCTCCGTTGCCATCTTGCCCCGTGAATTTTGCAAGACACATTGTAAAATTATCTGAGATAAAACTAATACATCACAGCAAAACATTATTAATAGTTTAAAGCACTCCTAAAATCTGTAAACATGTCTAAAAAGTTACAGCAAATACTGTAGTAAAATGCACCCACAATTTGCAATATTTCTAAGACATAATCATTAAAAAGATTTTTTCCTTTGGATTATGTTAGATAAAAGTTCTAATTCATTACTTTTACCTACTGATATATTACAATGCATCCACATATTGAACTAAAAAAACTTCCTTTATACGAAACTGTTTACATACACAACTACGATGAATCTGATACAGTAGACTCCCTTCCAAACTTAAGTAATGGTAGGTATTCTAGGTCTTCTTTCAAACCCTTTGGGACAAGACTGTCCAGCAGTAGAATCTAGAACATCTCTCTTCTAAGAAGAAGTTTCGCTTTAGGTTCATGTAATTTTTCAGTCACCCAGAAAGATAATTCTTCAACAGGATGGTTTTGTTGTAAAAATGATTTACTAAGGGGGCACCAATCTTTTGTTATGTATATTACTAACGTGTTTGCTCATGTGTTTCTTCAGTCGTCTTTGGGTCTGGCCAATACAGTAATACCTTGGATTGCAAGCATAATTCGTTCCGGAACCGTGCTTGTAATCCAAAACACTTTTATATCAAAGCGAGTCTCTAGCAGGCGTGAGCGGGACTGATTTCGGCCTGCTCGAGGTGAGCGGTTACATCCCTACACTACTTGTATTGCAAGACGTCGCTTGTTTATCAAGTCAAAATTTATTTTAAAAAATTGCTTGTCTTGCAAAACATTCTCAGACCAAGTTACTTGCAATCCAAGGTATTACTGTATATACCAGGGGTCTTCAAACTACGGCCCGCGGGCCGCATCCGGCCCGCCGGGTCTTTTCATCCGGCCCGGCGGCCGATCAAGAGTTGTGAGGGAAGAGGGGTGGCTGAGCCGGCGGGGGGGGGCATGGGCCGCCTGTCGGGCCGCCGGCCTGCCTGCCTGCCGCCCTGCATCTCCTGTGTGGGGGGGAAGGCTTAGCCAGTAGCGGGGCGCAGGCTTTACTTTATCCGCCTCGCCGCCCGCCGGTCCCGTCACATCACTTCCGGCGCGGCGGAAGTGACGCGACGGGACCCTGCTCCATCGCGTCCATCCTGGACCCCGCCCGCGCTGTTTTTCAAAACTGAGCGCGGGCGGAGTCCAGGATGGACGCGGCGGCGGCGGCGGCCTCGGCGGTGGCGGTGGCCAGGTAGGACGGCGGCCAGGTAGGATGGCGGCAGGGATGAAGGCGGGAAGCGGCGGGTTACGGTTGGTGGGAAGGCGGGAAGCGGCGGGTTACAGTGAGTGAGTGCGTGGGCGTGAAGCGGGAAGCGGCGGGTTACGGTGGGTGGGCAGGAAGGCGGGAAGCAGCAGGTTATGGCGGGCGGGCGGGAAGCGGTGGGTTATGGTGGGTGGATGCATGGGTGGGAAGCGGGAAGCGGCGGGTTACGGTGGGCCGGTGGGCGGGAAGCCACGGGTTATGGTGGGTAGGTGGGCGGGAAGGCGGGAAGCGGCAGGTTACGGCGGGCGGGAAGCGGCGGGTTACGGTGGGTGGGTGGGCAGGAAGGCGGGAAGCGGCGGGTTATGGTGGGTGGGTGGGCAGGAAGGCGAGAAGCGGCAGGTTACGGCGGGCGGGCAGGAAGGCGGGAAGCAGCAGGTTATGGCGGGCGGGCGGGAAGCGGTGGGTTATGGTGGGTGGATGCATGGGTGGGAAGCGGGAAGCGGCGGGTTACGGTGGGCCGGTGGGCGGGAAGCCACGGGTTATGGTGGGTAGGTGGGCGGGAAGGCGGGAAGCGGCAGGTTACGGCGGGCGGGAAGCGGCGGGTTACGGTGGGTGGGTGGGCAGGAAGGCGAGAAGCGGCAGGTTACGGCGGGCGGGCGGGAAGCGGCGGGTTTTGGTGGGTGGGTGCATAAGCAGGAAGCGGCGGGTTACGGTGGGTGGGTGGGCAGCGGCGGGGGGGGCTTTACCTCATCCGCCTCGCCGCCCGCTGGTCCCGTCGCGTCTATCCTGGACCCCGCCCGCGCTGTTTTTCAAAACTGAGCGCGGGCGGAGTCCAGGATGGACGCGACGGAGCGGCGGCTGCGGCCTCGAGCGGAGGCTGTGACAGAGGCACCGGCAGCAGCAGCAGCGCGCAGGGGACCAGGTAGGATGGCGCCGGCGGGTGGGGTTATGGCAGCAGCGGCGGGGGGGGGCTATGGCAGCAGCGGGGGGGTTATGGCGGCGGCGGGGGGGGTTATGGCGGGGGCGGGGGGGACCTGCGGTGGCGGCAGGGGCAGCGGGGCGGTCTTGCAGCGGGGGGCGGGGGTCCTGCAGCGGGGGGTCCTGCACCAGCGGTGGCGGCGGCGGGGGCAGCATGAAGGAGGCGGCACAGGGGAGTCCCAGTGAGTCCGGCCCCCCAACAGGCTGAGGGACAATGAACTGGCCCCCCGTGTAAAAAGTTTGAGGGCCCCTGGTATATACTTTGTCACATAAACATTTGATTGTGTATACCACATGTGGACTGCTACAAGTGGAAAAATGTTGAGTGTTATAAATTCTATTATCTACTGTATTGATAAAAATATGATTCTTTTGGTATATTTACAATATATGCAGTGTCCATATGGATGATGCCTTCTGGGAAGCTGATCTTGAACCCATGTTTCCAGGCCCTGACTTTTCCTCTTTTGCTTGTGCAACTTTGTTGCCTTGTAATTACATGTAGAAAATACCCAGATAGAGCTTTAAGATAATGCAGCCGTGCTATCTTTGAGTCATGTGGTATCAAGTAGCTTCTCATTTAATTAGTCAAAGCTAGTATACATTTCCAAAAATGATGTATTGTTGAGCATGTCCAGAATATGTGAGGAAAAACCCAACATGGTTTGGGTTGCAACAGCAACATAGATCCTTAGTTTAATATAGCATAACCTGTGTTGTGTGTTAAATGCCACTCAAATTGTATTTCAGTACTATGTATTTTAATCTCTAAATTGCTTTGGCAGGGTTTTGCTCTTCTGTAGATTCACCTTGTGTTAACATTCTGGCAAATGAGTGTATTGGTGAAATTCATATAAATGATCAATTGCAAATTATTTACCTAGCTCTATTAAATGCACAGTGATATTGATGATGAAAACATTGTTCTCTATTGAAGCCAATAAATAAATATAAATAATAAAGAACTCAGATAGAAATATATTAAGCAATTCTGCTGCAGTTTTCATAGATCTAATGGCAACTACACCTACATATTATAAAATTATTCAAAGTCATACAAAGCAGAGCACTTGCGAAATGTTGTACCCCTCATAAAAATTGCCTGACGTTTATCTAAACAAATGGAAATGTACAAAATTAGTATTCTTTTCATACCTAGACAGACCCCAAGATCCATTATAAGGAATGCAGTAAAAGTCTGTCTCTTCTTGCCTGAAATATTTCTGACTGCAGGCTCAACTTAGCAATATTTGAAGACAATGGTTGTGATCCAGGAGGGAATCCTATATGTATTCTGAACATCTGCAGTTTAGTTCTCTTCTGTGAGCTGAGAACAGCACATTAAAGGGGGGGGGGGATCTGTGTGAGTGTTTAAAAAACATGGGACTTTGAATCATGCACAGTTACAACAGACCCTTTGTATGTTATGTGCAGTTATTGTGAACTTCTCTTACTAATGTGATAATGTTGCCAAATGTGCCTTCCTTGCTCCCATTTGGTAGGTTTGGAGACCTGCAGGTGGGGCATGCAGAGATGAGGTTAAGGAGTGGTGACTTTGTTCAATAAAACACTGCAAACTTGTTTATGCAGTGTGTATATATAGTGAGTTTTGTGTAGTTGTCTCACACATATGCCTGGTACAAGCAGGTATATGCTAAATCTGTAATGTGTACTTGATACACTTGAACATGTGAAGTGGTTCTCAAGATGTTTTTCATGCAGGAATAGAGTTTTTATATTACCTCTGTGTGCTAGTTTCCACTCCCCTTGACCAGTGTTCTGTGTAAACCATTCTTCTGAATTTGTGACAACTTCTGCTTCCCAAGTCCAATTTATTGAGTATAAAAGTCCAAAGGCAGTGAGAAGAAAAGATGAGTCTTAAACCTCAAACAGAAATACACATAATTTTTATTCAAAACACATTTGAAGTGGTTTCCCAGAAGGGGTTGAGTAAAGGCAGACTCAACTCAAATTAAGTTGTTTTAATAGAGGCTGATGTCCAGGTTGTGTGATGGATAGTAGGGCAGAACTGAATGGAAGGTTTTCCCCATTCTTCTTAGATAAATTTCTCTCTTCACCGCTCTGCACACCTTCCATGGAATCCCTGCTCCAGCTCCTGTGTCTTTATGTATTGCCTGTCCTATATTCTTGGGGTCCCATTACTCTTTCCCCCCTACCCCTTTACTACTGTATTATTGCTCTATTCTGCAATGTGAATATAGTAGCTAACAGCATGGACAGAATTAGGTTGATTTGAAACTGCACCATGCAGGAAATGTCTAGAATTATTGCATGAACAAATTACAAAACAAATGAGAGAATCTTTGAAGCAGATACATGGGTAACCTATTCTGATGTATCTCTTACACATCTGTAGTCAAGCATTCCTTTCAGTAGGTCTTTTTCCAGAAAATGTTACATTAGAAATAAATCATGGTTTCAAAACTATAAGCACTTCATCTGATGCTGGATGGAGTCCTGGATTCCATATCTAATCAAATACCATTTTTATTAGATCAAATAACATTACATAATCCTGCTTATGGTGAACTTGCAGCTTCTCACTTCTTAGGTTGCAGAATACTAGCTTTTCATTTGTGAGGAAAACCTGTAAAATTGTATATTTCTGAATAATGATTTTGGGGCTACTACTTAACTGAGACATATTCATTAATATTTTCATAATGTGCTCTCTCTCACACACACTCCCCTTCTTTAACTGTGCAGGTAAAGTTAACAGAGCAGTATTCCCAGTGTTCTCCTGCAAAGAATTGGTGGTGAGTATTCAGTAGCTCTGAAGGATCAAGGCAGTGAGAAGAAAAGATGAGTCTTAAACCTCAAACAGAAATACACATAATTTCTATTCAAAACACATTTGAAGTGGTTTCCCAGAAGGGGTTGAGTAAAGGCAGACTCAGTGGGCTTCATTTTTCCTGTGTTGATGAAAACTTGAAGAGCTGAATAAACAGCTAGGTGGCAAGCCATTTTAAAATAATTTCAGCTAAATGTTAACAGATGACTGGTGGGTGGAGATTAGTTTACTGTGAATATTTACTAGGATATGCTACATAAATGCTAATATGGATTTGAGTTTTCCTCTTTCAGTATAAATGAAAACTCCATGGCTTTTAAACAAAATACATTTAAATTCTTTACATCACTTCTGGAATGTACTTAAAAAATGTCCATTTGCAAAGCCGGAGAGGCAGTAAGTAGGGTTGCTACTAACTAACAAAGGTGTGAAATGAGTACTTGAAGAGAACAGAAATTATGGAAAAACTCAATTTATTGCACTCTTTCTTCATTTCATAGAGAGAGAGTGGTACCATTTTTAGGTTTATTTACTCCTTCCTTAAGGACCTAAGGACCTTCATAATATAACATGATAGGTTAAAATCTATTACACAATGCAAAAGAAAAAAAAAGATGGGAGAGAAGAGGAAAAAGTAACAAATTCAGTAAGCAACCCTAACAATAATTTTATCGGAAATAATTTACTCATCATCAGTACCCGCATACCATTTAGCTGAAGTATCTTTAAAAACAAGCCATTTAGCTTTTTACTGCATAGTTCCTGTTTTAAGATATAGTGAGTGACAGTATCAAGAAAGGAAGAGATTTTGGAACTACACCACCAACTTAAATAGTAACAAGTCACTGAAAGGGCATTAACTTATTTGCCCTTCAGGAATATTAATGTGAAGCTGCAGAACAGTTAGGATATATAAGTGCAAAGTCTCCCAACCATGCATGCCATTCATGCCCATTCTCTACAAACAAGTCAAAGGGCACATGAACAATATCCCTGTGACCATTTATAAAAAGCACATTTGGGCACTATTGGCCTTTGACCTTTTCATTCTTGCAACCTTCTCTTTGATCTTGACTACCATTGTCACTTCTCTTAACACCACTGTGCAATCTGTGTTGTCCCTTCTGTTTGCAGACACCATCTTGACTCTTTTTCATCATAATGTTTATCATGTTTCCTCCCTCCCTATTTCAATAGAAATTAAAATAACATTTATAATTTATAACAAATACACACAGTTCTTTTTTAAAAGGTAGAAATTAATTGGTATTATCCAAGTTGCATGTATGACTAGTATTAGCTATCTCTGGGCAATGATATTTACATTAGAAGACTCTGAAAACTCTCTGCTGACCTGCACCAACAAGACATCACTTGAAGGCCCATCTGTAACCCAAAAAAGGTCATGGCTACCTACATATAGGGGGAGATGTGACTCAGAACCAGCCAAATGCAGATTATACCTTACTATTCAGGATTATAATTTACTATGTAGGATAGTAAAAGTCAACATAGAGGCAATCTCATCTGCAGAGAGATCCCAATGGATCTCTCTTCATTGGTTCACTGGCAACAGAATAGCAGATGAGACTTGGCATTAATAAGTCAAATTAATATGTATTAGAGCCAGTATGTCTGCCTCCATGCAAATATTCTGATGTGTTCAGAATTGCCAGTAACTACTCAGAAAATGTACCATTTCTATTGTAGAAGTCTCACTGAAAACATCAACACAGCATGGGTCTGCAGTAAAATAGGCAAACATAATGTTAGGAATTAGTAACTGGCTTGAACATAAAAAAACATTATTTTAATGCTATTATGAAAATCTGTTGTGTGTGCCTCTAAACCAGGTGTGTCCATCTTGCATCACTCAAGGGGCTTTTCAGTATTTTTACGCATTCAGGAAAGCCACATTATTTTTCTTACAATTTTAACTCAGTGTTGTGTTTTCACCCATTCCCTGTTAACCCCATTTTCTCTCTCTCTCTCTCTGGTCCATTGTGTGCTTTCCTCTCTCTTACATTGTGTTATCTTTCCATGTAAACCTATAGTAGTGCAGAGTGTCTTTACAGCCTGTGTCAGTCAGCATCTGGATAGCAGGTCTTGGGTGCACTGACTTGAGTTTACTGAAGACCTGCTATCCAGATGGTCCTGTACATACATAGCAAAGTCATTTTTTTTAATTAACAAAGAATATTTCTATATCTACAAATCAACAAAAGAAGCTTACATGCCAAACACTCTATGAAACCTAGTTTCTAATTACCTGTTAATGTAATTTCCAGAAACTAATGAATAAACTCTTACGTTGTTTGAAAATCCTTAATATACATTCTTCCATTATGGCAGTATCCCAGATCTTTGAAGCCAACCTTTAAACTTAGGGACTGTTGGGTCTTCCATTTTGGGGCAATGTAAATCTTTGCTGCAATTAATAAGTTATGCAGGAACTTCTACTCTTTGGGGTTAATTGGATGTCACCTAGCTATAAAACTTATGGAGCTCCAGGTAATCTGTCTTCTGATTAAATAAAACTTCTGTTCATGATGACTTAATTTCGGAACAGCCCCATCACATATGGCCACAGTTCCCTTTTGATCCACAACTAGGAATTTTGGAGAAATCCTCACCAGATTCAAATGAGTTTGGATTTATATGAATCTGACTTGCAGATTCTGTAACAGACTGGCTTTTTCTGAGTCACACGGACTTGTGGACCATTTTTTAACTTGGGGGGATTTACATTGGTGCAAGTGTGCATTTGCACAAGTGGAATGAAATTCTCGTACATCCCTACAAAGTCTGATTCTGTCAGTGAGCAGATTATGGAACAAAAGACGCCTGATAATCTGTGAAACACAGACAGAATGGATTTAACAATATCGATACATCCCTATCCACCACCTTCCAACAAAGGCATATGCCTATTCCCATTTTTTTTTTAATTCTCCGAAGAGTAAGGTACTAACAAGATATACTCCTGAAATAAGACTCAGTGAGAGAGAAAACACAGAGAACAAGACCATGAACAAGATTTGGATCCTAAAATGAGTCAACTTAGGGAAGTTCAAATAATTCCCCTCCGCAGCCACCTACACTCCCTGAAAAGTCTTGTTGTCGGGTCCCTCTCAAACAATGTGGGATGGGCAAGAGGGGCTTCTACGGAAAAGACGGATTGGACAAAATTGTGTGGAGGTTCAAAACCCTTCCATAGGTAGAAGGAAGCCTTCCATTTGCAGAAGGCTATGTTTGGATCCAACCTGCTAAACACTGTTTAGATAAAAACACTTCAAATACAATAAAAAACAGTTAAAATAATTGCTGCACTCAGCAGGGGCAAAGGGACTGAGTAGCGTTTTTCTCAGCTTTATTTGTTATAGCATACAATTGAAAATAGCATTAATTCATCGTATCTCTTGAGGAATCATAGATGTGAAGAAAACCATAAAAGCAAGGGATGGGCAAGTGGGGACAAAAATAATCATGCTTGCTTCCTCCTCATTTGGGGGATACCTTTCCTACGGGATACTATACACGTGCATTTATGGAAAACTCAGATTCCAGTGACAGAAGTCTACTACTGTTCACTACAGCTAATGTAGTGATCAGTGTTTGTTATAAGTTCAAACGAGGGCAAAGCCATTGGCTGTAATAGTAACAAAAGGCTAGCATTTAAAAACAAAAAAAATTGGGGTTGAGAAACAGATCAAAGTAAAGTTCAAATATATTTACAAAGTACCATTTTTTATGGCAGCAATGTGCAACTTGTAGCCAAAATATCTAGAGGGCCACAACCCCCATCATCCCTCACCATTGGTTAAGCTGTCTAGGGCTGATGAGAGTTGTAGGCCAAAACATCTGGAGAGCCACATTTTGCCCACCCTTGGTTTATGGATGTGAGTGTGTGCCTACATGCATGAATGTATATTTTATATAAAGATATAATACCAAAATAGAGAATACTGGGTAGCAAATAGATATCTATATCCATCCTGTGTAGGCAATGTACCTACTCTTAATTAATTCCAATGGTGGAAGTGCTGTCCAAAAGTCTCTGAGAATGGCAGATTGTAGCTGAGTCCATTCATTTTCCCACAGGCAATTGCTTACCTAAGGAAAATCCTGATAATGAGGAGGAAGAGTATGCTGCTTTTTTACATAAATGCTTCCAAAGTGGCTTACAACACAAAAATAGTAACACAAGAGCAGGAATATATATCAAAACATTACTCTAATAAATGACCTAGTACCAGTTCATTTCAAAACATAATATAGCAATGTAAACAATTTATTTCAATTATACTAACATAGCATTTAAATGAATTACAAAATAGATAGTATCAAGCATTAAAACACAATATCAAGTGACATTATTTGTCATTTGTTAAGATACATAAGCCAGAGTCAGATATAATGACGCTTTTTAATGCAATCAGATTTTCTGCATTGGAAGGGGTTGGAAGGGACCTAAAAGGTCATCTATTCCAACTGTATTAGTCTAAAAGAGAATAATAGCAAGTTCCTCAAAAGTGCCCAGTGCAGGAAACCGTGACCAGATATCTTACAGTTGTCAGTATAAACATTTTGATGTAGAGGTATCAAACAATCTTATATAAGTATAGCAGAGGGGCTGTGTATCTAACTTGTGAATTTCCAAAACTAAAATACACGTGGGTAGGGCCTTATGAAGAACCAGGCTTCACGCCCTTTGGAATGATACCAGGCCTCCAATTAAACAAACCAGTTCCCTCTCACCAGGAGAGTCACTAGTATATTCTCCATCTCCCCTCCCTTCAAATGAAAATAGCTCACCCATAGGATGAGCAGGGGCTTGAATCAAGCCGGTAGAGTGCTGGCAGGCACTCCCTGCTTCCCTCCTCTCCTGGTTGATGGGGACTGCTCTGCTCACCTGCGGCTGATGGTCTCTCACATCCCCTGCTCTTTCTCACTCTGATGCAATTCTTAAAGGCTTTTAGCGCAACAGAGGCCTGGGGTGGTGGCAGTTGATGTGATGTTTAGTTTCTTCCCCTGTGATATGGTAATGGTGACAAAGGAATGACAAAGCCACTGGCAACATTATTTGGTGAAAGTATCCAAAAGTCAGAATGTTGTGATGAGGCAATTTGAAAAATTAAAGCAGGGGTGCACGACCTTATCAGCCCCAAGGGCCACAAAGATGCTGGCTTGGGATTCAGGTGCCACATGCATGCAGGTGCACATATGTGCACACAAGCAATCCTGATACACATTGCTCTTTCCTCACTGCTGCTACAAGCAAGGAAAGAGCAATCAGGATTAGTGGGGGATTGGCCACCTATGTCCTCCCTGCATGTTATGCACCCCTGCACTAAAAGCTACATAGCAAATAAGTTAATAAAGATCCTAAGATCTTGAGCTGCAGCATGTTTGCATCCAGCTGCGCTGGCAACAATATGCCATTCGAAAAGAGTGAGAGAATTAACATTCTCTTCCCTTTTGGAAGTAATTTCATTCCCTCTGTTGTGTTTTGCTGGCGACAAGGGGTAGTATAGCATGTTGGCAAACACAGTAGAATTGTAAGGGAAATCTCACTAGAAAAGATCCAGGAGAGACTCTTAGGCTTTATGTAATAGAAATGGAATGATTTAGGAATTGTCTCTTTCCATTGGCCAATTATTGTTCTACTCTTCTTGTAAGAGACTTGTCAAAGGGAAGCATATTAAACTCTTTATGAGGATATACTAGCGTTCACGAGTTACCAGCTCTTTAGTAGGGATTCCGGCTTTTTATATTTGTCACTGCTTTTTGAATCATTGCTTTTTTCCAAGGGGATCAGAGAATAGCCCAGGACACCTCATCTGTTGTTTTTTCAACTGAGGCTAGACAGTGAGATGTTAGCAAGCAAACTGTATTTTGGAAAGGACTCAAGTTCGCTGCAGGTATCCTACCGAACAATCATTCTTCTTTGATTGTTGTTCCAGTTTTCACTGCCTTCAGCTTTCTCCTGGATATAAATGACGAGGGCAGGTGTTAACAATATTTCTTCTACAGATTGATTAAACCACTGTCAAAGCGAGTTGGAGAAGAACTGGAAAACACAGATCTGTACGTGACTTAATATGATGCTTGTCATCTTATTTGACATCTCTCTCAGCATCTGTCTTTTGTAGTCTACAAATCTGAAGCACTGCAATTCTGAATCTGCATAGCAGCCTTCCCCAACCTGGTGCCCTCGAAATACGTTGGACTACAACCCCAGCATGCTGCTGTACTGTATATCCTTCAAGTGCTGCTTTTTTCCTAAGACATTTGACAGAACTAATTTCCAGATATGTAGCATTCAGTTAGTTAATCTGCTTGCAAGCAACAGTCTAACTCAGTGTGTTTACACACAGCATTGTTAACCTTGTAACACAGAAAATTGTTCTGGCCTGGGCAACCCTTTGAAGTTTGCTTTAGAAAATGAGTCTACGGACTTAAAGAAAATACTGAGGGCAGAATGAGCTTGACATTAAAGTCCCAGTAGTTAGTGCTTTCCAAAGTCATTGCGTGCAACGTCAAATAGACTTACTGATGTATTCACAAGGAATTTTGCAACTTCAAATTTATTTTATTTGTTTATTTATTTAACTATATTTATACCCCACCTTTTTTCCTGCAAGGAACCCATGGCAGCTTACATAACCCTCCTCCTCCTTTCCATTTTATCCTCACAACAACCCTGTGAGGTAGGTTAGGCTGAGAGTCAGTGACTGGCCCAAAGTCACCCAGTGAGTTTCATGGCCGAGCAGGGACTAGAACCCGGATCTCGCGAGTCCCAGTCCAACACTCTCACCACTACGCCACACTGGTTCTCAATTATGATGCCTTGTCAGAGTTGTGTGGTAAAGTTTAACTGATTAAAACAGAAAAATTAACATCAGTGCCCCTGCACACAAATAAAAACCAATGTCCAATACCAAAACCAGGGGTGGGGAAGCTGTGGCACTCCAGAAGTTGTTGGACTACAACCTCCATGATTCCTGGCCTTTGGCCATGCTAGCCAGGGCTGGTGGGAGTTTGACAACAATATCTGGAGGACCACAGGTCCCCCACCTCTGACATAAACTATCATCCTACCATTGACATCCTTCTGGAAATAGCTTCCAAAAGGATTGCTATTAGTAATTTGATACAGAAAGCCACGGAGTCTTTCAGCTCCTTTTATACACTGATTAGACACTAACATAAGCCAAATAATAGCTCTTACTAAATAATAACTAGTTCAAACAGTTTAAAGCTATATCTGCATCTGTTCAAACCATGAGTTGCTTTAACAGTGGCATTTATTACATTGCCAACTGCCTTTTGAGGCTCTGTATTGCTTGCTGGCCTAATAGCTGTTGTATTGGCTAATCTAAATTTAAACAGATCCAGGGAAGCTGTTTGGCAGTGCTGTCTCATGACACACCTCTAGTTTACGCTTACCCATTGGAGAGGTAAAAACTACCTTGTAACTCCTCTTGTTACATCTGGGTGGCAATAGCAAAAGATTTAGGAACCAGCTTAAGGCTGTAATGCTGTTCTCAATATGAATTAACTTCCAAAGGTCAGTCAAAGGGCTGGATCCAGGCTGAACCAGGCAATAACTGAAGACTAAGACAAGACAACATGACTGTAAAATCTATTTCCAGGAAACCCTTAGGGGGTTTTGAGATCAAATTACATGGGAGATAACAACTTTTTTGACTTTGCTATAAATCACAACTGCCAATAAAAATTGCACTGAGGACGTATTGTAAATAATTAAGTTTAGAAGGATTAAATAGCCTGAGGTTGTCACCTTTTGATTAAGACTTTGGTACAATAAAATATACCTATTCCCCTGCTGAGAGACTGTGCCACATTTTAATATTATGACAAGCTTATTCTGGAAGAAGATACTAGCTGCATTCGGAATATAAGTCTGCTGCCTCTTTTTGAGGTGGGGGGATAGTTTTACATGTACCCCACTTCCAAGCTGTAAGAAGTTTTAGTGTGGCGTTATATATTGGTTTCCTTTTAATAAGAGAGCAATGAAAACATCTTAACAAATTTGTAAGTGAAACAAGCACACCCCTATGAGGAGTGCCCCCTGTTCAGGGCTCTAACTGACCTGGAAAAGGAGCATTATTCACCTGTTTTAGGCATCACAGGAGGTGTGTGTGTTGTTTCTGGGCAGAGAGAAAGAGGACACTTTTTTCTTCCCTCTCTCCCCCATACCAGGCCATGCCCTGCTCTGTCAGTCAATGCTGATAATACTGAGCCAGATAGGCAAATAGTCTTACCTTGTAGAAGGCAGCTCCATCTGGTGCTAGAGAGCTTAGGTTTGGAGGTGCCATCCTTGAACCTGAGCATTGTATAGCTATGTATGGGGTGTGATATGTGGAGAGTGGGAATGGGAAATGGTTCCTTTTTCTCTTCCTTCATCCTGAAGCATCCCTGTGTGGTGCAGGGAGGAATGTTTTTAACATCATGGTACGTCCTCCTCCAGAATACTTAAGGCTGCAACCCTAAGTATGCTTACTAAGGAGTAAGCTCCACTGGACAACATGGGACATACTCCCGAGTGAGCATGCATAAGATTGTACTGTAAGCTTTAGGGGTGTGAGCAAGCAAGTTCCCTCTTTACCCCCACCCCATCCCACCCCAGTTGGCAGTTGCCTCCCTGCTCCCCCTTAAATTGCACCTCAGCATCCCATATTTCTGGAAGCTCTTTGTCATTGTCAGCTGTTTGGAAGTTGTTGTTTTTTTAAAGCATCATGTTTCTTTTAATTTATATAAATATATACTTCTGTATACCCAGGGAGTCCCTTAAGCATGTAGAAATCACTGGGTGGGTTCACAGGTCATGCCAAGCCACCCTGCGAACAAGCTACATAGTGTGGGTTTGTGGAACAACTCCCGGTGTGCCCAACAGACCTTCAGGTTCACCGTGGCTCGTTCTCCCCCTTGGTCCTCCAGGCGGTATCCCAGTGCCATTCGTGGCAGAACCTGTTTTGTCTTCCCCTCCCAGCTCTGATCGCTACCCCGTTTTGTTTGCTGCTTTTCCCTCCCCCCCCTTTTTAGGAGCGTCAAAAAAGTACAGTTGGGGTTGTTTTTTGTTTGTTTGTTTTTTGGCCCCAGAAAATTGCACAATTGTGTTCCTTGTTATTTTTTAAAAAAATATTTTTTGTCAGTCTTTTGCAGGTGTGCAAAAAATGTGCAAATACTCCCAACAGTTTTTTTAAAACAAACCTTAGAGGTGGCAGAACTTCTAGGACAGAGCAAATGGGGCACCAGCAGTACTTACACCAATGGGACACTGTTCATTCAGTCCCATTCAGCCGCCTCCACAGGGTTTTGGGTTTTTTTAGAACTGTCAGGGACCCGCAGTAACCACAGCAGTACATGCTCTGAAAACTGAGGTGGGGGGAGTTAGTATTTCTCCTTTCTGCAGTAGCTAGAAACTTGGGGAAGTGTTGGAATGGTAGAGGACAGTGAGAGCTGTCAGTTCAACACTTAAAAGCCAGAGGATTACATTGCTAAGGAAGTGATATCATAGCCACCCCCTTTTGGTGCACCTACTTTCACCACTTTTCCCATTTACGTTTCAATTAGACTAGGCAATTGACAGCTGGTGTAGGGATTGGGCCCACTCTTCCTATAGCGGAGGATCTGGGAACAGATTCTGAGGAAGAGGGGAAGAGGAGTTGGAAGGCTGGGGCGGGGGAGGCACCTGAATCTCCAAGGGCAGGAGCCTTGGAGATAAACTCTACAGGCAGGGAGGAACAATCCATGTAAAATTCCATGGGAAAGCAGTCTGAGTCTGAGCTCTCTGATCGGGAGGAGGGTGAATCAAGCAGGGTCAGAGGGCAGCTCAGGAGGAGGGAACAGCTGACAAATGTCAGGCGCTCTAAGAGATTGGCTCTTAAGAATAAGGACCTGCCTTAGGGGACGTGGGTGTGGGTAGTTTGAGTCTGGAAGGGAGGAGAGGTTCCCAGTTTGGAATCAACTGCTCAACAACAGGGCAATCTTCCTTAATGGCTATTGTTCTAACTAAGCTTGCCACCTTGTGATTGACTCTATAGATCATTTCTTTGTAATTCAAGCCAGTTTGCTAGGCTGGCCTCTGTACTAATAGGCGTGTGGATCTTCTTGGGAAGTATGGCCTCCACAACTGGCAACTATGTGCAAATTAGCCTATATGCAGTCTTTTCTGGGGCAGAAAAAAAATTAAAAAGGTGGCAAACCAGAGGCAGTTACTCGGAAGTGCTGCTTGGGCATCGTTGGAGGGGCTGTCACTGGCAACGGCAAGGGCAAGATCTCAAAGGGCGGCAGGGATTTTTGTTGCTCTTGCTGAGTGGCTTGCTAGGCAATCCCTGCAACCCATGATGAAAATGGTCTCCCAGGTTCAGATGACCCATTTTGGGTTGAACAACCCCTAGAACAAGCCATGGGTTGTCTGGGTGGCTTATTGTCCCAAAATAAGCCACCTTGCAGAAAGCAGTCTGGGTCAGATGACATGACAACCCACCGTGGCTAGTTACCCACGGTGGGTTGTTGTGTTGTGCAAACTAGGTCACTGTCAACATTTTTTAGTATCTCGCTTCCAAGCTATAAGCACTCAACCACTTGAGTTTTCTATTAGCGGCAATGATAGTACAGACAACATACTGGAATAGCCACTGTATTTGCTGACTTCGCAGACCAGCAGTGAGCAACTTTTGCACCTTGTCCCATCCCACCTAAACAGTTTATATACCAAGGAATTCACTGTCCAATACTGGTAGTAAAGTATGCATGCACACACCTAACCAGATAGATATTTTATAATCTGATAGTGGTAACTGTGTATACAGTATATCAAAACAAAGCATAGACTCTTAGGTCATAGGTATGCAAAGTATTCTCAAGCCTTGGGGTTGTTGGTCCTCATCGCTCAGAGTGGCCGGATGTCTGGCCAGATGGGCGATTCATAAATATAATAAATAAATAAATAAATAAATTCTGACAAGAACAGAATCATAGAGATTAGCAGCAGCCTTATATCAACTCACTTCTAGTCAGAACACTGCAGTTGGTTCAATAGCAACTGGCTTTGTATGGTCTGTCCTTGTTTAAAATATATTACTAGTAATTGGACCCCACTTAATTCAAATATCAGATAACACTATAAAATGTGGAAATCTCTATAAATCACAGTGGTTATTTCTCTGTTTGCTCTACAGAAATATAGCTTGTTCTTTTTTGAGTGTTCATATCTCATTTTACAAGTGTTACAGTTGGATCCTTTTATTAATACAGCTTTAATTCCTTGCAAAGTCAAGAAGGTAACATTCATAGTAATTAAAAAAGTTTCCTTGGATTAAAGACACACCTGGGTTTGGAAATGATGTATGGTGGTGGGACATAATGCATTTCTCCAACATCACAGCTGGACTGAGTAAGTTCTTGCTCATTTGTCTTGGTAGATAACTTTGTTGAACAACGCCAGTGATGGTAATTCTTTAGTCTCACTGGACAGCTTCTCTTTGTCCAAACTACCACTACTCTAATTTTAAAACTTTTCTAAAATAGGCTGCAGCACAGTGAAAACCTATTACTTTTCTTTCCCCCCTAATCCAATAGGTGTTTTACCTTGCTTAGTTGCTTTTATAGCAGCTAACTTCTCTACTTGCTATCTGGGGAATAATATAACTTAACAGAATGTTAAAATGGTGTCATATGCGCATTCAAATTGTTTCCTGAATTTTTCACCCACTGTTGGTCTGGCAATACTGATTACTCCTCCCAACACACACAAAAATCCTTAATTTAAAACTCAGTTGTGCCTAAACATTGGGATAATTTGCACAAAAGCCTGTAAACCAGCCTTTGCATGTGCAGACGCCTTTGACTGGTTATAGCAGCTATTGAGTCTAAAATCTGCTATATAGGTTCAATTCAGAAGTAACGACAACACCTTGGTGTTTTTCCCCCCCTGTGAACAAGGTTTGAATGGGACTTAGGCACATGTTCTCCCCCTCTCCTCTCTTCCTCCTGACACGTGGCAAGCTGTGTTTTGTACTTTTCCTGAAAAGCAGGAATGTAAACCAGGATTTGATCCTGGTTTGCAGGGCAAGCACAAAGCATAGTTCTCAACAGGAAATTGTGGTTTGCTACAAACTTGGAAGGCAGGGAATTTCAGAGGGGGCTGATGAGAAGGTGTACAAGCTCGAGGTTTATTCCAAGCTCATGTAGTGCCAAATCATAATTTGACATGATGTCTGAATCAAATTATAGTTATCAAGAGAGCCCTGTTCCAGCCCTCAGCAGCTGCAGTGCTATTTCTTCCATCACATTGCCACTTGCTTGCTTATCCTCCTTGGCAATGCTTTACTTCATGTAGCAGAGAGATGAATGAAGGAAGTCACAGAAAAGAGGGAGTATCTTCCTTGTTCTTTCGGTCTCTGTTGCCTGAAGAAGCTGGGTGCTGCTGAAGCGGGTAGATAAGTGGTAGCAATAGTGGTGGTGATACTCAGAGGGTTGTATGTAGCAATTCCTAGAGCTATTACAGCTAGCTAGGGGCTTCTGTGCACACATATGCTGATTCACAGACTCTTGTGTACATAGCATGTTGTTTAAACAGTAGTCCCTTGCCCTAAGATGATACTTAACTCACTTCAGATTTGTATAACTGGGAGTAAATATGAATAAGAAGCTAAAATGCAAAAAGGTTTCTCTGCCTGTTTTTATAGTCTCTTCTTCTATAGTGACACTCTGTAGCTCAGTATAGTAAAGAAGATGGTTCTCTTCATGTGCACCCACTGTGTTTGCATGGTTAGTTGAGCTGGACTGAACCACTCAGTGCACTGGTTGTGTGGGAGCACCTTTGATCTAAAATACTACCCTCTTCCAGTTTTAGCAGGGTATACTGGGAGAGTTGGAGTAGTGGTCAGAAGAAAGCAAATCATCTTTCCATCGGAGATTGGGTGGGTGGGTGGCTCTTCCAACTGCCCCATTTCAGTAGTGACTCTGGGCAGTTTGACCCTATTCTTATATGAGCCTACTTCAGATCCTTCTGTCAGTAGTAACAGCATTTCAGCACACATAAACAATAGCATTAATGAAGTTCATGTGGGTGGAGGGGGCTGTAGAATCATGACTATATTTTCTGAATCCTATGATCAAAATGTATAACTGAACTTTTCTTGTCTACCAGAATTGCGTGGCCACCTTTCTAATGTCAACTGACTATTTATGTATTTTGTACCAGCAGTTATCTAAGAAATTGTGGAATGTGACAGTTCATTTCTTTGAACTTTTTTTCTCTCTGTGTGTGTGTGTGCATTTCATGCACAGGTGCAAACATCTAGCAGTCTTTGTTGTTTATTCAACCAATTTAATGAAACCAGACTGTAGGATTAAACTCAATGCTTCCAGCTTATGATTTTGTAACATGAAAACTTGTTCAGGGGAAGGGAGATGGACCAGTCATTTTTAAAAGCCATCAAATAATTCTAGGGTGTTCTAAGCATAATGGGCTCTGCGCACTAACTGCAATCTCATTTTGACTAAAGAAATTCTATGTTGCATCACCTTCCTGTTTCCTTTTCCTTGTCTCATTCTCTGTGCATATCTTGTTTCCTCTTTTTCCAGGTGTGCCAATGCTGTTTGTTATCCTCTGGGGAATTGTCAAGTACCTTTATGAAGATGAGGGGTTGGTTCAGTTCTGATTCTTAGCTGATCTTTTGTGAGGGTTGTGTTTGTGGGGGAGGGGAAAGGTGCCCATTTTAATTTGGCTTGATTGCTTTGGCAGTGGCTGTTGCATCTTATGCATTTGCTTACGTATGTTATGGCCTGGTTAGAGATGATCATGTTTTGTATTAGAAAAGCCTCTCATTACATTTCGTTAAATACCAGTTTTTGCTGGTCAGCCATTTTCTGCATGCTTAAATATGTGCCTCTCTGGAAAGGTATACTGTTTGATATCCCCCACCCATCTCACATCACACCTGGTCAGGCTATCTCCAAACCTCTGTTTCTAATCCCAACCTTTATGGGCAGCTTAATCCATTAAACATCCTGTTACTGAGATCTCTGTGATGGAGAAAGTGTGTATCCTATAATAGTGTGGATGTTGAAGGGCAAAGTTTGTGTTTTTACTTAAGCTAACATGAGCTGGGGATCTGATACCTGCACCAATTTTCAAAGGTTGATTTTTCAGGCAAAGGCAGTATCCAGTGCTGGCAATCTGACAGCGCTAAACACATTATGCTAGTGGGAACAACCATTAGTGCAACAGGAAACTAATGCTTGCTTCTGGAACTGGACAAGCGACAGCTTCTGGAACTGGACAAGTCTGTGGAACACCCTTCTGTGAGCTCTGCTGACTTGTCCCATTCTGGAAGTGAAAGTTTTGTCTAGCTTCTGGTTGTGCTAACCAATGCTAGCTTCCCATTGCACTTCCCATTCCCTGTCAGCGCAGCGGCAGCACTAGATAATGCCCAAAGGAAGGAAAATACTTTGGCCACAAGATGTGGCAATGGTCACCAATACAATCCCCTGGCTTTAAAAAGGAATTAGACAAATTCATATTGTGTAAGGTTATCTATCAATGGCTATAGTCCCGATGGCTATATGCTACCTCTAGGATCAGAGGCCTCTGAATACCAATGGCAAGGGAGGACTATTGCCCTCATGTCCCATTTGTGGGCTTCCCAGGGATGTTTATTTATTTATTTAGACATTTATATGCCACTTCTCAGCCCTCATTTGGCCCCCAAGGCAGTTGATGACCATAAAACACAATCCTGATACTGTAAAACCACTGTAAAAACAAACAAAATAATAGCAGGTGCCAGCAAAGTTAGCACAGTTAAAACTCATTAAAGGTCTGGTGAAATAAAACATATTGACTGCTTGCCAGATGGGAGAAAAGTTCCACAACTGAGGTGCTGCCACCAGGAATGCCCCATTTCATTCAACCACACCTCCCTTAGTGATGGAACACGGAGCAGGGCCTCAGAAGGTGATGGTAATTGTGGAGAAAGCCAACCTAAGCCCCCTTTCTGACACACACACTCACCAAGGTGGGGGGAAGGAGACCCAGGGGGGGGAGACAGACAGTCTCCACAGAGGCCAAAGGGGACAAACAACATCTGCATAGAATCACCCCAGGGGGGAAGACAGGAAGCATCGCCAGGTTTGTCAATGCTCTCGTATATCAGCCCCATCTACATAAGACTTGAATACCTCGCCAGAGCAGACACTTTGGCACCAATAAGAAAGGACCACTCAACACCACAGGATGGGACCATTAAGCAAGTGGCTTCAAAGGGACCCCACCCCACGGGGGGAAGGCGTCACCCCACCTGACCCAAAAGGCCGCCCCTCAGGGAGGGTGGCAACCCACCTGATTGGCAACCCACCTGATTACGGAGGGAGGGGCTACCTGAAACACCAAGGTATAAAACACCCTGCGCAAAGGAACTGAGTTGTTGGACCTGATCAGCAATCTTGCCCCATGCTTGGGGTAAGGGAACGAAGGATCAGCAACCCCGGGTAGCAGCACCCGGCGCGCTCCAGCTAGCTGAAATCACTGGCCGCTTGGGTTGACCGGACCCCCGGGAAACCAAGCTGAAATCACTGGCCGCTTGGGTTGACCGGACCCCCGGGCAACCAAGCTGAAATCACTCACAAGCCGCTTGGGTAGACCGGACCTCCGCCGGGAACCCAGCTAGCCGCTTGGGTAGACCGGACCTCCGCCGGGAACCCAGCTAGCAGCATGCGGTTGACCGGGCCTCTGCTGGAGCCCGAGCTGAACTAACTAGCTGAGAGCCCTGAAATCACGGTGTCCCTGAGACTTCTTGCTTGCTACTTTGTACTGTACTGATAAGCTGTATTGCAGGCGTGTGTCTGGGTTTGTGAAGGTAATTTTGTAAATAAACTTGTTTTATAAAAGATACTTTTGTGGCTATAAGTTATCCCTTTGTTTTGGGCTAAGGGTGATAGTCGCTGGGGACCGCCCCAGGACTCGCTACCCCCTTAGCATTGAACCCGCGCAGAAGACCAGGTTGTCGATCTTCCACTGTACTTAAGAGGCAAGTTCATGCATTATGGGGTGGTCCTTCAGATATCCTGGTCCTAAGCCATTTAGGGCTTTATAAGTAATAATCAGCACCTTAAATTCAACCCAGAAATGAACAGGAAGCCAGTGCACATGAAACCGAATCATTGTAATATGATTCAAAAAGTGGGCTCCCAATAGCATTTTGGCTATCTCATTTTGCACCAGCTGCAGTTTCCAAACACTTTTTAAAAAAGTATTGCAGTAAAGGCATTGCAGTGGCCAGAAGCACCTCCTCAGAAAGGCATGCAGGGAGTGTACCATTCAAATCTGGGAAAAATTATTCCTAGCCATAGCTGCCACCTGGATATCCAGGAGCAATGCAGGATCTTGGAGCATCCCCAAACTGTGCACCTGGTCATCCAGAAGTGGTTGTACTTTTACTCCCAGATCAGTTTGTCTACTGACCACCAGTACCTCTGTCTTTTCTGGATTAAGCCTCAGCTTGTTGGTTCACATCACTTCGCCCAGACCAGTTGTTTGCCACTGTGGAATATTTAAACTAGATAGGTTTTTGGTCTGATCCAGCAAGGCTCTTATGTTCACTCATGCTGGCAGT
This sequence comes from Shinisaurus crocodilurus, assembly GCA_021292165.1. Taxonomy (NCBI): domain Eukaryota; kingdom Metazoa; phylum Chordata; class Lepidosauria; order Squamata; family Shinisauridae; genus Shinisaurus; species Shinisaurus crocodilurus. The sequence goes on along the minus strand of CM037879.1, from coordinate 53,963,590 downwards.
AGTATGTGATACTCTAGAGCAGGGCTCTCTAACCTTGGGTCCCCAGATGTTGCTGGCCTACAGCTCCCAGCATACCCAACCAGCATGGCTAATGGCAAGGGATTCTGGGAGCTGTAGTCCAGCAACATCTGGGGACCCAAGGTTGGAAAGCCCTGCTCTAGAGGATGGCAAAAGCCATCCATTGTATCTATTAGTATAGTATTTTCTTTCAAAAAAGATGCTGTTCTCAACAGGGGCATGATTACCTATTTGATCTTACTTGAGTTATTCAGACTTGTTTATAAAACACACAGCCCTATTTTATGTGTGGGTGGCCACTTGCTACAGCAAACTACGCTACACAAAGGAAATGAATTGAATTACCATGCCTGTTATCCTCTGAGTTTGGAGGGTTACGGGCAGCCACATTGGATCACGCTGCCCACTGGGTACAGGATTGCAGCAGGGACAGCCTGATTTTACTGTACTGACGTGATGATTACAGCATTATTTGCACCAGCCAGACAGTATCACTATCCTATTCTCACACCACATCACCAACCCACTAGCAATGCTAGAACAATAAATGCGGTAGAAATTGCTATTCCCATAATTCCTTTTGGCCACGTTCAAGGAAGCTTTTGGCCACATTCAAGGAATGCAAAGGGCAGCAGTCTCTGCCCACCATCATACATGTGGTTGATTGTATATTTGCAACATGCCTACCACCTGCAAATGGCTCCACCCCACTCCTCATATATTCATTAAAGGGCAGAGAAGTGTCTGAATGTGTGATAATAGCATTTCTCTGTAACATCTGTCCCATTATAATGTTGACATTGGTCAATGATATTGGTGTTCCAATGTCTGAGACATTTGATTCTACTTTAAGAAAATTTATTCAGGGTGTGTGGCAGTTGAGTGTCGAGTGTTCTCCCTTTGTACTTGATGCTACCTGTCCTTTAATCATTGTTCTCTCTCCCATCACTAATTCTTCCCTTCATGTGCTTGTGGATCCATAGCTGTGGGAGCAAAGTTATGTGACCTTTAGCCATGCATCTTGATGTGTGAGCTGTGTTCCCCTACTGCCACTTGTATATACCTGGTGTGACTGGCTGCTGAGCAGTCAAAGTTCTTCTCCACCAAACTGCCTAGTCACAAAGCAGGGATGCTGTTCTCTAGGTTGGTTTCTTAGGTGTAGCTGTATATTATTACTTCCTACTTATGTCTTGTGTACAAAGTGTTGTGCTGACACAAGAAGTGGTTTCAGTCTTGGAATGGTGGATAGGACACTGGCCAGGCTACTCTCTCCCATCATCCCTTTAATGGCAGCATCCAGCTTGTTTGAGCGTGGAAAGCTAAGCAGGGTCAGGCCTGGCTATTACTTGGATGGGAGACCCCTCCTCTAGTTTCCTGCATTGAGCAGGGGGATTGGACTCGATAGCCTTGTAGGCTCCTTCCAACTCTATGATCTATGAAATCTATTTGTGGGATAGTTAATTTTGCAAAAGGGGGTACTGAGTCATGGTGACTCTTTGAGGCTGGTTGAGGATTTGCACCACATTAGCTCATAAAACAACAGCATGGACGTAACACTCACTACTGAATTAAGGGCCAAGTTCCCCCTGTTTTCAAACCTAGTGAGCATTTCCCTAAGAGAGATGCTTAAAAAATCTAACAAAAAGATCTGCACTACTTTTGATTTGAGACATGACTCAGGGTCACTATTTGTTTATTTATTTAATTAAACTATTTCTACACTGCCCTTTAGTATTGCTTCCAGAGCGGTTTACAAAAACAAGATAAAATCCAAGAAAAATATTTTTAAAAACATATTCAAATTCATTGATACAGTAACAATGCAATCCTATGCATGTTTACTTAGAAGTAAATCCCATTAAGTTCCATGAGACTTCCTCTCAAGTAAGTGTGTATAGAATTGCAACCTAAAATGATTTGCAATGTGTGCTCTGGTGTTCGCAGACTTAAACACATTGAACTGTGAAGGGGTGGCACAAGTGTCTAAACACAGTGGACACACATTGTGCCAAAGACCAATCATGACACCCCAGCATGTGTCCCCAAGTGTTTGCAGACTTATGTGGCTCCATTTCACAGTGTTTACTGCAGGAGGCCTCAGTGTATGCAAAAGTGTGAATTCATCCTGAGGATAATCTCCAATGTTGAACTGATATTTTTTAATGAATGTTGTCATTATAGCTTGGGATAGCTCGGCCACAGTGATACAGGCGCTAGTAGCCTCAAGACTGGACTACTGCAAAACTCTATGTGGGGCTGCCCTTCTGCATTTTGCAGAAGCTGGAGCTAGTGCAAAATGCAGCAGCTTGGTTGTTGTTGGGAGCTCCTCCTTTTCAGCATGCAACTCCTTTGCTGAAAGAACTGCACTGGTTGCCTATTCACTACTGGGCCGGGTTTAAGGTTTTGGTATGAGTATACAAAGCCCTAAACAACTTGGGACTAGGATACCTGAGAGAACGCCTTACCAACCTGCCCGGTCACTAAGGTCATCGGAGGACATTCTTCTTGTGGTTCCACATGGCCCTGTGGCCCTATTGGTGTCCACCAGGAGAAGAGCCTTCAGTGTGGTGGCTCCACTTCTGTGGAACTCCCTGCCTCTGGAGGTCAGGCAGGCACTGACATTGTACTGCTTTCTCCACCTGCTGAAGACGTTTTTGTTCCGGGAAGCCTTCCATGCTGACCAGCCACAGTTTTAATGTTATCCAGTTTTTTAATGCATTGTTTTTATTCTTTTACCTGTTTTATCTTTTTATTGTTCACTGTTCTGGAATCTGGCTAGATATGGAGCAGCATACAAATGGTGTTAATAAATTATTGTATTCTAGTGCGATGAATGGTTAAGAATTGAATGTTGTATTTATTATTAGAATGGTATTGATGTTTGGTTTTATTTCATTTTTGCAATGAACATGTTATTTTGTACCTGTTGTGAACCCACACTGAGTGCAGCATTTGCAGAAAAGAGGTACATAAATAGACTTGGATGGGGGAAGCAATCTATAGGGAGTTCTTTTAGGTGTGAAATGCCTTATCCCGTCTTTTGATTCTATGAAATGTATGAGGGATGATCTTATAAACTCAATCTTAGATTTCTTGTTAGATCCAGCCCTTGTGATTGTCTTTGAATAAGTTGTCCAGATGGTGTAGTATTTGTGTGTGTGTCATATTACTATTTCTCTTTGAAAATATTCCTAGCCTTTTCTGAACCCTTTGTCTAACGCCAGATCACAGTAAATAAGACCTTGGCTATGAAGTCTTTGTTCTGGTCATTAGTACAGCTTCAAAAAAAATCATAGGTTTGACTGTTTCTAAGCAGCCAGTATGTTACAGGCACAGCATGGTGTGTGTTTTTGCCAATATAAAGATGTGTTCAGAATGTTTTTGCTGAATTGCTTGCCTTTTGTATTACTCAAAGATGACTTATGATTTATATTAAACAAAACCTACTCTCTGTGCATTCAGGAGGTCTTAAGGGGCAAGTCAGGTTAACCCAAACCTTGTATGCATATTTGTAAAATAGTACAATAAATAAATCTTATGCCTTTTCTTCTCCATGAAAGGTGATACTTAAGTGCCTTAGGCTCAATTGCAGCAATTGTTAACAATTTTCATATCCTTTGTCTCTGTGATACTATGGTAGATGTGCAGCAGGCTGTAAATTGCATTTGTGCCTTGCATAACTCCTTGCTTATGAAGGATACTGAGAAATAAATAACGTCCAGGCCACTGTGGTTCAAAGAGAGTTGACAGTTCTGAGTGTTTATGAAACTGAAAATCGATCATTTTAAACAGCAAAAACAGAAGACCTCATCATAAATGGACTCCTCTTTTGCCTAAATGGTACAAGTTATCTTTTAATAAAAACAGGTTATTGGACAGGCAGGGTAGACTTTTTGTTTTAGCTGAGGTTCAGTGAGCAGATCTTGCTTATTCATGCAAGGTCTAATTAATAGGTAAATGTAATTAAAACTTAAGAACAAATTTTCTCCCTCCCCCGTTCTGCTGGCTGATTATTTTGTCTGGGAAATGCAAAGCTTTTGGCCTTCTCTTGTAGTGTGTGGGATGCTTGCTTGCTTTGGCAGTTAGTCTTACAAAACACATTCCTGCCCTATGGGCATGTTTAGCATTGTGCATTTTGCTGCTGTTTGGATCATAGGATAGCATGTTAAGACTGATCGCATCATGTAACCAATTCTGATACTCTTAAGACCACTTTCTCCAACTTGGTGCTCTCCAGATGTTTTGGACTTCAACTCCCATCTGCTCCAGCTAGCATGGCCAATGGTCAGGAATGCTAGGGGTTGTAGTCCAAAACATCTGGAGAGCATCAGTTTGGGATAGGCTGTTCTAAGACAAGATGGAATATCCTTGATTTTAAAAAGCAAGACAAAACTGGAGACTGTCATGGAGATGGCTGGGAAGACATACTGTCAGGAAGCTAGACAAGAACTTGATTTTGTCTTTCCAACAAGAAAAGAACAGCACCAGGGAACTCCTGACTCCGTCCAGGTACAACTAAGTCTATTGTCATCTACTGATTAAACCATATACAATGATACAATCCATGTAGAGACTGCTCGTGTTCAGCCTCTGATTTTCACTCTAATCTGCTGAGACCTAGTGGCATGTTTAGATTAGAGCCAGTCTGCACGACATGCTAATTGCATAGTGTGGAGCTGAGGCTTGAGTTGTTATTTTTACTTTAATGTAAGCATGCATGGCCCTGATTCGGATTAGGAGCGCCAAGCTCAAGGAGGGGAAGGTTCAACTCCCCACCAGCACCACTGACATCAATAGAGATTTTCCCCCTTTTTTAATGCCCAATATGCAGGTATATGCAGGAGGGGGATTTCAGTGGGAAAATGGGGGGGGGGGGAGTTTTAATCCTCTCCTCCTGGAGTGTGGTGGTCCTACCTGAATTGGGGCCACACGTGCTTACACTAGAATAAACTTTTAAAAGGTAAACCTCAGCAACATGATACATGATCAGCATAATATGTAGTTTGGCTCTTAGATGTGCTGAATTAGTTATGATTAGAATCATAGAATGCAGCCCTGCATAGATGCACATTTGGTCCCAAAATATTTCCCTGTTCACCCTCTCATCTTAAGATGTGCCCCTAGACATGCACAGAAATGTACTTGAATCTTTGATTCAAACTATTTGAGCTTAGTTTTCACTAAGATGGCATATTTGTGTCTGGGCTGTACCACATCAGACTGTCAATGGGTGTTCTATATGATTGAATGCTTCTCCATATAGAAAATTCTCTGTGCACAGAGAACTAGATGTTAGGGAGAAAGCTGGTGTTTTCATGTGGAGGCAGTTTTTTGTTTTTTTTAATGGAAGAGCATTCAATAAAGTACACACACACACACACACACACACACTTGTGGTACAGCCCAGACAAGGGCTTACCACCTTAGAACCTGACCTCTGTGACAAATGGAAGAATTAATAGTTGGCATCCTTAAACATCTCACACTTGTCCAGTGTGAATCTGAGCTGGTGAGATCCTAAATACCGTAGTTCTCTGAGAAGTGATAGGTATGCTCAACTGTCTTTGACTCCTAAATATAGATTTGGATCTCATTGAAGCATCTATAATGGTTGCTGATGGCTGCATTAAGCTTGGGGATTTAATAATAAATAGGTCTGACAATGGAACCAAGGCATTATGTACAGATCAGTTACTTCTATTTTTCTAACACATTTTTTTTGTTTTTCTGGCATTTAAATTTTACTGTAATGATGTTTTGATTGCACATTTGTATACATTTAAAAGCAGTTAAAGCTTTAGTGTGCTGTAAGAAGCCAATTAATGCACTAAGAACTGTAGCAGAATTTAATGTAAAGCACCATTACTCAACTTCTACTATCATTATACCAAAAATGTTTAAAATGGTTCTAGCACTACGGTTGAAGCGAAGTCTCTGTTTAGAGAAATAAACCTTTTCCCTGGTACACTACTTGATCCAGCAGAAATTTCTGGGTTTCACCAAATGATATGACATAAAAAGTTGTTTCTCAGTCACATGTATCCCTAAAGTGACTTTCTTGTTATAAGGTCCCAGCTCAAAGAAATGCTGGCAATTACGGTATATTATAAATACACCCTTTCCATGCTTCAGTGGCTAAAATATCATTGAAAATTATCTGTTTCAAATAAATTTGCAATGTGCGCTACACTGAAAAGCAACAAAAGTGTCTGAAATGGAGAGGTCCATTAGAAAGCCAACATTCTGGAACTAAAAATACTGCTCCGTCATTCTCCATCTTACCTTCAGGGTGCTTAATTTTTAGCTTGTGTCATCAAACGCTTGACATTGGACTCATGCACTGAAGTGGGTAACCTGAATAATGCACAATGGGGCAGCAATATCCTATTCCCACCTCTTGTCTGCACATTTGCTGTAATGTGTAAATGATTCGTATGTGTTCCTTTGTACTGTAGCTGGTGAGGATAATGCATGATCTATTCTATATCTTTCCGAAATTACTTAGCCTTTTATTCAGCAGTTTTTATGAGAGTTGGCATCTCTCTGTCCAGCCAACATTCTCCCACACTTTAATGCAGGGGTCAGCCATGTGGCACCTGCGTGCCCCTGGACACCTTTCTTGGTGCCCACTGAGGTGCTCTACACCTCCTGTTCTTTTTCTTTAAAATAACAGCATTTCTTTCTGGCAGCTGGGATCATTTCAGAGCAAAGTGAGGGCATCCACCTGCTCTTTCCCCACAAATGCCTCTGGAGGCTCAGAGACATTCTTAGGAAATGAAGATGGCAGGTGGCTGCAAGCCGATGCCGCCATCTGCTGCGTGCCTATTTTGTGGTGCCCAGGACAGTTTCTCAAATTGCCAGATATACCCACAGGCCCCAAAAGGTTGCCTACCTTGCTTTAGTAGAACCAGAACTCAGAATGGGATATGCAGGCTCCGTTGTCATTGGTGGAAGTCCCCAAAGGTAGGGAGCAAACCTAGCACCCACCCCGCTGATGCCCTTTACTCAGTTACATATAAGGTGAATGGCAACCATTCATCTTTTGGGGATAAGGAAAGGGTTGTCCTTGGGGACACAGTTGCAGTAGGGGCAAAATATGTCACCCCACCATTCAACTAGGCAGCCTGATCCTCACTGCCAGGGATTAAACAGGGTGTGGGAAGAGGGGCATGTGCATTGTACCATATCATGGGTATTTGTAACGTACAAGCTCTCTCTCTCTCTCTCTCTCTCTCTCTCTCTCTCTCTGTAGATAGATGGATGGATCACACACACACACACACACACACACACCACCTACTACCACCACCACCACCAATCATATTGATGGATGTATTGCTAGTCTTTGAACAATGTTGAATGCCCCAATGACAACTAATCAATTTATCAAATGCTGTTATCAAAACATAAGGAGCCCTGCATGCTACTGGGAAAATATACCTGGCTTTGAAGTGCAGTTAAAAGGTAAACTGCAAAGAATTTTCTGGGGAGGAATCCAACACAAAGAAGCAGCTGTGGATATTATAGCTTTCTTTCCTTTTTGTCCTCTTTATAAAATAATCCAGATAAGACTGAGCAGGTGTCCGCTGAAGGTCCAAACAAACTAAGCGCTCGATCTGACCATTTAGAGCAGGAAAATTGCTGCAAACCTGGAAGTCTGACTGAAACAACACATTTATTTCCATTTATAAATCAAAGCCTTAAAGAGAAAGAAGAGTTGGTGCTGCAGGGATTTGATAGCTCAGGTTAAAACATTGCTGGCATCAAGCTCAGAACTTCTATTATATGGAAGGAGATTTGGCTAACAAATTCCCACTCTGTCGTATGACTTGTCTTATGACTTCTAATGAAGTAATTCTCCTTAATTATTTGCTGTTAATTATTAACAAAATGTGACAGGGATATTGATCATAACAGCAGGAGAGGCACTAGAGCACCCATTTTTAGCAGTGATACTGCAGACTAGCCTAAAGCTTTCCGTGTTTCTAAGATCCAAACAGTTGCATCCATCTGTGCAATGAACCTTGCATGTTTGCTCACACTTGCTATTCTTTTCCATCTATGCTGCTGAGATGTGTGACAGCGAGAAAGTGACTGTATGTGTGCATTAAACCTTCCCTCCCCCTTGTGTTTTACTTTTCCAGCTGCTGGAACAGGAACCTTAACATGAACTACTGGTTGATCATCAGGCTGCCTATTCTTATTGCTATTGTGGTAAGTGATCAGGAATCCTTGTGAGAATTTTTAACATTTACCAGAGACTAAGGAAAGGGTTGGAAACAATGGCTGTGTAGGTGTACCTCCAATAACAGAAGAATTCTGCAGGATTGCAGTTATATTTTGTACTGCCATAGAATGTGTGGGTCAAGGGTGCACAACTTTTTTGACCACATTGGGTGTCCGCTGGGGTGGCGGGGGCCACAGATGCACATGTATGCATATTTATACACAACTCACATACTCGCATAGTGTTTGCTCACTTGCACACCACACTCACTCACCCCCCCCCCCAGCCCAATTTCATCTGATCTCGGAAGCTCTTGGAATATAAGGTGCTGTAACGAGGGATCAGAATACTGCCTGAAACCCTGGAGAGCCGCTGCCAGTCAGTGTCGACAATACTGGGCTACATGGAACAATGGTCTGACTCAGTATAAGGCAGCTTCCTATGTTCCTACACACGCGCACACACACACACACACACACACACATGGTCAGTGGGCCACATACAGCTTTCCTGGGTGATTTTATGGGCCCCACGGATGCCAAATTTCCCATCATTCGACTGGAAAAAACACTAATTTGGCTGCACGGTGGCAGCAGCAATTCTTGGGAGAGTGCAGCCCCCACCAGGCTTTAGAGTTGAGGAATTGGTGCCCAGACCAGCAGAAGTTGCTAATCCCTGCTGTAGGTGATGCCTCAGGTTTTTAACCATCATGTTTGTAAAGGTCAATTTGGTGGATACAGTTTTCATCATTCTTGTCCTTGATGCCCCAGACCTGTGGCTCATGCTGGCTCAGCTTGTCTGAGCGTGGAAAGCTAAGCAGGGTCAGGCCTGGTTATTACTTGGATGGGAGACCCCTCCTCTAGTTTCCTGCATTGAGCAGGGGGTTGGACTCGATAGCCTTGTAGGCTCCTTCCAACTCTATCTATGAAATTCATAATTAACTCAGAGCTAAAGTCCAGCTCCTTGAAATGGCTCCCTTTTCACTAATTTTCCACACGTCTCCAAGGTGTCCAGACAAGTAGTATCCACCTCTGTTCATTTTAAGATTCTGCAGAGGTATGCTCGGCTGGGTACTTTAGCCCTTCCCCAAAGAACTGTGCTTCACACTTGGTAATAACATTTACAGCAAGTGAATGATTTAAAAAATGAGTAATCAAGGTTTCTCACCTATACAGTTGAAAAGATGCCTTAAACACAAATGCCAAGTGTAAATTAACATGGTATTGCTTTGTGGAATCTAGAATGCTTACTACTAAGATACATGGATTGCTCTACTGACTTCCTTAGAAACACTGGTTCTGTCCACATCCAAACCAGTTGTGGCTCCTCAGCTACTCCAGGGCACAGAGCATGTAGGCACAGTAAGACATTCAATCTTCTCTCTTGAGGTTAGCTGGTGAGCAAATGGTCGTATAACATTACACATCAGGGCAGAGTGGCATATGCCAGATAGTTGGCCGCTGTAAATTACAGTTTATGTGACATCTTGCAGGGGGAAATATTTTTTTCTCCAGGTATACAGATGTAGATAGAACCTGGTGCTTCTACGGAAGTCAGGAGGGCCTGTAATCATTCTAGATCCCACAAAGCCGGACCACATTAATTTACACTTGACGTGTGTTTAAGGTTTCTTTTCAACTGTGTAGGTGAGGAACCCCAATCCTGCATTTCTTGTCAATGCTATTTCAGAGCATTGTGTTCTTTAGGGGGAGACGCAGTTCTTTGGGAGAGGGCTGTACTACCTGTCAGATTATACTTCTGTAGACTCTTAGAATGAATACAGGTCTTCTTACATAGATAAACTGTTTATCTTCACAATACACTGTGTAATCCTTTGCAGTTTGTTTTTATCTAGGTAAATTTCCTGATCTTTATCAGAGTTATATGCATTATAATTTCTAAGCTGCAAGCCAATCTGTTGCGCAAAACTGACATAAAATGCAGGTGAGTCAGCTTGTCAGCAAACATTATTAAGTGCTTTTTTAGGGGGAAATGCTTGTGGCAATTGATTAACTGGGATTGTTACAGATTGCAGCTAGTAAAAGATACTAAGCAGAAACTGTATTGCAGTTTGAGCAACAACAGCTTAGTCAAAGGTGAAATGTGGATTGGGTGTAGTGCCTAGGGGAGCCTCCATTTATTTTTGAATAGGAGGAAGTCTTTAGCATTGTTCAAAATAGTATCAAAGAGGAAGTATTAGCCCAAGTGTTTGGGGAAAGGTGTGATAACAGATAAATTGTTTTTATGGAACATGTGCAAGCATCTTCAGAAGCCTTCTCTAATAAATACATTGTTTACTTCATCAAGGGTGTTTCCAAACGAGGCTTTTATTGTGCAAAAGCATTGCCTCATCGTCCAGACGTCATTGTCTTCCTTTTGTAGCCCTCCTGTGTTTTCCCACCACTTCTGTCTTTTTTCTTACCAGAAAGAAAATCTGTTAAGAAAAGATGGAATAGCTGCACAGTGCCTTTTGAGTGTTACCGTGCTAGGAGCCTTCCATTTGAAAGCTCCCCAGACTTACTCATCATCACATATTTTCTAATATATGCTCTCCTTTTCTCACATTGAGTTCAAGTGCTTTATTCTGGGGAAGTTCAGTATCTCTGTCAGACTTCTTTACAGATATCATTTGGTACTTCCTAATTGGAATACAAAGTTATAGATACCATGACTTTGCAGCACCTCACAGAGGTAGAGGTACAATTATTGTCCTTTGTGGCACGTGTGAAATATACGGAGCACTTTGTTAGTAGCTTACTACAGATTCCAACGATATAGTGTATTCATGGATGCCCTGCATCTGGTATAGATTTAATAAAATATTTCATTTTATCTCTGGTTGGATAGAAATAACATTTTAAGAGCAGCAGAGGCAGTTTGATAGTGCCTCTGATGTTCTGTAAACAAATTATATTCTTTACTCCTGGAGTGAGTTCTGGAAAAACTATCCCCAGCCAGATTAAAAACACACTCTTTTTCCCTGGGTATGTCTTAGTCAGTGGATGTGTCTTAGTCAGTGGATGTATTACTGTAACACACTCTGTGCAGGATTGCCCTTGAAGACAGTCTGGAAGCTTCAGTTGTTTCAGAATGTGGTAGCAAGATTTGTGTCTGGGGTTGGGATAATGGATCATATTAGGTCAATTTTATGCCAACTTCATTGGCTGGATTCACATGATCGGGGAAGGAAAATAAGCTACGGTGGCTTCTTTTCCCTGCCACACATGTGCTGGTCATGTACCGCCTCATTTTGATAATTACCAACGCCATGCATGGATTGCCATATCATCCAAACCTGGCAAGGTGGGCAGCAGGGGTGGCTTCCAAACCACCCCACAAACCATGGTTTGTTCTAGGGGTCTGGGGTGGTTTGGTAACCACCTTTGCTGGGTTTGGACAACATAGCAACCTGCGCAAGGTGCAGGTAATTATGGAAATGAGTTGATGCATTTTATTTTATTTATTTATTTATTATATTTATACCCCGCCTTTTTTCCTGCAAGGAACCCAATCCTCCTCCACTCCTCCATTTTATCCTCACAACAACCCTATGAGGTAGGTTAGGCTGAGAGTCAGTGACTGGCCCAAAGTCACCCAGTGAGTTTCATGGCTGAGTGGGGACTCGAACCCGGATCTCCCGAGTCCCAGTCCAACACTCTCACCACTACGCCACACTGGCTCTCCATGCATGACCGGCACAAGTGGGGCAGGGGGGGAAAAGCCACCGTGGCCTCTTTTACTTCCTTGATTGTGTGAACCTAGCCAGTGACTTCAATTCAAGGTGCTGACTTTGGCTGTTAAAGCTCAAGATCGCCTGGGACCAGTGTATCCCAGGAATCGCCTTCTCCCGTATGAACTTACTGGAGATCTGCACTCATTTCACCTTCACCAACAGATGTGCAGCTTGTGGGACAAAAGAGTGGGGCCTTTTTAGTTGTGGTCCTAAACTAAACTATAGAATAGCCTGCCAAGAGAGGTTTGCCAGGCCCTTTCTTTGCCCGCTTTTAGAGGGGCTCTTAGACTTTTATTCCAGTGAATGCTTTTTTAACCTGCTGATATTGGTATGATTTTTATGATAACTTTTACTGCTGTTTGTTTTATTTTTAAGCTTCTTTTCCATTTTTCTTGTCATTTATATTCTTTATTTGTAGCCACCTTGAGTTTGATTTTGTCATAGAAAGGCAGGATATAAAATACCCAAATGAAATACACTGGATTTCCAAGTAGCTCTCAGACATGTCTGGTGCTGGGAATGACAATATGGTAGAGCACAAAGATGCAGCCCATCATTGCACATACAAGAACACTAGGAGCTGGGAGAGAACTCTTGGAAACCGCTGCACGTTTTCTCTGCCGTTAATTCTGAGCCAATTTTAGATTGAGCTGGAATTGCTATTGGGCATCTGACCATTATTTTTTCCATCCTTTCTTTGAACGCATAGCAATCCAATTCCTGTCTTAACTACAGATGGTGATAAATTTGTTGGGTTCTTAATTTTATGTGAGAATTAAGGAGGGGCCGTAGCTCAGCAGGTAGAGCACCTGCTGTGCGCGCAGAGGGTCCCGGATTCAGTCCCTGGGATCTCCCAAGTATGGCAAGGAAAGAATCCTGCCTGAAACCCTGGAGAGCTGCTGCCAGTCAGTGTTGACAATACTGGGCTAGATGGACCAACGGTCTGACTCAGTATGAGGCAGCTTCCTATGTTCCTAATGCTCAATTCTCAACTCATGAGACTGAACATGGAACAGAAGCACACAGCTCACTACATAATCCATATATTTCCAAGGCTTGTGATGCGTTTCCGGGGGGGGGGGTATGCATTCTCCCCCAAAATGTGTGCATTTGGAATATGCCCACAGAACTGCTATTCTAAATGTGGGGAAATGTGTACAAACTGTATATTTAGAAAAATGCACACAAATATGTACGAATTTCCATATGGAAAAAAGGCTCACAAACCGATGCAGATCTGAGTTGGAATGAGCTTGGTGGAGGGGGGAAAAAAAAAAAAGAACTTCAATGAAAGTGTGCTTGACAGATTCACCCATCCCACGCTGTAGTAACCTGCATCTCTCTCTCTCTCTCTCGGACATTGACTCAGATGCTGGATCAAGTAGCTAGCTTTTTCTTTTGTACACCACTTAGCATCACACACACAGTGTCATCGTAACCCAGTTGCAATTCCTTTCCTAGCACATGTCTTGCAATAACATCTCAGTTCTGAAGTGTAAACTCCGATTGCGTAGGTTGAGAGTGCTTGTCTTCCCACCTCATACATATTTGATCATCTTGTTTGTGCAGTGCCTGAATTTTGACATCAGGATGACTAATTCTAGTTTGTCCTCTTCCCCTTTCAGTTAATTCACTTTAATCATTGGTCTCTCGTTGCAAGGTTGTTTAAAAAAAAAAGAAAAGATATTGACAGTACACTCACCAACTGTTCCCTTGTTTTTTGGAGCATGTGTCCCATAAAAATGTATTTTTGCTTGTCGCAGTGGTTCCCTTCTTTTTTAAAAAAGCGTAGTGATTGATTAATCTGTTAATGGTGCTTTGTCATTATGGAATGCTGATCAAAATCCTTCAAGAGTACCTCTGCTTAGCAATTGCCAAAAATTTGAGTGCATCTTTGTATTCAGGAGTTGGATTTCTATCACATTGGAGTGCTTTTGAACCCCACAAACCACACAGCACTTAATAATTATCCTCCACAGAGGGGAGGCAACTGTGGAGCTAGTAGAGGTGGTGCAACTTGTGATGCAGTGCAGAGCTCCCCATGACATCATTTATTTCTTTTGGAGGACTTCTTCCCACACTTCCAAAATTGTGCTAATTTACTAAACCAGAAGCTCAAAAAACTCCAGTTCAGATGCATGCTCATACACATTAATAGGGAAAATCTAGTCCAAGTAAGTAAGTACACACAATCTTACTAATGGGGGAAATTGAAAACCAGGAACCCACGAGTTTTTTTGGGGGGGGAAGTATTACAGTGCTTGAGAGAGAAACATAGGAGGCTTAGAAGGTGGTGCTGAATGTCCTTGTTCAGTCATGTATGTGAACTCTCATGATGACACATGTACCAAGTGACCCTGGAAATGTTGGGATCTTTTGCGCAGGTGTGGTGCACACTCGATAGGCTATGCACTGTGCTAGACTAAAGTGGAGAAATCAGTTCACTGACAAAGATTAAGAATGAACAATACAAGCTTTTATTTTACTACAAACATTTACAGAATAGAAGAATGATTGATTAGTCTACAATACCCCTAGCTCTGGACTGGTAGACTATTCCTAATAACCATGATAGAGCAAAAAAAAGATGATAGGTGGGGATATGACTTGCCAAATAAAGATAAGGGAGTGCTCTATGGAATTGGTGAGGTGGGCTTTGGGAAGTTAAGGCTGGTTGACTAAGCATTACAAAAACCATGCTTCTGAGAAACAATTAGATAGAGGTTACTACAAGGGGTGGTGCGCTGCTCAGTCTGGAGTTGAGGGTGCTTCAGAATTGGACCATGGTTACCACCAAGGCTCTACATTGGCCCTTCATGGGTTGTAGGGCTGCAGTGGTGCCCTGATAGTCAGGAAGGCATTTGTATTTATCTGGGATCCTTTTATTCCTGGCTGCTAGGAGACTCTTGCCCATACAGCCTTTTCCAGAAAAAAGAAGAAGACATCTTAGACAAGGTGTTAAGAGTGATGTTGTTATGGTCAGGCCTGGAGTGGCCCACTCAGACAGGCCGTACTGACTCCATCTTACCCAGGTCCAAGAGAAACCTGTAAAATGATTATTTTACAATCAGCGCATGTTGCTGCTAAAAGCTACGCCACCTGAAAGCTTCTCAAACCTATTAACTGGTCAATCCGTCAGGTGCTCAAAGAAAACAAAAACTTCCAGAACCCATTTCTGCGCTGAGGATGAACAATGTAAAGAATCAGCCAGATTCAAATAAATGATGCTTTGGGGAATCTCCACCCAGGGGCGGGAGCAAGACCCAAAGAGATAAACTCTGCTGGGAAAGGAAGTTCCAGGTCTTTTTTTTGGTACAGGTACTAGAGTGAGGGTCTCCCAGAAAGAGAGCAAGGGCCTGACACAAGCATCAGAGGGACTGCACCACAGAGGGTCTTTTTTTTTTCGGTACCAGCACTGCAGTGCAAGTCTCCCAAAGGGTAGGGAGAACTTGACCCAAGCACCAGAGGAAAATGCACCACAGAGGCCAGGGTTCTTCAAGGAACCAGGTAGGCAGCTTACTGCAGGGCGGTGTGTAGCTAGTCTGTGTTTTCCAGTTTCTTTGCCATTTGCCACTGAACTGCAACCTTAAAAATGCTTCTTCCTTCTTGCTTTGAAACTGACAAACTCTTTTTCCATTCTGTACTTTTTGCCCTAGTCCTTAATAAATCTTTTACCCTGTTTTCACCACAACCCAGACTGTGTGCTTTGAGGATGAAAGTGGGGGGAGGCTCACAACGGGCGCACCATGTACTTGGTCACGCCAAAGCTGGTTTAACGCCCAGTTTGCATGCAGTGTGCTGGGCAAGGCCTGTAAACTAGGCCGTGTTCCTCTAAGGACACGGGAGGGCTGCGAAGAAGCCCTCGCAAGAGTTCCCCTTGGGATCTCTGGCCAGCTGTCCCCAAGGGACCGAGAGCGCTTCGGGACTGAGGAGACTGGGTCTGATCTACTCTCGGTGGCGGTACCAGTTGGCGCCGCTGCACCAGGCCTGTGCCCGTAGCCGGAGTGCCCGCATGCTCCAGGTCGCCACAGATGTCGATACAAATACAAAATCTAAACTACAAACACCAGTCATGGCAGAGCTTCTCAGTAACACAGGAGATGTTAAGTGGGTCACAGGAGACTGAAAGTGACATCTGGAAAATAAATGTATGCAGACATATTAGTAAACGTAAGCAATGTTTATTATTTGGGAATGAGAAAGTTAAGGTGTGACTTGCTTAAAATAATGAAATAAGTAATTAAGATGGGAATTGTTCACAGGGGTTTAGATTTCTGATCTGAGCGTTGAGATTTGATATTACCTCTTGCCTTTGGGCTATAGTTTTCTGTGCTTTGACTCTCTAGATTGGCCAAATCTACATTGACTCTAATCCCACTGCTGGGAACGCACGAGATCGTCTTTGCTTTTGTTACTGATGAGCACGCCAAGGGGATGCTGCGTTTTGTGAAGCTCTTTTTTGAACTTTCCTCCTCTTCTATTCAGGTAGTATCCAGCAATCATGTGCTCAGCATGATAATTGTACTTAAAGCTTCAAAGTTTTTCTTTTTCCACTGGAGTTCCCCCAAATTTCTGATTATGTCAGCACTAATCCCTTCTAGGATTATTAATTTACAGATATCGAGCAGATGAAGTTAACAGTTTTGTGGGGAGTGGATGTTATGCTTCTGATGGGTCTAGTGTGCTAGCCAGAATTCCATATGCCACATATTCTCAGAAGTTCATGGACTCCCAATATGAGACTACTTAGATTATGCATATAGCAGGAGAGAAATCATTGTGTGTTCTCTCATTGGAATAAAGTGAGAGGTCACGTGCAATTAGCTTTAGTGACTTTGCCAATATCTTGTCCCCAGCTGTTAGCAACTCCAACTGTCCAGAATTTTCAACATTTGCCAGAACTGAAGGAAGACAAGCTTGTGTGTTGTGTGTGTGTGTGTGTGTGGTGTTGGGGCGGAGGCAAGGGAATCGGCCAAGCCTTTTTTGCAAGCTGAAATACTATGCATAGTGCATGGAAGCTGCACTGAGGGCTTGCTGAAACCATGCTGTCACAGTATAAACAAGGGGTGTTCTACCTCTTCCAGTCCAAGAACCAAATTCCATTTTGGAGAAGCTTTCGGGAGCCACATTCCAGTGGTGGGTGGGGCCAAAGGCAAAAGGGGTGGGGCCAAAATACAAAATATACCTGCATATTGGAGCTTAAATAAACAGGCCTGTGGCTCACGCTGGCCCAGTTTCTCTGAGCGTGGAAAGCTAAGCAGGGTCAGGCCTGGTTATTACTTTGATGGGAGACCCGTCCTCTAGTTTCCTGCATTGAGTAGGGGGTTGGACTCGATGGCCTTGTAGGCCCCTTCCAACTCTATGATCTATGAAATCTATGAAAGTTCTTACTGCCAGTAACTAACATTTCAACCTTTTAGAATGGGGGGGGGGGGATGCACAAAAGCTAGGAAACCACCAGCTGAGGGAAATGGGTGGGGCCATCTGGGGAACCCCAGAGAGCTAAATTGGGACCCCAGGCCTGAGGTTGTGCATCCCTGGTATAAACTAAGGCATCATATGGTGGGAGTTTGCATTTTTGAAGTGTAGTGTATATTTTTAAGCTGTGTGATGTAATGGTGTACCCATATACGTTGTGCCACCTCAATGGAAATACGTATCTAATAAGAGGTACAGATTTGACTGGCACCATTTTGCAGGGTGCTTTCCAGTGAGACTCTTTGTGTGGGTCTCCCAGCTTCACACAGATGACTCAATCTGGTCAGGGCAAAGCCTGAGCCTCTGAGCCTCAGCCATGGGACCACCTGCCATCTTATCCTGTGCTCCCTCTCAGCTAGCACAACTCTGTGGGACTGAGACAATGCTGCAAATACTCTGATGCAGTGGCATAGCAGATTCATGAAAACAGGGCCGGCACCCACACCCCAGGAGGGGTCTGCTGACAAGAGCCCTGTGGAGTTGCTTCTCCTCTTCACCACTGCAACCTGCGTGTTCACCTGCCTCTTGCTCTGGACCAGATAACTCTGGTGGTGGTGAGGAGGAGGAGGAGCAGTTGATGCCACTGCCTGCTTGCTTGCTGGCTCTCTGCCTCTCAAGCAAGTAAGTGGTAGCAATGATGAGAAAGAGGATGAGGAGCAACAGCAGCTGGTGGCAAATAGAGTGAGAAGGTAGACTCATTGAGGGAGGAGTTCCTATTGAGGGTGTCTTGCCCAAGGGCCCTCAAAAACCCGGAGCCAGCACTGCATGAAAAGGTTTCATATACTTGCTCCTTTCCACAACAGTATTGTTCCATTTCATTGACCATGGTATCCTTCTGGGGCAGCAGTCTACATTGGGAGCTGGAGGCACTGTTTTACACTGGTTCCATTCCTACTTGGATGGTCATTTCCAGAAGGTGGTGCTGGGGGATTATTGCTCTGTTCCATGGCAATTACATCACGGGGTTCCATAGGGATCAATTTTATCCCTCATGCTATTAAGCATATACATGAAACCGCTAGGGGAGGTTATCCAGGGATGTGGACCAAGGTGACATCAATATGCTGATGACACCCAGCTCTACCTCTCCTTTTCATCAAACCCAGGTGAGGCAATGGATGTCCTCCTGAATTGGTACATGAGCAGGGTAATGGACTGGAGGAGGGCCAACAAACTGAAGCCAAATCCAGACAAGATGGAGGTACTGATAGCAGGTGGTTCATCTGCCCAGTTGAGTGGTATTCAACCTGCCCTGGAGGGGGTTGCATCCCCCTGACATATCAGGCACGCAGCTTTGGTGGGCTCCTGGATTAATCACTGTCACTTGAAGCCCAGGTGGCCTTGGTGGCCAGAAGCACCTTTTATCAGCTTAGGTTGATATACCAGCTGCAACCCTATCTGGACAGAGATAGCCTGGCAACAGTTATCCACGTGTTGGTAACCTCTCAGTTGGATTACAGGAATGTGTTGTATGTGGGGCTACCTTTGAAGATGGTTCAGAAGCTTCAGTTAGTTCAAAATAGAGCTGCTAGGTTAGTACAGTGCCTTGCAGAAGTATTCACCCCCTTTGACTTTTCCACATTTTGTTGTTACAACCTGGAATTGAAATGGATTTAATTCGGATTGTTACCACTTGATGTACGCAAGATATTCAATGCTCTGAAGATGCAAAATATTTTTACCATGGCACAAAAGTTAAGTAAACAAAAACAAACTGGCACTTGTTGGTTGCATAAGTATTCACCCCCTGTGCTGTGACATGCCTAAATAATGTCACAACCCACTGCCTCCAGAAGTCACATACTGTAAGAAGTTGAATGGAGTCCACCTGTGTGCAATTCCAATCAGGGTTGGGTTATAAAAAAATATCCCAAACTATGAACATCCCCTGGAGCACCATTAAATCCATTATTACAAAATGGAAAGCATCTGGCACAGCTGCAACTCTGCCTAGAAAAAGCTGTCCACTAAATCAGCTGAGATGGGAGAAACTGTCCATGGGACAACTATCACCCAGACACTCCACAAAGCTGGGATTTATGGAAGAGTGGTGAGAAGAAAGCCATTGCTGAAACAAACCCATATCAAAGCCCGTTTGGAGTTTGCAAGAAGGCTCATGGGTTGTAAAACAACAAAATGTGGAAAAGTCAAAGGGGGTGAATACTTCTGCAAGGCACTGTATTGAATTTTATTCTTTTAAATATTTTAATTGTATTTTATATTTTTAATTGTGTAAAATGGCATTTTAGTTTTTTTAAGTGGTTGTAATCCTCCCAGAGAACATTAGTTATTGGGTGGATTAGAAATGTACTGAATAAATAAACAGGAAGTCGGGGGGAAATGTACCTCACAGAAGAGATGCCAAATAGTTCAGGCGTTTGGTACTATTTTTTACACCATGGTAGCTGAACTACAAACACTCGGCCTATTAATCTGTGTGAGCTAGCCCCAAAATGGCCATGTGTATTAGAGACATTAGTGGAGCTGTCACTAACAAATCAGAACTGTGATTGGGGAGCCCTTGTCATTGATGTGCATCTATTTTTGGCTGCTGCTGATATAATGATACTGTCACAGTTTTATTGTCAATTTTATTGCTTTTTTCATTTTTATCCAAAAATTCAGATAGCTAAATTGCTAATAAAATGAATTTAATTGCCGTCTCATAGGAGCTGTTTCTAGTCTTCAGTTAGCAAGGCATTATTCAGAAGGCAGGAATGAAGTCTTTCACTATTATGTTCCTTTCTCAAGCAGCACTAGAAAAAGAATTAGATATAGTCTGATTTCCTAGCTAGTTTGGCTCATGAAGTTTAATGCGAGGGTGTATGCGAATTGTCTGTCACTTCGCTATCTTCTTTTTCCCCCAGGGTCTTCTGGTTGCAATTCTCTACTGTTTTAACAATAATGAGGTAAGATGGATTTCCCTGCAGGGGAAAATATTGTGGGGAGTATCCTAAGTAACTCTGCTTTGAGGTAAATT
The DNA here is from genome assembly GCA_021292165.1 of Shinisaurus crocodilurus. Lineage (NCBI taxonomy): Eukaryota > Metazoa > Chordata > Lepidosauria > Squamata > Shinisauridae > Shinisaurus > Shinisaurus crocodilurus. Next base: position 53,943,154 of record CM037879.1, on the reverse strand, counting down.
GAATTGTTGTTGTTCAAAGGGAAATGTTTATCTGCAGGCCATTAAGCTTTCAGTTCCAGTTTTCATTAATGAATGTTATTACATTTTAATGTACACTCATCTGCTATATATACTCAGTCAGAATACCAGGAGCAGTACAAAATCTGTGCTGGATTTTGTCTGAGATTTTGATCAGGACAGAGAGATGTCTCCAAGACAGAGTTGTAGAACTTGTAACCAGTGTAAACCAAAGCTCTGGGTGCACAGAATTATCACTAGACAAGGAAACTTTTACTGAACATGTGGAACATTTCTTTACTGTTGTCACAACAAAGAGAACTGTGCACTAGAGAAATGGGAACAAGAAGAGAACAGATGACTATATACAACATACAAAGACTGCAGACCAATGCCGTGTGAGGTATGCTGCAAGGCTAGCGTTATTGTGGCAAACTTCCATACCACAGTTTGTAATGTTTTCCCAAATTCCTGCACATCTCGCCTATGATAGTTTGCAGAATTCAGAGTAAAGTTAAATCCATTACTGTTCCAAAATCTCTTCGAAATCTCTTAGGGTGCTTCCAGATAGAGAGCTTGTAGTGCTACCAATTAGAAGACATTGTGCAGTAATTCCATCTTTTTTCTTTAACATATTTTCTGTGGTAAGGAAAAAGATGGAAGAAGTGGTGGGAAAACACAGAAAGGCAACAACTGGAAGACTACGTTGTCTGGACCCCGCACAAAATTATGTGAATGAGGCAGGGTGAGGGTGCAATAAAAGTCTCATCTGAAACCCTCCGTAGACCAAAGGTTTTGCAGTCAAAACAGTGAAATTCAGACACTTATTTTGTCAACCGTGTCATTTCTATGGCTGTAGCATAAAAGTGTATGCTCCTATATTTATAATGTAAATATGGATGGTTATATGATATGCCAAAGAGGAGATCCCTTCCTCCCAAATTGCAGGTGAGTTTTTTTTAAGAGAGTTGATAATTTTATGTATTCAGTTTTGTTGCATGTATATCCCTCATAAATCCACATGGCTCAGGTCATCTTAGAAAAAAAGAAAATATACAAGCAGCTGAATAATACACACTTGAAGCAAAAAAGGAATTAAAAGCAGCAATTTAGCAGTGGTAAAAACCATCTATGAAATAAAAGTCAGCGTAAATACCACTGGAGGCCTGAGTAACAATAAATCTTCTACAGTGTTCTTGAAATGCAGCAAGTTTGCACTCAGATGGTTTCCTTTCACTAGGTAGGGAGTTCCATAATGTTGGGGCCACCACTGTGAAGGGCCTGCTTTGACATCATCTTGGGTATTTCAAGCAGTACCTCTTCTGCTGGAAACCAGTACAACTGCTGTTGAACTGGCTGGATACTCTCCCATCACCTAGTACCTGTTAATAGACAGGTGGCTGCATTTTCATCTTCTAAATACTTTCCAAGGGCAGCCCTACATATTATGCTTTGCAGTAGTTAATTCTTAAGGTCACAGAAGCATGGATGGTGATTGCTAAATCCACACTCTTGCTAATTAAATATTGCAGAAAAAAGGCATTCAAGGCCAGAAACCAAACTGAAAAAGACAGAGAAAAAATATACGTATGATCCTGGAGCGTCATGGAATCCATACTCCGTCAAATTGCTCAGAGGCAAGAAAATAGATATCAGCCATTACTGTGTCAGATTATCAGTGTTCAAAGTTTTTTTTAAAGAGAGGTTGGATAACCATCTCAAGCTGTGACTTTCTTATCCTCAAAGTGTTAATGAAATGCAATTAATTCACAATATACACTAGACAGCACAATCGACACCTCAGGCTCAGACACTGGTTCAATTTTAGCATCCAAGTCAAAATGTAAGCAGTGGATTTTATCTTCAAAATATTTTGAAAGTTTGCCACTGCAGAACAAACCCAGAATACTTCACATCTAGGTAGACCAAGCGGGCTAATTGACTCCTTCTGTCACTCAAACATTCAGTAAGCCTGCTGAATCCATTGGTCTTCAAGGGCAGGTCAACACCATCATCCCAACATTGGGCATGTGCAGCAGAAATCTGCAATGTTAATAAGCTAATGATCTGACCATGAAACAGATCAGTGTGGCACAACAAATCCAAGATGTGTTCTACTTCATGAAAGGTTAGGTATACAGTTTGGGAGTGCTCTTAGATCTGGCACTACTCCTGGTTAGCCACATGCTAGTGTCCAGGAGCACTTTGTACGTGCTTTGACTAGTTCTCCAGCTGCGGCCTTTCTCTCCATGTTCTAGTTCAGCCTTTCCCAAACTGGTGCCCTCCAGATGTTTTGACCTTCAAATCGCAACAGCCCCAGCCAGCATGGCCAATGGTTAGGAATGCTGGGAGTTGTATGCCAAGTACTTGTATTAACATCTGAAGTCCTAAATGCATCAAGAGCCAGTGTGGTGTAGTGGTTAGAGTGTTAGACTGGGCCTGGGGAGACCTGGGTTCTAGTCCCCACTCAGCCATGAAGCTTAGTAGGAGACTTTGGGCCAGTCACTGAGTCTCAGCCTAATCTGAGGTTAAACAAAGAGAATAATTTCTTGATCAATCAAAACCAAAGTACAAAAAGAGATCAGGACAAACTTCAGATCTTACACACAAGTAACAGTTGTGTAATGATATGACTTAGAAAACATTAATAAAACATGGCTTAAAATTACACAGCCGAGGATACAAACAAAAAGTAATGATACAGTCTATAAAACATAGCTAAAATCATGTAACAAAAAGGTACAGGTAAAAGTCAGTTTTCAAACCAGATGCTAGAAAATTATAAGGACAAGAATTATAAGGACAGGCTAAAACTTTCTCTATCCTGTTGCAAGCATTACAGTGTCAAATTACAAAACAATCTGTGTAATTTAACATTCCTGTATGCCAAACACGTTCGACTGGACAGTCTTATTTAGTGGCAGCTTAAAGAGACTTTAAATGTCTGCTTCAACGTGGTTCCAAAGCATCCAGTTTCAAAACTGATGTCATTCAGGACACATGCCTTTGTGGGGTAAAACAGATAAATTGTATTGGTTTTATTTCCCCATTATTTACCAAAATCCCACTAATTTTGCTTCAAACAAAGCTCACTGTGTATTTTAGAGTAGATGCTGTGAAATACTTCACTCAGACCAGTATGGTCTGCATAATATTTTTAAATTCAAGGTTGGAGCACCAAGCATCTATAAAAATAGATTAGACCAAATTAGCTACTGGGCTTTCTCCCTATATTCATTAAAAATAAAAAATAAATAACCCAATTGGAAAGCTCACCACTCCAGTTGACATCCACAAGCAGGAAAATTATCTCCACTGTAATCCTCCTATCTTTCTGGGTCCATGTTGAAAAGACTTGAGCTTATATAGTATTAGCCAAAGAAGTCCACTTGAGATATGTTAGCCATTAGGCCAACTCCTACAGGAGTAGGTCAACTGAATTAAAACCCTTTTTGTCTTAAAAAGATAAATTCACTGTATATTTATTATGCAGTCTAATCCCACTAAAACCTAACTGACAGGTGATATGCTATATATATATAACATACATATGGTTTTAACTTTCCTTCCCATATAGGGATTTAACAAGTGTAAAATTTGCAAGAAGATGGTAATGTAAACAATGGCAAGAAACAAACTACCCCAAATCACGGGGTTGAATTTTAACTGAATTAAAAAAAACCTTTATTTCTTAAAATGATAAATTCACTGTATACAACCTAATCCCTTATATGAAACTTAGCTCATATATCATACACAAAATTTTAAGAAAGAATACAGTAATACCTTGGATTGAGAGCATAATTCGTTCCGGAAACGTGCTTGTAGTCCAAAACACTCTTATATCAAAGTGAGTCTCTGGCGGGCGTGAGCGGGGCCGATTTCGGCCTGCTCGAGGCGAGCGGTTACATCCCTATAAGACTTGTCTTGCAAGACGTCGCTTGTTTATCAAGTAAAAAAAATTAAGTTTTTTTTGCTTGTCTTGCAAAACGCTCTCAGACCAAGTCACTTGCAATCCAAGGTATTACTGTAGAGACTTCCCTTCCCATATAGGGATTTAACAAGCGTGAAATTTGCAAAATAAGAATAATGTAAACAGTGGCAAGGAATGGACTATAATCAGAGTCACAGATACTCCGTATATAACTACCACCCAATCCATCTCATCATTGAGGCCTCTCTAGGCACCAGTTAAGTTTTTGAATCCAGTAAACCTCCCTCTTCCTTAGCTGGTTGTATAGTTCTTTCCCCTGAGATGGTCCACAAGGAACATAGGGAGATAAGCACATCCTCTTTTGGAGACTCTCAAAATGTCAAGGCTACTTTTGTATAACCCCCCCTGCAGCTATCATTCTGAAGCTTGGCAAGCTTGATCCCCTCAGAAAGGGATAGCTACCTCTACAGTTTTCATCCAATTCTGCCCAGAAATAAAAAAGAGATAATAAATGTAATAATAAAGTTGCGTCGTCTTTGACATCTCCAACGCTAGGCTTTTCTGCAGTAGCCTGTCCGCCCTCAGACGGAGGGCGCGCACAGGCCTTAGTGATTTAGATGTCAGAACTTCGGCTTGGCCAGCTTGGCCTACTCTTGTTGGAGGAATCGCAGGTTCCCTGGGGTGGTGGCCGCGGGATGTGACGGCAGTTTTTCTGGTGGGAAAACTCCTAGGCTTCACACACTTTACGGAATTTTATCAGCTGTAACACTGCTCTAGCTTGACCGGTCAACCTCGGTGAGAACCCCGGTGTCATCTTGAGGGGTGCTTCTGCTGCAAAGAGTCGCCCTTGTGAGGGCGTGCCACTCTGTCGGAGATGGATGCTGCACTTGCCCGAGTGCGGGATTTGCTGCTGATGGCATGCACTGTTTGTACCCTTTGCGCCCTAAGAAGGCCCATTGTGCCTTCTTAGGGAAGTGGGCACAATGGGCAAGACGGGGGCATCTTGCACCGCCTCTTGTTTTGTAATAACTCTGGATGATGAGATGATGTGGCCGCAGACAATATTATGGACTTGAAGGGCAAGAGATGAAGGTGAGGATTTGGTCCGTGCAATAAGTGAGGACTTGTCAGTCTATCAGCTATGCGCACGAGAGAGACCCCAACTCTCTCTGGTGGAGTGAATAGCCATTTTCACTGGGACTCTTGTCACCCTGGTATGCTTCGCCCCCAGTGGTGACATTGCTCTCTCACTTGCCATCATAGATCGTAGAGTTGGAAGGGGCCTACAAGGCTATCGAGCCCAACCCCATGACTCTGCTTAGCATTCTACGCTCAGACAAGCTGCACCAGCGTAAGTCACAGGGCTGTGAGCAGGGCCTATGCGCCCGTCAGCCCGTGATAGAGTTGGAAGGAGCCTGCAAGGCCATCGAGTCCAACCCCCTGCTCAATGCAGGAAACTAGAGGAGGGGTCTCCCATCCAAGTAATAACCAGGCTTGACCCTGCTTAGCTTTCCACACTCGGACAAGCTGAGCCAGCGTAGCCACAGGCCTGGATTGTGTGTGCGTGCACGTGCGCACGCCCTGCTGAAGGCCAACAGTGACCGCGTGCGTGAGCGGCTTGGGGCTCCAACATGCCCGCCCATATAGCCGTTCACTTGGATGGCTGCTCGGACGGAGAGAGTGCATGACAATCAGGCTGCCAGCAGGGTTGCGGCTGCTGCCCATCTGCCACGCCGGGCAGGGGGCGGTGCAGAGAAGGCTGCTGGCGGTAGGCCGGGGCGGCCTTCCTGTGCTACGGTGGGCAGAGGCGGCGTGGCAACGGCCGCACATGGCCACCGCCGGCCACACACACGCGCGCACCGCTGGGTGCGGGCCCCTGTGGCGGGCCCCTGTGGCGAGCAGGCGCAGCGTGGTGTTGGCTGCCGGCGGGAGGGTCAGACTCACTCCCTACTCGTTCTCGTGTTCACGCAGGCGCCTAGCTGGAGGAGGGGTCCCTACTCACTCCGATGCTCGGCCTGGCTGTAGCTGCCGGCTTGCGCATGCTCACGCGCTCTCACGCACTACCGCGTGTGCGGCCCAGGCTGGCGGTGGCTCCATGTGGCCTCTGCAGCCAGAGCGGCGGGACGCAAGGAGGGATGCCCTCAGCCGCCGCGCAGGCTGGAGGTGGCACGGCGGCAGCCCTGGTGCGCCCGGGGGACGTGCCTGCAGCGGTGGCTGCAGGGAGGAGGCCTGGTCGACGCTCCCGCCACCACGCCAGCTAAAGCGGCGCGGTGCTGGCCCTGGCGTGTCTTGGGCGCCGGCCATGGGCCCACTCGGCGCGCCGGCTGCCGCGTCGGGCGGCTGCTGAATCAAGACCCGGCCAGCTCTCCCGTGCCGCGGTGGGCATGGGCAATGCGGCGGCGGTCAGGGACCATGCTTGCCGCCAGACTACCCCACCCGGACGATTGGGGGGAGGGGCACTGCCATGGCGCCCGCCCCAGGGCCAAGCCAGCGCTCCCTATGCCTCCGTGGGTGGGGCAGCGCGGCGTATGGCGGCGGCCGCGCCGGGGTGAAGGCGGCGGCCGCGCCGGGGTGAAGGCGGCGACCGGGCCGGGGCAAAGCCAGCGCTCCCTATGCCTCCGTGGGTGGGCAGCGCGGCGTATGGCGGCGGCCGTGCCGGGGCGAAGGCGGCGGCCGTGCCGGGCCAAGCCAGTGCTCCCGTCACCTGCGTGGGTGGGGGCCGCGTGGCTTCAGCGGCGGGCGCGAGTCAGCTCGCGCCTGGCGACCGCAGCTAGGCTGGGGACGCCGCCGCTGGGCGGGGGGGGGAAGGGGGGAGCTTTAACCCTGGCTCCCTCGATGTAGAGGGTGAGGGGGGAAGGGCTGAGACGCCTGGGACCCTAATCCCTTCCCCCCTTAGGGTGGGCTCAGGACCCCCAGGAGGTTGCTCCCTCCCCCCCCCGCTGGGGCCCTCCCGGGACGGTTGGGACTTTCCCGCCATGGATGGGGGGGGTTGTCCCAGGTCAGGCCATCTGCCTCTCCACTCAGGGTGGTGGCGTGGGGCCTTTCCTACCGTCCCAGTCTTCTCATAAGTTTTATTTCTTCTTTCTTTTCTTTCTTTCTTTCTTTTCGCGCTGGAGCAGCGCGAAGTGTCTGCCTCCTTCCCGAGGCAGGAAACTAAACTGGAGTTTCCTGGGGGAGGCCCCGCCTCCTCCGGGAAGCTCAGATCAAAGTCTGCCTTCCCAGCCCCGGAGGCGGGGCTTACCCCAAGCTTGCTGGCCTCCTCCACTCGTGGAGAACTGAAATTCACGGTGAGTAGAAGAATTTCTGTTTCTTTTCTCTGCTCCCCACTCCTTCTAGGTGCTGCTGGCCAATAACATAACTTAATGAAACAGAATGTTTCTGTCAATGGGTTGGATTCAACCCTTGCTGCTCAATGCTGTCCTCCCCCCTGCAGCCCCCCACTGCGTGTGCCCCAAATCTGCTCTAGAGGGTCCCTCTAAAGCAGATTTGGGGCACACGCAGTGGGGGGCTGCAGGGGAAATTTGCTTCACCAGCGGTTCCTTCCTACTGGCAGACTGTCGCCATTGGATACACCCAATAAACATTTATTATTTATTTATTTAATATGTTTATTCACCGCCCATCAGCCAAAAGGCTCCCTGGGCGGTTTACAAAACAAAGCAACACTAAAACAAAAACATCAATAATAATATAAAAACACAGACATATTAAAATGTAACAAGATAAAACCAAGCAGCCAAAATAAATTCAATCCAGAGGTACACTGGCGATAATAAAATGAATAAAATCAACCATTAAAATGTTGGGCAAATAAAAAGGTCTTCACCTGGCGCCTGAAAGAATAGAGGGTAGGCGCCAGGTACACCTCTCTGGACAGCTGATTCCATAGATGGGGTGCCACAACTGAGAAGGCCCTCCCCCTAGTAGCCACCCTCCTAGCTTCTTTTGGAGGGGGCACTCTGAGAAGGGCCTCCAAAGATCTCAGGGTTCGGGCAGGCACGTATGGGACAAGGTGTTCCTTCAGATAACCTGGCCCCAAACCGTTTAGGGCTTTAAATGTTAATATAAGCACTTTGAATCGGGCCCGGACTTCAATTGGTAACCAATGTAAATCATAGAGGACTGGCGTAATATGTTCTTGTCGGCCAGTCCCCGTTAGCAGCCTCGCTGCCCTGTTTTGAACCAATTGAAGTTTCTGGACCGTTTTCAGAGGCAGCCCCACGTAGAGCGCATTACAGTAGTCCAAACGAAAGGTTACCAGAGCATGGATCAATGTTGCTAGGCTCTGCCTGTCCAGATAGGGTTGTAGTTGGTAAATTAGCCTAAGCTGATCAAAGGCGCTCCTTGTCACCAAGTCCACTTGTGACTCCAGTGACAGTTCAGAGTCCAGGAGCACCCCAAACTAGGAACCCTGACCTTTAGGGGGAGTGCAACCCCGGCTAGGACAGGTTGAGTATGTCCAGACAGACGATCCACCCACAAACAGCACCTCCGTCTTGTCTGGATTGAGCCTCAATTTATTGGCCCTCATCCAGTCCATTACCAGACACTGATTAAAAACAGCCACTGCCTCACCTGGATTTGATGAAAAAGAGAGATAGAGCTGAGTGTCATCCGCATATTGGTTACACTTCAGCCCAAACCTCCAGATGACCTCTCCCAGCAGTTTCATGTAGATGTTAAAAAGCATGGGGGATAAAATGGAGCCCTGTGGTACCCCATGGCGCAGAGCAGTAATCCCCCAGCACCACCCTCTGGAATCGGCAGGCCAAGTAGGAGCGAAACCACTGCAAAGCAGTGCCTCCAACTCCAAAACCCACCAGCCTATCCAGCAGGATACCATGGTCAATGGTACTGAAAGCTGCTGAGAGATCCAGGAGAATCAACAGGGTCACACTCCCCTGTCTCTCTCCCAGTAAAGGTCATCCCACAGGGCGACCAACAGGGCCGGATTAAGATAGGGGCTATTGGAGCTGCAGCTCCAGGCCCCTACCACAAAATAGGCCCACAATATAGGGACGCGCGGCGTCGGGGAAATGAGGACGTCACCTCGCTCACCTGCGGGGCGTTGCCGGAGGCGAGCAGAGGTTGCCACGAGGTGCCGGACGCCGTGAGCTCCGTCCCGCTGGAGCAGTTCTGCGGTGAGCGCCGCGCCTGCTGGTCCGCCGCCCTGCCGGCCCCCGGTGTGTGTGAAGGGCTCTCCCGGGATCCGTCAAGAGCGGGGCCGGGAGAGCTGTGCACCTCGCAGCCCGAGGTGCGGCGGTGGTGGTGGGTCCAGGGAGTAGCCCCCACCCCATGCCCAAAGCGTCAAGGTGGCCCGACCTACGTTGGAAACTCGCGTTTGTGCAGCGGGAAAGGCGGAGCAGCTGCGCGACAAGGGGCGGCCCCTCTGAGCATATGCAGAGTGCCTTTCCCTCCACCCGTTTCATAGGCCCCCCGACCCCCCCGCCTCAGATATACAAGCACACAAAGCACGCCCGTGTCGGAAATGATGCGCTGCCGTGCCCCTGCGTTGTGGCATGCGGGCCTCTGCTGCGGTCTCGGGGTGTGCGCGTGGCGCGCGTTCCCGAACGGGGAAGCGGTCCAGCGGATCTGCCCAGGAGGCGGAAGCAGCAGCGCGTGCGGCGGGCCGGCCTCAGCCGGGGCATCTCTTCTTTGCGAGAGAAGGCAAGGCAGCCCTGCGCGTCTGCAACTGCCGTCCCCAGGCTCGTGTGGAAGAGAGGGAGGACAGCGCAGTGCCCACGGACTCTGCAAGGGGAGGTCTATGCATGACTGCCTGGAAGTAAGCCCATTGAACTCCATGGGGCTTACTGCCTGGTAAACATGTACGGGATCTCGCACGGCCACCTATACAGAACCACACTTCTGCATAATTCCAGATGAATTCACCTACAAAACAAAACATAAACCTCTGTCCCTCTTTGGTTTCCTATTTCTAACATGGATTCAACTACCCGATACCAGCTGTAGCAGAACATTGAAAATGGACCCAAAGACCCTGCTCTCCCCCCCCCTGCACCGTTTAACCCCTCTGGGTACAAACTGGACAAAGTGGCTCATTTCCAGAAGGGCGGCAGCCTTGTTAGCCTGTTGCAGCAAAAGGGGGGGGGAAAGAGTCTTATTTATTTATAATACATTCCGCTTGGTCCCTTTGGCCCAGCACTGTCAACACAGACTGGCGGCAGCGGCTGCCCCCCCCCCCCCAGTTTCAGGCTGGACCCTTTCCTAGCTCCCCCCCCTGGAGATGCTGCCAGGGAGGGGGGGATTGAACTGGGGGCCTTCTGCATGCAAACCAGGGGCGCCACCACTGAGCCGCACGCAGCCCCTCCATATTGGCATTGATGGATTGCCCCCCCCCTCACCCTCACTGCCGTTTCCACGACTGGGTGGCAAAGCAGTGGACAGGAGGACCGGAAGCAGGTGTGTGGCACTTTTCTCTCGGGACAGCAGGAAGAGAGAGATGGAGAGTGCGGCCCTAACTTTGGGGCGGTATCCGGAGTTTTGGCACTTTAATGGTAATTAAAATATTTAATTTGTTTTAATATAAAATTGCGTCTTCATTTTATTTATTTCCATAAAAAGGCTCACCAAAATTCTCAGCACCAGGCCCATAATGCCCTTAATCCGGCCCTGGCGACCAAGGCAGTTTCTGTTCCAAAACCAGGCCTGAAGCCCAATTGAAATGGATCTAGATATGGAGAGGATGTCAGGAAATAGGTATATATGCTCATATGTGGTGGAGTTGTAGAAATGTCCTGGAATTTTGGCGAGAGGTTTTTACAGAAATATTGGAAATTATTGGTATTAATCTAGAGGTCTGTCCTAAACTTGCTTTGTTATCAATAACCGATAAAGTCACTTGTGCCCAAAATACTAAGGAACTAATTGTAAACTTGTTAACTACAGCTAGGTTAATGATAGCGAGGAAATGGAAAGTACAACACGTTTTTCTAATAACTGATTGGTATAATCATACTGGCGGCCCCCATACTGTGGAACTCCCTCCCTAGTGACATCCGCCATGCCCCCTCTCTGTTGAGCTTCTGCCGCTCGCTAAATACATGGTTATTCAGGCAGGAATATGGGGTGGGTTAAGATTTTAATAGTTATACTGTTTTAAATGTATTTTATATCATGTATTTTAAATGTATTTTATCAAGTTGTATATCGCCCAGAGTGGCCGGTTTGCCGGCCAGATGGGTGATTCAGAAATACGACAAACAAATAAGGAAGTTTGGGATATAGCCCTAAATGATAAACTAACTTGTAGTATCAAATGCAAAAAGGGACAGTTAAAGAATAATTTTATGGATATATGGAATCAATTATTAGACTATGTATTAATAAAGGGGAAGGGGAGTATGCCTTGTCAGGATATGTTATATTTTTGGAATGTGGAATTTAATTGATTAAGGGGATGGATGTATATTAGTTGGTCCCTAGGCGGGTGCAGGGTGCACCTTATGATTTATTTTAGTTGTATGTTTGTGTTTTATAGTTTTGTATGTAGCTTATAATAACTACGGTAAGTAAAATTTATTTTTTTAAAAATGAAATGGATCTAGATAATCCGTTTCCTCCAGAAGAACTTGGAGCTGCTCTGCCACTACGCGCTCAAACACCTTGCCCAGGAAAGGGATATTTGCAACAGGTCTATAGTTGTTCAGGTCTACTGTGTCTAGATCTGGTTTTTTAAAGAGTGGCTTAATCACAGCCTCTTTCACCGTGGCTGGCACCACCCCCTCCTTCAAGGAGGCATTCACAACCTCCTGGACCCAGGTGCAAATCCCTTCCTTTGCCACAGATCCTAAGCAGACCTCATAATAGATGTTTTTTTCCTTAACAGGCAACATGTAGCTGTTCAACTAGAATGAATTACTTGGTTTATATTTGCACCATTAATCCATTTACAAGATGGGAGTTAACATTACCTTATTAAGTATCCTCAGTTTTTATTCAGAAAGCTAATTTTAGCTGATGGGATAAGTAGCTTTTGCTGCTGCTGCTTCTAATTTCGCTCCTACTGTGATGGATCAGATAACTGTGTACATTTTGTATGGCTTCAATTATTTAGCCATTTAAATCCAAAATATATAATGGGAAATGCATATTTCGGTCCTTGAAAAAATGTCAGTACAGTAATACCTTGGATTGCAAGTAACTTGGTTTGAGAGCGTTTTGCAAGACAAGCAAATTTTTAAATATATATATATTTTTTTACTTGATATACAAGCGACGTCTTGCAATACAAGTACTGTGGTATGGCTTAAATTAAAAATCTCTGTACAAATTTTTTTGGGGGGTTTCGTTTTGATATAAGAGTGTTTTGGATTACAAGCGCGTTTCCGGAACGAATTATGCTCTCAATGCAAGGCATGACTGTATCTAAAAAGGCACAGTTACCCATGCTTTGAAAAAACCTCCCTAGTTGGATTTTGAATGACTTCTGTATAATTCAACCAAACTAAAAAAACCAAAAAAATATTTTAAGAGTTAGTTCTACAGTGTAACCTTCTAATTAAGTCTTGGGCAGTACAACCCTATGAGGGTGCCCACAACCCTCCAAACCTGGCAGATTGTGGGCATCTTATGCAGGGCGGGAGGAGTGCAGAGGATAGGATCTCCTCTGTGCCCCCCTCTCCATGAAAAACATCTTGACAGCCAATTTCAGTTGTCTATATGTTTTTCCTCTCCTCGCGAGAGGCTGAGGTGCCACCTGGATTCCTTGGAATCCGGCGGAGCTTCTCCCCGCCCCCAGTGCTCGGTTTCCTTCCGGCACAGAAGCGACCATGCTGGCTATGGGGGACGGGCTGGGCACTCCACGGTGCTGCAACCTCAGAAAGGATTTCCAAGGTTGCAATGCTGTCTATGCTGTCTATGAGCTATGCTTATGCAACAAGGCTTTGGAGTTGTTTTTAATTCATGGGTGTTTTCAAAGAGGCTTATATGGCAGCAGTAGGAGTTATAGTAATACCTTGGATTGCAAGTAACTTGGTTTGAGAGCATTTTGCAAGACAAGCAAATTTTTAAATATTTATTATTATTATTTTGACTTGATATACAAGTGACGTCTTGCAATACAAGTACTGTAGTACGGCTTAAATTAAAAATCTCTGTACGAATTTCTTTTGGGGGATTTCGTTTTGATATAAGAGTGTTTTGGATTACAAGCACGTTTCCGGAACGAATTATGCTCTCAATCCAAGGCATGACTGTACTGAGTGGAGGACAAAACACAGAGTAGCACATGCATGCACTGTCTTGCCCACACTTAATGGGTCTCTCTGGATTGTGGCTATGAAGACCAAAGCTACCTATATTATGAAAAGAGACATTATGACTAGAAGGCTGGATGTCTCATAAGATGCATGACCCTAAAGTCCCTTGACACTGTTATTTTTCAGATTTTAAAAGAATAATTTGCTTTCTGAAAAATACTCTTCTCCCCTCAAATGTCGCTGATATTTCTAGTAGATTTGTTTTTGGTTTATCAACTCAGTACCTGTATTTGCTCCCTACTTACCTCTTAAGGTTCATTCACAGATCACTAGAGGGTTGTCTTTGTATAATGGCTCTAAGCAGGTATTACACAATTGGATTTAGGAATTATTTTATTAATGGAAAGATAACTACGTTTTCTTAAACTATGGTCTCTGAGGCTGGAGGAACAATATTAATCTTGCTTTGAAACCTAGCATGAATGGGAATACAATATGTTGGATTTTAAAAGCTTCTGTTGAAGACAATGTGGAAAGGCATTTAGCTTTTTACTCTTTAATATTTGAACCCATAAAGACCTCTTGTGGGGACATCAACACTCCAATTAAGTAACATTTAAGAAAATGTTACATTTCCATCATAAAATAATGGAGGCTCTCATATATAGTATCTCTTCAAAGAAAAAGAGAAGGGGCAAGCCTACTTCTGTTGCATCTATAATTTATATCCACATCCTGCTGTAGTGTCTTGAAACAATCCCTTTTCACTTACTGATGGATAATAGTATTAGCACCGCCCCACTTTATTTACAAAAAAGTATGAGTGCTATCTGTGTTGTACTTTTATTTTCACATACTGAGGATGAACTGGATTGCAAACAGCCTTGAGTCAGTATATGTTTTAAACCAGCTATTGCCCCGATAGCCCATGCTAGAGTCAAACCAGCTTATATATTGAAGTTGGAGTTTCACACACCTGAGTCTCAATATATCTAAAACTTTGTGCTTTAGTTTGACACATACGGTGATATGGAAGGCTACTGAGGATACTTGAGAAATTTGAGCTCTACTTCAATGCACTTTACCGATTATTCAGGTTATCGGCTCTAATGTTTTGGGACGAGCTGTAGCTCAGTGGTGGAGCACACGCTTTTCATGCAGAAAGTCCCAGGTTCAACCCCTGGCATCTCCAAGTAGGGCTGGAAAAGACTCTGGTCTGAAATGCTGGAAAGCCATTACCAGTCAGTATAGACAGTACTGAGCTAGGTGGACCAATGGTCTGACTTAGTATATGGCAGTGTCATAATTTCCTAATGTTCTTTTCTTATGTAGTTTGTCTTGGTTTAGAGAATAAAGGATTGTCTCCAATGTTAGTCCTACTTGGAGTAGACCCATTGAAATGAATGGGACCTAAGTTAGACTAACTTTGGATACAACTGAAAAAGTTTTCAATTTTGTGCAGTTGATAGTGCAGTCTATTGAATCCTCTATGTGCCATCCACTGGAGCTTTTCAGGGTCAGTCCGGGGCCTATTACATGCCCAGTAGCCCTAAGGATACTGTTGATCTGTCTGAGGCCCTCTATAATACATTTGCTAGGCACTTCCAGGATGAAATCTCTTGCATCTGCCAGGACTTAGACTCCAGTGTTATAGCAGGTGAATCAGGTGAGGTATCCAGAGCGCAGCCTTGCCCAGTTTTCTTGGATGAGTTTCAGTTGGTACAGCTCAAGGATACAACAAGGTGATTGGACAGATTCATGCAACTACTCTAATCTTGGATCCTTGCCCGTCTTGGCAGGGAGGGAATAGCCAGCTGGGCCAAGGAAGTGATTAACGCCTCCTTGCAAGAAGGAGTGGTCTCAGGCTACCTGAAAGAGGTGGTGATGAGACCACTCCTGAAGAAACTCTCCCTGGACCTGGAAAATTATAATAATTTTAGGCCAGTGGCAAATGTACCTTTCCTGGGCAAGGTCCCTGAGTGAAGCTCCAGACGCTCTTGGATGAGACTGATTATGTTGATCCATTTCAGTCGGGGTTCAGGCTGGGTTTGGCATGTAAACAGCCTTGGTCGCCTTATCTTGGGAGAGAGACAGGGGGAGTGTGACCTTGTTGATTCTCCTTGATCTCTCAGTGGCTTTCAATGCCATCGACCATGGTACCCCTCTGGGGCAATTGTCTGAGTTGGGAATGGGAGGTACTGCATTGCAGTGGTTTCGCTCCTACTGGATGGTTGGCTCCAGAAGGTGGTGCTTGGGGAATATTGCTTGGCCCCATGGATTCTCCTGTATGGGGTTCCCCAGCGGTTGGTTTTGTCCCCCATGCTATTTAACATCTACATGAAACCGTTGAGTGGAGTCATCCGAGTTTTGGAGTGCACTGTCATCAGTATGCTGATGACACGCAGCTATATTTCTCCTTTTCACCTTCATCAGGTGAGGCTGTGGATGGGCTAGATCGGTGCCTGGCTGCAAGAATAGACTGGATGAGGGCTAATAAATTGAAACTCAATCCAGACAAGACTGAGATGCTGTTAGTGGGCGGTTCTTCTGACCAGATGGCGGGTGCTCAACCTGTTCTGCATGGGTTTACACTCCCCCTAAAAGAGTGTATCTTGGGGGTTCTCCTGGAGCCATCTTCGTCATTTGAGGCACAGGTGGCCTCAGTGGCATGGAGTGCCTTTCACCAACTTTGGTTGGTGGCCCAGCCACACCCCTATCTGAACAGGGATAACCTGGCTTCAGTTGTCTATGCTTTGGTAACCTCCAAACTAGATTACTGCAATGCACTTTACGTGGGACTGCCTTTGAAGACTGTTCAGAAGCTGCAGCTTGTGCTAAACGTAGCAGCCAGATTGATAACAGGGACACATAACACCGATGTGGTCCACTTGCACTGGCTGCCTGTATGTTTCCGAGCCTGATTCAAACTGCTGTTTTTGACCTATAAAGCTTTACATGGGACTGCTATACCTGATGGAGCGCCTCTCCCAGCATGAACCTATCCGCACACTATGTTCATCATCTAAGGCCCTCCTCCAGGTTCCTCCTCCGAGGAAGTCTTGGAAGGCAGCAACAAGGGAGAGGGTCTTCTCAGTGGTGGCTCACAATTGTGGAATGATCTTCCCGACAAGGCCCGCCTAGCGCCAACATTGTTATTTTTTTGGTGCCAGGTTAAGACGACCTTCTCTCAAGCATTTGGCAGCATAGGATGAGGTTTCTAAATCAGGTCTTGAATTATTTCTTGTTTGTTTAAAATTGTTTTTAGATATATGTGTGTCTCTGTGTTGTAAGTTTATATGAATGTGTTTTTCATAATGTATCTTTAAGGTTTTAATCTTTGTGAACCGCTCAGAGAGCTTCGGCTGTTGGGCGGTATAGAAATGTAATAAATGAAATGATAGAACTGCATTATCTAAATGATTTTTACAGTCCAATCCTATGCATGTTTTACTCAAAACTGAGTTCCACTGAGTTCCCAAGTAAGTGTACATAAGATTGTAGCCTTAATCAAGATTTTAAATCTATTGAAATCATGCTCTTTAGCTGTATCTATACTAGGAAATATACTTCTTGTAGTCAGGGTGAGAATACTGGGTGTCCCAAAAGGGTTCTTAAAAAGGAGTTAAGCTTCAGACTGGATTGCACCATGTCCAGCCCAACCTTGGGTACAACAGATCTGTGCTTGTAACAAGGAGTTAGTTAAGGTATTCTATTTCCTGCTGTTGTCCATACATATATCTATTTTTAGAGGTAGGAGAAACTACTGCCATTATTTCAGTTATGAAACACTCCATGATGGACTAATTAAGTAATTACAAGGATTATTTGAAGCTATAATAAGGGTGTTCTTAGAATATTCCAAGTGTTTCTTAATTATATAGGACATTGTATCCTTTCTTAACACTATAATAGAAGTACCTCAAAACTGCATTATTATTTTCTTTCACCATTTGTTTCCTTCTTTCTTTATGTAAGGTTCGAATGGAATTTCAGAAAAGCTGGGAGCGCTGGAGACTGGAACACTTTTACGTCCAGAGAGATAGCACTATGAAGCCACTCAAGTATCCAGCCAACAGCATAAGCAGTGGAGGTACAGTTGGGAGCACAGTCTATGCTGCCACTTGTCAGGCTACATTCAGCTAAAATTTCTATGGAGGCAAGTGCAGAGGAGTCAGACCATCTGACCTGAACTGTAGGAGATACAATTGAATGCCCAGCCAGACTGATTGCGAAAAGCCTTTGGAAGACTTGAGCCTCCATTATTCACTGCTGCGGGCAGCTGGACAAGCTTTTAAAATAAAGCAGACTGCTAATGTAATCAGTGTATCTGAGGTGAGAAAATCCTCTCTAAAGTAAGTTTAAAGAGTTTCCCCCCCAATTAATATCAGGCCTCCAGGTGTCCAGAGCCTAAACACTGTGTTGATGCAGTCACAAAGCATGAGGTTAATAGCTTATTAGTGTAGGTAGACATGTTAAAAGCTATTGATTAAATTACAAGGATGCAGCTGATTAATACAGACAAGAAAAAAACTTCCATTGGGAAAGGTAAGCCTAACCTCTCTCATGGTTAGAAAGAAACAGTTATAATCTGTAGATACCCTTTAGGGCCTTTCCAGGTGGTAGCTTTATGAAACAACAAATACGCAATTATTTGACTCAGTTATTCCAGGGGATCCACGATGCTCCCTGACTAGCATTTCCATTTTACTCAAACTGCAAATATATTAACTGGGATCCCCCCCCCCCCCGGGGAATTACTATGTCCATTGCAGTTTGGAGTTGCAATACCACATGTAGGACGACAGACACCTAGAGGCCAGTGCTTGTGACATTATTGGAAATGAGTAATTCTTGCCTACACACTATGGCACATTAAGACTTAAAACACTTGTTAAGTTTTTGTTGGAAGAAGTGCTCCCTGGACACCACTGATATGAGAGTACATACATGGCAGGTGTTTTTGTTTTGTTTTGTTTTTTAAATATTTGGAAAGAGAATCTAACAAATGGCAGCTCCACACCATTAACCATTCAGATATCACCCCCACCCAAAACAAAGAAACAAAACAATGAGTGCATGCTATGCATTTCTTCTCTCTAGCATTGGAACCTCTCCCTTATTAAAAAAAATACAACAATATAGTAAACCCAGTAAATGGGCAATCCCTCTGCAGCACAGCAATCTTCCCCTGCCCATCCCAGTGTGTGGGGACAGGATATTACCCCAGTATCACTGGATCCCACCTGGTACTACTATAGCATTGGGAATAAAATCTTATTTTTTAATCGTCTGGAAAGGCCTGAAACTATTCTTGTGCAAATCAAATTGTAGCAGCTCTGCATGGTTGGAGAGTACAAATGCTAGAAATTTGGAGATAACGTTGCTTTTTGTTGCATGCTTTGAAAAGTGTTACAGAAATTTATTGTCTGGAGAAATTTAATCTATGTACAGTTGACTCTTCTCCAGTTGATGAATGCATGCCCTTTCCATTATCATTAGTGTCTTCTTAAAAGTATCCTCTGATCTTTCAGTCTTGCCTTTTACATAGCTCTTTGCTGCTTCAGAAGGCTGCATAAATGCTAGTGTGAACCAAAGTAATCAGTAGCTTGCTGCGGGTAATGTGTTATCCTCTGCCCCTAGTAGACATAAAGGCAGAGAGACAGAAATATGGAGTAAATAATGATACGATTTATTGGGCTAACATCGATGGAGACGCACGTTGTAAAAGTTAAACTTATGGTACTGCAAACCCTTGTGCGCAGGAGTCTTGGACTTATATATTTAGCATGCTTTACTTTTACTTAGCACTATTCCTTTCCTCTTACAGCTGCAAGGCTCTTTATACTAGATATTGGAAGCAAAAATGGTTTGGTTGAGCTTACTCATTAGCTATATTTTCAGCACTTTGGTCAGCTCAATATTCTATACTAGAGCCAGTTAGAATTCTTGCTGTCAAGCGTCAATAAGCCTTTAGAATCTTAGTAATTAGGTAGACTGCTCAGTTGGAATGAATTAAAAATATATAAACTTCATGTTCTCTCATCAGTAAATCCATCTCAAGGTG
The DNA here is from genome assembly GCA_021292165.1 of Shinisaurus crocodilurus. NCBI lineage: Eukaryota > Metazoa > Chordata > Lepidosauria > Squamata > Shinisauridae > Shinisaurus > Shinisaurus crocodilurus. The sequence continues at coordinate 53,923,941 of CM037879.1, read as the reverse complement.
CCAGTCATTCCTAGAATGTTCAATGGCATATAAAGAAACTCTTGTTTATCAGAACTTATATATCAAGAACTGGTTTTTGATGGAGAGGAGGACGACAATTATGTAAGCCACCTTAGGTTCCTTGAAGGAAAAAAAGGTGGGGTATAAATGGAATGAATAAATAAATATAATAATAATAATAATAATAATAATAATAATAATAATAATAATAATAATAATAATAATAATAATAATAATAATACATTTGACTTATCAAACTTACATGATAAAGTTGGGGTTTTTTTGTTTTTAAAGCTTGAACATTTTGGAAAAGAGACAGGAAGTAGATATGCTACTGAATTACTCTCAAAGCAGAATTTGGCAGTAGACTTGGGATCGGCTTGTAGTAGCTTTAGACTGGAAGTTGGATTTACCATAATTTGCCAGGTTCTGCTGTAGCTGTAGAAGACTTCCTCTATGTTGTGTGGGGCATGTGTCTGTGTATCGTGATGTCATCATTTCATCTTGTCAATGGAATAAATACACATACCCTGTGTACCCTACAACATCAGATAAACCTTTCCCAGTGATGTAAGCCATGCTGGACATGTGTTGAGTCCTCCTATGCTGTTGCAATGCTATGATACATATTACACTAGCACAAGAAGCTTTTGTCCATGCCAGGTGTGGCCTACTACCAGTACTACTGGATTCCAACAGGCTTGACAGCAGAACCTGGGTAATCTGGAATGGAAGCAGGTGGTTTAGTGGAGTTCAAGATATGAAATCTGGGGTGGTGCCTACATTTTTAGAAGTAGAACCAGTTGGTTCTGGCCATCTCTGACAGAAATCCTGAATATCAAACACTACAACTATGACCGCCACAAATTTACAGTGCAATCCTATACATGTCTACTAGGAAGCAGGACCCACTGAGTTCAATTGGGCTTACTCCCAGGTATGTAGGGGCCTTGCAGCCTTATGCTATTAAATTGTGGGTGGAGCCATTGCCCTCCTCCAGGCCACTTTTCTTAAGCTTAAAAGATTACATGTGCATAATAGTTGTACAATTATACTTTGTACAACTTACTCCAATAACAGTTCCACAATACTTTGTACAACTTACTCCCATTGTAGGAAATAATAGTACAAAAGGCTTGGATCCAGAATTGTCATTCTGTCAGCAGGTTACCTCTAGTGGAATGGGACTTCCATGTCCTCTCCTCCACCTGCAGCCCCTTTATGCCCTCCAAATTTGCTCTGGAGGGTTGGAGGACCCTCCAGAGATTTAGAGATCACACAGGGGGCTGCAGGGGAGACAAGAGGGTGTGGAAGTCCCATTCCACCAGCAGTATTCTTCCACTGGCAGAACGATGATTCTGGTTCTGACCCCAAATGTTTATTTACAGACAGACGTGATTTCTATCTGTGAATACTTATTAGTGCAATTGTTGTCAGAGACCGTTTTGAAAATGGGGTGGGCAGAATTTGGGATAATAGCATCAACCAATCTATGCCCACATGTGCATAGCTGTGTGCTTCTAATGCCAACCAGAAGCAGTGATAGTTTGAAAAAAATATGAACGAATGGATCAAGTAAAAAAAAAAAGGACCCTGGTCCTTTTTTTTTTTCCCCCTCCGCCACCATTGTGCAGGACAAGAGGCCCGGCGGAGCCGCTCAGTGATGGACCCGAGAGGTGCCGCCGCCGGCCGCCGCCACAAGTCAGCATCCGGGTCCGGAGAAAGGGGGAGGGAAAAGGGAGAGGGGGAACGAGAAAGGGAGCGAGCCGAGTGTCGGCAGGAAATTATGTAATTACGCCGGATGCGGAATGCCGACAAAAGAATCGGCGCTTGAAGCAAAAGAGTTTTTAAAAAGTCTGCTTCCGCCGGCTGCCGGGCCGGATAAAAAGGCTGGATGTGGCCCGCGGGCCTTAGTTTGAAGACCCCTGCTTTACACAAAGAGGTACATGTGAGAAGGGAGTGAAACAGGCCCTACCTTACATCAGTGTTCTGCTTCTTTAAACAGCTGTCCCCTGGCACAGCTCCAATATCAAAACAAAGCCAGGCAGGGAATAAATTAAAGTAGCAGTACAGCAACCTAAGTCAGGGAGGCTGGTGGTGGGTTGCACTGTTTTCCTTTGCATGTTCCTTTTTATGTAGAGTGGATACCCCACACCTGCTTTATCTGTGAACGGGGAAGATACATGGATAAAATATGAGGGTCTGCCCCCAATAGTTTAATTTTGGACCTTGAAACATTGGAATTCATGTGTAGCATCGTAGATGTTTTATTCAGCAGGGAACAATGCCAGAGGCTTTACAGAAGTGCAAGAAACATTTCACTAGGCTGTTCCTGAATGTTTTGTCTCAAGACAAAATGGCTTTTATTACATTTTGATGTGATATGGAAACTAACCCCGACCCCCTTTTTAATTCCCATTAAAATTCTTGGGTAGATACTGGCTTAAATTTATTGCTTTTAAAACGTTATTGACTGATCCCTTAATCTTAAAATAAATGGAGTGCTCAGTTATTTGTATTTTCTTCACTTCGTTTGTCTTCCTTTTATTTTTAACCTTTACTCATTTGAAGGCCCCATTTGTGAGTTAAAGTGAGATGACTCAGATTTCAGAGGAACATATCTAATTGGAATTGTATTTCTTATCCCCTTGGTCTCTTCACCAAATCCTTCTCACCATTGCAATTACACATGCCCCCCCCCCCCCCGGCCTGTTTTGGTCTTGCCTCAGAACCATCTCAGTAGGTTATGGAAACAATGCTGGCAGGACTTGGTTCAGTGCAGCTTTCAAGAGCAGAATTGAGAGAGAAATCTGGCCCATTGAAGTAGATCCAAAAGGCACTGTGGGAACCCTGTTGCCAGGGTAGAGCCTAGCAAACCTCTGACCCGTTTAGCAACTGGTGAGACAATTTCCAAGTAATTCATTCTTAACAAGTAAAAAAAAATGCTACTAAAATATGCAGCTTTTCCTTGCTAATGTTGATGTATTGTTGGTATTGTTGCCTGTGTCTGCTCAGGCAAATTTTTTCTCCTCTATGCTGTTCATCTCTTTTAGCCAGCTATTTTTCATTTGCTGAATGTGTTCCCAATAAAGTGTTGTAATACTGCTGCAGTGCATGCAGCTGCTCCAGACAGCTTGGTTAATCTTGGACGTTGATAACAGCAGCAGCAGAGGAGCAACCAAGCGCTCTTTAGATCCTCCTGTGGGCTGGTGAAAGCAACATTGAGAAACAAGAAACATCCTTTCATTACCAGCAGCTAGTTTATAATGTTCCTAATCAAATTAGCACTGACGGTTAGAGGAGAAGGGAAATGTGCATGAACCTGACTTCAAGTTGCCTTTGCTTCAGAATTTGTAGTATATTTTAAGACTACTCCACATGGAGCTTAAAAATGGATTGAGCAGCCCAAGGAACCAGCAACCTGCTCACTCACTGTGATTCCACTTCTAAGTGAATAGATGTTAAAGTTGCATTCCACAGTTATGCCCACAAGTCTTGTTAATATAATACAACTTGTGGACATAACTGCGTGTACCTCAAATGCACCGAAAGGTAAATATATGTATATTTCGAGTGAATGCCTTGTTTTTCTTTACTGCTTTGATTCATATTTTTAAAAACATTTATTTTAATATTGCATGTACTTAGTTTTTAAAGGAAGTTGCAAAATATGTAAAAAAACGGGGGGAAAGAACTCTGTTCATGTGCATGTGATTTTTTTCTTGCAAAACACTGTGATTTGCCATATAAAGATTTTCCATTACTGGTGTTGTCTCTTTTCATTGAAGCATTTATTTTGCTAGCACATTGTTTTCAAGATCTTTTCAAATGTTAAGTTACTTATATTTCTGTTTATTTGTTAAACTTCAGAAGTTCCCGTTCTGTTTGGGCAGAATTGATAACTACCCTCTTTCATTAATAATGATGATGATGATGATGATGATGATGATTTATTTATTTATTTATTTATTTACCAACCACATCATTAAAGTATAGTGTAAAACATCAGATCTCAAATCCAGTTATGCAGCTAAATGAATGCTTTGAATAAAGATTCAAAAAGTAAAAAAATCAGATACATATTGGGTAAGCTTCAAATTGCAGCTGCAGAATTAGAATGGTGTGTGTAAACTGTAATCACCAAGCCTACATGCCATCTTAACAGCTCAGAAGCAGAGAAGAAGTATGCAACAGCACACACACACCCCGGGGGGGGGGGCTTTCTCTATCCTTCTCTTACCCACTATAAGGGGCAGGATTCCAGTTGCAGCACATAGCAAAAGTGAGAAGCATGGACAAAGGAACTCTTGAGGTCATCAATGGAAAAAAGTAACAGAACCCCCACATCTGGTATTCCTAGTTCTAATGTCCTCCTATAGATGTAAATAGGAGACACTGATGTCTAGGTAAGAAAATTAATTGCGTCATTGGGTATCTGATAATATGAAATAGCACACACTCTTTCTAATCTTACTTAGTTATAAACTATTACTTGACAATGTTTTGCTTTTGATATTAGCCCATTTTCTCCCCCTTCCAGTTTAAAGAGGAACTAGTACCACATTTCAAAAGACTAAGGGTGCAATCCTGCCAAAGTTAAGCAGTTTGAAGCCCCAGTAATTCAATTGAGTTTATGCTTAAATCTCTATTGATTCAGATGAGGTCCTTACCCTGGTCCCAGAGTATGGATGGGCATGTGTTTCTGGCATTGCATACAGGCAATCACTTGAGTTCCATGGGTCTACTCTAGTATGACTACATCTGGATCCAACTCATTGACTTAAATGGGACTACAGTAGATTTCCGCAGGCAGCTCCTGATCTATTTCTGCAGGCAGCAATAAATACAGCCTACATTTTGCAAACATTGTGATAATCTTACTTTGTTCATCAAATGTAATGAATTGTAAATGTATACTTTTTGTTGCTATTAACCTATTAAGTTATTTACATTGTCATCCTATGCATGCCAAGGGGCCTTACTTCCAAGTAGACTTCAGTGGCACTTATTCCTAGGCAAATGTATATAAGATTGCAGCCTTAAGCTCATTTTAACATTTACATGAAACCACTTGGAGAGGTCATCTGGAGGTTGGGCTGAAATGTCTTGAGTACACTAATGATACACAACTCTCTTAAAATAGCAGAGATCAATTGTAAAAAATATAATTTGCTAGTTTTAATGCTGCTGTGTTTTTAAATATGGTATATTTTATTTTTTTAATTTAAGCTGCTTTGAAAATTGGTTAAAAGTGGGATATAAATGACTCAAGAGTAAAACGTTCAGTTCAGAGAACATTAATCAAAGCCCAGATATTACATAAAACTCCAACAGAGATACAAACCTAAGGGATTGCATAACACTGGATTGAATCACACTGGCCTTTCTACAATGACCTTGGAACTCCTCTTGACTTTGGATTTATATTAAAATGAAAGATACAAGGAGGAGTAAAACAGATTTTTCTAAAAAGTGATTGCTCAATGAAAGTGGAAAGTAGTTCGTTGAGACTGGTCCTGTTGCTGTAGATTTCTCCAAATTCAACTTTTGTGAGGGGAGAGATCACAGAGGAAAATCTAGTGTGTATGTTAATACTTGGTACCGGTCCAAATATAGAAGCACAAGTGTTCTTACATTCATCCTAGCGCTGAGGATAAAGCTTGCCAAGAAGTTGCATTTACATTTAAAAGGATGTCCGTATAACCTGTGAAAAGTTGTTTTAAAAATATTATGTACCTATGTTGAATCTCCAACTCTTGAACCTTTTACCCTAAAGATGCAACTGCAAATTTACTCTTGAGTAGGCTTAGTCTTGCCTGCTCCATATGGGCTGTACGAGAATTCCATAGGTATACCACTTATACGTACAATATGCAGCTGGTAGCTGGAAATGTAAAATTGTCACACTGTAGGGGTCCCAACCTTTTTGGACTTCTCTCATAATACTAGAAGCCGGGGTCATCCCATGAAGCTGATTAGTGGGAGGTCAGGACAGATAAAAGGAAGTACTTCTTCATACAGCGTATATTAAAACTATGGAATTCATTTCCACAAGATGTAGTGATGGCTACCAATTTGGACAGCTTTAAAAGGGGATTGGAAAATTCACGGAGGAGGAGGCTATTGATGGCTACCAGTCCTGGTGGTTATATCGTACCTCCAATATCAGAGGCAGTATGCCTATATACACCAGTTGCTGGGGAACACAGGTGGAAGGTGCTGTTACACTCATGTCCTGCTTGTGGGAACCAGCTGGTTGGTCACTGAACAGAATACTGGACCAGATGGACTCTTGGTCTGATCCAGCATGGATCTTCTCATGTTATCACCTGTGGGCACATTTGGGAATTTGAGAAACTGCTGTGGGCACTACCACAAAATGGCTCCCATGGAGGATGCCACTAGTCACATAATGGCTGCCATGGGGGCCTGGCTAATCAAAAGAGATGATGGGGGGAGAGAAATAGTGAGGTTAGAGGCTGAAAGGGAGGGGGAAATAGCAAGGCAAAGGGGCTAGAAGGGGGAGAAAGAACAAGGTTGGGCATGGGGAGAAACAGGTAAGTGTGGAGAGAAATAGGCTAGAGGCTGGGAGTGGAGAGAAACAGCAAGATAAAGGGGTGAGTGTGAGAGAAAGCAAGGATAGGGGCTAGGAAGGGAGAAAAGGCAACGGGATAGGGAAGGGAAAGAAATAGCAAGGAAAGGGGTTGGGTGGAAAGAAATAGCAAGGTCAGAGGCTGAGAGCTGAAAGATGGGAAAGGTCTGTGTGGACATAAGGTTGGGTGGAGCTAGGAAGCAACATTTTTCTTCCCTTCCTGCCCGCTGAACAGCTGATCAGTAATTCAGGAACTGAATTCAGGTAAAACTGGCCTTCCTAATGTTTTTCAAAATTAAAAATACATTTTTGAAGAAGGCAGAGTGGAGAGCTTCACAGGCACTGTTGGACATCCCCACAGGCACCACATTGGGGACCCCTGTTATAGTGTGTTCTTTTGGCACCATGCTTGGTAAAATGAAGTAGCATTAAGGAGATTAAGAACATAGAAGCCTATTGCCTTTGTAAAAATCAAACTACATTCTCACCACTTACTGCTACTATTTAGCAACCTGCCTAATTCATAACTCAAAAGCTGCCAAAGATGCCTCTTGTTGCAATGAGATACTGTATTTAGATGGCACAATATCAAAGAAACTTTATTTTATGAATAAACACTTTTCATGACCAAACCTAAAAGCATTTGCGCACAAATGTGAAGATGGCTGTAAGCTTTCTGATTTTTAGAAAGTACGGTTTCAGAAGTCTGAGTATCTAGAAAGTCTGTTGACCATTATTTCTTAGGCTACTTTAGCATGAAATTTGAATAGGCATGATTTTACAGAATTAGCATTTTCTCCATTTAAGTACTTCACTAATTACAGATAACACATTCTTTCCAGGCTCCTCCATTTCATAATAAGTATTCATATTAACTATTAGAAATGGCTATTCTCCATCTTATATGTCTATCCAGATTAAATGTGCCTATGGCAAACTGGACATGCAATATCTACCCTTAACTATTCATCTGAGTAGAAACTGCTGGATATGCACAGTTTTAGTTCACCACAGCAACACACAATTTTTAAAAAGCTCAAAAATGAACACTTGAATCAGCCTTTACATAGTCAACCCACTTTAATACCTAGTTTTTGTATTAGAAACAGAAAGTACAGCTAGACCCTCAATTATGTTGAAATGTGGTTTTTTTAGGATTCAAAATATCACAGGAAACAGTTTACATTTTGTTCAAATAAAGAAACAGGTCTATTCACAGTCATCAGGAGAAAGATGTTTGTAGATATAAAATAACTGGTACTGACACGTGTTACCTCTCGGCTAAGGGCCGATACTGTAATTCTCTCTCAAACTGTTCTGCAGTGAGGGTTCCTTCAATAGCTTCACAGCCTGGGTTAAATACAGAATAAGCACTTTTTTCTCCAGTCTGTCTTTCTCCAGGGCCACGGGTTCCTACATAGATCCAATAAAACATAGAAAGGACAAAATATGGCAAACCAAATTCCAGTTCCACAAACAGTCCCAGTAAGACCAGCCAGAGAAGAAACTTGAGAAAGGTCACATTCATGAGAAAGTAATGGGTCCACCATGGCAGGGGGGATGTAACAACTTGGCCCTTGAAGCATTCTGTTCTTTGACTGGATTCCTAAGAAATAAGATCAATAAAAGACAACTGGGTTATTTGTGCTATGGATGTGATGAGTTTGGAAAAAGCAGACAAAAAGCAAAACAATGCTTCCTTAGGTCAGGGAGGGGGGAAATTACTTGGTGGGGAAATTTGCGTATGTACACTGCAAATATTTAAAAGTACATCAGGAGGAAAAGGATGATCTTCCATCCTTTCCAGTAAGGCTATGGTGAAGCAATTGTTTTAAAATTACTGGGAGGAAGTTTAAAGGCTAGAAAGAACTTTCTGTCAGGACACTTGAATAATGGAATAACTGATAAATGTTAAAGGGGAAAGTAGTATATTGCACCAGCAGAGATAGGCTGTGGGATCTTCTCTCTTGGTAGGTCTGAAAAGGAGGTTGGAAGACATCTGTCACAGATGGTTTCAGGTATACAGTATCTTTCCTTGGGATAGAAATAAAACTTTAGGTAGTCCAATGTGTCTCAATTCTATAATTCTATACATTTTTATGAACACCTGAAAACACCAAGATTCTTCATAGACCGCCTTACAGAATTAATAGTAGGAAGAAATGGAGATTTTTCAGGATAGATAAATGGCATTTTGACCAGCGTTTTTTAATTAATATATTCATACATAATCTAGAGACATTATGTCAGACTGAAATTTGAGAAGGATCTCTAAGCTGGAGGACTGGGCAACAGCACAGTAGATAAGATTTCAGTGTTTATGAAGTACAAAATAATAAAGCATGAGTAACTGTAGGTATACACATATATATGCTCATACTGACTTACTCAGGAAACAACTTGGAACCAGAGGACTAAGCTCATTAAACAGTGTTCTCAATGTGTGGTAGCTACAATTTCCATTCAGCTCAGGCTGACTTCCAGTCCTACTGTCAGATGATATGTATATGTCAACGCCACACACTAACCTCAGCACAGATCGGAGGTTTTTCTGCATGCTGCCACAAACACTCAAAGCTACTCTTCTGGTGCTGTGCCAAAAGCTATTCAACACATAGCATTAGTATTCCAACATCCTGTTACCCAGTGGGACAAAGAAAGAACACAGTTTGTGGCTATGCGGACAAGACTGTACAGATATTCAGAAGCAGGCTTTGTTCTGAATGTGTGGGGTAACTAGGGTCCAGGAGCAAGCTCCAACCCCATGGTGTCCCAGAGTGCACCCCCTTTATTTTCTTACATCTAAGTGAATGGATGCCATTCACTTCTATGGGAAATAGTAATTTTTATTTATTATTTAGAACAACAGTTCTCAAACTCCCTCTGCCCCATGGACTATTTGAAAACAGCTGGAGGTCTTGGTGGACCACAAATGATTTTTTGTTGTTCTACAAAGCAAAGCACATAACTCATATTTTAATAACTCTTTTTTACTTCAGCACCAGCATCACTATCAAAACCAGTGCTGTATTATGAAGGTCATAGGCCCTAGGCCAGGCCACTGAAAAGGGCCCCTTTAACTGATAAATGTTAAAAGGGAAAGTAGTATATTGCACCAGTGCTGTATTATGAAAATCATGGCTTCTGAGCTAGGGCCTTGTCATCCTGTTTGATAATCCAGCCCTGGTCAAAATGGCCTTGATCTCCGTTGACAAAAGAGAAATCAAGTGCAAGGCCAAGTACAGATATTACTGACACTTTTGCAAATTTTCCACAGACTACCCAACCAGAGCATGTGCACTACCAGTGATCCACAGACTCGGCTTGAAAAACCTGATTTAGAACTTTTCTAACTTGTTCTTCAGACAACAGCCTCTCTGAGCAGCTAACATAGGCTAAAAAGCAGTAACATAATAAAACAAGAACAGTTGATAGATTATAAAACTGGACTCTTCTGGGAAGAGGCACATAAAGACCAGCCCTGCCGTTGGTGGTGGGGCTGATCGCAGTGGGATCAACCCCAAAGTGGCAACACCAAAGGGGGTTGTCCCTTTGGGTTACCACTTCGGGGAGTCACATGGCGGGGTCATCTTGCCCTTTGGCTGGGAATAGGAAAGTTACCAGTTTCTGTGTGAGTGACAGGCCTGTGACCCTGACCCAGGATGAAAGCCTGGGTGGGGGAAGTTGTGGTATGTGGGATCCTCCCCCGAGTAGGAGTCAGGGGAGTAGGAATATAGATTAGAATTCATAGATCATAGAGTTGGAAGGAGCCTACAAGGCTATCAAGTCCAACCCCCTTCTCAATGCAGGAAACTAGAGGAGGGGTCTCCCACCCAGGTAATAACCAGGCTTGACCCTGCTTAGCTTTCCACGCTCAGACAAGCTGAGCCAGTGTAAGCCACAGGCCTATCTTCCAGCCAACTGGGAGTGGGATGTAATCACCCAGTTATGTATTTAACTGCCCTAATCTGTCCATCACTGGCTTCTATTATTATATTCTAGCCAATTGGTTCATATGTATTGGTCAGTTGAATTGTTACTGTCTGCCCTTGAATGTTCCCTTTCCCCCCTTCATTCCTCTTCCCCCCTCCCCCCCTTTTCTCTCTCTTTTCTTTATGTTAATTTCTGAGGAAGGAGGGGCTGAAAGCCAGGATGTCAGGGTGGGAGGGAGAGTGATATGGAGGTAGAGGGTGCCCCTATAACTATTGTCATGGGTAAGGGACGGTATGGCATGATAGGGAGGAAATGTCATCGGAGTGGTGCAGGACCTAGATGGCTACAAGCCATTTCCCTCTCTGCTCCCCTCCCCATCCCGCACGTTCCTGGTGGACTGGCTACTGGACCCTCTGGCCTGGATGTGTTGTTGGTGAATCCAGATTGGTTCACAAGATCTCAGTCATCCATGATATGATCGTGGATGAGGGAGCTGACCTGGCACACATCATGGAGACCTGTGTGTGTGTGTGTGTGTGTGTGTGTGTGTGAGAACTGGGTGACGTAGACATGACCCAGCTTTGCCCACCAGGTTACTTGGTGCAGCACCCACCCAGGCTGGAGGACCGGGGGCAGGGAAGTCACGATGATCCATAAAAGCTCAATCTCACTCACCAGGAAACCCCTCTGCACTGGGGCAGGCTATGAGGGCCTGTACTTTGTGTTGGGCCAAATACACTATTGGTGTACCGCCCACCCTACCAAATGGACTCCCTGGCTGAGGTGGTCTCAGATGTGATGTTGGGACAACCATAGGACTTTGGTCCTGGGAGACTTCAACATCCATGCTGAGGCAGCTCGGGACTTCATGGCCTCCATCACAACTATGGGGCTGTCTCAATTTGTCACCAGCCCAACTCATAGGCATACCCTTGATTTGGACTTTGCCTCTGGATGTGAGGGCGGTGGTCTGGATATGGGGTGGTGGTGGGTAGAAATCACCCCATTGTCACGGGCAGATCACTTCTTGGTGAAATTTGGTCTCATGGTGCCAGTCCCTCCCTGCAGGGGTGGGGGACCATTAAGATGGTCCACCCTGAGACTTATAGAATCCAAGCGATTCCTGATTGTTCTGGGGGATTTCTCAGTAGCCAGAGCTGGATATTCTGTCGAGGTCCTTGTCACACTATGGAATGGCGAGGTGTGACGTGCCACTGACACAATCGCTCCTGAGTGCCCTCTCCAGCACTGTGGATCCCTGGTTTACTGGGGAGCTCTGGACAATGAAACAGGTCAGCCTTAGTGGTGTAAGACTTGTCATGAAAGTGATTGAGCACGCCTAAGAGCATATAATCGTGGCTACTGCATGGCAGCGAAAGTGGCAAAGAAGGCGTACTTTGCAGCCTCCACTGCATCCCCAAGTAACCGTCCAACTGAGCTTTTCCAAGTGGTTTGGGGGTTACTTTCATCTAACCCAGTGAACCCAATACTGGAACCCTCGGAGGCCCATTGTGTTGAGTTTGCAAGGTATTTTGAGAATAAAATCACTCACCTTCATGCTTACTTGAACACCACTATTGGTGCAGTACCCACTGAGGTGTCCAGTGCATCATATCCTGTTTTGTGGGATCAGTTTCCATTTTTGGAGCCCGAGGATGTGGACAAGATGCTGGCATCTCTACGACCCACCACATGCTCTCTCGACGATTGCCATCCATGGCTTATTCGAGCTAGTTACAGGGCACTGACTGAATGGATCAGGGGAGTAGTGAACACTTCATTGCATGATGGGGTGATCCCTACTGCATTGAATAAGGCAGTGGTGTGACCACTCCTGAAAAAACCCTCCCTGGATCCAGAGATCTACCCCAACTATCGTCTAGTCACAAATACCCCATTTCTGAGTAAGGTGCTTGAAAGCGTGGTGGCATCTCAGCTGCAGGCACTCTTGAATTAAACTGATTATCTGGATCCAGGGGTGCCACAGGGTATCATCTTGTCCCAAATGTTTATTTATTTATTTTGTTATATTTATACCCTGCCTTTTTTCCTGCAAGGAACCCAAGGCGGCTTACATAATCCTCCTCCTCCTCTCCATTTTATCCTCACAACAACCCTGTGAGGTAGGTTAGGCTGAGAGTCAGTGAGTGGCCCAAAGTCACCCAGTGAGTTTCATGGCCAAGCGGGGACTAGAACCTGGATCTCCTGAGTCCCAGTCCAACACTCTCACCACTACACCACACTGGCTATGCCAGAATGTTGTTTAATATCTATATGAAGCCGCTGGGAGCAGTCATCAGATTTGGGGTAAGGTGTCACCAGTATGCTGATGACACCCAGTTCTATTTGTCTGTGAGATATGAATCGGGAGAGGCTGTGCACATTCTGAATTGGTGCCTGGTTGCAGTTATGGCTTGGATGAGGGCTAATAGACTGAAGCTGAATCCCGATAAGACAGAGACCCTATGGGTTGGCAGTTCCCAGGTCTGGGAATTGGGCTGTTTGCCTGTTCTAGATTGGGTTGCACTTCCTCTGAAGGAGCAGGTACGTAGTTTGGGGGCAATCCTGGATCCATCTTTGTCACTGGAGGCCCAGGTGACCTCAGTGGCCTAGTACCAGCTTCGGTTGGTACACTAACTATGCCCATTCCTGGATAGGGATAATCTCGCCACAGTGATCCATGCATTGGTAACCTCACGATTAGACTACTGTAATGTATTCTATGTGGGGTTGCCCTTGAGTCTGGTTCAGAAGCTCACTGGGACACCCAGCTATGTTCACATAAGATCTGTGCTAAAAGAACTGCACTGGCTGCCTATTAGCTACTGAGTCATGTTCAAGGTTATGGTACTGTCATACAAAGCCTTAAACAACTTAGGACCAGGATACCTAGCAGACCACCTTCCCTTATATATACCCAACCGACCATTAAGATCATCAGAGGAGGCCTTGCTGGTAATTCCAAAATTATCAGAATGTTGCTGCGCAATACGTCGACAGTGGGCCTTTTTGGTAGTGGCACCCACACTGTGGAAAAAACTCCTCATACAGTTTGGGAGGCAGAAAATTTGGCATCTTTTAAACAGCTCCTGAAAACGCACCTGTTCATCCAGGCTTTCCCTGGCCCATAATTAAATTAACCATGTTGTCCCATTTAACTATTCCTGTACTGCTCTGTATTATGCAGTATTATTATTGTAGTTCTATTGTTTTTAAAATTGTATTTTAAATGTGATTTTAATTTTGATTTTACTATTTATATGGAAACCGCTTAGGGATTTTTCTTAATGTTTAGCGGTATAGAAATACAGTAATACCTTGGATTGCAAGCATAATTTGTTCCGGAACCGTGCTTGTAATCCAAAACACTCTTATATCAAAGCGAGTCTCTGGCGGGCGTGAGCAGCAGGGCCGATTTCTGCCTGCTATGCCCGCTCGAGCCGAGCGGTTACATCCCTATGACTTGTCTTGCACAACTTTGCTCGTTTATCAAGTAAAAAAAAATTAAAATTTTTTGCTTGTCTTACAAAACGCTCTCAGACCAAGTTACTTGCAATCCAAGGTATTACTGTAGTACAAATAAATAAATAATAACTAAATGGCAGATTAAAACAATGCAGAAAAGTACAACATCTAAAATGTCTGGCTAAAAAGACATCAGATTAGGCAACAGATGAGTCTTCCTGGGAGAGCATTCGGAAGTTGGGTGATGACAAATGAGCCCCTATCAGCGATCTGAGGGCAGGGGGACACAAAGAAGGGTAAAACAAACCTGGAAAATATCCAAAATGATCCAATGGAATAAAAGAGACAAAGTCTCAGGATGATGAAAAAATATATGTGGTATTATTCCAAGAAGTAGCCATATGCGTTTTAGCCCCGAGTAGAGGCCTTCTTCATGGGCCAGATTAGAGAAATAAGAAAGGGACAAATGCATATATACATTTTAAAAACATGGTAATAATGCTAATTATCACACTGCAAAATTGCCTGTGATTACTCACCCAGTTTTTATGTCTATAAATGCCTGCAGAGATCTCTGAAAAAGATTCTATCTGAGCAAACTATCCGATAGGGTTTACTATCTTAAGATCAAGCTTTAACAGTAATACATCAAACACTTAACAGAATAGAAAAACATCCTACTTTTTATTTGGTTTCATTGGCAGAATTACCTTTAAGCAAAAATTATTTTTAATTTAGAAACTGCTTTTATTGGCAAACTAATGTGTGGCTATGGGATACCCCATGCCTCCAGAGGTAGCCAATTTGTATATGGAGATATTTGAGAGGGATATTGTTTCCCCTGAAAATTCTTTTAGAGAAAATCTGGTCTGTTGGTATAGATATATTAACCATGTATTTTTATATGGATGGGGAATGAAGGTGATTTGCAGCATTTCTTCAGATGGGTGAACTCTACAGATGTCAATATAAAATTTGATACGCTAATTCCAAAGAGATCCATTGGATCTGACTATTTAAAAAATCTGAAAACCATCCATGGACATCTATAGAAAACCTTCTGATAAAAATATCTATTTAAAATATGATCATTCTCACCCTAGGCCGCTGAGACTGAATTTACCATACGGGCAGTTTCTTAAATTAAGATGAAATTCTACCAAGGAAGGTGATTTTGTACAAGAACCTTGTGAACAGACCAAACAATTGGTGGACAGAGGATACCCAAGGACAGTAGTAACTAACAGCTTTTGCAGAGCATGGCACACAGGTTACACTGATTTTCTGTAAAACCAAAAAGAAACATCCACTTGGATTAACTGCAGTTTAACATTTAATTATGCAGTAAATAATTTGCAGGGAAGCATTAGAAAGAATTGACACATTATAACAAATATTAGTGGGTGCTAAGAAACGCCTATTATTTCCTTTAAAAGAACAAGTAATATTAAGGACATGCTAATAAGGAGTTTAGAGAGCACAGGCAGACATACCACAGTGTCTTCCAAGGTGCTATGATCCCCACAGGACACTAGCCCTGCAGACATTGTGTATATTGCAAATACACTTGCAAGATGACCAATTTCAAAGATATGATCAATTGGAAAAAAACACACACCCTGAAACAATTAATCACTTACGGTAGTTGGGTGACTTATGCCATCTGCTGCCCCTGTAACAAACTCTAGGTGGACAAAACGTTCAGGCTCCTCAAAATATAAATAGGTGAACATCTGTGCATTATTAGAAACAGGGCACTCCTTTCATAGGGCATTTTGTGGAACAAAACCACTCTGCAAAAGATATACTTTGCAAAAAGTTTTTACAACTGACAATAGAATCCTCTTTTCTTTTTTACGGGTTTGAATGGATTCTAAGCTTGAAAACTCTGACCCCTGGGGGCCTCAATGAAGAGCGGGAGTTCCACCTCTTCTGTAAAGTTCAGAACTTTTGAGACACTTCCTCGGAATATGCTGCATGTCCAGAAATGGGAGCCTTGAGCCTAATTAGAAACTACCGTACATGGACACAGCTGTTTGTTTAAAATGTATTTAAAAATCCCTACTGCATATCACAATTTGTCACCAGTCACAGGATTCACCTTGGAGTCTATCTTTTTCAGAGAACTCTGCAGACATTTATATACATAAAAACTGAGTAAGTAACCATAGGCAATTTTGCAGTGTGATAATTAGCATTATTACCTTTTTTTTAAAATGAATGTTTTATTCTTGAATGTATGTTTAAATGTATGTTTCTGTGCTTTTGTCTTGTTCTTTTTTCTCTATCTAGCCCTTGCAGAAGGCCCATACTCACTTTCGTGTATGGCTACCTCTTGGAATAAAGCCACATACAGTCATGCCTTGGATTGAGAGCATAATTCGTTCTGGAAACGTGCTTGTAATCCAAAACACTCTTATATCAAAATGAAATCCCCCCAAAAATATTTGTACAGAGATTTTTAATTTAAGCCGTACTACAGTACTTGTATTGCAAGACGTCGCTTGTATATCAAGTAAAAAAAAATTAAATAAATATTTAAAAATTTGCTTGTCTTGCAAAATGCTCTTAAACCAAGTTACTTGCAATCCAAGGTATTACTGTATATTTTTTCAACATCTTGAGACTTCATCTCTTTATTCCTTTGGATCTAAAGAAGGGCCTCAGAGGATGAACTTAATAGCTAGTTTGGGAGGAGACTGTTCTCAAGGTAGTCTGGTTCCAAGCCATTTAAGGCTTTAAAATATTGCACTTGGGAGACACTACTTCAGACGGTGGCTGCTTCCAGACAAGGCATTTATTGTGGAATTGCCATGGCTCCTTCACTCACATTTTACAAGAGATCCACGGACATCATTATCCATTTGCAATTCTCCCATGTTTCCCCAGTGCTGCTTCCATCTTTTAAAAAAAGGATAGAAGAGTAACACAATTTCTACAAGTGTAGTGTGCTCACTGCTATTCTTCTGTCTTTTTAAAGAAGTGTGATTCTGACATGGGCAATGAGCTTTGGGTAGCTCAGCACAAATTTAGCATTACTGTTGTAGTGGGTGCCATTTTTAACTGATCTTTTAAGTAGTACTAAAACACTTTCCTGACAATAAATTCAATATATATAGTGAAATACCAACTGGCATGTAGTCTGTGTACAGCTCCCTTTTCTTAACAGAAATTTGCCAAATGAACTCTCCAACTCACTCCCGTCAACATGTTCTTTCCCCCAACTGCTCTGGAATGGTGCTGTGGGTCAGTCATTTGAAATCCTTGCTACCAGTGAAATGCTGCACTTGGGGACGATTGTTGTAGCGAGGACAAGATTTGCCCTCCATTCCAGATACTGGGGCCCAGCCCTCGATGGCAGAAATCCTGAAGAACAGCAGAATGAATCTCTTTGCAAGTCACATATGGTGATATACTGCACCCCACCAACAGTTTTCACAAACACACATCCACAGGTCGTCATATTGATGAACATCTTCCAGAGCCAGAATAATGCAGTGAATAGAGTACTGTATTTTTTTATCAGGCAGACCTGAGTTCAAATCCCTGCTTGGCCATATAGCTCAAGTTGGGCAAGTCACTGCCTATCGTCAGCTTGTCTTACCCGGCTGGTGTGGAGCTAAAGATGAGATAGCCCCCGGAGTGCCTTGGAAGAAAGCTGGCATAAAAATGATTTTAATTTAAGTTTAAAATGTACAAAATCACAAAGGGAGGGTGAGATAGGCAGGCACCATGCGGGAAATAATACATGGCAGCAGAATCAAGCGTTAAAACTTTTTCTGGCCTGTGCCACCTCATGCTCCAGGTGGGGCTTCATGTTTGAATGCTTCCCCGTGGGGAAAAATAAAACAAAAACGAACCTGTGTTCACATAGGAAAACAGTATGTCAGAGAGAAGGCTAAGCTGAACACTTTCCCCGGACATTGTAGGTACAGGAGCAGACTCTGAGTGTCGGAGCATTCAAATGTGCAACATTCCCGGGGAACATACTGAAGTAGTGCCACGATTCTCTACCACTGTCTGAGGTAAACCGGCCCTCAGCAGCCACTTAGCGAGGGCTCCCCTCAACACGTCGGGAGCCCTGACAGAAAAGGACCGACGGCAGAATCTGGAACTGGAGCTGCTCCGAGGAGAGTTTATCTCAGCCACGCTCGCCGTTTACCAGTCGAGCCGGTTGGGGTCTGAGGGAACTGGGGAAGGCGGCCTCGGCCTCCCCACAACGCGCCGACGGGGCGGGGCCATTCGTGTGAAAGTCAACCCACCTCATTCGGGGGCTGGGCCTGGACTGGGGCCTGCGCCATCACCGTCGCCGTCGCCGCCTTTCCTGAGGGCTTTGCAGAGCGCTGTGTGTCACCGGTGGCTCGGCGGGAAGCTCGGAACTCGGCCAGCCTCTGCTCCATGGAGGCGGCGGAGCGGCCTCTGCTCCGGCGGGGCCACGGTAGCAACGGTAGCTGCCGAGAGCCGGCAACGCCGGGCCGCTGCCTGCTGTTGTCGCACTCGCGGCGGTGTGGGCGGGAACTACCTCGCGGTGGCCGGCCAAGACCTGCCCCGGGTGGAGAAGAGTCGCGGAGAGCGCCGCCCCGGGGTGGGGTCAGCGGAGGCGAGGGGGCTGGCTTCCTCCACCCCACCGGGAAGGGGAGCCCGCAGGTGGTGGTTGACTAGTGACAGCTGAAGTTGACGGATCTTCCCGAGAAAGTCCCTGTTACTCAAGCTGATCTCTCTCGCTCTCTCTCCATTATATGGAGAGCCCGTGTGGCGTAGTGCGTAGATAGAATGTTGGACTGGGACTCGGGAGATTCGGGTTCTAGCCCCCATTGGGCCATGAAGCTCACTGGGTGACTTTGGGCCGGCCACTGTCTCTCAGTCTAACCTACCTCACAGGATTGTTGTGAGGATAAAATGGAGAGGAGGATTATGTTAGCCACCTGGGGTTCCTTGCAGGAATATTTGGCAGGTTCCATCTGAGAGGTGCCCTGGGATAAGGGCCCAACACAGCCCAGTACTCCCCTGCTCCAACCCTTCCTGCCATGCCACCCAGAGAGGATGAGGAAGCCAGTGCTCTCTTTGAGTGACAGCCCTGCTGGGTGAGCCCATTCCTGCCATGCCGCCCCAAAGAGAGAAGGCAAGCGAGTGGGCAGAGGCAGTGGTGCAGCTAGGTAATTTTAGGCCCTGGACTTAATGGTTTTATGCCCACCCCCTTTTAGGCAACCGTACATATTACTTCAGTTGGGAAGCAAACAACAAATCTCTTTGCTGCCCCCCCCCCCCATGCATTACAAACGATTCTACATTCCTGACACGTTAGATTAATAACTGCCAACCCTGATTTTAAAAAATAATATTCTGAGTGTGTGCAGTTTTGCATTTAACTCCACTTAGTAGTACCATCATGACTACAGGAATAAAATGGAATTTGCTTTTGCACCTACCTCTTTCTGGGTAGTCATCTGACTTTGGCCCCAAGTTCCAGACCTAGTTGCTTCACTGGGCAGTGGCTGCTCAGAAAAAGAAGTGAGTTGTTGCCGGTGTGCTTTCTCTGGGTGGCTTCATTATGGCCTAATCCCAGAGAGAGAGAGAGGTGATGGGGAAGCCAAGAGGAGGTAGAGGTGGCGGTGGCAGCAGCTTCTGTAAGTAGCCACTACCTCTCACTTGCTCACTCCCTCCATCTGAACAGGATGGTGGTGCCATACCACCCAGAGAGAGAGGCCAAGTAAGCAGGCAAAACAGAAGCTGCAAGGAAAGGATGGGAACTGCTGCTGTTTAATCTCTAGCGTTCATGTGCTCTCTCTGAAGATCTCCACTGAGCCCAATATTCCCCACAACTCAGGGAAAGACCAAACAAGTGGGCACCCCCACTCCCTACCAGTGTATCTTTGGGGAGCCCCCTGTCCTAACCCCCTTCAGCAACCCAATCTTCAGCATAGCAATGCTTGCCCAGAGAGAGCAAGAGGGTGAGTGAGAGGCACTCACTGGGCAGCTTCACTGGGTCCTTTCCTCCAGACTGGACAGTCCAAAGAGAGAGGGCAGGTGAGTGTGCAGAAGTGGCACCTGCTAAAGAAAGGAGCAGTTCCTCATGTACTCTCTGGATATCACATTGGGCCTGTTCCTGTTCAGTACCAAAAGAGAGGAAGTTAACAGACTCACAGCCTCCTCCTTGCCATATAGTTCAGTGGCAGAGAACATGTTTTGCATTCAAAAGATCCTGGATTCAATTCATGGCATTTTCAGATAAAGCCAGGAAAGACCCTTGCCTAGAACCATAGCAAGATGTTACCAGTCAGTGTGGAGTCAACCATATGGAGCCAATCCTCCCTATCATGGTTGGAAAGAGGGTGAGCAGGCAGACACAGTGGTTACTTACTCCTGTCACTGGGTGCCCATGCACTGCCCAGTCCTCCACATCATGCTACCCAGAGAGTGAAGGTGAGAAGTAAACAGAAGCAGCAACTGCTGTCATAACATAGGAAGCTGCCTTATATCTAGTTAGACCATTGGTTCATCTAGCTCAGTATTGTCTACACTGATTGGTAGTTGTTTTCTAGGATTTCAGAGGAGCCCTTTCAAGCTCTTTCTGGAGATACCATGGATTGAGCCTCTCACCATTTCTGTACAAAGCATGTGTTCTACCACCAAGGTATAGCCTTTCCCCATTTCTTCTCACTTGTCTGCACATTCTTTCTGGTCAGCTCCACTGTGCGGGGCAGTGTTCCCTGCCATGCTGGCCAGAGTGAAAGGGCCAGAAAGTGAGAAGCAGAGGAATCTGCTTCTGCAAGGAGCAGTTGCCAGCATCTCTCATTTTCTTGCTTCTGGTCACTTGGCAGAATGGTGATGAGGACTGAGCCCAGTAGGAGCACACAGAAAGAACAAGCAAGCAAGCAAGCAAGCAAGCAGAAGAGGTGGTGGCAGGGGCATCCTCCCAGGTCCTCTGCTGGCAGAGGCAGATTCTTCACTCCAGTAGTATTGTTTCCCACTGTTCTTTTGGGTTGTTTCTATTGAGTGTATGCCCTTTTTCTTTTGCTAAGTAGTCAATAGTCTATGAATGGCTGTTAACAATAAAACAAATAAACTTATTTTCCCAAGTAAAATATGTAAGTTCAACGCACACAGCTGGAATTGACTACCACAAGATGTAGCAATGGGCACTGCCCTGCTATTGTTGGATCAGGCTCAGCATTAGGGCAATCCAAAGGCAAGTCAATAAGCAGGCAAAGGTCAAGCACAGAAATATCAGTCCAGCAAGAGAGCAGTTTCAGGCAGGAGTAGTCAGTAAATAGGCAGTGGTCAAAGGCAGAGTTTTGCCAAACAAGAGGGAGAGTTCAAAGAGAGAGGTCTGAGGAGCAGCCAAGATCCAAACAGAGATAAGCAGTCAGATACAAAATGCAGTCTAAGAAGAAAGTCAAAGAAGAGTCCAAGGATCAGTAACACAAATGCTCAGGCATGGAACAAGGCCAGGGGAACACTAATACAAGGCACTGGAGCTGGTAGAAAAACATTCCAACAATAGCTAGATTGAAATTGAAGGCTTATATAACCTGAGTTCCCAGAGCCCCACCCAGAACGCAGCTACTGTTCACAGGCCCATGGCAAAAGTCTTCATGAGAAGGACCTTGCTCACGAGGAGGCCTTTACTCTTGAGGAGTCTTTCTGCAAGTGGGCACTCCTTTGCATAGCCACAGTCTTAGCCTGTACCTTCAGTTGCCAGCATACTCCTTGGGCCATCGGTTGCTCAGCCTCTTCCTCTGACACCACGGATGGGCACATTCCTCAGGGCCCCTGTCCATGGGTTCCTCAGGGTCCACCACTGTTGAAGAACCGGTGTAGCTTCTCTACATATGCTGAAAGGGGCTGGAGTAGTACTAGCATCCGGGGGTTCCATGTGGGCTTCAGGCTCTGTAATCTCAGGCTCTTCATCTGAAGAGTCATCTGGCCTGGGTCAGGGTCAAGCATGACAGCCACCAATGTAAAGGGATTAGACAAATTCATGGAAAATAATGCTATCTATGACTACTAGTCCTGGTGGCTATATGCTGCCTCCAGTATCAGAGGCAGCATGCCTATGTGCACCAGTTGCTGGGGAACATGGGTGGTAGGGTGCTGTTGCACTCATGTCCTGCTTGTGGGATCTCATGGGTAGCTGGTTGGCCACTGTGTGAACAGAATGCTGGACTAGATGGACTCTTGATGTGATCTAGCATGGATCTTCTCATGTTCTTAAAATCACCACCCTTCAACTTACAAGGCATTCTCATGTCCAGCTAGGATTTACTCCGGGTATTTTTTATTTGTTTCAGCTAGGCTTGTGCTACTACAGGAAAGCTAGCTAGATGGAATATTCTTCAATATTTGTGGGTACCGGGAAGTGGCAAGTAAGTCGCTTGGCAAGAGTGGAAAAAAACACCTGGGCAATGTCAAAGTGCAGCAGGCACCCACCATGGACATTGATCCAGAGAGGCTGCAAAGAGGTTTATTTTTCATTTTGCTTTCTCCTGACAACTGTCAAAAGGCATATGTCCCTGTCAAAAAAACCATTTTAAAAGGAACTGTCAAAACTCCGTGCTCCCATAAAAGGGGTCACTCTCACTTTTCCATCTTCCTGAGCACCTAAAGTCTCAGGAAAGGGAGAAAACATGCAGGACACCGAGAAGAGACAGGTCCAGTAAAAAAAAAGTAGAGGATCTTGCCACGAAGGGGATGATCTAGTGGCCACCCACTTTTGAGAGCAAAGATCACTTGCGACTTTGCTTTTCCTTGACAATTTGCCTTCTGACAGATAGCAGGGCTCACAATCACAGTGGGGAGAGAGGAAACAAATAGGTCCTGCAGTGGAATCCCCTGGGATACCCACGGGAGGACTGAGGGGGAAGTGGCAGAGACAACCCACAGTGAGCCAATTGTCTGTCAGATGCACGGTGGGTTGTTCAGGAAACAACCAACCCACCATGGCTTATATGGATTTAGAACTCAGTCTAAAAAGTATTAGAAAGTAGGCTATGCACGGCCAAAACAAAGATGGGAGAGTTATCCTTTTTAGCATGATTAACCTTTTGGAATGCCTCTAATTATCTGGTTTGTAAAATTACATTTCCAAGTAATTTTACAAACAGCAGTTCTTCCTAAAGATCATTACCTTTATCACCATTATCATCTTTATCTCGCCAATTGGAACCCCCATACCTGCTTTTATGATAAGAAATTATGTGAATAGGTTTTACCCTATTAAAGAATTTAGTGTGATAAGCTAACCTATTTTAATATAAGTTTGCCAGAACTCATTTCACTGGAGCTATCATTCTTTTCTTTTTTTCATTTTCCATATGGGTTGCCTAAAACGTTTGCTCACTTGAATGTACAATAACCTTTCCAACTTTTAATTCCTTTCATCAGTATATAATAGCCATACCTCAGGAGATCCCTTCCAACTTTATGATCCTATATCATCCTATTTCAGTGAGGCCTGCGCAGGAGAATGTCCTGGTGGATTGTATCTTAAGAATCTTAAAAATCTTAAAAAAGATTCTTGATTTTGAAAATATGCCTGTTTATCCAACACAAAGTTCAAGGTTCTGGGGTCAGATGTAATGGTAGCTGTATCTATGCATCTTTTATACACATATATACATATTGGCACTCCAGGACTGATGGTATGGGGTGCTGTGCCAGCAATGCATGAACCCATGTATCAGCCCAACCTGTGGTGATGCACAGACATCCCAAAGTGATCCAGTTTGCTGCATTGATTTACCAGGTGTGGTGGCATCACTACATCAGCCACAGCCAGCCATCATCAGATGCATGTACCATAAAGGTGTTACTGTAAACAGATGGAAGAGGAGGATTGGAGATTACTCACATATGTTGCAGTCATCATGGAGCCATGATGAGCTTCCTCCGTGCATTAAAAACATGGCTGTTCAGGCGGGAATATGGGGTGGGTTAGGATTTTAAAAGAAATTTTTATACTGTTTTAATTGTTATATTTTATTGTATTGTTTTACTGTGTTATTTTGGTTGTACATCGCCCAGGGTGGCCGGATGACCGGCCAGATGGGCGATTAATAAATATAATAAATAAATAAATAAAAATAAAAGACAAACCTTAGTGCTTGATGGCCATGATCCAAAGCTCCGCAGGGCCACAATGTCAATGCAAAGAGTTGCAAAACTTTGGCTGAAACATTCTCTTCCATTTATAGGAACATGCCGTAGATAGATCCCTCTGGTGTGCTTGAAACATTGGGTATAATGAGGCATCTTACTTGAATTTGAGCCACTGATTTGGGTGGATATGTGGAGTAGGATGATTCAGCAATTACCATGCATTGAAATATTACACATTTCACACACAAAAAGACAAGTTAGAAATATCAGTTTTTCAAAGAAACTGATGAAGCATGAAAATATTTGTTACATTTTTGTGAAAATCTTTAACAAGGAAACTCTTGATAAATACGTTCTTTCTAATACTCTTGGTAGCTGTAAATGTCAGATATTATCCAACTAAACAATGGAGAAACAAGAAAATGATTAAACCAATGGGTTATCTTTAAGTGATGACATTCTAGAAACACATTGGAATTTTTGTTCCAGTTTGATTCAGTTCAAATAGCAAATTGCTTTTCTTTCTTTTGGATGAAACAATATATAATAGTATGAAATAATGTCCATGTATCAATTTTTGACTTGAAGACCATCTGTTCCTTATTCTCATATGAATCTTTTTGGTGAAAAACTGCATATGAGGATTTGCTTGTTGTCTGCTACTTATCTATCATACGTATCCAGCAGACCAGTGCAGGTTCAGCTGTCTATACCAGCAGTTTGCATTGATGCAGAGATCAATGTGGATATTGCACATACCCTTACAATTATTCCTTTCCCCCCAATAGACAGCCACACAAGCACACTTCTGTGTTTGCAGTGTTGCTTGCATGGGGATTTTGGTGAGTTGAGGGTGAGTAAATGAGAAGCTCACAGATTGAGGTGTTTGTACCTGTTTCTATTTCATGGTACACATCTTGTTCACATAACTGACTGCAGAATGCAGGGGTGAGGGGATTCAACCTAGTAGCCTCCTCTCCTTCACCCAATTAAGCTAGCAGTAAACAACTAGTAAACAGTGGGCTGGTTCCCTGAAACAGCTCATGGGTTCAGGGTGGTTAACTACAGCAATCTGCCATCGCTGGGTTCAGATGACACACTAAGATACGCCAGTGGGGGTAATTAAGCAAATTGGGCCGGCATGTGATTGGCACGCACAGTGTGGTTAACAACAAGCCATCATGGCATGCTGTTCATCATGTAAACTGGGTCAGTAGGGTTGCTGGGTGGTTGGTTAACCACTCCAACCAACCACTGTCTCTGGGTTCAGACATTACTCCAAGCTGTGCTTGTTGAGGGTAATTATGTAAATCAGGTTGGCACATGACTGGCATGCTTATTACCACCCTCATGTCATGCAAACTGGGTTAGAAAGTCATCCACAAACCCTCACTTCTACTGAACAGAAGCTCTAATACACAATTGCCTTGAGCCAGCAAAACTACAGGAATGCACTGCCTTGCTTTTACATCTTCTCTTCATACAGCCAGATCCTGTGAACCACTATATTTCAACTGCAATGGACCATTGGCCCAAAGCTGGTATTTCACATCCAACCCCTGCATATCACAGCTTTATGGCACAATGGACTTGCATGGCTCTCCAAGGGAAAGAAGCATGGATAGCAGTGCCTCCTGGCCTGTCAACCTCTGGGCTATCTGTTGTCCTATAAATAGCTTAGCTGTGCATTACTCTTCTGTGTACAGATGTGGCAGAGGTGAGCATCTCTGTTACACTTGGCAAATACAAGATGCTGGGTTTGCCTTTAGTTTGAGATATGGTAGTTAAAGCACATTTATAGGATCAGGTGCTAGGGATATTTTTCATTTCCTTTTTCTTTTTTTTTAAAGAAAAAGCTGTCTTTAGGAGCTAAGGAAGCACACTCAAGTTTCTTTGAAAAGTTAAAGAAATGGAAAGCTGGCCTCTATTGGCTCTGCAGAACACACACACACACACACACACCTGCTATGAAAAAGCACATATCCATTCATGTTAGATTTCAGCACTGATATAGAGTGAAAGAATATATTACCAAGGGGCTATTTTTTAATTGACCACTGTATAGCTGAGATCTGATCAAAAATATGCATATCTTTTTCAGTAGCATTTAATAACAAAAAAGTCAGCCCCTGGGTTTCCATTGGAAATATGAGGCACAATCCTAAAACCATTGAAAATGGTCTGCACTTAACTGTGTTGGTTTTTGCTGAGGTAAAATTTTACTAGTGAATAACTATTAAACCTCTACAAGGAATTTATTAAGCATTTGTGCAGATAAACCCATATTTTTGAAGGGTAAGTAAATACCCAAACTTTTCAGCTTTATTTATTTAGTTCTATTTATATCTGGCCTTTCATGAAAATCCCAGGGCAGTTAACAACAATATTTTTTTAAAATCAGGGCACCGCCACGGAGAAGGCCCTATCTAGTGTCACCACTCAATGTACTTTCCCCAGTGGTGTGGCAATCAGACTGGCTTCCCCAACATATCTAAGGTGGGGTGGTATAGGGAGAGGGGCTTCTTTAGATACCTGAGTCCCAAGTCACTCAGGGCTTTGTAGGTCAACATCAGCACCTTGAATTCGGCCTGGAAAATAGGCAACCAATGCAGCTCTTTCAGCATTAATGCTATGTGATCCCTGACAGCTGTTACAGTCAGCCACATTTTGTTGAAATTATGCTGAAATGTCAGATGATTTTCAAAAGCTAGGAAACCAGTGTCAGTCAGAGGAAGACTCCAGGCAAGACATTTTCCTCCAGTCTTTTTTCTTCTTCTTCTGACATTGGAATAATGCCTCTTTCCATGTTCCTCTTTGGCTTTGAATATAAAAAGAGCTACACAAATAAAAAGGCATTGTGGAAATTACTGTCAGTGTGAAAGCAAAGCAATACCACAGCCTATGGGCACCATGCAAAGCAGGAGGAGCAATAGAGGCCACCTTTGCCTCCCCCTACTCCTGCTCTGCATTTTTGCTAGATGGGCTTTTTTGCCTGTCTAACTGGAACATCTCAGAGGGGGAGGGAAGGAGTCTGGAGCAGCTTCAGGATACTTGTATCCTGGCCTCCCCAGACTCCTCCCCATCTCCTTTGACCCCACTCCGAGGTCACTTTCCTGCCCTTGGAGGACAGCCGGTGCAGTTCTTTCCATGCTGACTGTGAGGAGGCGGGGGAGGGATGTTGGAGCTCAGATTCCCAGCTCTGAGGTCAGAGCGCAGTCTCCGATCTCAGAGCTGGGAATCCAAAAAATCCTACAACAGTTCCTTATAGCTCCCCTGCGTATTGAGGAAATAATGAAAATAATTTTGAATATGAATGTTGGGAAAGCAACTGGTCCAGATGGGTTTCCAATTGAGTGGTACAAAACATTTTCTAGCCTTTTGGTCCCAAAGCTTCATCATTTTTATAATTATATTTTTGAATCAGGTTCTCTTTCGGCATCATTAAATGATGCTTATTTCACTGTGATTCCTAAGCCTGCAAGAGAACATACATCATCATCCATCAGGCGATCACTCGTGACCGAGTAAGATTGTCTTCCGGGATAAAAGGAGGAAATTCTAAAGAAGATTGTGTAGACTCTAGCGATGGGTCTGTAAGTGACTGTGGAGGCCAATTCTAGATCCACACAGCTTCCCACAGTGAGGACACAGGTTATCAGATAGAAGATGGTCCTGTAAAGGATTCATTTGACGCGCTTTTCGCTTAGCACGTTTCTCCCTTTCACCTTGCACTCGGGCTTCTTCAAAGTCCATGGAACCTTTGTGAAAGGCCAACCTCCATTTAGATCGTTCATGGGCCAGAGCTTCCCAGTTTTCGATGTTTATATTGCATTTTTTTAGATTAGCCTTATGAACATCTTTAAACCTCTTATATTGACCACCGATATTCCGCTTTCCATCCTTGAGTTGGGAGTAAAGTAACTGCTTTGGGAGACGGCAGTCAGGCATTCGAACAACATGACCGGTCCACTGAAGTTGGCGTTGAAGGATCATTTTTTCAATGCTAGTAGTCTTTGCTTCTTCCAGTACACTGACATTTGTTCGCCTATCTTCCCAAGTAATTTGCAGGATTTTCCGGAGGCAACGTTGATGAAACCTTTCAAGGAGGTGGAAGTGACGTTTATAGATAGTCCATGTTTCGCAGGCATACAATAAAGTTGGTAATACAATGGCTTCATAAACCAGTGTTTTGGTCTTCTTACAAATATCCCGATCCTCGAACACTCTATGTTTCATTCGAGAAAATGCGGCACTTGCGGAGCTCAGACGATGCTGGATTTCACTGTCGATGTTAGCTGTAACAGAAAGATAGCTGCCAAGATAGAGAAAATGATCGACATTTTCCAGTATTGTCCCGCCAAGCTGGATAGATGGCATCACCAAAGGATTGGCTTGCACTTGCTGATGAAGCACTTTGGTTTTTTTGATGTTAAGTGAGAGACCAAGTTTTTCGTATGCTTCTGCAAAAGCATTTAGGATAGTTTGGAGATCATCCTCTGAATGTGCGGAGACCACATTATCATCAGCATACTGAAGTTCCACAACGGAGGTTGTAATTACCTTACTTTTTGCTTTCAGCCTGCTGAGATTAAAAAGCTTTCCATCTGTTCGATATATAATTCCCACACCGGTGGGAAGTTTCCCCTTGACAAGATGTAAAACCATGGCGATGAAAATGGCAAATAATGTTGGGGCGATAACACATCCCTGTTTAACACCTGATCCCACTTTAAATGGAGCACCATGAGAGCCGTTGTTGTCCAAAACCGTTGCCGTCATGTTGTCATGGAGAAGTCGCAAGATATTCACAAATTTATTGGGGCATCCAATTTTCATAAGGATAGTCCAGAGAGCTGTACGGTCTACAGTATCAAAGGCCTTAGCCAAATCGATAAATGCCATATAAAGGGGTTGATTTTGCTCCCGGCATTTTTCTTGGAGCTGACGTGCAGTAAAAATCATGTCTACTGTCCCTCTAGAGGGGCGGAAACCATATTGAGTTTCAGGGAGGATCTCTTCTGAAATAGATAGAAGACGGTTTGCGAGAATCCTAGCAAATATTTTACCTGCGGTTGCTAAGAGAGAAATGCCCCGATAGTTTCCACAGTCTGTTCTATCACCCTTCTTAAAGAGGGTGATAATTATGGCATCCCTGAAGTCTTCTGGGATCTCTTCTCTTATCCAGATTTTTTCGATGAGTTTATGAAGATGTTGTACAAGTTCGGGGCCCCCTTCTTTAAAGATTTCAGCAGGAATCCCATCTGGTCCACTAGCTTTGTTGTTCTTCATTTGATTAATGGCTTTTTTTACTTCATCCAAAGTGGGGAGTATTGCAAGTTCCTCTTTAATTTGTTTTTGCGGGATTTGCGAAAAAATCTCGTTATCCACCTTAGACTTACGATTTAAAAGGTCATAATAATGCTCTTCCAACGCAGTGCAATACATATTACGCTAACTATTGACCTATTTCATTTATTAATGTTGACATTAAAATATTAACAGCAATTTTGGTTGATAGATTGCAACAAGTTATCACAACACTTGTTTGATCCGATCAGGTGGGATTCATTAGAAATCGACAGGGAGCCGATGATCTTACATTAGTAGTTGATCTGATTGCTTTAAATACAAATAGAACAGACTCGGCTGCTATAATTTCTTTGGATGTTGAAAAGGCCTTTGCAAAATTCATTGGAAATTTATTTTTGCTGCATTGAGAAACTTTGGCTTTCCCATGGAATTTTAAAATTGGGTCGAATTTTTGTATTCAACCCCAGGAGCAAGAGTTAAGACCAATAGGTTTTTCTCATTCTATTTTATACTTGGGAGAGGTAGTAGACAGGGATGTCCACTTTCTCCATTGATATTCCACTTATGTTTGGAACCCCTGGCATGCACTATTAGACATAATAGTAGTATTCATGGATTTTTACATAGATTCATAGATTCATAGATCACAGAGTTGGAAGGAGCCTACAAGGCTATTGAGTCCAACCCCCTGCTCAGTGCAGGAAACTAGAGGAGGGGTCTCCCATCCAAGTAATAACCAGGCCTGACCCTGCTTAGCTTTCCATGCTCAGACAAGCTGAGCCAGCATAAGCCATGACCGCTATGTATTCAACTAGGCTTACCCAATTTGTGACCCACCAAACTGCCCACCACTTATTTATGGGGTTTGCGAGATGCTTGATGACCTGCCAACTTTGAAGTCCCGGGCAAAAAAGCAGCAGCAGCCCCCCAGTCCGCCTTACCCTTTATAAGTAAAAAGAATCATGATTGTTTAGAATTTAAAATTATTATCTAAGCTGATGATCTTTTATTGTTTATTTCAAAACTCCAGTCATTGGTTCCTGCTTTGATGAAGGTGATTAAGAACTTTGGTGATCTGTCTGGCTATTTAATTAATTGGTCAAAATCGGAATTGATGCTGATTGGAGATAATATATCTCAGATTGTATTAACTCAGTGGCAGTTTTGACGGTGCCCAGATTTTATTACTTACTTGGGAATACTTATCCCTAGAAACATATCCCAAATGATTAAACTTAATTTGAGTAAGTTGATTAATGAGATCTCACGGGATATAGACAGGGTTTGTCAAAGTCAGCTAACTGTTGGAGGTTTAATACTGTGAATGCTTCGTTTACCCATATGTTTTGGCAATGCCCAGTGGTTGCTTCTTTTTGAGTAAAGCTAACAGTACGGATAAATCTAGTATTAGAATGCTCTTTAATATTTACTGATGCACACGTTCTTTTAAATTATATACCTGCTGTATGGAATTTATCACAAGGACAACACATGTTAGATTTCCCTCTTGACAGCCAAAAGACTGATATTACAACACTGGAAGGATAAACGCTCACCTCCTATAACACAATGGATTGAGGACCTAGCGCTTTCAGCATTTGAGCGGGTGGTATTTAGATGCCAGCTGCAGATGGATAAATACATGGATATTTGGTCTGCTTTTTCTGAAGTTTACGCATAACTATTTTTTATGGATAATTGTATTACTACATACTTATTGATACTTATGGATATATATTTTATACACATTTACTATAAGTGATCCATTTAAAATACTGTAAGAAAATTGTATTTTTTTCTTGTTCATTTTTTTCTTCATTTTTAAATGGTTTTTTGTTTTGTTTTGGTGTATTTCACATTTAAAAAACTAATATAAAATTTTTAAAAAACTTGGTAGTATGATTCGGCAACCACAAGACTGATCTGGCCTAACTGTAGTGCATGAGACTACATCTGCATATGGATTCATCATAAAATGATCCTATGATTCAGAAAATCTTGTAAATTCTAGGTCCAAAGCAGACATTATGAATGGGGATTGCGGGGGACATATGGCTGCTGGCAACACATGTCTCCTCCCGTAGCTCCCCAGTAACATCTAGTGAAAGAAGACAGGTGATGTCATGTGATGCCATAGCACTGTTTCCCCACTCTATTTGCTGTGGCTTCAAAGAGCTGCTTCAAATACTGAGTGTGGTAATGTCATATATTTTTCTTTCTTTCAGTACAGCAGCCTTCCCCAATCTGGTGCACTCCAGTTATTTTGGACTACAGCTCCCAGGATTCCTGACCATTGGCCATGCTGGCTGGAGCTGGTGGGAGTTGAAGTCCCAACACATCTGGAGGGCACCAGGTGGGGAAGGCTGCAGCAGAGATTAACTGGGGTGATGTGAGTTGGTGGAAACAACATATTTCCCCTAATGTCTAGTTTGGGCCTAAGACTGAGGAATGCAGAAATACCATATACCTCTGACAGAGGCTAGGACTCAGGACAATGCTTTATGAAATATGCTGTTTGCAAAAAAAACATCTACTTATCTAATTGAAATGTTTAAATTGTTTGCTCTTTGCTACAAGCTGTTGCTTGGACATGTGTCCTTGAAGATATAGTCAAGGCACATTTCCATGTTTGGCCCTTTCTGCACAGATTGCTAGGGTGGACAGTTTTATTGGAGCAAGCACATTTTTGCTTATACATAAAAGGTAATGTTCTGATGGGGAAATACTTCCATTATGGCCATCTAAACAGATTTTCTGCCAAATCCAACAAATGTTTGTGGCAGCTTTGCACAGCTGCTATAAGGAGCAAATAACAGTTGTCTGAGTTAATACATGATGTTATGAATGATCCTTTTTCACTGGGTCTAAAGGAGGAAGTAGCAAAGGATCGATGAGTAAGCAAAGGATGCTTTACCCTAGCCACTCTTGCTATTATTATGTTTCCAATGCAACTCAATTTATTATAGTATTAAACATGTGACTGCTTAACTATAAAGATAGAATTGGCCTTGTTGACTTAATGGAAACTGGACAGGGACTTTGATGTATACTAGGTACTGAATCCCAAACAATGGTTTGATCATTCACATTTTAAAAGTCCAAACCAAACATCCCTTTGTTTGGAGGATTATCAGTTGTTGCAACATTTTTACTTCTTCGTTTGCTTTTCGGTAGATTTTTATAGGGTACTTTTTCTCCACAGGCAGGATGTTACCAATGCTTGACATGTCTGTTTATTCTTTGAAATTTAAAAATGAGTGTCCTTGCAAGGGTAATGAAAGCAAGTGATAAGGACATTCATTGATAAAGCGGAAACATTTTATGCATATTAATGGAGAAGAACAAAACAAGAAAGCAACCAAGCCTCAACACCATCTGTTACCCAAAAACTGAGCAGTCTTATTTTAAAATAACTCAGCATATTCTGTGATGCATGTCATTGTACTGTCATGAAAAGTAAGGTAAGTATTGTAGTTAAACTGGGTTTATTGATTTTACATAGGTAGATCTTTAGCAGTATTCTGTCACTTTTGATCTTCTTGGAATCTTGTCAGCACTGAAGGAATGCAGATGTAGAAATGCACTGGCTGCCTTTTAGCTATCAAAGTTTTCTTGTTGACATAGAAAGCCCTAAATAACTTGAAACCAAGATACCTAGGAGACTGCCTTCCCCTATATCAGGGATGGGGAGCCCCATCAGAGGCAGTATGCCTATGTGCTCCAGTTGCTGGGGAACATGGGCAGGAAGGTGCTGTTGCACTCATGTCCTCCTTGTGGGATCCTGTGGACAGCTGGTTGGCCACTGTGTGAACAGAATGCTGGACTAGATGGACCCTCGTCTGATCCAGCATGGCTCTTCTTATGTTCTTATGGCCCATGGGCTGTATTCAGCCCATGGGCATCCCCCATCTAGCCCTCCAGCTCCCTGCTCAGGCCATGTCCCCTTTCCCAGCAAGGAAAAGCTCTAATTTCCAGTCCCATGCTGACTGGAGATAGCTTTATCCTACAAGAGAGAGAAGCAGGGCCTGCAGAGGAAGCTGCTGAGTGATTCAGCCCTGCTTACTTCTGAGGCATATCCTGCAAAGGCTTATCTTGCTTACTTCTGAGTAGACATGCAAAGGCTGGGTATTTGAAAGTGCTGGGTGATTCAGACCTGCTTATTTATGAGTAGGCATGCAGAAGCTTATCCTGTGTTACAAATGGGGATTCCCTTTCAAGTTTTTGCTCAACCTTATTTGTGAACTTGTTTGAAATGGACCAACTGAAAAATAAATATGCTGGTCCAGTTGTGATGACTTGTGCCCCCCCCCCCCCGCCATCAGAGGAACCTTTGAAAGCTCCTGAGTGGAACAAAGGAAGTTAATATTCTAAGACACGGATGTCAAACAAGACCAAAAAGAATGGCAATGACAGGAAAGATACCTGACAACTGAGATATATCTCCGTGATAGCTTTTCATACTTATGTTTTAATAATTATGCACTTTTAAAATGTTATATTGTACAAATATGCACAAGTTGGAAAATTTATAAAAATACATATTTTTAAAAGTAAGAAGCTAAGGGAAAAGAAGTCAGTGCCAAGAGAAAAGAAGAGGAAAAACATGGTCATGTGTATGTATGGGCAAGAAAAATGAGCTGAGCTGCAGAGTGAAGATACAATCAAGTTTAGATAAAATAAGAATAAATAAGTTTTAGGGTGTTTTCAGAGAGAAATGAATGTATTTTAGAAGTATTTATAAGTTGATAACACTGCACATTGACTAGATTACATGTTTGATTTTAATATGGCTCTCCTGCTTTCTATCCTGCATTTGTGCACAAGGAAGGCTTCCAAATAACACAAAGAAGGCTTCCAAGACAGGAATATAGTCATGTGTGGGGATATTCCAGGCTTCATTCCTGAATTTTCTTCTTTCATATTGTTTTTTAAAAATAAGCCCCTATTGTTTGAATGGGAATCTGCTCCCCCCCCCAGCATAATTGCTGTACGTGGGGGGGGGGGGTTCCAGTGGAGAGGAGAAGGGGTTGGCAGAGAGAGAATTAGAGAGGGGAAGAGGGGGGGCTTGTAGAAAGAAAATGGGTGTCCCACTGCCAGTTTTGGACCCATCCACCACTGACACTGATCCATCCCTTGTATGTGAACCCCAAGAGATTTCCCTAAGGGACTGTGTGGCCCTCAACATAAAAAAGGTTTCCCACCCCTATTCTAGCATCTCTCTCTCTCTCTCTCTCTCTCTCTCTATATATATATATATATAGTATATGGCAACAATATACAGGTTATAGCCAAAAAATTACAGACATATAAATAGGGATAGTTAAGACATTCTTAAAAACTATTAGAACTCTCTTAAAAACTATAAAACATTCTTTAAAATTGTTAAAATATTTATCCACAAAGCAGAGGCTACAAAAATGTTTGGTAGTAATCACAATACAGTACAGAGTTATATATATGTTAGCATCACAGATTCTAAAGAGAATCCTTGTCCTCATAGTCTGTTCTAAGTTTGGCTGCTTTCACCACGAATCTAGCTGTATTAAACATAACAGACTTGGCTGTATTTGATAACAGATATATAATTTTATCCAAGTCATTATAATTAGTTACGAGCTCTAAACTTCTCAGATATTTATCTCATGGGATTTTATACAACCTACAGTGCAGCATATAGTGTATAGTATTCTCAATTACCCTGCTTCTACAGATACGGAGGCGCTGCTCCCTAGGGATATTCTTGTGTCTCCCTTCCGTAAAATTAGTTTTCATTGTCTGAAATTGCAGGGCTGTAAAAGCCTTGCGAAAGAAGGGTTGGGTAATTTCAGACAAACATTTCTCCTCTCCATAGTATGTTTTTAGAAGAGGGAAACTAAAAGAGAACCTAGATGCTCCAATTGCTTCCATATCCCATGTAGTGTAGTATTCTTGCATCTGTTCCTTAATAAGTTTCCTACTACACTGTATATCACTAGATTCTAAGGCTATAGGGTCAAAGCCATGTTTCCTCAGATTTGCCTCATATCTTGTTAGCCATGTATTTTTATAAGTAGAACTTCTCTGTTCAGCTACACAGCGGGTTATCAATTCATTAGTTAAACACTTCAATTTTACAAAATAGAGGAACACGGCATGCAGAATAAAATAAGTTATTGGCATTAATCCAACTTCTGCCCATATATAACTAGCAGGTGTACCTGGTGGGAGATGCAGTACAATTCTTAAAGACTTATTCTGTGGAGACTCTAATTTATTTATCTGTGTGGTCCCCCATATCTCAGCTCCCCCATATATAATCTGTGGTATAACCTTCGCAACAAAAACCTTGACAGCTGGTACAACTGCATTTCCTCCTTTCACCCTGGCAAATTTTAAAACAGTCTGCAGGGATTTTTGTGCTTTCAGATTAGTAGCTAACAGATTACTGTTCCACGATCCATTCTGGGAAAAGCAGACCCCCAAATAATTTAATTGCTTGACCTGTTCCAGTTGATATTTGTTCAATGCCCATATATGTTGGGGGGGGGTGTTTGCCAAAAACCATGGCTTTGGTTTTTGAATAGTTCACACATAGTTGTTCCTTACTGCAGACTTCTCCAAAGATATATAATACAGGTGTTTATGTAGCCAAAACCGTAGTATCCATGCACAAGAGGGAGGTATAGGCTCAGGGGAATCGCAGAAATACAAAATAATCTTTGGAAAAATCCCCTTGGAGGGGTGGGGGAGCAAAACAGCCCAGCGAGGACTGAATGTGTTGAGTGGGCACAGAATGCTGACTGGCTATTGGAGGAAAAAATACTAGGAAATGTGTGAAGGAGAAATGGCTTGGAGGGCCTGAACCTGAATAGTTACATTCAATACTGCAACATTTTGTTGCAGGTCCTACTTGCATGGGTATATGGGAAAACACACAGTAAATATTTTACCCAATTGTTCAGTAAGAAGTAAGCCTGCTTTCACTTGCAGAGTTCTGGGCAAGGAGAGGACAATGAGTGCAAAGCCCTGAGATGACTCACAAACACTCTCCAACAGGACAGTCCCGCAAACACGTAAGCCATCACAGCTTTTTACTTAGTTATGCAGAGTCCAGATTGGTTATACAGATTGAATAGTTTGAATAGTTCACACATAGTTGTTCCTTACTGCAGACTTCTCCAAAGATATATAATACAGGTGTTTATGTAGCCAAAACCGT
The DNA here is from genome assembly GCA_021292165.1 of Shinisaurus crocodilurus. Lineage (NCBI taxonomy): Eukaryota > Metazoa > Chordata > Lepidosauria > Squamata > Shinisauridae > Shinisaurus > Shinisaurus crocodilurus. The sequence continues at coordinate 53,887,345 of CM037879.1, read as the reverse complement.
AGTATCCATGCACAAGAGGGAGGTATAGGCTCAGGGGAATCGCAGAAATACAAAATAATCTTTGGAAAAATCCCCTTGGAGGGGTGGGGGAGCAAAACAGCCCAGCGAGGACTGAATGTGTTGAGTGGGCACAGAATGCTGACTGGCTATTGGAGGAAAAAATACTAGGAAATGTGTGAAGGAGAAATGGCTTGGAGGGCCTGAACCTGAATAGTTACATTCAATACTGCAACATTTTGTTGCAGGTCCTACTTGCATGGGTATATGGGAAAACACACAGTAAATATTTTACCCAATTGTTCAGTAAGAAGTAAGCCTGCTTTCACTTGCAGAGTTCTGGGCAAGGAGAGGACAATGAGTGCAAAGCCCTGAGATGACTCACAAACACTCTCCAACAGGACAGTCCCGCAAACACGTAAGCCATCACAGCTTTTTACTTAGTTATGCAGAGTCCAGATTGGTTATACAGATTCCCCTGCCTCCTCCCGCAAGCTATTTAGCTTAGCTGCAATTTTGCCTATTAAGCAGACAGGGAATAGACTGAGGATGTCTGTGTGTGTGTACTCTACCTGCTGCCTCTGACCAGACCCCCTGGTAAGTAAGTAAGACCCATTGCAGACATTTGTACTTACTCCCGAGTAACTGTGCATAGGATTGCACTGTTTGTTTTAACTTAATTCAAGTATATACTCAAGTATAGGTCGGCCCTAATATAAGTCGTGGCCCCTAATTTCACCCCAAAAAACTGGGAAAACTTATTGCCCCCAGTATAAGTCTAGGGTGGGAAATGTATGAGGGGAGACTCCCGCTGCCACCCCCCGCCACCCCCCGCCACCCCCCGCCACCCCCCGCCACCCCCCACCCCCATGCCTGCACTCGCTTCTGCCGAAGCCCCGCCACTGCCAAAGCCCCCCCAGGACCCCCGCCGACACCCCCAGACACCCCCAGACACCCCCCACCCCCATGCCTGCACTCGCTGCCGCCGAAGCCCCGCCACTGCCAAAGCCCCCCCAGGACCCCCGCCGCCACCCCCAGACACCCCCCACCCCCATACCTGCACCCGCTGCCGCCGAAGCCCCGCCACTGCCAAAGCCCCCCCAGGACCCCCGCCGCCACCCCCAGACACCCCCACCCCCCCACCCCCGTACCTGCACCCGTACGCGTCACTTCCGGGGCCAGATGTGACGAGGACGGCGCCGGCAGCGCAGCAAGCCGCCGCTGACAAAGAAAAAAGTAGGGAATGGCGGAGCAGCTCCACGTGGGTCCCGGGAACGAAGCAGCATGGCAGCGCGCGAGGCGCCAGCAGAGCGAGCGGCTGCTGGTAAAGGTATGGGGGGGAGGAAAATAATTTTAAAGAGCGAGCGGAGAGGAACAGCGGAGTGGCTCCACATGTCTCTCTGCCAGGGAGACGCAGCCCAGCCACTCGCTCTACGGGCGCCTCGCGCTGCTGTGCCGCTTCCCTGCCTAGGAGCCGACATGGCAGCGCGCAAGGCGCCAGCAGAGTGAGCCGCCGCTGACAAAGGTAGGGAAAAGCGGAGCTGCTCCGGGCAGGGAGGCGGTGCAGCAGCGCGAGGCGCTAGCTGAGCGAGCGGCCGCACCTCGCCTCCACGGTGCTCAAGAAAGCAGAGGGAGGCACTGGCCCAGCGAGCAGCCACACCGCGCAGGGGCTCCCTGGCGTGGGGGTGTTTGGGGTGGCGTGGGGGTGTCTGGGGAAGCTGCGGCGTGGCGCGGCTTCGGTGGGGGAGGGGCTTCGGTGGCAGCGAGGCTTCGGCGGCAGGGAGGCTTTTCCGCGGCAACGGGGCTTCGGTGGCGGGTGCAGGTAGGGTGGCGTGGGGGGGTGTCTGGGGTGGCGTGGGGGTGTCTGGGGGTGGCGTGGGGGTGGCATGGGGGTGTCTGGGGGGGCTTCGGCATGGCGGGGCTTCAGCAGGGGAGGGGCTTCGGCGGCGGCGGGTGCAGGTATGGGCGTGGGGGTGGGGTGTCTGGGGGTGGCGGCAGGGGTCCTGGGGGTGGAGGGGGGTGCCTGGCGGTGCCTTGCGGTGGCGGCGGGGGTCCTGGGGGGGCGCTGACCCAGGTATAAGTCGAGGGGGCATTTTTCAGCACAAAAAATGTGCTGAAAAACTAGACTTATATTTGAGTATTAAATTCTGTAAGATTATTCCACTTTAAGTGTTTCTTTAAATCTAAATTGTGTGAATAGAACACAAAAAGTGCTTTAAACTGGCGCCTTTCCACAATAACAAACAACAACAAAGCTGTTCAGCCTGTCAAAGTTACTCCTTGTGCTTAAAAATCAGGTGTTGGAGCAAAATGCTGAAGGGGCTCAAAACCCCAATGTGTCTTTTTGTATTTCCCCACCCCCAAAGCTCCCCCTCCTCCGCATCTCCTTCTTTTCTTCTCCTTCGACTGCCCCGGGACCAATCCTGACAATTTTAAAACAAAAGAAAGCCACTAATAAAATATTATAAAATAATATATAATATAATAATTATAATGTGTAAGATTTTGTGTGTTTCCTCTAATAACTTTTGTACCTGACCATGCTCTTTGGTTGCCTGGCCATACCCTTGGCCATGCCCCATGTTGCCTGGCCACACCCTCTTGATCACACCTCCATGATGCTTAACCATACCACTTACAAATTCACATGTGTGTCCCTATTTTCATCTGTGAAATGTTGGAGCGTATGCAAACACTTTGATGTTAGAACATTAATTTACAAAACCCCCCCCCCCCCAGTATACCCTTAGCTCCCTGCACCATAAACAATTTGGGGACTGAGTTTATGGAACTTAGGTCTGCCCTACTTTGTCTTTTGTGCTTTACAGTAATTTTAGCTATGGAAACAGAAGGAACTGACATTACTTGAAAAGTAAATCCTCTTCTTCAAGGGTAACATTACATTTGGCATGTGAAATCAAGCAGTTTTGTTCTCTAAAGGGACGTTAAAGCCTTTCCTTCTTTTGCTTTGTTCTCTGTGTTAATAAATTCAATATAATTCTCTGTCCTTTTTCTTCTTACTAAGTTTTTATATAAGAATTTTAAATACTACTTCTAAAATGGCTTTATTTCAAAGTTGAAGAGATTCTGCTTCAAATAGGGTGATTTTAAAATGCAGTGTATCAGTATTTCAGCAAAACAAATTGTTATCATTAAAAGCAAAATTGATCCTGAAGTTGAGGTTTAATATTAAAGTAAAACAAGAATGGGGGGGGGGAATAGAGTTTCCTTATTATTTCCACTGCTAGCAAATATTTAGGTCTAGTTTATTGTCAGTGAAATAGTAGCAGAACTCCATACACTGTAATTGGGAGGGCCAAAGTAGCAGGTGGTACAAGAGATTCTGGGGAAATGTGCTGGCTTAGATCATCTGAAGGTTTGCCCTGATGTTCCAGTTTAACTTCAGAGCACACTAAAATTAAAACTCTGAATCAAAGTTTGTTTCTTTTCATGAAGAAAAGGAATTCATGAAGAAAAGGAATTCATGAAGAAAAGGAATTCTGAACAAACAGAATGGCTTACTTTTGTCCAGTTCATCTTGGAGTCATTGATAAAGGCAAAAGCTCTCTTGATCTCAATTTTCAATATGAATATACACTGTGAAAGTGGATCTCTCACCTTCTGACCCCTTAGCTCAGTGTTCTCCAACCTTGGGTCCCCAGATGTTTTTGGCCTACAACTCCCAGCATGCCCCAGCCAGCTATGCCAAAAAATATGGGGACCCAAGGTTGGAGAACACTGCCTTAGCTGGATAAGGAATCACATGTGCAAATGGTTGCTGCATGTGTGATTCCTCACCCAATCCAGCAGGTGGGGCTGCTTGTTGTTAGATCTTTAAGGGATGATGGGAATCTACCAATGAGTTTGAGAGGAGCAGGGTCTGGATTCTGTTTCCTCTAGCATTGTGAAGATCACCTGTCCAATGGTGAGATGTAATTGAGAAATGTATTTAAAACTGAAGCAGTGAGTTATTTTTAAAACCCCCACAAAGAGGGGCTCACGCTGGCTCAGCTTGTCTGAGCGTGGAAAGCTAAGCAGGGTCAGGCCTGGTTATTACTTGGATGGGAGACCCCACCTCTAGTTTCCTGCATTCAGCAGGGGGTTGGACTCGATAGCCTTGTAGGCTCCTTCCAACTCTATGATCTATGAAATCTATGAAACGTATGTGGGATGACCCACACATTGTCTGTTGCTTGTGGTGGGATAACCTACAGTGTTTTTCTTGCATGTGGGTTTTAGAACTACATTCATTGACTGCTACAGCATCTACCCAGAACAAGTCCAGAAACACAGGGCTCTATAGAACAAAACCCAAACTGTCAAGAATGCACCACATAATATGGTGGCTCTAGTCTCATGCTGGGAAACTGAGCATGACGTAGAGCATCCCTAAATATCTGTTGGTAAAAGATGCATTAGATAAATAATTTTAGTAAGTAATGGAAGAAATAACTATGCTGAGTATTTTACAGAGAGAATTAAAAAAAACATTTCTGCCATGGTTTTAAAATTCCCAGAAATTTTGCACCTCTAGTATTACATAAACTCCTTCCTATTACACAGATTTTAGAAATCATTTTGGGAGAGTAAAAAGGCCAGGTAGTAATATATGAACATCTTGTCTTAAACATTTTATTCATCATTCTAAAAGAAAATATTTCATAATCCAAAATGGTTCAACTTTTTGAATAGAAGAATAAAAGGTCCTCAGACAGAAACCAGGAAAAAAATGGTGTGTCCCCCCCATTTTTGTCCCCCCCCCCAGGCCTCCAAATCTCTTATTTTGACAGATGCAACTTGTCATGCAGGGATGAGAAAAGGTCGGATCCCAGTTTTCCTTTGCATTTAGTGAACCTACAGCTTACTAGGATGTCCCAGCTTTTGGAGAACAGAGTCTGGAAGATAAGTTTGGGCAGTGTCGGAACTAGAGAAACCAGCCCAAAAAGTAAAACAAAAAGTGTGAGGAAGCAGGCAGAAATCGATTGAACAGGCCTGTGGCTTACGCTGGCTCAGCTTGTCTGAGCATGGAAAGCTAAGCAGGGTCAGGCCTGGTTATTACCTGGATGGGAGACCCCTCCTCTAGTTTCCTGCATTGAGCAGGGGGTTGGACTCGATAGCCTTATAGACTCCTTCCAACTCTATGATCTATGAAATCACTGGGATTGAATTCAGGACAGCAAAAAAAAAAAGAAAAGCCTGAGGGGAAAGGCTCATAGGGTACAGCAAAGGGTAAAGCAGCTAGCAGCATAGTGTATGTTCTGATCAATGCACTAACTCAGACAGTGCACTCCAGACAACAGGTGTATTAATCAGCCACTTTTGGTTTCCTACTAGAGAGGATGCTGAGAACTGGAAGGCTGTGGCCAATGAAAACAGAGCACCAAATCATTCCCAGGTGAGCCTGGATGGTGTGGTGTAGTGGCTACTATGGCTGCAGTGAGTCCCGTGTACATTTTTTGGAGGCTGGGAACCCTATTGAAGTCAGTGAATTCTTTAATTGATCCCCAGCCCAGGTAGATGTAGAACAAACACATGACTGCAAAGGTTAACCTTGCTTTCCTTCTAAGAGGCTCTTGTTTCCTTATTTAGAAACTAGCCAAAGCTTCAAGAAGTCTCCTGAAATGATCAGAGAATTGCTTTGCATAGTTAGCAAGCCCAGCAGCTACACGACTTTTGAAATTAAGTGTATCTTTTACATCAAAGCTGTCCACAAGGTGGCAGTGGTGAGATGCTATATAGGAGCCGCAAAGTCTTCTTTAAAGCACTGCGCTGAACTTATCAGCACAGCAGTTCACTTTCTTAAGTGTCTCCCATCTTGCTAGTCCATTTCGTGTTACTGGTGTAGGAAATGTTCCTGGTTCTTTCCCCCCTTTCATAACCAATGTATTATGTTCCTGATCTCTTTCTCATTGGCTGGGTTCAGACATGATTGATAACCCACACTCAAGGGTTGAGTGTGGGTTGTTCTTGAACTGTGGGTTGTTGTTGTTGAAACGTGGGTTATTGTGTTGTTTGAACCCAGCCACACTAACAAACAACCCACAGTTCACAACCTGAAAACAAACCATGGGGACTCTACATGGATTCTTCTATCCCCCCCACCCCTGCCCCAGAGGCTGCATGCCATTAGTAACTGGGCGAAGTTTTATCTATATTTTAGATTTCGTAGATCTGATCTGATCTGAGTTGGAAGGAGCCTGCAAGGCTATCGAGTCCAACCCCCTGCTCAATGCAGGAAACTAGAGGAGGGGTCTCCCATCCAAGTAATAACCAGGCCTGACCCTGCTTAGCTTTCCACGCTCAGACAAGCTGAGCCAGCGTGAGCCACAGGCCTTATACATTTCCATCCTCAAAGCATTTCACCAGCATATCTTCATTTACTTCAACAGAGATTATGGTTACCACTCTATATGTCGTTGTCTTCTTTTTAATTGGCCTGCTCCTGGATGCCTTTAATAGTAGCCTGATTCACAGGATTTAGCAGATGTGGCTTTTCCCACTGCTCATCTCCATGTCAGGAAGAGCTAAATTTTTGCTAAATTGCTGTTTCGGGCTGCTGAAGGCACGTAGTAGGAGTAGGGCCAGCAAATTTTGAATACTGGGTTCCAGGGCCAAAGCATCAATTTTTGGGCCCAGTACAAAGTTGCAACATGCACCCCCCCACACACACACATGCCACAGACCCATCCCAGAATAGAGTCTCATGATCCGTATTTATAACCAGACATTGCTGTATAGATGGTGTGTGTGTGAACTAGACATTTATTCACATATATTTTGGATCTGTTAATCCTACCAGCATCATTGGCTCCCACTGTCCCTAGGATGAATGTCCCTGGTTATTATAGTGGTTTGTCTCTCCTATTAGCTGCCCCTTCCACTTGGCTATGCACAAGAAATTCTGGGACTGGTAGTTTTCGAAGGAGCATAGCACATAGAGAAGCACAAATCTCTCCATCTCTGAAATAACTAGTTTTAACTGCACAAGCATGCTCTCTCTGTTCTAGAGTGGGTCCTGGGCCAGCAACTCACATGCATGTATCTGGGACTTAGTTCTGAGTAGACATGTATAGGATTGCTCAGTTAGTTGTGTACCTAGTCTGTTCTACAAATCACACTGAAACTGGATTGAAACAGTGAGGCCTTTAGCAGTGAGCAGGGTAAAATTTGTCATCACAGATAGATTCAAAGATTTTCACAGCAACGTTTTCTCAAGTTTATTTCACAGGAAATGTTTGCTGCCATGCTAACCTTCTACAAATCCTAGGGTACCAGCCAAAATGCACAGAAACCATGGGGTTAACTTTCATTGACTTAAACTGAATGAGACATGCATCCTTCACATTTACGAACACAACTGTTTTTTAGTTGAAGATGGTGTGATCTTGTGCCATGCTGCATTAATCTTCAAAAGCCATATCAAATGCCTTTTTGAAGCTTAATCATATTTTATAATTACAGAACTTTTTAATTTTATTTTTATTTATTACATTTGTTAATCACCCATCTGGCCGGTCACCTGGCCACCCTGGGTGATGTAGAATTCACCTCCTGAAAAGTAATGGCATATATTATTTCCCTCTAGAGTTGTTGTTGTTGTTGTTGTTGTTGTTGTTATTGATTTTATTTCTATACGACCCAATAGCCAAAGCTCAAAGAGTTGTAATAATGCCTAGAGCTCCACATTAATCAAGCTTCCTCAATGACTGTTTGACAATCGAGAAGGAACGGAATTATTTCCTTACTGACTTATTGAATTTCAGCAACTCACCTTAAGCAATTGGGTGCTTAAAGGCAGCAATCCTATACCCACTTACTTGGTGGTAAGCCACATAGAACTGAATGGAACATACATCTCATAGATATGTATAGGAATGCGCCACCATGAGATTGCAACAAAGCTCCACTAGACCCTAGAGAATTACAGGGCAACCCTATGGAGGCAGGAAAGAGAGAATCTGAGGTGCAGGAACCAGCAAATCCAAAGCCCTGCCAGGCTTGTGTTGACAAGGGAGAAGATGCTGGGGGGTTAGGTAATATTTTTCAGCTTGTAAGGCTTTTGTGGGGTCAGTTTGCCAGGTTATCCGGCTTTTGTTGGCCTGGTGTTTTTTCTCTCCATACTGTATTTTCCTTCCAATTGGTCTGATTAGGAGAGAAAATGCCAGCATCTAGGCTGGTGCACGCCACCCCATTCTAGGACATGCTGGGGGGACGGGGAGTGGGGCTTTGGATGCAGCAGATCCAGACGATCCAAAGCCTTCCCCCAGTCTGCCCACAGAACTTTCCCCTTTTTTGCTGTTACTGCTGTTGGAACATGGTCAATGGTGGAGCAGCAAGGGCAGCAGATATTTCTGCACCTGCATTGGGAAGACTGCTGAGGGTGGGTCTCCTTCTTCACCCACAGGAGTTTCTGGTTGCTCCCAGAAGCACTAAATCTCCGTTGCACAAGCAGTCAGTGTTGCTTGCTGAACGGAATTGGTGGGGGCACAACGGCATCGGCAGGGGTGCAGCGCTGTTGGGTACTCTCCAAGGAGACCATATTTGTACCTTTAAAATCGGTCCTGAGATATTGATAAGGCAGCATTTAAAGGAAGCTTGTATTTCTGTTGTCCATGCCCTTGCAGCTTCCTGATTAAACCGGGAAGTTTATTCTCTAAGGTTTACAGTCCAGGGACTTCTCCCATCAGCAATAAATTCAAATATATTTCACTTAAGCTTCCTAAGTCTGCATCCTTTTCTTGAGCTACAAATCTGCCACCAGGTATTGCCCTGCTTTCCTTGACCTAATTAAAATTTGGCTGCAGAGGGCTTGAAACTTTGTCACAGGGGCCCAGCGTAAGTCAAGCAAAAAATAAGTATTTGAACCTTCTCTGCTGTAATTAAGACGAAACCAAGACAGACAGTTTATCTGGGAATACTTTAGGCAAGTCAACCTGGGCTCTGTGGACCAGTGCCAGGATTCCAGAGAAGCAAAACTTCTGCAACTCTAGGAGTTCTTTTGCTTGGCCCAAAGCACCATCAATCACCGCAGTATATAAGGAGAACCTACAAGTAGCTTATGTTATCTGCCCACACTGAACTGTGTTTGCCAGCTACTTTCTTGCTTGGCCTGATCAAAAGAAAGACTGCGGTATTGTTCATATACCCTCAGCCAGACCAACAGGTTGAGACTCGCTGTGCACCTTGATAAAATGATTCTTGTAATATTTTTTATTTGCAAATTATAACACCCCCCCTTTTCCTCCAGCAGTAGAGACCAATTCCCCAAAGTATTCCTGAAAATGCCAAGTTTTAACAAGCTAGCAAAATGAACAGGTAGTCAGCAGTGATAAAATAGTACTGGAATAATATGCTTCATCTGGCCAACCTCTGTGACAATGACGTTTTGGATCAATTGAAGTTTGTACCTGCTTTTTATGGTGACAGTCTCATGATAATCTTTCTTTCCTAGTCACATCTCTAACTCTGCTCATTCCAAGGTCCATGTGTGTCATCGGTTTACTATTATGTTCCACTAGCCACTGTGTTTTAGCATTGTCCTGAGGACAGACAAGCTATAGAATGTAAAGCACATCTGAATTAAAAAGTAATGTACCAACGTTGATGATAAAAAAAATAATCATCATCCCCGCCACCATCAAACAACCCAAGCAAAACAAGAGGGAAAAGAGGAGTCAATAATGTAGAGACCATTATCTCTGTGTGAACAATTCAGGAGAAAAACAGGAACATTTATAGTGGAACAAGTATGTGCATGCAAAATCAATTCATATTGGGAAGGATCCAACAGCGTCCAGGTGCTAGCACTATTCCCTAGGAAATTCATTGCTCTAGCAAGTGCTATTGACGTTGTGCATGCGTTGGTTTCTGCTAGTGCAACATCAAAAGCACTAGCACCCGGACACCATTGGATCCTTCCCAAACTATTTAAGTAAGAGACCTTTGCTGCTGGTAGCCAATCTATTTGCCATGTTTTAAGAGCATAGGATGCAAGCCATCTAATATTGCTCTAGTACATTTTCAGCTTTAGCTATTCTTTTTTAACCTTGGATAACCCTTTGCCTCAAGAATCCCTTCTCTTTCCAGAGATCATTGATCTAACATGTTGGTAAATAAATAGCAACAATGTCACATGATCTAAACAAATAGTATCTGAACTTGTAACTACGCAAGACATGCAATGGGTGACCATAACTCAAGTGCGGTGGCTTACTTTCTCAGCATGCTCTGTTCTCCCATGACTAAGATGACTTCTCTTTTGCCCTGAGTCCCATCAAGGTCCCATAGGACTTTTGTTCCTGATATAATTGAATTTTTTTTTCTTCTTCATATCTCATTAACATTTCCACTGTTGGACACTTTAATCATTTTCTTCCTCTTTTTAAACCTTAGCCTCATGGTGATGTTCTGCTGATCTTTTTGGCTTATATTTTTTCCCATCTCCCAAAACTACCCTTTGCTCATTATACAATTCTTTTTTGATGGTAAACAGTTTGTTTTACATAATTTGCAATTTAGTTCATTGTATTTCTAATTCCTTCCTCATTCGCCCAAAGCACTGGAGGCTGCCCCTAGGAATCAGTGGTAATTATATCTTAATATTTGAAGGAAGACAGAATTTGGCAATGATATGTATTTTGTGCAATCTTACTATATTTTTATTTTGGAGGATTTGTTGTGATCCCAGCTTTAGACCTAATTAGATTATGCACACTTATTATGTTAGGGATAGGGATTCCAATTTTATTCAGTATTCTTCCAAATATATATATTTGCATGTGAGCGCCAGATGTGCTCCTCTTGAGAGCATTGCCATGGGGCTTTACAAGGAACTGAAGGAATGGGAAGTTAAACATCTGAGTATGTGGCTTCTAAGAACAATTTCATTTTTAACCACTGCAGAGTCTGTGAACTTAGGAAGCTGCGAGTCAGGTCATTGGTCTGTCTAGCTCAGTATTGTCTACATTTATTGGCAGCATAAAGGGTGTCCCAGGTGTCTCTCTCTCCCCTTCAGAGTGAAGCACAAGAACTGTTCTTCTAATCACAGGCTTTTATTAGCGAAGCTAGCTGTAGGTTATAGATTAAGCACAGAAATCAGTAACAAAAGAAACAATTAACGCAACACACAACCCAGTTGAAAGTTGATTTCAGACTAATTAGAATTAACTAATGCCATCCCTTTCCCAGTAACCGAAATCCCAAAAATCAAATCCTCAAGGTGGTTCCTTATTTCTCAGAGCCAACTGCGTAGAACATCTCATCCCTCCTTGTTGGTCTTCCCTCCTTAGTTGACGTCTCACCCTTGGATCTGTTACGGCCATTTCCCCCTCCTGCTCCTTTTCAGAAAGGCTCTGGTTTCCCACGGTTTCAGGAGCAGCTTGACTCCCTCCTCCCTCCTCCCTTGTCTCTATTCCTTCTGCCCTTGGCTCTTCATTCTCTACTTTCTCCCTCCCCTTCTTCCTCTGACTCAGAATCTATTCCCATATCTTTTTGAGGCTCCTCTGCAGAGCTGGTGGGCCCAATCTCTACACAAAGTTTCGGAGTATGATCTTTCCCAGCACTACCTGGAGATGTTAGGGGTTGAACCCGGGCCTTCTGCATGCAAAGCATTTCATTTCATGTATTCCCTTTGCTTTCTGCCCAATAACAAAAGCTTGCTGGGCAGTTTACAAAAATTAAAACTCCAAATACAACATGAATATAAAAACAAAATATAAAATCTTTAACATACAAAAATGTAAAACAATTTAAAACAGGTAAAAATGATTAACAGTGAAATACTAGGACCTGATAAAACTGACATTAAAAGTCTCATCATATGCCGTCAGATGCCTGACAGTAGAGGAAAGTCTTCACCTGGCTCTGAAAAGATGATGACGATGACAACAACAATAAATTTATTTCTTACCCACCTCTCCGTTTGGATCGAGGCAGGGAACAACAATAAACATAAAATAAACTAATTAAAAACATAGTATACATTATTAAAACATCTTAAAAACATCTTAAAAGCATTAAAAGCATCCTAAAATTCCACCGGATAGGCCTGCCAGAAGAGATCAGTCTTTATGGCAATAATAATAATAATAATAATAATAATAATAATAATAATAATAAATTTGGCAATGTTGGCACCAGGCAGACCTCAGTGGGGAGCATGTGCTCTACCACTGAGCTACGGCCCTTCTAAAAATTAGACTTGACTCTGATTAGTGTACAACACATAGTTAAAGCTTTTAAAAAGAGGTATCTGTTATTAAATACAGTCATGCCTTGGATTGAGAGCATAATTCGTTCCAGAAACGTGCTTGTAATCCAAAACACTCTTATATCAAAACGAAATTCCCCCCAAAAAATTGGTACAGAGATTTTTAATTTAAGCCGTACTACAGTACTTGTATTGCAAGACGTCGCTTGTATATCAAGTAATAAATAAATAAATAAATAAATATTTAAACATTTTCTTGTCTTGCAAAACGCTCTCAAACCAAGTTACTTACAATCCAAGGTATTACTGTAATGTAAAGACATTACATCAGATGTCCTTTTTGTTCCTTAGAACATCCCAGCATGACATCCTGACAGCTCAACCCAGTTCGGTTCTTTAGCAACGAGACTGTCCAAACTACAGCCTATCTGCTCAGGTAATTGGCTGCAGGGTGCTGTGGAGACAATTGCTGCAGTGCCATCTTGTAGTAACCCCAGAGCATTCCACAATTACATGAGTGGAAAGGCAGAGAAGGGGCCAGAAAGTTAAAGTGTGCCTGTGTGAATGCACATGATCCCATGAAGGGCTGAAACCTTACAAGTTCCTGTGTGCACAGAGGGTTGCACACACGCACTCCATCTTCCTGGTTCCTCCTCTGTCCCTCATGTTCCCTGTGTCCTCTCCTCCCCACTGAAGCTACTTGGCAGGCATGCAGAAACATATATAAGGCTGCAAAAGGTCAGCATTGATATATTGGTACCCTAGCAGAGTACTTTTACACCATGCACAATCAGGAGCAATACTAAAGCCTGTGTTAAGGCTTACTACACTTGCTTTAGAGATAAGACTATCTGACGTACCTCACATCTTAGAAGGTGGAAATGTTCTGTTTTGATATTGGGATATAAAAGTCTGGGTGTTCATACACTGAAATCTGCTATTACGTACTATTTCCCCCCCACCGAGCTGTAATTATTATCATCCAAGAACAGTGTAATAAAGGCAGTACTGTCATTTGGGAAATCCTATGTTTACACTCTGGTCTGCTGTAGAAATGTGTGAATGAAAGTGTAAGGAGTGGAAGACCATATTTCAATGCTAGGGCATGGTTAGGAAACTGTTAGGATGAAGCCCATGAACTGATACGTTCTTTATGTATTCATGTATGTGTTTCATCTTTTTTTTGGTAAGGAAACAATACATATTCAGTCATAACAGTTGGGCAGCGCAATCCAATGTGGCTGCCTATAACCATCTGAACTCGGAGCATTACGGGCATCCTATTGAGGGCGGCAGAAGCGTGGAGGCAAGGATTGACTCTACACTTCCCTTGCCCTCCAAAACACTTAGATGGCCTTTTTTTTTTGGCCGTCTAGCTGTTTTACACTGGCTCACAAGGGGAGGAGCTGGAGGTGCCTCCAGAATTCCTCATAGGATGATGGTGCCTCACTCTCCGCTCCCCGCCCCTCGGAATGCCCCCCCCCCAGTGCAGGCTCCAAAGTTGGTCTTCCGTCTTCAGAGCTGCAGCCGGCACAGAAAGAACTGTGCTGGCTGCAAGGGCGGAGGGAGGGCACTCCAAGGTCAGAGCTGGGACTCTGACTTTTCCTATGGCCATCTAGACAGCATCTAGCAGCCATAAGATTGTGCCCTAAAACATCTTTTTGTATTTTTGTATAATTGATTATCATTACAAAATTCAATAAAAAGCATCCCATTTTTGATAAGCCTAATATTTCTGCCATATAATTCTTATGGCAGTTACTATATAAGAGATCAGTTCTTTGTCTGGTTAAGTGCTGCTCTAGTATCAATATGTCAGGAGAAATGATACAAGATTATTTGCATATTAAAAACTAAAATCCTCATACTTGTGCATTTAAAGGACTTCAATGGATTACAGTCCTCTACAAACACACAATTATACATTCTTCAATGTATAGTAGTCTGTAAACAGTGGACTACTAAATGCTCCCATTGTGATGCTGTCTCTGTGAGCAACCACAACAGATTGAGGTTTCAATCCTATGCCTACTTACATGGGAGTAAGCTTCTTTGAATTTAATGGGGCTGGCTTCTGAGTAGAGATTGTACTATTAAGGAATGTAAGATTATTATTTTTTTGCCACTCTTCATTTGGTGCAACTGGCTACAAAACCACAAGCAAAGTGTAGTTCTAAAGAATCATCATCAGGCGATCACTCGTGACCGAGTAAGATTGTCTTCCGGGATAAAATTGTTTGGGTTGGGTTGGGTTGGGTTGGATGGGTTGGGTTGGAAGACGCCTGTGCGTGAAACTGTTTTATGTGGGGAGATCGGTGCACAACGAATCACCACACAAACTTGACAGAGTACGGCAGAGATCCAATGGCACGGTTACCCTGACGATTGGAAAACCATTCTCTGCTGCAGCCTTCATCCGCCTTCACAGCCGTTGTAATTTAGGTTTAATTATCTTCCGCCTGTTCTGCCGTTGAGGACTTTATGTTTTGGATCGTTCTTTGTCTGGTTCCTCTCCCCGGACCTTACCGCCATGGGTGACCCTACTGGGAGTACATAGCTCCCGACGGCATTGCTCACAGGATTCATCGGAACACGCAAGCCCACTCACCACTTCGATGATGGAGGAAGGTGCATGTATACTGGTACTTTAAAGAACAAACGAATGTCCACTGACGTTAAAGACACTTGCTAAAAAGTACATCTCACTTATTTCAACATGATTCCAAATAAATGTGCTTTTATCAGAATATGAAGATGGTATTTTCCCCCTTCTTGTTCCAGAGACATTGATTCTTTCAGATGAAAGTCTTTGACCACTAGTTGTCGCTACTAGTTCACAAACCTACCCAGGCAGTCACTTTTTAAAGTTAGGATAGAAGCAATAACATTGCAAAAACCCTTCTTGTGATTTTTCCTCCGTGACATCTGCAGTGGGAAGAACTGTGTGGGTGTGTAATCTTCTCCCATCCTTTCAATTAACTAATCAAATAGAAGAGTCAGGTCAAAAGTGATGTGCGATGGGATGGAGGGAAACTATAGTTTTTTTCTGAAATTCATTTGGTAGGGATTGTTGGGAAACGTGCGAAGACTAGATAAAGATAAGATTGTGGATGCAGGATACCCTGTTGTTATGTTTTGTATGGTTTGGATTTTGCATTGCCTTTCAGGACCTGTGGCGTACTATGTTCCTGTCTATACTAAAAATACTTTGCTTTCCCACATATCAATGTATTTGGTTATTCCAGCATAATTCCATCTCCTGCTCAAGCCCCATTCAAATGAATGGAAGCTGTGCAAAAGCACAGTAAAATTGATTCCATTTGTTTCAGCATTTTATAGGGGCGGGGGGGGGGGAGAGAATTCAAACTAGAATTTTCAGCCTGGTTGACAAAATACAAAGACAGTACTGATGATGATTATGACCTGGTTTGCGTGACATGACAACTCATTGTGGGTAACTAGCCACAGTGGGTTGTTGTGTTGTTCAAACCCAGACTGCTTCCTGTAGCGTGGCTTGTATTTTCCCCCCAACAAGCCACCCTGAGTACCCATGGGGTTGTTTAACCCACAATGGGTTGTCATGTTGTCCAAACCCAGGCAACCGATCCCAATGTGGGTTGAGGGAAGTGGCTTGTTGGGTGAGGTGCTTGGCCAGGGCGGCAAAAAAAAACCCCTTGCTGCTCTCGGAGATCTCTCTGATGCCACCGCCCGTAACAACCCCTCCAAAGTATCTAAGCAGCACACTGGAGGGGCTGTCACTGGTTGGCCATCTCTCTCTCTCTCTCTCTCTCTCTCTTTAAATTGCACCTCAAATGTGCACAGTTTTTGGGGGTAATTTTTTTTAAAAAATATTATTTTCACCAGACTTGGACAACTGCAGAGGTGTACAATTCCATGAGTCCAAAAATGGGAAGCCTCGCCTGGGCAATGTCCTGGGGGCTGCCGGGTACCTGCTGTCAAAGTGCATTGACTCGGAGAGGCTCCAAATAGTTCCCCCCCACACTTTGCTTTGATGTGACACCTGTGAAAGGGCAAGCAAAGCACCCATCTGTCAGAAGTAGGACATTTTTTTAAAAGCAGGGATTTAGGCAGGGCAAAACAGGGTAGTTTGGACAGGGAAGTATGCAGATGAAATCTGTATACTGTACTTCCCTGTCCAAACTGCTCTGTTTAGCCCTGCCTAAATCCCTGTTGTTGTTGTTTTTAAAAAGCCCTACTTCTGACAGCTGCCAGAAGCAAGTGTCAGTGAAAAAGGGGTTGTGCACTTTCCCACCTTCCCAAGCACCTAGAGTCTCAGGAATGGGTGGAAAATTTGGGGTCACAGGGACCTATGGGGGGGGACACTCAAAACCCTGAGGATCTCACTGTGAAGTGGGGTGGGGGAAGGCACCTACCCCCTTTCATTTGGTCAAGATTGCTTTAACCAAGACCCATCCAGACAGAAACATGCAGGATGGCTATACAAACTATTCGTAGATAGTGCATGACTCTCACATTGATTTAAAATACATTATTAACCATATACTATTATTATACAATGCAGATGTATTCATCCTGGTATACGCATTCTGGTCATCCTGCAGGGGGCAGTATAAATACAGATTCTACTCTATTCTGCGCTGGTCAGGCCACGTCAGGAGTATTGTGGCCAGTTTTGGGTACCACATTTTTAGAAGGATGTTGACAAACTGGAGTGAGTCCAGAGGAGAATGACAAGGATAGTGAGGAAACTGGAAGCCATGTCATATGGAGAATGGTTGAAAGAGCTGGATATGTTTAGCCTGAAGAAGAGAAAATTAAGAGGGGAAACAATAGTGGTCTGCAAATAACTAAAGGGCTGTCACACAGAAGATGGAGCAGATTTGTTCTTTGTTGGTGCAGAAGGCAGGACTTGAAGCAGCTTTGCAGGGAAGCAGTTTTCGGCTAAACATTAAGAGAAGTGGTAAGTGTTGTTAGACAGATGGCCCTCTGTCTAACATAGTGCCTTGGGAGGTGGTGGGCTCTCTTCACTGGAGTTATGTAAGCAAGGCTGGATGTCCATCTGTCAGAGATGTGCTGTAATTGCATCCTGCATTGCTTTTTTTTTTTAATTTCTTTTTTTTTTTAATTCAACAATACAAAGAAAATAACACACATATAACTTATATAGTGCTCCTTCACCACGCGACCAAATAATACAATATCTCTATAATTGTTCATTATTCCAAAAATACAACATGTCTTGACACGGCATACTCTCTTTCCCGCATGCTGCATTGCAGATCCTACACTTAGCAGGGGGTTGGTTTAGATGACCTCTAAGATCCCTTCTAACTCTATGATTCTATGGTTATTTCATTTTATCCTCACAACAGCCCTGTGAGGTAAGTTAGGATGACAGATGATGACTTGCCCAAGGTTACCCAAAGAGCTGTATTGCTGAGCAAGGATTAAATAGCTGTTTTGTTTATTTTGCTAAATTTAACGGTATTTTAAGAACATGTATTCAAGGGGGGGGGGGATAAAATATAGTTCAATTTTGGTAATTCCTAATATTGTTTGACTTGTCTTCCATACATTCTCTGCACCTTGACCACATTGTATTTAGATCTAGCCAAAGCCACAATTTCTGATGTATAAGATACGCAGGTTTTTGTTCCATGGCAAACAGAAGCAGAGAGATTGTTGCGTCTTTGGTACCAAATGTGTGCCTATTTTAATTGCTGGGCTAAAAATAGAGTTGTTGTTTTGGAGAGAAGGCTGAAATATTCCTTGAAAATTGCTTAATTATGAGAACATTTATGAAAACTACCCTCTCTACTGTAGTTTTTAATGCCATTTTTATTCTTCAAATTACTGCATCCTCTTCTCCCTGGTTTAATCACGTGGACAACCCCACCCAACTGGGGATTGCATAATTAATGGGACTGATGTCATGGCACTACATAGCAAATCAGATTTGTTTATGTGCTGGTGTTACTGATGGCAAGCAAAGCAAATTCAGAAAGTGTTGTTCTCACTCTGCATGCTTGACAGTGACACCTTTCAAAGCAATCTCCCAAAAACGTTATCTGTTTTTTTGGGTGGGGAGTTCTTTTTAGCACTGCCAAAAATGTTCACAAAAATTGTCTTCCTTTTGTTCAGCCAAAGTATAGGTCCTGTAGATGCATATTGCGAGTATTTCCATTGAGCACTAGCTATGTAAAACAAGATCTTACCTGTTATAGGGCCGGCTCAAGACACTTTGTTGCCTGAAGTGGAGCAGCAAATGGCATCTACCCCATGAAAGTCAAGGTGCAGATTAACCTAGGACAGTCAAGTTATTTTGACACGTGAGGTAGAAAATCTCACAAGTGTCTCTCCTCCTTCCTGGCAGTAAAAATACAATCATAATATATTAAATAAGTAACAATTTGTTGTCCTTTCATGACACCCCAAAATCTGGTGCCTGAGACAGTTGCCTCACTCTGCCTAATGGTAGGGCCGGCCATGTTACCTGACAATGAGAGCTTGCTTTTGCATGGATGGACCATAATTTTAAAAGTTCCATGACAGCAGCTAATTCTAATTAGGGATTTGTGGATTTTGTTAAATCCATTCCATCTGTGTTTTGCAGATTGTCAGGTGTCTTTCTTTCTATCTTCTACTCATTGATGGAATTGGATTTTTTTTTAGGGGTGTACAACAATTTTGTTCCACTTATGTAACTGCACATTAATGCAAGTGTGCATTAATGTCAATGTGCACTTGTACTAATGTGCAGTAGTGCAAGGGAGAATTTGTGCAAATCTCCCCCAAAATAAAAAACTGGCAAGTCTGTGGAATCCTCGTGAATAAGAAAAAGCTGGTCCACTATGGAATCCACAGGTTGCATTCACAGAAATTCAAACTCATTTGAATCTGTTGCAGATTTATTTGCCATGCCTTATTCTAATGCATCCGTTGTTATTTCGAGTTAATTTTCCTTCCCAAATGACAAGCTATTATATCACAATGCTCCCCCTGGCCAACCATAATGGTTTGCAAATGGAATATTTGGCCAAATTATATAAACTGGAGATGATGGGTGTTAATTTATGAGCAGAAGGAAGGAGTTGTAAGTCAAACAGCCTAAAGATGAAAAGTTTCTATAGAAACCATTTCTTTCAGCTTTCTGTAAAGCAACTGGAGCTTGAATGATATTTCCCAGTTTACAGCCCAGATTGACTTCTGGTATTTGGTTTGCTTTAGTATCAGGATCTCCAAAACAACAACAAAAAAGTCTGCTTAAACTGTTTCACATGGAAAAAGTTTCCATCCTTTGAAGATAAACAGGTTAGCAAGCTTTTCTTTAAAAAAAAGAAAAGAAAAGTTAATGAAGTAAGGCTTGAGGAATATCCCTCCATCCAGCATAAACAATGATTATGCTAATATCTCAGGCAGTTAGAATAGAGATCATGATGAACAGACCTCAGCCAAGTTGCTGTGGGGAAAAAAAATGGAAGACAACAACAGCTGGAAACATTTGGCTCCTATAATTAAGATTTTAAACCCTTTGGATGATGGGTTTCAAAGCTGATGCTTCCTGCAAATCAAATTGCGTGGGAATCTGAAAGGGTTGTCTCAAGGTAAGCAACAAATATTGTGTGTGTGTGTGTGTGTGTGTGTGTGTGTGTGTGTGTGTGTACATATAGGACCACTGCATCATGAAATCTTAGTTGGACAACAATGGGCAGAATACATGTAAATATATTTATTTTATTTTATATTCAGGGGAGAAACTTATCAATAGAAAATAAAATGCATCACATTAAAAAATACCATTAAATGCCTCTCATTTACAAACTTGGTCTCACAATACATGTCCAGACGATGAGCAGTCTTGGACTTCGGCAAGTTTGCAGAAGGAGGACCCTTTGCTCACCAGTAGACCACATGCTTTGCCTGCATGTGTTCCAGCTTCAGTCTGCATCATCTCAAGCCGTGGAGCTGGAAAGGACCCTTGCCGGTGACCCTGGAGATTCACTGCCAGTCAGAGGAGATGATACTGGATAACATGGCTAATATCTGATACAGTTAACCTTAAGGAAGGTTCATATATTTATATAAATCAGGGCTGGGGAATGTGTGGCCCTCCAGATGTTGTTGGACTGCAACTCCCATCAGCCTTAGACAAGGCTTGGAGTTGCAATCCAACAACATCTGGAGGGCTGCACATTCCCCAGCCATGATATACACAAGGAACATACATAAACATAGATCATATTATAGTTTCCATTGTGCTTCCAGAGTTGTAAATCAGAAGAGTTATAATTTCACCTGCTACATGGTAGTAAAATTACCACCACTTCAGTGGTAAGCTTTGGACAAGAGCTAATGGTAGACATGGTGATGACCAATGCATCCAACTGCATAAGCGTTCTGTTGTAGCATTTTGTGACAGGGCCTGCACATTCAACTGAACCCAAGGTCTCGCTTCCTTCTCCATGCTGTGCAGTTTGGGTTAGCAAACCCCTATTAATAGCAGTAATAGCTGCGGGGGGGGGGGTAGGGGAAACCCTGACCCAGCTTCCTATTGGTCAGCCATAGGTGGTATAGGGTGTTCACATTTTTCAGCCTTGGGGAGGAGGCTGGAGAGGCAAAGGTTCATGGAGTCCCTGTTTTGAAATATGATAATGCGAGGATTGTCCCCCTTATCTTTCACCAGAGACTGATGCATTTGAGACCTCAAGCTCAGAATGAGAAAATGAATCTCCTTGCCAATTTTGCCACCCAGCAGAATTCAGGGGCCAGCTGTTTTCCTAGCCTCTGCCCTGCAATGCCCTGCCCTGCCCTGCCCTGCCCACAGCTAGGCAAGTCCAGACGCTCATCGTTTGGCCCACCTCAGGGTACATAACATGGGGTGGTATAACATTTCCCTCATGCTGGTTTGTGGGATAGCATTCTCCCATGTGTCACAGCAGTTAAAACTAGTGCTTGGTTATGTATATGCTCCAGGACCTGGTGGTGCATTGCTGGTGTTATAACTGCTTGCAGGATATATGCAGAAATCAGAAATAGGAAGCAAGAAATATTAAACAGAAACATCAGAAAACAGTAAGCAAGACATATTAAAACAAAATCTACCTTTCAAATCTCCTGATTTCTAAAGGGAAGACTTAATAATTTTTTACATCTGAGGTCGATACATTTTCCTTGACACATTTTCCTTGACATCTGCCATGTTCAAGTAAACAATATATAAATTAAGTACATTTTTGATGATGAAACATGCAAGGGTCACTCGTGTGTGTGTGTGTGTGTGTGTGTGTGTGTATTTGCACTGTGGCTGTCTGTTAATCTTGGGTTTAAACTAATGTGTTCTCCAGTGACTAACTGGATCACTCTTCTTTCTAACCAGCAATGTCCACCTTTTAAAAGCAACTAGTTCAAGTTTATCAGGCATAAAAACATTGGATTAAGTTTGGTCTTGTCTTGTTCATAGTGAATCCACTTCTTTGATGTCAGTGAAGCTGCAACTCATTTGGAGTCATCGTAAATTTTCCTATTGCTTGTACCAACGTGCTCTTTGTGAACTTTTTGCCCCAAGTACAGCTTAAGATGTTCTTGCACCAAGAAAATAGGAGTTTGCTGAAGTGAAGCAACAATATAGGAGATGAGATCTGTTGGGGCACTTCCAGACGTTACTCTGAACAGCAATAGTAGAAAGAAACTGGTAATTTCTATTGCAGTGTTTTAATACAAACTTTCTTGTATTAACTTGTATACAAAGTTCTGCCCTGGGTTTTTCATGGGCTGCCTTTGTCATTCCTTCCTTCTGTTGTCTTCCATGTGGTAAAATTTAGATTGCAAATTCCTTGCGGCTGGGACCTGGCTTTTGGCTTTTCTCTGTAAGATACCATATACACTGGCTGGGTTCACACTACATGACAACCCACACTCAAGCTGAGTATGGGTTGAGTGTGGGTTGTCATTGAACCTTGGGTTGTTGTTGAATTATGGTTGTGTTGTGTGAACCCAGCCACGCTAACAAACCATGGTTTGTTAACCACGAACAACCCACAGCTCACAACCCAACAACAAACCAGGGGCCTGTTCAACACTAAGCCATCATGGGTTAATTTCACCATGGGCCTAAGTGGAGTGTCCTAGTTGCCATTTCGAATACGCAAGCAGCACTGTGCTTGTAGCTTGCTGTGTCATGTGAACCTAGCATTGTAGGTTGTTTGAGGGGGTAGCCAACCCATAGCTTGTTTTAGGGTTATTTGAGGGTTGTCTACCCCCTCAAAGCACCCATGATGCTGGGTTTGCATGACACGGCAAACCATGGCAAGCAGGGCCACCCATGGGCACTGTGCAAAAAGGGTGCCCACAGGCGTCCAGCATGACATAACATCCCCTATAGAAAAAATAACCCACCATGGGCTGTTGTGTTGTGTGAACCAGGTCCATCGGTTCTCCTCGTGGGTGGTTTGTGGTTAACAAACCATGGTAGCTGTGGATTGTAAAGCAATATGCCTTCACAATGCATGCTGATGGTAGTATATAAGTAAGCAATAATAATGTTTCATAGGGTGATATGGAGAAGCAGGATATAAAATGAAACAAGAGAAAAACCTTTAGAGCAGCTGCCCGTCACTGTGTTTTCTATCAAGAATCACTAGCGTCATCCTAACCACTGCCATTGTTCCTGTGCTAGCTGCCTTCACAGTTGTGTGTGCTAAGAAACAATTGATATGTAAGGAATCCTGACAATGTCCTTCTCCCATGATATCATCTGATGATGAGGCTTTTTCATAGACCATGAGAGGGGGGAAATGAAGCAAAACAGCTATTTAGATGCATTTATTACAATATTTAAATGGGTAACTCATGCCCCGACCTCTGTTTGAATAAACTGTGATGTGTCTTAAGAAATGTTCCAAGCAATAAAATAAATAGTCTTTCAAGAAACAAATTGTCTATATAAACAGGGGATATGGGGAGCCCTGTCCATTTGCCAGTTGTCTTCCGGAGTTAAGTAGAAGGAAACACAGAACAAGAAGCTGACTTGCTCACTTGTTCCATTGCAAACAGACAAACAACAAGTCTTCAAAACAGGGACATCATCAGTACTAAATTGTTGCCACAGATCTCAGCTTCTACTGTTTTAAGATGCTTCCATCATGGGAGAAAAATGGCAGCAACACATCGCATGCTGTTTTTTCAATGGGATGCTCTCATCTTCTTTTAATCTGAAGATACTACCATCAGGGCCGGTACCAGCAGACACGACCTTGGCAAGGGTGCTGCTCACATGAGGCCACCTCCTGCCATTTTCCAGTTCAAAGCCCCAAACTGGTACTAGAAGTCTCGAACCACCTTGAGGATTGTTCCAGGAAAGATTGCTCTCAGTTGCTGCTCTGGGGGACCACTGTAGGTCTCGGGGTGCTTCCAGGCTGAGGGCTCCTAGTGCTACCAGTCAAAAAGCATTCCATCTTTTACTCCTTAATGGATTCCCTCTAATCTGTCTTTTCCTCCTTAACTGATTGTGTCTGATAAGGAAAAAGATGGAGAATTTTGTTCAGATCCTTCATGCTGTCAGCAAAAGGGTAATGCTTACACAATGCATCCTGTCCCATCCCCTGCAGCCCCCCTTGCACCCCCAAAATCTGCTCTGGAGGGTCCCCCAACCCCCCTGGAGTGCATTTGGAGGGTGCACGGGAGGGTGCAGAGGGGAGAAAAACATGGGAGGCCTATAAATGGAAGACGATGCTATCTGGACCACCCATAAAATTATGTGTTTGAGGCAAGATAAAAGCCTCATCTGGAAGCATCTTCCCTCTTGGTTCTACTTAAGTGGAAGTACTTGGGGCTTTTTTTTCTTCCATCATTTCTTGCAAAGACAAATGGTACAAATATAGAAAAGTAATGTTGTCTGGGGACCATTGGGCCATATGGCGGGATATAAATACAATAGATCACAAACTGAATATGAGCCAGCAATGCGATGTGGCTGCAAAGAAGGCAAATGCAATTTTGGGCTGTATTAATAGAAGTATAGCTTCCAAATCACGGGAAGTGATAATTCCCCTTTACTCGGCACTGGTTAGGCCTCATCTTGAGTACTGCGTCCAGTTCTGGGCACCTCACTTTAAGAAGGACATAGACAAACTGGAGAGGGTTCAGAGGAGGGCAACAAGGATGATAAAGGGACTGGAAACAAGGCCCTATGAGGAGACACTGAAAGAACTGGGCATGTTTAGCCTTCAGAAGAGGAGACTGAGGGGAGATATGATCGCACTCTTCCAGTATTTGAAGGGATGTCACACAGAGGAGGGCAAAGATCTCTTCTCGGTCATCCCAGTTTGCAGGACACGGAATAATGGGCTCAAGTTACAGGAACCTAGATTCCACCTAAACATCAGGAAAAATTTCCTGACTGTCAGAGCAATAAGACAATGGAATCAACTACCTAGGGAGGTTGTGGGCTCTCCCACTCTGGAGGCATTCGAGGTGCAGCTGGACAGACATCTGTCAGAGATGCTTTGACCTGGATTCCTGCATTGAGCAGGGGGTTGGACTCGATGGCCTTGTAGGCCCCTTCCAACTCTACTTTTCTATGATTCTATGAATAAGTAAATAAATGACATGGGCCATCCTTTTGCTCTGAAATATCTCTGACAGATTTTGTGAAAACATCCAAAGATTTCAGAAGCTCATGAGGAATCTTGGGCTGAAAACATACGTAGTGCAGATGGTGTTTGGCCTACAGCTCCCATCAGCCCAAGCCAGCATAGCCAATGGTGAGGGATCATGGAAGTTGTAGGCCCAAACATCTGGAGGGCCACAAGTTGCCTGCCCCCAGTGTAAGTATTCAATGTGCAACCCATTACATTTAAATGCACTTCCCACATGGGTCAGTCTTGAGGCAAAACTAGATGTGACGTTTGTCACATAGTTAACCCTAGTGTGCAGGCTTTTTTTTTTTTTTTAAACCAGGCAGAGCAGGAGGCCCAATCCACATTGGAACCCTGGCATGGAGTGGCTTTTGCCTGCCACTGTAGTCCTGATCCAGATCAGAGAGCCCATGTCTGCTATTTGCATGTGGGGGAGCTGGGGGAGAGGTTCCCTGCTCATGCAAACAGCAGATGTGGGGAACCCAATCCAGATTGGGAATGCAGCATGGGGCAAAGACACCCCTACCCCCACCTAGATCCCCCCTCCAGCTATTATGTCTAAGCCTGGACACGAGGATTAAGTCCATGAGAAATACCACATCTAGTTTGGCTCGAAGGCTACACGTGATGGGCTAACCCATGTGGTAAATACATTCAGATGTAATGGGCTGCGCAAATACTTACACTGTAGCCCACCACCTGCATCATGTCTAGCTTGGTCTTTAGAACACCAGCAACGAGTAGCCCAGAGTGGTGCCATTACTGTAATGGTAAAGCTGCAGGCAAGTGGGCCAGTCCACATTGAAAGTGCATTTAAACATGACACAGTATATAGGCAATGCTTTCATAGGGAAGTGCCTTGCCAATGGCCTGCACTACATTTTTTACAGGCCTTACTCCATCACTGAACAATGGCTAGGTAGGAATGAATGCTTATTGTTAGAATTCTACAGTCCTAACAAGTCCCGATGATTTGAATAGGGCTTTTGCTGGCGCATCAAAGCTGTTAGTGCCATTATTGCTATATATTTTTTTTAACCCACCCTAAATGATTTGCTCAACTATTATTGTTCCATGGTGACTGTTGACAGGTTATGCAGCAGCTAAGTACTACAAGAATGCAGGCTCCACAGACTTCAGAAACCGATACTTCCTAGTCTAGTCTAAACAGATCACATGCACTTTTATTATTTGGCCTGCTATGGAATGCCTTCAAAGACAAAGATGAAAAGAAACTTGTTCTCTGTAGGCTTTAAAATGTGCCAGCTAGTAGCCCATTGGCACAACCATGAAGAATTAGTGAAATATTAGCTGAGAAATTTCAAACCAATCAGTGGAAGAATTGCAACACAATCATTATCTCATTTATTGTAAAGGCAACCTAAAATAGGTTTTAGGCACAATTTACATTCAGCATCATAAAAGACTAACATTACATAATAGCAGAAGACATTTACAGATATAAAATGTTTTATTAAAAAAATATAGCCAGGTTATCTATCCCCTTACTCAGTTACCAGCGGTGTCCACAAGGGCCTCCCTAATTCTTGCCGCTTTCTCAGCAAATCTAACCAAGTTAGTCAGGATGGATTTGTCTGTATTTGAAAGTAGAAATCTTATTTTGTCTAGATCTGTAAAATTAGCAATCAGAGCCAGAAATCTCATTAAATGTCTATCTCTGGGGACTTTGTATAGTTTACAATGTAGGACATAATGTATGGTGTCCTCCACTGTCTGATTGCCACAGATGCATATCAAAGCATTGAAAGGAGAACGACAATTTCTTTAAAAAGCACTGTGAAGGCGGGTAGGGATGCTGGAAAAATTGGATTCCGATGTGTTTGGATTTCTATGAATCTGACCTGCATGTTCCGCACTGGACTGGCTTTTTCCAAGTCACATGGATTCTGTGAGCTTGCAGACCTTCTTGTTACTTTTTGTGGGGATTTGCACAAATCTGCACTTGAGCTAGTGCACATTAGTGTGAGTGGAACAAAGTTCTTGCACATCCATTTTTTAAAAAATCTGATTTTGTCAATGAGAGGACAATGGAGCGAAAGATGCCCAATAATCCATGAAACACAGATGGAATGGATTTAACAAAATCCATACCTCTCCAGGTATTAGTCCCAGAAATGAAGCAGAGATCTTTAAGCCTCCATCTCAAATCTCAGTTATTTTGGGGGAGCGGGGTTGACATGACCTTCTTCAGAGGCTGTGCCTGGACTAGCATTTTATCATACATGCAGCCTGATCCTATGCATGCTTACTCAGAAGCATGCCTGGCATCTGCACATGGCATAGTTAAGCAAATGACAAGGCCACTATGGCCAATGGCTGCATTCTTTTATTTATTTTATTTATTTATTTGAAACATTTTTATGCCGCTCTTCAGCCAAAAAGGCTCCCAGAGCGGCTTACATATAATCAATTAACAAGACAGTTCCTGCCCACAGGCTTACAATCTAAAAAGACACGACACACAAGGAAAAAGGAATGGGGAGGGAAGAAGGGGAAAAATTAATACTTCTGGCAGGGCTGGTGGAATGGCCCTGCACTCCCTCTCATCTCCCTCTGTACAGCCTGCTGGAATGGCTGCTGGCGATTGTTTGTTTGTTTGTTTTAAAGTTAATGCTGAGAAAGCAAGTAGTGGGTGAAGCAGCTGCAGCCAAGTTCCTCTTTGAAGCAGTGGTAAGGCTTTGGGGGTGGGGGTGGGGATGGGAAGGGTAAAAGAAGTAAAGAAAGAAAATCCCTCAGCCACCTTGTATTTAAAGGTAAAACCAGCACACACACACCCAAATTCTTAGAATTCACCTAGCCACAAACGTCACTGAATAACACCCCCCTCCATGTTTGCAGGGGATGAATGACAGCAAAAGCCGGGATATTTGCCCATCTGTAGTATCTAGCCTGATCCACTTCACCAATTTTACATACCGTAATCAGACAAAAGTAGGTTTTTTTAGACCAACGGTAGCAAAAAATGCACATGGGAAATAATTCCCCAGGAAATTCTGCACAACCCGCAATGAACTGAATGAGAGCTGCACAAGTACAATGCTTTTGCCTATTCACTTAAAAGTACATCTGCGGGAGACCTTCCCAGGGGATTGTACCTTATTATGGGTGCGATCCTACAAGAGCCAGTTCTAACTAAGTATCCCCGAAATTGATGGGTCAAATTAGTCATGGCTCAGTCTCATTCTATATTATTCAGTGTGGCTTATTTCTGAGTAATTTTTGTGGCATTGTGCCGTTAGAGCATAAAGTCTGCCATGTTAAGACAGGTGATGCTTTTTAAGCCATCAGGACTACATACTGTTCAGAGGAAGGGGAGGGGAAGCATTCTAAAATACAGTTGAACTGCCTTTGCTAGCTGTGATGATGGGAGTTGTAGTTCAACACACCTGGAAGGCCATTGGGGAAGTTTGCCCTACAGAAAGGCTGCACTGTCTCTTTCTCATACTGGAGGCCCTTTGATACCTTGCATCATAGTTGTTTGTGTCCGTCTGTCCCCCCTGCCGCCCCTTTAAGCATTTAAGGCTGTACAAAATGACCCAAGACACGTGGAACCTCAGTGAGCTGCCAGTTAGGCCACCTTTTTCAACAAGTATTTGAAACATGCCTGCCCATTTCTGTTTGCTAACAGTGCAGTCATGGAAAGTTTTCCGCGTACCACACAACAAGGACAGAGAACAAAAAGTTTATCGCTGCACCAAATGAACTTGCACGAGCAAATACAAACAAACTGGAAAGCAACGTGGAGCAAAACCTTGAGGGCAACATGTTGGAATTCAGTTAGCTGGTCGGGGGCTCTAGTTCGTAAACGGAGTGCTCTTTCTGTCTGGAGACTGAGGCTCAAATTTTCTGGTGCTGATTTAAATTTAAACAAACACACACACACACACAACAAAGAAGCAGGGGCAGGCTGCAAACCTGAGTAAAGGAAGAGGGCACATAGGAGAGGCTGCTTAACCCATTTCCCCTCTGGCCCTTTTCCAGCTCAACAGCACCCTCCCCCATGCACCGCCACCCCCGCATCACCAAACTGGTGCTATCACTGCATATCCCCCCCCCCCCCGCCGAGAGCTGAGGCCTTCCTGCATCTCACTTTGTAGCAGCCTCCCCCTTGGCCAGGCACCCCCCCCCCCCATTCATCTACAGGATGCTGCAAGGTGGGGTGCAGAAGAGCCTCAACTCTCTGGGCACGGTCCTCAGTGCTGCAGTGTGCCTGGAGCAGCACTGTGGTGTGTACTTTGCATGGGAGGGAAGTCTATTTGGAGTCTCTCCATACCTGTGTGTAGAGAGGGAAGGATCTTGCCCATTGTTAATAGAGGGGCCCTTCTCACATTATGTTTGCAGCATGAGGGCTGCTGGAATGCAGCTTGATGCCTGTTAATATAACCCTAGGGCAGGGATGTGCAAGCTTTTTGGCCCTGAGGGCCACATCTGGAATATGCTGGGGGGGCAGGTGCTGTGTATACACATGCACATGCACACACAAACTCGTAATTCGTACTGAATTTGACATTTTCCCACCACGCATACAATGCATAGCTCAATTCTATGCATGTCTACTCAGACGTAAGCCCCAGTGCAACAGCTTTTAGGCATGCAAAACACAGCTCAATTCATAAAGGTATGGCCCTTTAAATACAGAGGTGACAGGAAACATTCTCAATACAGTTGTTTTGTTCTTTGTTGTTGTTTTTTGTATGGAGGGTTCCTGGGCTGCTGCTTTGTCTCATACTAGTTGGCTGTGGAGATCATGCCCAGATACAAACACCTGTCTGAACCCCGGACACCTTAGCTCAGGTAAGTAAAATCTTTGTAAATTTTAAATGTATCATAATATTTTTTTCTGTACTTGTTGAGTGGGCACATTCCATCAAGTTGTGCTATTTTTCAAACTTTTGTGGGGTTTCTCTTCCTGCTGCTGCTGCATCCTGCGACATTCCTTGAAGGAATAAGAGAGAATTGTGTCTCTATAGCTCCGTCAGAATATATAGATTGAGAATTAAGCCTTCTGGAGGATACTGATTGCAAGGAAACTTACCTTCTTATTGCTGGTGTCAAGAAGAAGAGGTGTGATTCAGTATTGAGACTTTTGGGGGTTGCAAGTAAAATAATAGTTTGCATTACTGTTGTACATTCCTGGTATCAAGAGAATTTTACATTTATTGGTAGTAAAAAATCTGCGTATTTGTTTTCATCGCTTCTGAGTCTGCTTTCCTACTTGTCCCCATCATTATCATCTTTTATTTGTATGCCGCTGTTCCGTAAAAATTGTGCCCAAAGCAGCTTACAACATGACAAATAATAAATAACAGTAGATATAATTTACAAAACATCAAAGATTCAATAATATTGAATACATAATTTACAAAATATCAAAAAACACTATAATATTCAAAAAATACAATAGAAATAATTACAGATAATTCCCCTAACTTGATCCTGGAGAAAGACAAAAGAAGGTAACATCAGTTTCCTGTGAAGGTAACACTAGTTGCCCTGGACCATTTGGAAGGAGCCCCATGTTGAGGCTCCTCTACCTTCGTGGTACAAGCAGGTGCCACACTGCAGCACCACAAAGGCAAATGTGAGAAGAGGCTCACAAGGGCAATGAAGCAAGCTGTTAACGTGTTGGCTAGCAGCTACAATTTCAACAGATAGTACCATATAAAGAAATGCTTAGACCCTGATGTAAGAACTCCATCCACATGCAATGATGCAAATGCTATGGACTTAGCAAAGAATTGTTATTTCAGAACGGGAAACCCCCCCCCCCCCCCATACACACACATCTCCTTATTTTCCAAGACTTGTTCCAACCCCCACAAGGCCATGAAGCCTCATCAGATGAGAGCAAATCATCACCAGGC
Source organism: Shinisaurus crocodilurus (assembly GCA_021292165.1). Taxonomy (NCBI): domain Eukaryota; kingdom Metazoa; phylum Chordata; class Lepidosauria; order Squamata; family Shinisauridae; genus Shinisaurus; species Shinisaurus crocodilurus. The sequence goes on along the minus strand of CM037879.1, from coordinate 53,856,638 downwards.
ACCCAAGCACTTCCAGAGCCCCTTGCAATGAATCAGACCACAGCCGTAGTGAAGGAACACAGCCTCAGCTAGAGAACAGAACCAACCCCATCAAAACCCCACAGGTAACATAGGAAACTGCCTTATACTGAGTCAGACTTTATACTCCATCTAGTTAGTATTGTTTACACAAGGGGTGGCCCTCCAAATGTTGTTGGACTACAACTCCCATCATCCCTCACTATTGACTATGCTGGCCAGGTGTCCTACTTTACAGAGGTTGATCCTCTGTTTTGGAGAGCTGGCAGAGGACAGTCCTCTGTTTGAAGGTGTCCTCTATTGGATGGGCAGGTGCCTTGAAGTTGCCCATCAACCATTAGCACCTGGGCAGCAGACCGAGCAGCATGCACACAGTTCACCTGGTCAGTCTTCTGCACTATGGTGAGATGTCTTGTAATATAGATTATAGTTATTATTTCTAAATTTGCACCAGTACATATAAGAACATAAGAAGAGCCATGCTGGATCAGACCAAGGTCCATCTACTCCAGCATTCTGTTCACTACAGTGGCCAACCAGCTGCCCACGGGAAACCCACAAGCAGGACATGAGTGCAGCAGCACCCTCCCACCCATGTTCCCCAGCAACTGGTGTACATAGGCATACAGCCTCTGATACTGGAGGTAGCATATAGCCAATCAGTAGCCATTGATAGCCCTCTCCTCCATGAATTTGACCAATCCCCCTTTAAAACCCTCCAAATTGGTAGCCATCACTGCATCTTGTAGAAGTGAATTCCTTAGTTTAACTATGCGCTGCTTGAAGAAGTACTTCCTTTTATTTGTCCTAAACAATCCCAGCTGCTGTAGCCTTTCCTCGTAGGGGAGTTGCTCCGGCCCCTTGATTATTTTAGTTGCCCTTGTCTGCACTTTTCCAACTCTACAGTATCCTTGTTTTAAGTGCAGTGACCAAAACTGTACACAGTATTCTAAGTGTGGTCACACCATAGATTTGTATAAGGGGAGTATGATATTGGCAGTTTTATTTTCCTATGCCTAACATGGAATTTGCCGTTTTCACAGTATAAACTTGCATATGCAAATTAGTGTTCTCTTTTTTGATGTTACAATACCTCTCTTTTGACAATGCATAAGTGGCCACCCTGCCACACTGATAGGCAGTAGCTGTCCAGGTTTTCAGGCAGAGTCCTTTCCCAGCCTTAGTGGGAGATGTCCAGGGTTGAAACTGGTGACTGCATGTCAAGCAGATGCTCTACCATTGAACTACAGCCTTTCTCAAACAACACCTGCCCCTCACGTACCTTTGACAGCCTGCGTTTGAGATGCTGTCTAAAAACTGATACAGAAGTCATCCAACCAACGTAGTAGTACAGCCTTCCCCAAGCTGGTGCTCTCCAGATGTGTTGGATTCCCAGTTCCAGCTCCCAGTATCCCACAGCTTGCTCTTTAGTCCAACTCATCTAGAGGGCCCCATGCTGGGGAAGGCTGTAATAGTGCATGGTTTCAAGCAGTGTGTGTGTGTGTGTGTGTGTGTGTGTGAAGATTCTGGCATTGTTTTCGCTGAGTGTTTAGCAACTGCAGTGGCTCCACCCTCTCCTGTTCTCAGAACCTTCAGAAGTATACAACTGAGATGGAGGCTGCCTAAGTATGATCACATTTTCCAGATGTTATCCCATAGAACTGACATTTTCTGTCAGCCCATATTGATGGCAGAGAAATGAAAAGACCATACATTTACACCTCTGTATTTGTTGCCATGAAACAAAGGGGGAGATTACTCGCTATGTTCTGCATTGTCCTTTCTACATTGCATCTAGAGAAAGATTCAGTCAAGGTCTTTAGTACAGGTATCCTGTTATATTTGATCCTGAAAAGATTGATCTTCCTGTTGATCAGGAGGAATGTGTCACTTGCTGGATTGCTTTATCTGCAACAGCTACCTAGAAATAAGACTGCAAATATATCGCCTTAATTGCTCTAGCCCAGCATCCTCCAACTTGGCGGCCTCCAGAAGTATTGGACTACAACTTCCATCATCCCCAGCTAGTGGAGCCAATGGCTAGGCTGGCTGGGGATGGCTACTCTTGTGATGCATCACATCTGGAGGGCCCCAGCTTGGGGAACGCAGTCCGAGAACATGCCCTAAAATCTCCTGAAATGTGCAGGTTTTCTGTGGCAGATGCGCAAGTGTTACTTAGCAGCCAGGTCTGTGTGTAAACAGTTCCCTGCTGAAAAGTTTGAAAACCACTGGCTTAAAGCAAGGTCTCTGTCTTGTAAAAAAAAAAAAAAAAGCCCTCACAAGCCAGCAGCCATGGGTGGAGTTAGAACAAGCCGCTTTGATTGCTCCAGTACATACCGTAGTGTCTATCTACACTGTTTCCAGTCAATTCTATTTCCATATTCTACTATGTCTTTGCAATCAAGTTCTACATTTGTTAAGGCTTGACAGAGGCCATGAGAAACGGGACATAAACCGATGCAATTTCAGGGCTTCTCTTCTATCAGCATCTGGACGACAGACTTGTGCATAGTCCCAGAATAAAGGCAGTGCAAAGGTCCCAGTCTCCCAGGCCTCCATTGATCCTGGCTCGGGCATGCAGAGGAAGGGAGTAACACAGCCTCTAAGCCTAAGCAGCTGAAATGTACTTGTGGCATTTAAGAATCTTTCCATGCATTCTTTTAGAGTTTTGTCATCACCCTCCCCCCCCACTGAAATATCTGTATTTTAGCCTCATCATAAACACTATCAGACACTGAAGATTTCTTCAAAGAAACAGGCACACTGGAACAAACTGGAGGCATCCCACCCAATTGTGGCGCTGCTAACCCCTGTGGAAAACAGGCCAGTGGAATGTTTACTGTTGCTGGGATTCCGGTGATATTTTGCTTCCCTCCAGTCATGAAGGGCTGTTTTATAAACTCTGGATGTGCTTTTGAAAAACCCCTTCCCCAGGAGAAGCAGCCTGGATAGTCGAAAAGATGAAGGCTGAAATCCACACAGTACTTAACTTCCAGATTAGACCCATGGAAAACCAATCATCTTGCTCTAGTGTTGGCAGCACGTGGAATGCAGCCAAGGCTTTTGTTCATGCACGTGGCTTAACAACTCTCAGTGGCACATTTAATTACAGCAACTAATAGAGCTGTCTCTGCATGCTTGACAGAAGATATATATGTTTAGAGAGATGCAAATAAGGAGGGATAGAAATGACTAGATTGCAGAGTTTACACCGAACCACAGCTCGCTCAGGCAAAGCCCTGGAATCTGTTTTCATTTGAGTGCCAGGTTCCCAGTTGAAACATTTGAAGAAGTTACCAATGATGGTGTACATGCGTCATGCCTCACTCATAACCAAACCCTACGTTTATAGGATTAGAGAGAAGGGCTTTCCTATTGGAGCACGGTTTGCAGGCACAGGCAGTAGCCTGCAACTATAATTTTAGAAATTAAGTGCTTGGGTTAACTGTGAGTTGGAAGGTTGTACATAGGCAGCATCATGGGAGACTTTCTGAGCCAGAAGTTGAAGAATGCAATAAACAGAGTCGTCAGAAAGGCAATGTGGTCCAGTGAATTTTGTAATGGCCTTCTTTGTAGGGAATGTTCCAGATAGTTCTCTTCTCCCAGAGGTGAGTGGTAAAGGTAAAGGTAAAGGTAAAGCTAACACACCATTCTGTTGGTTCTGTATTTGTGCTAATCAAGTGATGCAGTTGCCCTGCCTCCATTTAATGGGATGGAATTGTTTCCCTTCATGATGTTGACAGAGTACTTGAGGTTGTGAAGGCTACCACATGTATATTAGACGTCAGTCTACCATGGCTGGATAAGGCCAGCAGAAATGGACTTTGTAGGCTGTTGGCTAGGGTTGTCAGTGTGTCTTGGAAGGAGGGCAGGAGTTTTAAAGCAAGTGACTCCTGTCAGCCCCAGCCAGCATACCAATGGTCAGGGATTTTGGGAGTTGTAGCCCAAAGCATCTGGGTCTGGAGAGCCAGAAGTTGCCTACCCCTCCTATTAGTTTGGCTGGAACATCTGGTCAGGGGGTTTGGGATGGCATCTTAATGGCTGAAATAATTTAGATCTGGCCACATTCAGAATGTCATTGTTGGGAATGTTAGCTCAGCACTAACATTCCCACAGGTATTCCTGTGGTATTCCTCGGAGCTGTGGTATTCCTTGGAGCTCAGCATTATCAATGATGCTGTTTAATATCCACACAAAGCCACTGGGAGACATCCACTAGACACCTGGTGAAAATTAAATAAATTATGTTATTGTGAGAGTAAACAGGGAGGGAAGTCATTTTAACAGCCTATGTGAGGCTGTTATGTGAGGACACAGTTGGAGGCAGTTATTTGTGTATTTAAAAATGTGTCTTGGGGATTTGGTCCCCAGTTATACAACTTTTTTCTTCCAACCAGACACCTTCATTTTGTTCTTACACATATGTATTATTCTCCCTGTTTTGTTGGAGGAAAAAACAGGATACCTTTTTATCTGAGAAATCACAGAGCCAGAAATCTGTTGAATTATCAAGTGTATCTTCCAGAACTGGGACCAGTCCCAGGTTGTTCCCTGTTCCAGATTCACTAAAACAATCATAATTTTACAGAAACTCGCCAAACTGGTGTGAAGGGAGCACAGTACATCCAATGACACTATTTCACATAAACGAAATGTTGCCTGCTTTTACTAATGGCAGCAGACAAGACTGTGCAGATGCCAAAACAGAATAGGTTCGATCAACCCTCTTTTCCACCAGAGAGAGCATTTCATTTCCTGAGTGGAGTTCCCACTCAGAACGCTTCCACTGGCAGAAAGGAGCAGGGAGGCGGTCGTCACCAATTCCCCCTTCTCTCTGAAGCAGTGTTCTCCAACCTTGGTTCCCCAGATGTTTTTGGCGTACAACTCCCAGCATGCCCCAGCCAGCTATGCTGGCTGGGGCATGCTGGGACTTGTAGGCCAAAAATATCTGGGGAACCAAGGTTGGAGAACACTGCTCTGAAGCTTCAAGCACCACCGTTGTCACTGTTCTGGAGCATCTCCCAACCCTCTGGAGCAAATTTATGGGAAGCATAGGGGAGTGCAAGGGGAGGGGAAATCAATAAGGATCAGCTCCTCCCCATCCCCACCCCCTTTCCACCAGCAGGACTCTTCTGCGGGATCAGAATCCTCCCACTGATGGAATGAGCCTTCCATCTGTGGGAGGCGGATTCTTGACCCATCCCAATGTATGTTTATACTTTCAGATCGTTTAAGAGCATGAAATAAGAAAATGCCGGGTCTTACCAACTATTTTGCTTATACGATGGATGAAGGTTACATACATTATTATTAATGATCCATCATACATAGGGCAATTTGTGCCAGTCCTCCATTTTCAAACTACTAACTAGTTTGTAGAGCAGGCAAATTAGAGTTATTTCCTAGAAGTGATTGATTCCATCCTTTTGCGCATCTTTTAGCAATGGGGTAGAAATGCTTAATTCATTGATATTATCCCCTTGCAATCGGGCAAGAATCCCCGAAATTAAGGATGTTTAAAAGCTTTGCAAAAGTGGTGAATATAATATAAATTCCAGATGTAACCAAATAATAATAATAATAATAAATGGAGCAGCGAGGGGTTTTTTGTGGTTTTGTCCAGAATTTTTTCGTAGAGTACTACCAACATTTCAAGCAGAATATTTCAATATTGAGAACAATATTTCAAGCAGATAGACAAATGTAGAAGGGATGCACAGAATACCTTGGTCTGAAAATCAGAAATGCAGAAAGTTGAGTGGGATCCCATGAGTCACTGTGCCTGTAATGCATGATACATGGGGCTGCCTTTGAAGAGAATGCAGAAACTTCAGCTGCAGCAAAACATGGCAGCGAAGGTTTTAACTGGGACCAGACATTGTACACACATTAAGCTGGCCGTTTCTCTCCTCCACTGGCTTCTGATTTCTTTCCAGGACCAACTCAAATTGCTGGTTTTGACTTATAAAACTAGTGTGCTACTTTACACGTATAGATGAAAATACAGAAATAATTATTATAATTTAAATAGAAATACAGTACATCTCCCCATAGTGTGCCTTGCTCTGGCTGCTTTCCGAGTGCTGTTGATGGGCAAGTTCAAGGCCCAGCTCTTCTTTCTGATGGTTCTTTCAAATAGAGGATGCCTTCAAAATAGAGGAGAGGCTTCCAGAGGCAGCCCTTTGAATAGAGGGCTATCATCTTTAAAAGAGGACACATGGCCACCCTATGTCCTGAGAACAACTACAGAGGCCTGTGATGTTATTTGGGTTTAAATTTAAATTTAAAGAGCCAGTGTGGCGTAGTGATGAGAGTGTTGGACTGGGACTTGGGAGATCCGGGTTCTAGTCCCCGTTTGGCCATGAAACTCACTGAGTGACTTTGGGCCAGTCACTAACTCTCAGCCTAACCTACCTCACATGGTTCTTGTGAGGATAAAATGGAGAGGAGGAGGAGGAGGAGGATTATGTAAGCTGCTCTGGGTTCCTTGCAGGAAAAAAGGTGGGGTAAAAATATAATAAATAAATAAATACATACATGTATAGGTGGTAAGTATAATGTGTTTGTATATTAAGTATAAGTATGTATTCCTGCTGCATCTGGGTAAGTGAGAAAGGATGGGCAGGAAGAATGGTGTATTTACATATGTGACATGATTGGCTGAGAGAGAGAGAAGGGGGTAGAGCCTGTGTGATATAAACAGTGGGCGGTGCTGTTCAGGCAGGTTTTGAGAGTTTTGTGCACAGGAGTGAGAGGAGGGTGTGGAATGTGAAGTGCTGTTTGGGAGTCTGTGAAGCTGACTGGAGAGAGTTGAGTGATTATATTAGGATTGTTAAGAGTTTAGCTAGAGAGTGCAGAGATTGCTCTTGGGAACAATTGTTGAGGGAGGATTGGTACAAGGATAAGATAGTACATTACTTAGGAGTAACTGAAACTTACGCATAAAACTTATTTCCAGAACTTGTTGTATTTTAAAATAAACTTTTCCTTGTTCGTTGAAACAGCCTGTGTGGGAAGCTGTGCTCTTTGTACTAGTCAAAGAGGTATAAGGTAGGGATTAGACATCCCAAAGGCAGTGTGAGAAGTGTAAGGGTAAGGGTTAGTGGAAACGAAACCTGCTACCTTACGTAAGCGCACCCACAGATCCCAATATCTGAGCCTGAGGCCCTATTATTGAGGGGTATGGTGTGACAAGGCCCTCTTCCAAATGCCCCCTCAATCTAAAGTTCAGAGGGTGTCCATGAGAAAGAGGGTCTTTTCGATGGCAGTGCCCCAACCCTGTCTTATTGCATGCTTCCCCTAGGGAAGCTTGCCTGGAACCCACATTGTTGTCCTTTTGGTGTCAGGCTAAGACTTTTCTGTTCTCCCAGGCCTTTTAAGACCATCGAGAAGACAGAACCACTGGGGTGAAGGACTCATAAGCACCTTTATCTAGAGCAGGGATCTCCAACCTTGGGTCCCCAGATGTTGCTGGATTACAGCTCCCAGAATCCCTTGGCATTAGCCATGCTGGCTGGGTATGCTGGGAGCTGTAGGCCAGCAACATCTGGGGACCCAAGGTTGGAGAACCCGATCTAGAGCAAGGTAACTTCATTCTGGGCTGTGTGTACTGTACTGTCATAAAGAAGAGGTTCAAAGATATATTGAGGTATTTTTAGATCAAACTATAGAGCAGGGGTGGGGTGGGACCTCTTTCAAGTCCAGGGCTGACTTGGGCTGAAATGACTCATATTTCCTGTTTTCGCACTTCTTTGTAATGTCTGAAATAGGGCTCACATATTTCCCCTGTTTTAATGCATATGCAAAGCTATGAGGTTAAGAGAAGGAAATGAGCTATGAGCCAGAAAGTCCCTGGTTCAAATTTCAATGAATAAATAGCGATATTTAGCATTTGTGTAGCACTTTCTGAACATTCAAAGTGCTTTACATAAATTTTCCTCTGGAATCATTAAAACAACCCACTAGGGGTAGATCACCTATTATTATCCCCATATTGGATAATGGCTGAGGGTGACAGAAGGTGACCTCTGTAAAAGGCCACCAAGCAAATGCATGACAGAGGAGAGAAATGAACCTGGGATTTCTTGGTTCACAGTGTATAGCAACTTGGCTGGCTACCAGTTAGACCCATGAAATTGCTGGGTGGCATGAAGCCGCCCATTCTTTCTCAACCAAAGACCCACATTTATAACATAAGGGTAACAGTACTGACCTATCTTTTATGGCTGTTGCAGTTATCACTGAAAAAACATATGAATCGATTTGAAAAACCTAGGAGAAGCATTATACCAGATATTATTATACAGCTCTATGATGCCGGATGGCCTGCCGGAGGAGATTCGTCAACTTACCAGTATCTTGGAATTTAAAAAAGCCATAAAGACTGATCTCTTCCAGCAGGCCTATCCGGCGGAATTTTAGGATGTTTTTAAGATGTTTTAAGATGTTTGATAATGTTTTTAAGTTGTTTTAAGATGTTTTAATAGTATGTGTTGTATTTTGATTAGTTTATGTATTTTATATTTTTGTTGTTCCCCGCCTCGATCTAGATGGATAGGCGGGTAAGAAATAATTTATTATTATTATTGTTGTTGTTGTTGTTGTTGTTGTTGAGGAAGGGGGGCTGGCTGACCCGCCACAACCCACCCTTTCCTACCCCAAAGGACCCAAGACCCCCAGAGATCTCAAGGTACCAGACTGCCAAGCAATCCTACTTGAATCTCTGTTCAGGGACTTGCCTTTATGACTGTAACCTGGATTTAGTTGCTGGAACCACAGAGCAATCCACAAACACCATGTGGGGTAAAAAACCAAAAGAAGGTTTATTCAGGTAGCATTTTACAACAAGAATAGGGAAATGAGAGAAGCACAAAATAGAGAGACACTTTGGTACAAAGTAATAGAGCTACAAAAATAACAAAACCTGATTCCTTATATCTCCCAGGCACACACTCTGTTACCTGGGGGTCAGTTCTCTTCCAGGGTTGGATCCAGCACAGCCTTGCTGCCCGGGAAGACTACACACCTACCCGAAGGTCCGAGATGCGTAGCCCTCCACAAGGCTTGCCTTGCCAAAGCCCTCATTCAGCTAATTTCACCAGGAGCTACCTGGGGTCGGATCCTGAAGCCTCCCGAAGGCTTGGGCCTCTGCTTGGCTTGCCGCCATTGCTCCAACAGCCGGCAGCAACCACGCGACGACAAAGACAAAGAACAAAAACCCACACTTTGGAAATATAGCTCTTTCCCCCTCCCCTCCTCCTTCCTGTAGCTTCCCGGCTTCTAGCCAATCAGGATGAACTTCACCTGGCCAGGCAGGGGAGGGGAACTCATGACTCATGACATTTGCATCTGAAAAAGCCGCCCAACCAGCCTTACTTGGTTTACACATGAGGAGGTGTGTGCGTGTGTGTGCAGGAGTGTGAGTGTGTGTGTGTGTGTAGGAACCCTCATAGGCTCTTTTTCTCCACAATTATCCTACCCATCCAGAACGTTGTTATAATAGGCCAGAAGCAGGGGTGGGGATTCAAATGTTTATAATGGGCTATCAAGGTCCATTTTACAGCCATGCCTAGCAATAATAATTCTGTAATATAATCAATTGCAAATTATTATATATGATGCTGATATCTGGTTGCTTTCCCCCCTGGAGATTGCATCTGTTTACGACACTACTATTGTACCAGCTCACTGACTCATGCTTCTGATAAAAGTATCTCTCATTGCTTTTCGCCAAGTCCTTGCCAGTGCTTGCAAGGTCAAGCCAGGACTTGCACGTGGTCAAAGAGTAAGTGGCAGTTCGGAGGGGGTAATCAGCAGGAAATTGGTGTGGGGCCCCAATCCGTATCAAGAGCATGATCCTGATTGGGGCTCCACAGCTGCTTTTTCCTCAGAATAGAAAAAAAAAGTGGACAGCTTACGCACACTTTTTTAAAAGCATGAATAACAAAATGTATGGTTCGTCTCTAAGACGATGCCTATTGTGACACACATGTATTATCCAAAAACACATATGCTTACCCCAGGACTTTAGAACTCCCCCCCCCCCCCATATTCAGATTAAGCAGATTTAGGGCACAATCCCATGCAAGTTTAGACAGACAAACTAGTGGGGCACGCTAGGCATTGTAGGCCTTTTTTCTGCCTAAACTTGCATAAGATTGCACCTTTAATTGATTAATCAGGGCCAGCCCAATATATTTTTCTGCCTGAGGCAAAGGACAGGATGGTGCCCCCTTTTCCATTCCACCTGCAGTAGTTGAGTGGACTGGCAGTTAGAACACAGAACATAAGAAGAGCCATGCTGGATCAGACCAAGGGTCCATCTCATCCAGCATTCTGTTCACACAGTGGCCAACCAGCTGCCCATGAGAAGCCCACAAGTGGGACATGAGTGCAACAGCACCCTCCCACCCATGTGCCCCAGCAAGTGGTGTACATAGGTATACTGCCTCTGATGTAAGTTAAATCTTACATCAACACTACTGATGGGATAGCACCTTCCACGTCACTGAAGGCAGCAAGCTAGTTTTGGGGGTGCAGGTCAAGCTATCTGGAGCATACAGCTCTGTCCTCCAACAAAAGGGAATGGCCAAGGAACTATTGCCTCTGCTCCCTCTAGAATCATAGAATCATGGAATCATAGAAAAGTAGAGTTGGAAGGGGCCTACAAGGCCATCAAGTCCAACCCCCTGCTCAATGCAGGAATCCAGGTCAAAGCATCCCTGACAGATGGCTGTCCAGCTGCACCTTGAATGCCTCCAGAGTGGGAGAGTCCACCACCTCCCTAGGTAGTTGATTCCATTGTCTTATTGCTCTGACAGTCAGGAAATTTTTTCTGTGTTTAGGTGGAATCTAGGTTCCCGTAACTTGAGCCCATAGAACACCAAGCACCTGCCACCTGAGATGACCGCCTCATTCTGCCTAATGGTAGGGCTAGTCCTATGATTAATTAATTGGTTAATCAACCCGCACTCATAAAATTACTTGACTAAAGTTTCTTTAATTGGGTGACAGCCTTCTTTTCACTGAAGGTTATTATTGGAATTGGATCCAGATTTAATCATATTTTTGTGAAGGTTTCTGGTAAGTTGAGGGGAGGGGCTTGCCCCCAAACTCTCAACTCCCTACCCTGTGGCCAGCGGGTAAACAAACCACCCGGTAGACTGCCACCACCCCTTCTCATCCACCCAGTCCAAGCCAGGGGATACTTGGACCTTTCTGGATATCCTGGGCCCCCAGAAATAAGGGTTCACCTGATCACCCTCTATTTCTAGCCCTCCAGCCTAAAACCCTAAACAGTAGCCCAACCAAAGCAGGAGGTGCTGAATTTAGTACTGAGGCCAGATCCAGAACAGAACACACTCAGACTGGAAACAGTGACTTTATTTACAATAAGGAAGGGGATGAAAAGGTAAAACAGTGTGCAAAGATGAAATAAGATAGAAAACCAGAATATTAAGCAATGAAGAAATCCTTTGAAACCCTGCTGCAGGCTAAAACAATAAACCCTATCTAGTCTCTCCCATACATTACCCTAAGGTAAGGTTCTTCCGATGGGACAAAACAACCCATCCCCACATGCTTTCACTGCTATTTTATCTGGGTCATATCCAATGTTAGTCTATCTTAAGTCCTGTTCATTTCACTAGGTTTACTCCAGCAGTGGGTAACTTGTAGCCCTCCAGATGTTTTGGTGGATATCTCCCCTCACCATTGGCTATGCTGGCTAGGGCTGGTGAAAGTTGTAGGCCAAAATATCTGGACAGTGAGAATTTGCCCACCCTGGTGTACTCTTGTATTTGCGTATAGGGTCTTAAATTGCCTTGTGTTTAAATTGTATAAATTGAACCAAGACCTCCTTAGACATCTGTTTCCTACTGTAGTGACAGCTCATAATTGAGAGACATTCCATTGGGAAACCCTTTCTTAATAAATAGTAATTTGTGGACATGCCCTAAGTTTAGAACTGTTAGAACAGAGGAAGGTCTGCCACTGCTAAACAAGCTGACGCTCCAGAGTTGTGTTATATGCCAGTCCTCATCCTGAGGTGTATATTCTTGGACCCAAAATCATTTCACCCATCGTAGTTGTTGCTGCATTTATATGCCTTTTTTTCTGTCACTCAACATCCCTCAAAGCATTTATTCTGTATCCCATATCTAAATGCCCATTCACATGTGTGGTGGTGCAGCTGGATTCTATTCACCCAATTGTCCTCAGACTTGTGCATCTCTGTGAGCACATGGAGATTACTCAGAAGTAGAACTGGAAGTGCCCTTGTGCGCAGCTACATAGGACAGAAGCAATTCCTCTAAGTGCACAGTGGGGTTTTGGAGCGTGCGTGTGTCAGCGGATAACTACATGAAGGTATTTGGTGGGGTGTAAATGAGCTAAAACATTCAGAAAGAGCACCATGTTGCACATGTGTGCGTTTCTCTGAATCGATTGGAAAACTCGAGGCTTGAATGGAAGTCTTGGTGACAGTGGCCCTATGGATGAAGGCCATTAAATCCATTGTCTCTACTAGGTCATTTTCATGGGATATGCTACTGAGAATAGTCCAAGGAGTTGGCACAGTGTGTATCCTTTCTCATATTCTGTCCCTTATTAATGTTTCAATTCCATATTTCTTTATGTGAAAGACCCTGTTTATATTTTACCTTTACAATATGGTTGCTGCTGCAAAGCTATACCTCTGCAGGTAGTACAGTTACATTGATAATGTATAAAAGTCCCAATCCAGTGGATTAGGCAGGCTATATATACTTCCCAAGTCAGTGCCATGCCTCCACTTGGACTGCTGCTACTGGCTGGCAGGGAAGTAACCCTGTGATCTAGGTGAGTTATTTGATCTGCACATTTATTTATTTATTTTATTATATTTTTAATCTGCCCAATGTTCTCTGTGTGGGTTGCAAACAGTTAAAAAAAACTAAGATGCCATCATACATTAAATATTACTAAAGTGACATGTTTATTTATTATTTATTTATTTAAAATATTTCTATCCTGCCGCTGTCCACCAAAGTTCCATAGTGGCTGGTTCGCAATTTTGTACACCACCCAGAGAGCTTCAGCTATTGGGCGGTATAGAAAATGAATGAATGAATGAATAATAAATAAATAAAGCAATTAAATAAATAAATGATGTGATACAAACTGAAAACAACAGGGCAGCAATCAAAATAAAACAAGGCAGAGCAGTGGTTAATTCCCAGAGCTCAGCTGAAACAAAGTTTTTACTTTTCCACGGAAAGCAGGGAGGAGGCTGTTCAAATTCTGCCTAGAAGAGTTTTGAGGAGGTTCCAGTGAAACTGGTCTCCGAAATATACAGCACCTTAGCGTGCACCCAGCTTTCCAAATGCGTGCACGCCTTGTCCTGAAGATGAGAGAACATCATCAACGCCCTGCTTCCGGAATGAGCCTGCCCTCATTTCAACAAAGGAAGAAAGGGGTGGGGGGAAACCATGCACAGAACCACAGAGGCATGCATAATATCAGGAAATAATATTCAAGCAATTGAATCCTCAGGGATGCTGGGCCTGTTGATAGACTGTTCTGCCCGCACATACGAAGCTGCATGTTAAGGAGTCGCTTGCTTGTGCATGAGAATGTGCTGTAAAATCTAATGGAATCACACCGATTCTCTCTAAGCCAGGAGCTTGTCCAATTTCCTAGACAGAGTAAACAGGAAAAGCTGCTTTTTGCAAAAGTGTGCTGGTTGCAATGGAATGGGGAATGAACGGTGCTAGAAACTTGCTGAACCAAGAATATGTATTTGCTTTACAAGGATGGTCGGCCTTTTTGTGCCCTTCGCAGCTACTTGCCAGTCAACAATTCAACAGCTGAAGGCTATACTGCCATGGTGCACTATGTGGAGAAGGATTCACCAGTGGTATATCTGACTGTCAACATGCACCTCTTAAAGGCACAAGAGGGGCAGAAAGAAAGGGTGGGGTGCTTAGTTTTTTCACTTACAACTCTTCAAAATTCAGAATTATGCAAACTGCACTGAACTGTTGGTGAGAAGGGCAATTGAAGAAGGTCTGACTGCAACTGAGGCCAAAGCCAACCCACACAACATTGATTATTTAGCCTGCAACACCTCAGGCCGCCTCCATAATGTAAGACATTTTCTCTTTCAATTGCTACTGCAAATAAAGCAATTAACAGCCATCAGGCATTTTGTTGATGACTGAGTTGCATCAGTGCAACTTGAAAAAGTAATGTGAAAATTATGCTGCGCACACACCTTGCTGCGGAAGATTTGTGAAACCCTGGAGCTGCCCCTGGAGTCTTTTGCCACAAGCAGGAGCTTTCTTAGCAACAGAAGCAGACAGTGATTGATTCGTTTTGTTTTCACAAATATGGTTGCAGCGGATTGCCCCACCGGCCACTTGGGCAATTGTCTGGAGCAGACAGGGCAGGCGGGGCTGCCGTTCTCTGAAAGGGCAGCTGTGCAGCTATAAGGAAAAAGGCACGGACTACAAGGAGGAGCCCCGGGAGAAATTGTCACCAGCAGCACCACCACTTCCTCCACCTATCTTCAGTGACTGCCTGAGCCAACCCAGGAGAAGACACGCAGAGCCCCTACTTTGAGTTCCACTTTGCAGTCCTCTGTTTGGAAGCCTGTCAGACAGTGGTGCCGTAGAGCCAAGGCTCGCAGGGATGCATTAGCAGGGATGCTGACACCATCTGCCTGTCTGCCCATCAGACTTCTCTGTTCCCTTTGAGCTTAGCTGTGATTCTCACACAGTAGCTGGTGTGTGTGTGTGTGTGTGTGTGTGTGTGTGTTGAATTTTCCCAGCAACCATCTATTGTTCCCTGTTGTGATACAAAGTATTTGCGGGTGGTGGTGGCGTGGTCTCCTCAAATGGGCAATTGAGACCCATCAGCTTTCCAAAAGACCTGCTCCTGGTGGAGATGCAAAGTGCTAGAACTGGTTTGTCAGTAGGGATCAACGCAGCTGCCTGCACGTTTGGACTCTCCTTAGGGGCGTGGCTATGGGGACTGTCAGGATGAGTGCCAGTACTTCAAAATTTACCACTCTTGTCAGAGGACAGTCCCCTGTCTGAAGGTATCCCCTCTGTTTGAAGGGCTGCCACGTCTGATCAAGAGCCATAAGAAGGGAGAGCAGCCGGGGCTGGAAACTGTCCACCAACACTTAGCACCAGCACAGCAGATCGAGCAGACGCACAGGTCACCTGGTCACAGTCTTCGCCACAATGGCGAGATCAGATGTGCTGCATTTCTATTTAGCGTTATAGGAATTATGTCTAAACTTGCATCTATAGATATATGTTAACATATGCACGTTTATGCAGGTCTGACCTTTTTGAGGTGGAGCATTGCAATGTGGAAGTGGCCACCCCAGTGGCCGGGCTAAGAGGGAGGCCAATGCTGCCATTGCCATTCAACGCTGGCCCAGCCCGTGGGGCAGGGGGAAGCCAGGATCATCTTCTCACCATGGTTTCTCCTCCATTCCCGTCTCATTGGTGCCTATGAGCTAAGGAATGGGACCCTTTCCCCACCCCCTTCTAAATTCTCCTCCTCCTCCTCCCATCAGTGTGTGTATCAGCCGGCTCATTCAGTTTCTTTCGGTCTTTCTCTCTCAGGTATACTACCTCTGAACATGGCGGTTCCTCTTAGCTCCATGAATTTAGCCAATGCTTTAAAGAAGCCTTCTAAAATCCTTTTTTTTTGCTAGGGCTATGATGCATCATCGCAAGGACTTTAAAAGTCAAGATGCTCCCCAGGGAATTTCCAAGGAGAGCAGAGCAGGTCTGGTGTTCTGCCTGGGAAGGGTAACAGTACTGGTTTCACTTCCGCACAAACATGTGCAAGATTGAGTTCTGCAGCTTAAGATAAGTTTTGCAAGAAGTTAGCCTTGTCTAAAATAAATTAATGTTTAGAACTGGCAAGCGGAACAGAGCAAGTCTGCAGGCCTAGTGTTCCGAGAATGCCTGAGAATAGCAACTGTGCTGGTTTTATTTATAGATTTGCACTTCTGTATGCAGGTCACCTTGTTATGTGGCTCAGCGGGCACAACAGTTAATTGTGCATTTAAGAAAACTTGTATCAGCCTCATCTTGTGGTCAGCACGGGAAACCACAGCACGGGAAACCACTAGCTTTCTGGGCCAATATCGCAATATTGCCTGTATTGCTATGAACCCATCTATCGGTCCCATTCATGCATATAGATACACCCTTGAGAGCCATATGTGCCTACCTACTAATACTTTAAGTTACCCTTAGTTTTCTCTCCAGTATGGTGTGGTGCATGGACTGGTAGGTAACT
Organism: Shinisaurus crocodilurus; assembly: GCA_021292165.1. Taxonomy (NCBI): domain Eukaryota; kingdom Metazoa; phylum Chordata; class Lepidosauria; order Squamata; family Shinisauridae; genus Shinisaurus; species Shinisaurus crocodilurus. The sequence goes on along the minus strand of CM037879.1, from coordinate 53,840,321 downwards.
TTGGTGTAGTGAGACTCGGGTTCAAGTCCCCACTTGGCCATGAAGCTTAGTACTTGGCTGTGGACCAATCACTATCTCATAGCTTGAGGCTGTTGCCAGAATAAAATCGGATAAACCCACTTGAGTGGATAAAATGGGATGATCCTCCACCTTGAGTTCTTAGGAGGAACTCTGGGATACCAATGTGAATAGTAATAAATCCATACAATATATAACATTGACCATTTATAATGGTCAGCAGTAGAAGCTCTTCTCACTTGCCTGTCACCAGGGCGGTTATTTATTTATTCATTCATTTTCTATACCACCGAATAGCTGAAGCTCTCTAGGTGGTGTACAACAATCAATTTTTAAAAATACAATAAAATACAGTTAAAAATATAAACAATAAAAACATGAAATTTTAAAAACCAATTTTAAAAATATCCCTAAAACAAGTTAATAAAACACGACCGCTAAAAACAATGTACCACCCCACCATATACCATGTAATTATTAAACAGGTGAGTACAAGGGAGGGCTTCTCAGTGGTGGCCCTGAACGTCCTGAATCAGCTTCCATTGGGGGTTCATCAGGCCCCTTCTTTGCAGATCTTCAGGAAAGCTCTGAAGACCCGCCTGTTTTCACTGGCTTTCACTGGTAGTTCTTAGGCTGCTGGTTTTATTGGTTACTTCTGTTTTTATGGATTTTTTTTAAATCGAGAATGTTTATTGCATCTATTTTGTATGGTTTTTATCTTGTACACCACCTTGACAGGGCTCCATGCTCAGAGGTGGCCTAAAAATAATTTTAAACAAATAACAGTGCCATCCAATGTGGTTGCCTGTAACCCTCCAAACTCAGAGGACTACAGGCATCCAGTGGAACGTGGGAGGAGTGGAGGAGCGTGGAGGCAAGGAATGCCTCCGCGTTTCCCTCACCCTCCAAAATACTTAGATGGCCCATTTTGGCCATCTGACTGTTTTACTCCTGCTTGTGAGGAGGAGGGGCTGAGGCACTGCCCGGATTCCTTGTATCTCAGTGGAGCCTCGCTCCTCCCCTTCCCACCCTCCCAGAATGCCCTCCCAGTGCTGGCTCCAAAGACTTCTGTCTTCGGAGCTGCAGGCAGCACAGAAAGAACTGTGCCCATGGCGAGGGCAGAGGGAGGGCCCTCCAACTTTGGAGTCCCAGCCCCGACCTCTGAGGGCTTTTCCAAAGTCGGGGCTGGGACTCCAACTTTTCCTATTGCCATTCAGACAGCGTGTACCGGCCATAGGATTGCCCCCCTAAATAAATAAGAATTACTTGTCCATTACCTGTCACTTTGTGACAGATTCCTTTGTAATTTAATGGTGGTCTATTACCTCTCTCTCATAGAGTCAGATACACTTCCCCCCCTTCCACATTGCTTCTTTTGATCACTTCATTATTTTTCCTAATCCATTCTTGTCTTATCCTTGTAGCTCTTTATATATAGTAAAGCAAAACCTGGTCACCAGCATCACATACTGATCTGGAAACAATCTTCACATGACTGTAACCACCACTCTGGGGCATCACCATGTTTATATACATAGACAGAAGCCAGTTTGGGGGATGTGTGTGTGCATTCAACCATTTATGCAGTTCTTTTTAACTTTTGCATAGTATATGCCTTCCTGGCTTTGTGAATCGTTTGCCACACATCCAATTCAAGACTGACTCTTGTTGAAAAGTCCTCATATGTTGCAATGTGCCAAAGGTTTGTTTGAATACGGATATCTGAACAACTGCCACTTTACTCTCCAGCTTTCAGTACAAGTGTGAAAGGTAGTGTGGCAACTTAAACATTGCCCCCCCAATAGGAAATGCATAATGAGAAAAGGGGACAAAAGAGGACACTGATTTGCATGAAATTTGCATATGCTAATGTATATGAATGAATGAAAAATTAGAAATAATGACTATAGTTTAAATAACAAAGAGTCTTGAGGTACCTTAAAGACTAATAAATTTATTATGGCATACGCTTTCATCGAAAGTGAACTGTAGCTGCATCTGATGAAATGGACTGAAGTCCACAAAAGCTTATGCCGTAATAAATGTGTTAAGTCTTTAAATGCTGGGAGTTGTAGGCCTTTTTCTGTCTAAACTTGCATAGGATTGCACCCTAAGATGCTGCAAGACTCTGTTGTTGTTTCTGCTGCAACATGGCTTGCCCTCTGGAAATAATTTAAATAGACATGCAATTCATCTCACCATAGTGGGTAAGCTTGTAACAAGGTGACCTATGAACCTGCTCAGTCTGCAATCCAGATACTAGCTGCTGATGGACAACTTGAGGGCCCAGCTCTCCCTTCTTACAGTTCTTTATCTTTGAACCAGACTTAAACTGGACATCCCTTCAAAGTAGGACACATGACCATCCTAGTGAACGCATTCAATGTTGTATGGCTCTAATGAAAACACTGGGCATCCTTTTTAGATGAAAAGCAGGAATATTTCCTAAACAAAACTTTTCTTTTCAGAGTATACTTTATATTGGTGAAGATTCTTCTTCCAATTCTTAAATGTTAGGATGGGTATTTCCATGGACAGATGATTCACAGTTGAGTTGGCATGTCCCACCTTCAGATTCCTTAATCTTTTCATACAGTTATACAATTATCTTGTCTACAACAAAGAAAAAACAATGCAAGCAGCTTCTTCCTTTTGCTTTTAAAAGTCAGTCGTAGGCAGAATGCACATTCATTCTGTGCTTTTTATAATGCAAAAATTCTTTGTCTTCTCTGGGAGCTTCTGTAGTTTCACAAAATCGCCTGTTTTCTTGAAGCTTGCTCAAGGATATGTGATTTTTTTAAAAAAAATAATGGAACATGGCATGCTGGTTTAATCCAGTTTTTCTTATTATTTTAATTAGCTGATTATGTTCAATTCACTTGTAGTTATACCTGATGAAATTATCCCCCCACCCTTATTTGCACCACTTGCATCCTTTCTGCACCTCCTGCTTGGGCTTAGTTGCATATATATTTTTATTCCTGATTTCACCCCTTTAGTTCCATCAGCAGGACCTACCTGGCTTCCATATGTACAGAGATATTGAAGGCGAAGTATAACAACTGTAGTAAGTTATTTTGCCTTTACCATCCATTTTAATCAAAGTTTTGACTATCCCATACTCCAGGGGTGTATATAGAGGTGTACAGAATTATGCATGGTGTGGAGAAAGTGGACAGGGAGACATTTTTCTCCCTCTCTCATAATACTAGAACCCGGGGTCATCCCATGAAGCTGATTGGTGGGAGATTCAGGACAGATAAAAGGAAGTACTTCTTCACACAGCGCATAGTTAAATATGGAATTCACTTCCACGTAGTGATGGCCACCAATTTGGAGGGCTTTAAAAGGGGATTGGACAAATTCATGGAGGAGAAGGCTAGGCTATCAATGGCTACTAGTCCTGATTGGCTATATGGTACCTCCAGTTTCAGAGGCAGTATGCCTATGTACTCCAGTTGCTGGGGAACATGGGCAGGAGGGTGCTGTTGCACTCATGTGCTTCCTGTGGGATCCCATGGGCAGCTGGTTGACCACTGTGTAACCAGAATGCTGGACTAGATGGACCCTTGGTCTGATCCAGCATGGCTCTTCTTATGTTCTTAATTTATGGGGGTCCAGGCCAATTTGCTACCCCTGGAACCCACTCATTCATCGCTGAAATTGCCGCCGCCGCCGCCAAATTACCACTGAAATTTGGTGGCAGTTTAAACAAGGTGCATGGAGAGCGCACACCTTGTTTTAATACAAAAGCATGCTCCTGGAACCCCTTTGCTAATCTGCATTAAACCAAGGCATTGGAGCCACCAGCCTCCGCTGCTGCAATGCCAAGTTGGAGATTTGCCTTGCTTTTAAAGTGAAAATGCAGTTTCCCCCCCATTGCCAAAATTCAGCTGCCATTTGGCGCCGGTGACTCGAGGGTGAGTGAGGGCCATAAGTACAGCCGAGGGTGAATACGGCCGATGGTCCTCATGTAGTCCACCCCTGCCATATTCCCTTGCCGAGAGTAACAAGGAGAATTCTATAATTCAATGTTTGCCCATCTTTTCCCTTTTAACTCTACTGCCATTTTGTGTTCTTGTAACTACTACTGAGTTGTTCTGCTGCAGCAACTACATTTGGGTGAACTGTGAGTAACAGAGGTTATTGCAAAATGGTAGGGTCATAGAATCATAGAATCATAGAAAAGTAGAGTTGGAAGGGGCCTACAAGGCCATCGAGTCCAACCCCCTGCTCAATGCAGGAATCTAGGTCAAAGCATCTCTGACAGATGTCTGTCCAGCCGCACCTTGAATGCCTCCAGAGTGGGAGAGCCCACCACCTCCCTAGGTAGTTGGTTCCATTGTCTTATTGCTCTGACAGTCAGGAAATTTTTCCTGATGTTTAGGTGGAATCTAGGTTCCTGTAACTTGAGCCCATTATTCCGTGTCCTGCAAACTGGGATGAACGAGAAGAGATCTTTGCCCTCCTCTGTGTGACATCCCTTCAAATACTGGAAGAGTGCGATCATATCTCCCCTCAGTCTCCTCTTCTGAAGGCTAAACATGCCCAGTTCTTTCAGTCTCTCCTCATAGGGCCTTGTTTCCAGTCCCTTTATCATCCTTGTTGCCCTCCTCTGAACCCTCTCCAGTTTGTCTATGTCCTTCTTAAAGTGAGGTGCCCAGAACTGGACGCAGTACTCAAGATGAGGCCTAACCAGTGCCGAGTAAAGGGGAATTATCACTTCCCGTGATTTGGAAGCTATACTTCTATTAATACAGCCCAAAATTGCATTTGCCTTCTTTGCAGCCACATCGCATTGCTGGCTCATATTCAGTTTGTGATCTACCACAATTCCAAGATCCTTCTCACTTGTAGTATTGTTGAGCCAAGTGTCCCCCATTCTGTAACTCTGCATTTGGTTTCCTCTCCCTAGGTGCAGCACTTGGCATTTATCCCTATTAAATTTCATTCTGTTGTTTTCGGCCCAGCGCTCCAGCCTATCGAGGTCACTTTGAATTTTGTTTCTGTCTTCCAGAGTATTAGCTGTTCCACCCAACTTTGTGTCATCTGCAAATTTGATAAGCATTCCCTGTACCTCCTCATCCAAGTCATTAATAAAAATATTGAAGAGCACCGGGCCCAGGACCGAGCCCTGTGGTACCCCGCTCGTTACCTCTCCCCAGTTTGAGAAGGAACCATTGATAAGCACTCTTTGAGTCCTATTCTTTAGCCAATTGTGGATCCACCTGATAGTTGTTCCATCTAGCCCACTCTTAGCTAGCTTACTAATCAGGATATCATGAGGCACTTTGTCGAAAGCTTTGCTGAAGTCCAGGTATATAATGTCCACAGCATTCCCACAGTCCACAAGGGAGGTTACCCGATCAAAAAATGATCGGGTAAGTCAATTCTAGTAATAATGGATAAACCTTTGAATAAATGTCTACTGGAAAGGCTCCCACCCGGAAAGGGGTGAAGCAAAGTACTAAAAATTTATGGCAATCATATATCCGAATAGCAAACTCATTATCCAAGCATCGACCCTTCTGCATCCAAAATGGCACCATCGACACACAAAAGGGAAGTATCAGCAGACTTAGTATCAGAACCCCAATGTTTGTAGAAGTACAAAGAGTCTTTAGGAAAAAGACTCCCTAAAGGGGAGCGACCCCAAAAAAGCTTCAGTGAGGACTTTGCATGCTCGCTGGGCACTTAATGCTGACTGTTGTGGAGGTAGGGGTGGAAAACTGGGGGCTGGAGAGCAGGGAATGGAGTGGTGTATCCTGGAAAAGGGCATGGCTGGCTGGAATCCTGAACAGGAGGACTCCACACTGTCCCATTTTGCTGCAGGTCCAACTTGTCCCACCTCAAAACTCATTTCATGGAGATCTTGACACAATAAAGTCAATAATCCTAAACACGCTTACTAAGAAGTCAGGTTTAAAAAAAAAAAAAAAAAGGATTCAGTGGGACTTACTTCTGAGTAAATACACTTTGGATTAGACTGTAAGGGCTACATGAGGCTTTTAACCCGCCACTTTACCGAGGCTTCTGTTTCCAGATTCTTTGTGAGATTAGGATTGGCTTTTTTTTACATGTGCTTCCTCCCCCCCTCTGTTTTTTCTTTCTCTGCCTTCCTATATGTTCCATTACACAACCACAAGGTGGCACTGTGGTATAGCGCAATTGCGAAAATACACATGTTCGTTTTAGTGCAATTTAGTGTGATTGGCAGATAATAGCTCATTTTCCTTGTTCTAAAAAGAAGCACAGAAATGCTTGGAAAGCATGGGAGAGGCCCTGGAGGATGACAATGTCGTGTAAAGCGCCCGCAAACTACCATGAGTGAAAAATCATGAGCGCACAATAAATGCCTTGAGTAGAGAAGCCCTAAACCTCATTGCAATCAGTGCCAATGCAATTCTGTTTTGAAATAACAATGGTTTGAGCAACACTACCAAGTTGAATGAATTTGTCAATTCACCAAGGTCATTTATGCTATACTTCCCTGTTCATGTTATGAAAATGACTGAGCAGGGAAATGCACAATAATTATGAATCACATTTGCATCCCGCCCTTCCTCTAAGGAGTTGCTTAGGATGCACAGCCCACTTTATACTCATAATAACCTTGTGAAGCAGAATAGACTTGTGGGGGAGCAACTGGCCCAAGGTCACCGAGTGAGCTTCATGGCTGTGTGGGGAGCTGAATCCAGGCCGCCTGGTCCATGTCCAGCACACTAATCAGCGCTTCACACTGACTCTCTCAGATGCGAGCCTTTATACACAAGGGTTTGGTCACTTGTGACCAGCGGAGCTTTGCCGGATGCATATCTCCAACTTGGCATTGCAGCAGTGGATGCTGGTGGCTCCATTGTCAGTGGGGCGGTGTGTCCACTCCAGGTTTCAGTCTGAACTCCCCCCCCCAAATTCAATTTGTATTACATTTCATAAACCCACCCCACTCCCTCCCCACTCAATCCACATTAGATTATTATATTTCACTTCTTTATAAACTGCTTCTTTATAAACTACTGTACTTCTTTTCATGAATCCCACAATTTTTATACGCTTCCATCAACATTGATCTATTTGAATCTTTTTTCATATACTCTATGTACTGTCGCCAATCCTTCTTAAAAGTATCTTTTTTCTTTGTTCCTCTATACAATCTTAACTTTTGTGTCAACTTTTCATTGATTGCTATATCCCATATTTTCTTTTTCCAATCAGATAATGTCAGCACTCGAGCTTCCAATTGTTTGCTATTAATTGCCTTGCATTCCAGGTCCACTCCAGGTTTCAGTCTGAACTTTTAAGGAGCTATCCATGGTGCTCAGCCCGTAGCCCCCAAATAGGTTCAGTGCCATGGATAGCTCCTTAAAACTTCAGACTGAAACCTGGAGTGGACACACCGCCCCACTGACATTGGAGCCAGCAGCCTCCGCTGCATTGCAGTGCATGGCTCCTGCATTTCAAGGATGTGTCCCTCTGACCATGTGCTGGTTCTTTCCTTTACATTTATTTTTCAAAATGCAAATAGGACAATTAAATGTTGATGATGACAGTCCCGCTGAAGGAAGTTAGGCTGATGGCTACAAGAGAGAGGACCTTCTCAGTTGTGGCACCCCACTTATGGAATGTCCTTTCCAAGGAGGCTCACCTGGGGCCTACTCTGTTATCTTTTTGGCGCCAGTCAAAAACCTTCCTTGTCTCCCCAGCTTTTTAGATTTTATGGCTGGTTTTATATATTTTTCATTGTTTTTCCTGTGCTGTTTTTTTTTCTTTTGTATTGCATTTTATTCTTTCAACTTTATTTAATCACCCAGAGAACTCTTGTTATTGGGTGGAACAAAAATAAATTAAAATTAATTTTATTGTTGAATTATGGGGTGGGGAATAATTTCAATGAGTTTTCCCTGATGGTGCAATTCCTTTGTCCCTTTGATTCTGAATAATGTGTGAGTAATTGAGTCATTATATTTAATCTCAGGTGTATGAATGTACCTGTAAAGCAGTTGGTAATCTTTAAAGAAAACAATTTAAGAGTCTAGCTGTAGATAAAAGGCAAGATGCTGTACAGCAGCCTTCCCCAACTTGGCTGTATTGGATTACAACTCCTATTATCCTTGGCCACTGACCATGTTGGTGGGGGCTGATGGGGGTTGTAGTCGAACACATCTGAAGGCCACCTGTTTGGGGAAGGGATAATTCAGGGGCAGGCCTTGGTTTATGGAACACACTGCTTAAGAAATTGCCTGCATACAATTATGGATCATTCTCACTGAAATGACTGCACAACTTAGAATAATGCATTTTTGCTTAAGTTATATCTTGCTTATGTTTTCTTTTATACTACCACTTGCAAAGAATATTTCAGGCTGAAAATAAATCTACAGTAATACCTTGGATTGCAAGTAACTTGGTTTGAGAGCGTTTTGCAAGACAAGCAAATTTTTATTTAATTTTTTTTGACTTGATATACAAGCGACGTCTTGCAATACAAGTACTGTAGTCCGGCTTAAATTAAAAATCTCTGTACAATTTTTTTGGGGGGGATTTCGTTTTGATATAAGAGTGTTTTGGATTACAAGCACGTTTCCGGAACAAATTATGCTCTCAATCCAAGGCATGACTGTAATCTAAATCTGTGCAGAAAGACAATCCATCAAGCAAAAGAGATTGGACTGCTTTGAAAAGAGTATCCAGAATCCAGATACTAAAAAGGCACTGCATATCTGAAACTAAAGCTGCAAGTCACCAATAGTAAAAAAACTGGTGACTTAACGCACATGCAGATTGGGCTGGGGACACCACAGATTGCAAATCTACTAGCAGAAACTGGTTCTTTTACAGAGGTTGACTAGTTAGTTGGACCAACAAGATACAATGAGGGTTCATCCACTGGAGCTGAATCTGTCAGCCGCCCAAGCATGCCAAGAACTCAAATTGATGTGCCAATTACTCGAGGATCTAAGAATAATTGAGCCAAAGCCCATACAGATCCTAGAACATAACCAAAGCTGCATAAAGCTCTCACAAACTGAGGTCAATTCACGCACCAAGCACATTGATGAGAAATACCACTTGTTGGGAGAAATGCAGAAGAAGGGGCTTATTGAAGTACAATATTGCCCAACAGGAAGCATGACTGCAGACTTCCTGACGAAACCACTTATGAGAAATCACTTCTAGTGTCTATGAGAGAAGATGAATCTTGTGGACTTATCAATTTGCCATTGAGAAGGGGTGTTGAAATCAACAATGTGATAAGTGATTTTAACCAGGGTGGGGGTGATAGACAAAAGGGAACTTGTCTTCCTCCACTAGTTTCTCATTGTAATTATTCTTTGATGCAGACTGCAACTCTCTGGCTTTTCTTCCTTCTTTCTTCCTCCTTCATTGGTAGTAAGTGTTCCTTTGCTTGAACAGTGCAGCCATAATGGCTGCACTCAACCTTTACTTCAGAGACAATTTGTTTTCCCAGCAGCTATGAACTACTAATCAGGGCCGGTGCTACCATTAGGCCAACTAGGCGTCTGCCTAGGGCGCCGGGCTGAAGGGGGAGCCAGAAACTCCAACTCCCTCCCGAAAACACTTCACATATATCTACGGAAGAAAAGCTTTTTTGTTAAAAAAAAAAAGTATTTCTGGGTTGTTTTAACTGCCGGTCGCTAGCTGCTCTCCTCTTCCTCTCCCCCCTGCGTCTCTCTCTCTCTCTCTCTCTCTCTCTCTCGCTCGCTCGCTCGCTCTCGCTCTGCCTTCACTTCCAAGGAACACACAAACTGACTCTCCCAAAGATTTCTTTTGTGATCACTTGAACTGAGGAGCGGCGGCGGCAGCAGCAGGAAGAGACGGAGCGGGAGAAGAAATAAGAGGGGAGGGTGGAGGGGAGTTTACATGACATCTCTCTGTGCCGGTTTTAGCAGATCCCCACTGCAATTTTTTCTTTCTTTTTCCTTTTCACTGTTCAGTTTTACAGGGAGGCGCAGCAAAACAAGAGAGGGAGAGAGGTTGAGAGGGAAAGCTGCAAAGAGGCTTATAGAGGAGGGCGGGCTGCATGCTTACTTCGAGCTCCTCCTGCTGTCAGCGCCTCAGCCAATCAAAAGGCTCCAGAGTTGGGAGACACTGGAGGAAGTGGCAGAGGAGGAGGAGGAGGAGGAGGAGGAGGAGGAGGAGGAGGAGGAGACACTTTGTAAAGACAGGCTGGGGGCTGGGCAAAGGAGGCAACACGTGCGCGCACACACACACGCACACACCTGCCTAGACGTTTCCTCAGGGGCTCCCGGAGCTGGGATTTCCTTCGTTCCTGCGTTCTAAAGACTTCCAGTATAAAAGTGTTTCCTCCACACTCGTTTCAAGCCAGTCTTCCCCCCACACCCCATTTTCAAAATCCTGCAAAAAGACACATACTTATATTAAAGTGATTCCTTTCATGGACAATTCACTCCCGCAGCCACTGATAATGCCTACTGTTTGGGGAAGTCCCCCCCCCCTTCTAGTCCCCTTTGGTACCTTCATATGAAAGCGAAAATCTGTATAATGGATCTTCGCTTTATCCAACAGGATAACTGAGGATATCTTGATAGATTTCGAGAAATGTAGCAAATTGGTACTACATCAACATGTATTTTATGTATGTTTGTCAATGTTTATGATAATAAATTTTTTAGGTTTTGCCAGTTAACTTTTGAATGGGCATAGGGCTGGAGGGAGGGAGGGCTCAAGTGGGAGGGGGGCGCTAAATATCTGATCTTGCCTAGGGCACCAAATGGCCTTGCATCGGCCCTGCTACCAATACAATGCTGTTTGTTTTTGAAGTAGCAGTGTGTGTGTGCTTCTTTCTATACCATTTGCCTTGCATCAGTTACATGCTGAAACTACACAGCTGTAATTTAGCAAATAAATACAAATATAACTGTAACACCCACCACAACTGCTTTTTTTTTAAAAAAGGGAAACCAAAGATTTGATGATGATGATGATGATGATGATGATGATGATGATGATGATCCTGCCTTTTTTCTTTGTCCAAGAAACCCAGGGCAGCTTACATGGTCCTCCCACTCTCCATTTTATCCTCCCAAGAACCCTGTGAGGTAGGTTAGCCTGAGAGTCAGTGACTAGCCCAAAGTCGCCCAGTGAGCTTCATGGCTGAGTGGGGACTAGAACCCAGATCTCCTGAGTCCCAGTCCAACACTCTCACCACCACACCACACTGGCTCTCAATGTCCTTCTTCTTGTCTAGCTTGATCCTCAATGGAGGTAATTGCTATCTGAGGGAGCTTTCTGGTGAGCTTTCTACTAAGCCATTTCCTAGCCAATGCCTGTCTATGAATTCGCTGTACATGTACGATTTTGGAAAGGTTAGGACAAATTTGGTATGCTTTCCTCAGTGCTGAATCCTATGAGCTACGGTGCCATTCATTGTTGAGGACATGTGACCCACCAATTGCTGCACCAGAACAAACACGCCTTACTTTTCTCTCTCCTGCCAATATTCCGCAAGACTTGTTTAAGAATCCAGGGAATGAAGTGTTCCTGTTTAAAGCCAAAGCTAAGAATACTTTTCCGAGCTGTGCTCACACTTTAAGGTGCCCTATTTTAGTTTTTACCATTTTAGAGCTTCTGTCATGAGTGGGAGCCAAACTGAAAACTCCTTCCTGAAGAGAGGCGAAAATGCGTTACAAATTTCAGCAAACGCAAACACTCATACTCTGCTCCCTTCTTGGCTACCTCACTGAATCAACTTTTCCTAAAGTAGATATTACCTCTTGGAATTGCCAGTTCTTGATGGAGGGAGTGCTTGGAAGATTTGAATCACCCCACCATTGAGTCATCTTTCCCTGCAATGTTTGCAATTTGGTTTTTAAAAATATATATTGTGAAGGTACGGAGCAAGCTCATGGTCCTAACAAGTCAGTAATTGCAACAGGATAATAGGCCTTTAACTGCATTGGTTAGCCAGGGGGTGGCTATTTATTTATTTTTAAACAAGGCTTTCATGACAAGTCACTGCAAAACCTTATTGTTAGCACCTTGAGTGTCGTGGAAGATGCATTGGATGGAAAATAGCATAGATTTTTTTCCCCATCTGGCAGATTATCATAGAAACCCACTATTTGTTACTTTCATTACTTTGAGGTTTTGGGGAAAATGCCTCTCCCAAAGATCCATGGAGCATTCTTATAGCTAGGAATGTTTTTGGTCATTTGATGTTCCACATCTATATCTGAATACCACCGTTTAAGTTGTAAATGGAAAGGTGCAGCAACAGTTAGGCCTGCAACAAAAGCTTTTTGAAGAAGGAACATGAACATGGTGCCCTGGCTGGGAGCTGTTTACTTGGAAACAGGTTCCTCCCAGGGAACCTGCTCTCTTTCACTTCAGTTCCATTGCTCATATTACAACCACAGGGTGGCCTTAGGTGGTCACAGTATCTCAGCCTCAGCCCCCTGTTATAAAGTGAGGATAATAAAGGTGGCCTACCTTACAGAGTTGTCACAAGGACTGTTGAAATAATGTATGTGAAATGCTCTGAGCACTAAGTATTATTATTTTATGTATTCTTACATGCCACTCCATGTATGTAATAGACAATGGATTGGTGAAAGGGCTACAGGAACCACACAATGAGGGCAAAGACTACTAGGGATCTTTTCCAGAAGATGATTTTGCTTTTGTTTTTCAGATGTCCTTTTTAATCATAAAGGGAGGCCAGAAAGGAAAGCAATAGCCTTTTATGCGCCCAGGTCTGTGAGTGGGAATGCACACCATTTCAAGGCCACAAGGCTTGATTTACAGTTAGCAACAGTAGGTCCAATAAAAGACATGAGTTTATCTTTTCTCTTCCCGGAAAGAAGCATCACACAACAAACATTCTAGAGATGCTCGTATGAAGATGCACGTTTACACCCAAAGAAAATAAATTCTCTCAAAATGAATGAAACCACAATGAATAACAGATGCATTATTTGGGATTAACCTTGTACTGCACTCAAATATTTAGAACAAATATGATGTCTGGCTCAGTTGTGTGTGTTTGTATTTAATTCTGTTTTTCCACATTTGGGAATTGGTGATGAAGCATCTCAGCCCCAGTGACAAAGCATCAAGGTAATAAGAAGTTAAGTAGACAGGCGAGTTAAGTTCCCATGCATGTTTAGGAACAGGACAAAGAGACCAGGGTAGCTGACCCTTCTCCCCCCGCCTTTTGATAGGAAATAACTTCATTTTTCAGGTAAACAAGCCCAATAAAAACACAACTGTGAAGCTAGAAAGCCAGCAGATCTGTGCAGGCTATCCAGTGTATTGCACAGAGTTCCACATGTACAGGCATTTTCCTGCTGGAAAGACACCATGAGTGTGTGCTTGGTGCAATGAGCTCCTGACTCTCAGGGAACAAGTTCATTCCCTAGAGGCCAAAGCAGCTGACCTGGAGGAGCTGAGAGAGGCAGATACATTGGTGGGGGAGGAGGCACCCAGGACCTAGCACAAGGTGAAAGTGTCGCTAGTTCATGTAAGCCACAGTCTTATCTCCACAATGGCGAGCGGTATTGAATCCGTATTCAAATTATAATAATTATTTCTAAATTTGCACCTATACAGGTAAATTAGTATGTTATGCAGGGAGAAGGGCAGGTTTCCGGGCTGTCACCACAGAAAATGGAATGAGGGTTTTATAGGAGACTACAGCCCTTTTGATAACTGCCCCTTGCATGCTCAATGAACCTTTGAGCTGGGAGGCGCGACTACACACGTCGAAGCCCATTTTATGCACTCATCTGAAAGTGTGGATATCAGGGTGTGGCCAGAGCAGTACATAGACTTCAGGGGCAGGGCTAGCCAGTGTGGTCCCAGTACCCTTAGAAGCCAGTGGTTAACATCTAGCTTGTGGTGTCTTGAGAAGGAGGTAAGATGTCAATATCAGTCAGTTTAATGGGGGTGAGGGAAGCATTCTAAATGTAGCTAGCCATGCCATAGTATATAATGGTGGAGCATTACTAGCTCAATCCTCCATTAGAACTGGCATCATTGCAGAACCTAAGTAGGGATATGCGAGTCAGCAAAACTTGAGCTCACTGAAGTTCCCCAAATTCCATCTCGAAGTTCATTCTGACTCTAGTCCGTTATCGGATTGCGAGTTTTGGGTTTTTTTCTTTTCACATGAAAATCTGTGCATATTATCATGCATATTTTTCCAAATGTATGCAACAGCTGTGCACATCTTTGAAATGTATGCATTCTTTTCTGATTGATTAAAGTGTATTTGTGCACATTTTTCAAAAGTGCACATTTTTTCATGTGCTATTTTCATATGTATGCATGCTGTCAAATGCTGCTGCTGCTGCTGCTGCTGCTGCTTCTTCTTCTTCTTCTTCTTCTTCTTCTTCTTCTTCTTCTTCTTCTTCTTCTTCTTCTTCTTCTTCTTCTTCTTCTTGTCCATGAATCACATTGCAAGCTTGGAAATGTATGAACTTCGACTGCAGATTGCATCCAAGTCTGTTTTTAGTCCAGAAGATGGAAACTGGGTAAATCCTGATCAAAAATGAACTGAAATGAATTTCTCATACATCCCTAAGGTGTATGTATCATTTTATTTTGCTTATCTCAAAAACAGAAAGATTGCACCCAATCCTATGCATGGGTACTCACAAGTAAGTCCCACTGAGTTCTCCAGTGAGTGTGCACAGGATGGCTGCAGTCATAAAGCCCCAACAGATGTATGTTCATTCAGAAATAAGTCCCAATGAGTTCTTTGGGACTTTGGATGTAATCCCATGCATGTTTAAGCAGGAAAAAAAAGTCTTATGACTTTCAGCATTCTCCAGCCAGCTGGCTAGGGAATGTTGGGAGTTGTAGGACTTTTTTCTGTCTAAACATGCATAGGATTGTGCCTTAGTCCCAAGTAAGTGAGCACTAGATCATAGCCTTAGGTTGCAACTTACCTCAAAGTACCGTATTTTTCCATCTATAAAGACGCCCTCATGTATAAGACGCCCCCCACTGGGCAGTTTCGCAACCGCGCGGTTCTCTCCTTGGCTTACTTCCGTGTATAAGACGACCCTCAATTTTTAGTCTAACAATTTTAGGAAAAAGTATAGTCTTATACATGGAAAAATACTGTAAGTTCCATTTCAAGCAGTGGGGCTTACGGTACTTCTTACTGACTAAGCATGTTGAGAATTGCACTGTTGGAGAGTTTTCATGCTGATCTGAGTTCACATTACTTTTTCTGATATTATTATACATGTACCTGTAACCAGTAAAAGATTTCCAGTTCATATCAAAATAGTGTTTACTTTGCCTTAAAGTTAAAATAAAGCCTACTCTATTTGCTTAAGGCTTAAGGCAAGATAAGGTATTAACGAATAGCTTATCTTGCCTTAAACCTTAAATAAATATAGTAGGCTTTATTTTCCAAGCCCTTAATACTTCTTTTGAGGAATTCCAAATTCTCTGGAGTCTCCCCCCACCTCCAGTTTTCATCAAAATCAATTTAGTTCTAGTTAACAGGCTACTCACAAGTCAATTATCTTGATCATTCCCGATTAATGCTAGTAATACCGTCACAATGTTATACGATAGTTCACACCCAGTGTGATATCCCAAATGATGTTCTGAAATCTTTTCCTTGATACTAAACCATCTTTTTACAACTTTACCAACTATGTACTTTCATCTCGACTGGAGCTGGCTTCAGGTTTTTTAGGGCCCTTGAGCAAGACACCTTCGGTGGGGCCCCTCCCTCAGTGAGTTTACCTTCTCGCCACCATGGTCTCCAGCTGCTCTTTTGCATCATTGCTACCACTTGCTTCTTTGGTGGGCAGAGAGCTGGTGAGCAAGTTGGCAGTGGCATCTACCTCTTCTCTTTCTCACCACCACGGTTATGTTAGGCAGAACAAGAGGCCGGTGAACAAGCCCGTTGCAACGGTGAAAAGGAGAGGCAAGTCCAGGTGCTCTTGTCAGTGGGCCCCTGCTGGTGTGTGGGCCCTTGGCAGGTGCCCGACCATGCCTACCCTTGGCCACATCACCAACAAATATCCGTTTTTGCCTTTACATCCTACTAAAATGTGGGTAGGAATAATACCAAAAATACAAAGGTTTTAAGAATAGCTCTGCACATGAGATTATTCTTCCCTGACACAGTTACATTCTGATAACAGTGCAGCCATAGTTGAAGACACAACTTTTAAAGAACAGCAGGACATGTGCAACAACCCTGTGCTAATACACCCTCCTGCCACAGTGTGTTGCAAGCAGCTGTGATTGCTTTCACAGGTTGATTGTACATTCCCATGTGGAAGCAACCTGTGCATATATCACATGGGTTGACTGTGGGTGGCACAATTCTGATTTCCAGCCAATGGGTAGATTTGTTTTAGTGAAAATCCTGTTTGGAATTAAGGTGAGCAGAGCACCGACATATCATCTTTCTTCTGTCTTGCACTTGAAGAGGCTCAAACAATCCCCCCCCCCCAAGTTAAGGACATTTGATGTGACAAAATGAGCTAACATTCCTCAATGGTGATTAAAGGCACACTCCTATGCATGTTTAGATGGAAAAGAAGTCCTACAACACCCAGCATTCCACGATGGAAAAAAACTCCCAGCACTCCCCAGCCAGCCATGCTGGCTGGTGGATGCTGGGAGTTGTAGGACTTTTCCCCCTTCTAAACGTGCATAGGATTGTGCCCTAATTGTACTCTTTAAAAAAATTAAATATAATGTATATTTATTTCAGTTTTATAAGTATTACAAATTCATAAATAACAAGCAAAAAAAGGCATGGGACAGGCTGCAAGAGCCTTTATGCTGTCTGTTTAGGGGAATTCACTGCCACCATAACTTTTAGCCTGGACATGCAGGGAATCTGCATAGGTTTGTACCTCTGAAGAAGGATAGCCCCTTCAGTTGTAAAAGCTGAAATGGAATGGAATGGGCCAGAATGGCCCCTTTACTTTTTTTTTTTTTTTTAAATGCTAGAAACAATGGCATGTGTTAGAGACAGTTGAGAACAATATTTTGGGACTGAAACACTTGCAATATTATATCATTAACCCCATAATGTCCAGAACTCATACGGAACAGAATGCAATGGCCTGGAATGCCAACTTCCAAGCAAGCCAAGCCAGCCAAATTCACCAGTCACACAGGACTAGATGGGAGTGATGTAATAAGCCGCAGAATTTCCACAGAAACCATGTTCTGATACCCATTCTGGGCAATAGTCCATATTCTGGAAAATGGCCTGGAATGGCAACTTCAAAGTGAACCAAACCAACAAAATTCTCCAGCTACACATAACTATAGGAGAGGGGCACAATGAGCCACAAAGCCTCCACAGAAAGCATGTTCCAGTATCTGTTCCAGCCAATAGTCCATATTCTGGGAAATGGCCTGGACAGCAACTTCCAAGCAAGCCAAGCCAACCAAATTCACCAGTCAGACATGACTAAATCAGAATGATGTAATAAGCCACAAAACTTATTACATAAACTTCCAGAATATGGACCATTGTCTGGAATGGGTATCAAAACTAGTTTCTGTGGACATTCCATTTGATTCCAGCTTTTCCCCCAGAGCAATGCAGTCAGCACATGAGTGAGACCAACCTTAGGCTAGGCAAAAGAACAACAATCAGTACCAGCCTTCCAACTGAGTATATTTATTCAGGAACCAAGCAGAGAGCAGTTCAGACAGGTGCTTTTAAAATAAAATGAAACAGAATTAACTAGCTAAGACCTTGTTTATCAGGAACTTAAATCCTAAGAACAACTCCCCAAAGCAGCTTGCAGCAGGGGAAGGAATAGCTTAATGTTGCTCTTTGCCAGCTGCTCAAAGACAAAGGAAGATTTCACAACAAAGGTATTTCTAGCGGGGCGGGCAACTCTAGGAGAGGGATTGGAAATTCAACCTGACCAATCAATAGCCTGAGATGACCTGATCATGTGTTCTCCAGGTGATTTCTGCATGTACCTATTAAACTTAAGACCGGGGCCCCTCAGATGTGGAGCCATCACAGAGTGGGAGGTATGGAGCCCCATTGTCACACACAGTCACAATATCCATGGATTTTTTATCCTCAGGTGTCTGCCCAGGACAGCATCTGACATTATGGCTGTCTAGGAACACAGTGATTGCCATTCACATGGAAGAAAAAGGGATACCGTCTTGTACAGAAGTCATTAGGCATGGTCACATTTCTTGATAACTATGATTCATGAGACAATTTTTCCAGTAAGGCCAAATCTCTGAACCAATGTCATAATCCTCCCAAGGTTGTGCAACTTCTAAGCAAGCTGCAGCTGTCAAGGTTATCAAGTCTTTATGAAGAAGATTTTCTATTCTCATCAGCAAATAGCATTACTAGCGTTCATCTGGAATCAGGATCAACTCATACTGCACTCTGATGAACAGGTGGCTGCACTCTCTCTCTCTTGGATGTTGTAAAGAGGACTGATAAAGTTATAGCCAGCTACTGAGCAATGGGCTCATGTTTGAAGCCAGGATGTACCCATTAGGTCTTGTGTATTAAAAATTAAAACTGAGTTTAAAAAAAGGTCTATCACCTTTCTTTCCTGCCCCTTCCCTGCCCTCACTTCACCTCTCATATGGCATTTTGAACATCTGAAATATATTCAAATTTACCATCTAGAAAAAGCCTTGCAGTTACTCAATAGTCCAGTAGAGGTCACTAAGTTCTAAGTGTGGAATTTACAAACAAGGGGAGACTAAGAGCCAAACTACATATTACACATTATCGGAAAGCCATTGTTCGTTTATTTTAATTTGTAGAGTTAAAAACAGCAGGGAGGAGGTAGCTCTTTGCCCACCTGTCATTTCCTCACTCCAAATTGCCTCCAATGCTTCTCTCCCCCCACCCCCATTTAAAATACATGTTTACAAACACACATTTAAACCCTGCGAGGGGGGAAACTGCACGGGGAGGCCATTTGGAGAAGAGAAATGGTTGGGCACAGAAAATTTGAGTGCTCCTCCACTGCCCTTGCTCCCTTATCAATCATACCTTGCTAACAAAGCTTTTAAAACAGAAAAGAGCCAGTTCCCTATGTTTGCATGCAATGTGTACCTTGGCCTTAATTGCACAAACAGGCTAATTTCAGTATTTTTAAACCATGTTAGTCTGTACTAGCAAAAAACCAAAACAAAATGAAAAGGAAGCTTTTCATTCATCCATCAATTTGCCTGTGTGTCAGGAGCTTTTGCAGGCATGGAATAGATTTGTGACCTTATCATCATCAGGCGATCACTCGTGACCGAGTAAGAGGAAATTAAAAGGAGGAAATTCTAAAGAGGATTGTGTAGACTCTAGCGATGGGTCCGTAAGAGACTGTGGAGGCCAATTCTAGATCCACACAGCTTCCCACAGTGAGGACACAGGATACCAGATGGAAGATGGTCCTGTAAAGGATTCGTCTGACGTGCTTTTTGCTTAGCACGTTTCTCCCATTCACCTTGCACTCGGGCTTCTTCAAAGTCCATGGAACCTTTGTGAAAGGCCAACCTCCAGTTAGATCGTTCATGGGCCAGAGCTTCCCAGTTTTCGATGTTTATCTTGCATTTTTTTAGATTAGCCTTATGAACATCTTTAAACCTCTTATGCTGACCACTGATATTCCGCTTTCCATCCTTGAGTTGGGAATAAAGTAACTGCTTTGGGAGATGGCAGTCAGGCATTCGAACAACATGACCGGTCCACTGAAGTTGGCGTTGAAGGATCATTTTTTCAACGCTATTAGTCTTTGCTTCTTCCAGTACACTGACATTTGTTCGCCTATCTTCCCAAGTAATTCGCAGGTGACCTTATAAACCTATACTGGATGATATATGCATTCTGCCTTCCATACGCATACACAACCACCTGCTGCTGTGCTCAGGACAGCCAGCTTACGTATGTGGATGCTGCTGGAAATCCACTAAACCACATGTGAACACAGATGCCACATGCCTAGATGTTTGATCAGGACAATGAGACCTCCTCGCTCTCTCTCTCTCTCTCTCTCTCTCTCTCTCTCTCTCTCTCTCACACACACACACACACACACACACACACACCACAAATGAGCAGGACTGGCTCATTTGATAGCCTGACCATATATCTTTCAATTCATTACTCAATGCAGATAAGAATATGCAGCCATATACCTGATTAGTGGCATGGTGAGGTGCTATCCTGTGCATGACAACAGTTTCCTGCAAAGTCTGTTGGAGACAAATCTCGATAAAAATGGCAATATAGGAGAACATGCCCCACAGTTTCGACTTGGCCGCTGTTGCAGGGGCACAAGCAATCCGAGAAAGGCATGCGTTGTGCATGGTCTCTGGATTAGAGTTTAAGAATGTTGTGGCACCTTACTGTACAGATTAAATGTTTACTGTGGCTTCAGCTTTTCTAGTCGAGAGCCTGTCTCATCCGGAGCACATGGACAAAGTAATTTGTAGATGAAATTAATATACTGTATACAGATAGTTTGAGGTTCACTGAATGAGGACTACAGAGCAATGGAATATCATTTTCTGACTTCGGAGGCTGTGTGTTTCCTGCTGTGGGGAGAGAAAATGCATGTCCTTCCTTTAAAAAAAGAAAAGAAAAGGCAGCTGAAAGGGGCGGTGCTATTGCATCATTAGTGCTGAATCAGGGCTAGGCTAGTATAATGCTATGACTAAATGCAGTTTTCTTCTGTTACCCGGAAAGGACTTAGTACCACATGGGAGAAAGTTTAGAGAGCCCTTCATAAAGCTTTTTAAAACCTAAAGCAATGAGGTGCCCATGTTTGTGGATGAAACCAAATTATTCAGGGTGGTAAGAACAAAAGGGATTGCAAAGAATTCCAAAAGAATCTCTCCAAACCTGGTAAATGGGTATTAAAATGGCAAATGCGGTTCATTGTAAGCAAGTGTAAAATGATGTACATCAGGGCAAAACATAAATTTAAAAATCCCTAACTTAACATATCTAGCCTTGTAGGCTCCTTCCAACTCTATGATCTATGAAATCTATGAAAATCTCCTGGTGGATACCTAATTGAAACTGTCAACTCAGTGTGCAGCTGCTGTGAAAAAGGCAAATTCCATGTTAGAGATCATTAGGAAAGGGATTGGAAGTAAAATGGCTGATATCATAACACTGTCATATGAATCTGTGGTGTGATGACACTTGGATTACTGTACATAGTTCCAATTGTTGTATCTCAAAAGGGATATTGTAGAGCTGGGGAAAGGTGCACAAAAGGGGGAAACGAAGTGATCAAGGGGGTGAAGCAACATCTCTATGAAGAAAGGTTACAACATTTGAGGCTATTTGGGTTAGAAAAAAGGTGAGTAAGGTGGGGGGACATGTTAGAGGTGTGTTAAATTATGCATGGTGTGGAGGAAGTGGACAGGGAGATGTTTTTCTCTCTTTCTCACAGTACTAGAACCCAGGGTCATCCAATGAAGCTAAATGATGGGAGATACAGAACAGATACACCTATTTCTTCACATAGCACATAGTTAAACAATGGAATTGCTACCTTAAGATGTAGTGAGGGCCACCAATTTACTTGGCTTTAAGAGGGGATTAGACAAATCCATGGGTGATAAGGCTATAACTGGCTACTAGTCATGATGGTTATATATTAGCTCCAGTACTGGAAGCAGTCTGACTCTGAACGCCAACTGCTGGAAAACATGAACAGGAGGGTGCTATTGCACTCATGCCCTGCTTATGGGCTACCCATTGACATCTGGTTTGCCACGTGGGAAATAGGATGATGAGCTAAATAGGCCTTTGGCCTAATCCAGCCAGGCTCTTCCTATGTTCATAGGCACCATTTTTTAAAAAATCTAGTTCTGCAGCTTTTCACTGCAACTATCACTCGTGTTGACCCTAAGGTTAAAGACAGAATGTCCAAAAAGACTTTAAATGCTCCCACACTGATTCTGTGGTGTTCCAGTTTACGGAATTCCATTTGTGTCCATTCATTCTCTTTTGTAGGGCTTGTGTGTGGTGCTGTTTGGCTGTTTGTACTATAAACAGCTGCAGAGTATTACTCCGAAATGATTTCCTACGTAATAATAGAGGATGGTAATATGACTTATGTTATTGAGCTCAGTAATTAAGAGGGGACATAGCACAGAGGTAGAGCATATACTTGGTATGCAAAAGGTCCCAGGGTTGAGCTCAGATAGTAAGGCTAGGGGAGTTCTCTGTCTCCAGCCTTGTAGAGCCACTGCCAGTAGGAGTGGGCAACATAGGACTGAGATGGTGTAGGCACCCACTTGCACCTGTTTCTTACCGAGAACTAGCTGAAAGATGTCCTGCGTGTCACTTATGCAGGCTATCAGTGGCTGCTAGTCATGATGGCTATATGCTATTTCCAGCATCAGAGGCCACAGTGAGTGGCTGTGGTTCAGTGGTAGAGCACCTGCTTTGCATGCAGAAGGTCCCAGGTTCAATCCCTGGCATCTTTAGATAAGGTCAGGAAAGAATCCTTCCTGAAACCCTAGAGAGCCATTTCTGCCAATCACTGTTGATAATATTGGGCTAGATGGACCCATGGTCTGACTCAGTATAAGGCAGCTTCCTATGTTCTACCAGTTGCTGGGGAACATGAGCAGGAGGGCGCCATTGTATGCACATCCTACTTGTGGGTTGCCCGCAAGCAGCTGGCTGGCCACTGTGTGAACAGATCACTGGACTAGATGGGTCCTTGGTCTGATCTAGCACGGCTCTTCTTCTGTTCTTAGCCCCAATATTCCCAAATTCTGAGCTGGGGCCACTGCAGAACTATGGGGATTCCGGGGACAGAGGAAGTAACACTTGCCACATTTGCTCATTACCACCAGCCCAGACCCAGCCTGTCATTTCCATTTGCCTCTCCTTCAGAGAACTAGCATGTAGCTGAGGAGTTCAGCAAGTGAATGGCATAAGTTCTGGGTTGCACATAACTGACATGCAAGAGATCCAACTCACATCATCCTTTGTAAGGAGTCAAGACCAAGAGAGGTTCGGTCATTGCAAGCTGCATTAAAAAAAAGAAAAGAAAGAAAGCATTATTTTCTAACTGAAACTAGACTGCTATTATCTTTAAACTAGTTTTACACTTACAAGTACAGAAGTACATAATCTTGGCATGCTCTCAACATGATACCCATCTTGGAGGGGAAGTAGCCGAGGTCCTCTCTCTTTGACATTGGGCGCTTCCATATGGACGGCTCCTTGTGCTACCAATCAAAAGATATTATGCAGCTATTCCACCTTTCATAGGAACATAGGAAGCTGCCTTATACTGAATCAGACTGTGGCTTACGCTGGCTCAGCTTGTCTGAGTGTGGAAAGCTAAGCAGGGTCAGGCCTGGTTATTACTTGGATGGGAGACTCCCCCTCTAGTTTCCTGCATTGAGCAGGGGGTTGGACTCGATAGCCTTGTAGGCTCCTTCCAACTCTGTGATCTATGAAAAAAAAAAAAGACCATTGGTCCATCTAGCCCAGTATTGTCAACACTGACTGGCAGCAGCTCTCCAGGGTTTCAGGCAACAGTTTTTCCTGCTTTATCTGGAGATGCTGGGAATCGAATCTGGGACCTTCTGCAGCAAAGCATGTCGTGCTCTACCACTGAGCTAAGGTCTCTCCCTCCTTAACTGATTTTCTGTGGTAAGAAAAAAGACAGAAGAAGTGGGGCGGGGACGACGACGACACAGGATGATTACAAGTGGAAGACAATGTCATCTCATCCAGCTGTAAAAGTATGTGAATGAGGCAGTGTGATTGCACAGTAAAAGCCTCATCTGGAATTACCCTAGTTGTCTGCCACACACACACACACAGAAACACACTCACCTTACATCAGCTGCCTCTTCTTAGCTGGGGTGGGGTACATCATCCTCCAAGTTCTAGTAATCTTCCCATTTGAAGCACACAAAGAGATGGCCAACTATTTCCTAAAACTTGGGTCCCATCAAAGGTCATGAACTGGGCCATTAAGACACATTAACATCTTTTGTCAAATCCTAGGCTTTGAGCAGACATCAGTTTAAGGCAAAACTATACTGATAGAACTATTCACCATAGACAAATGATACTATTTACAGTCGCGCGGGGGGCGCGAAATGTTTTCTTCTTCCTAGGGGGGGCATGACAGAAAATAATTGAGAAGCACTGCCATAATCAGACAGCAAACCCATAACAACAATTTATTTTCAAAGAATAATTTTGGAGGCCTTTGTAAGTGAATATGATTTTTAAAGAACTGTTATACATCTACATATATATAAAAGAAGAAGTGATTGACTGACTCATCAATGCCCAGCTCAAACCGTTTAATCTAGGAATGTGAAAATTTGAAGGAACATTGCTTTTATGATGTAGACACCCATTAAGGAAGGATGTTTGGAAATTCCATCCCTAAGGGGGTGAAAAAAGGGGGCAAAATCACCCCACTCTCATATCTCCTATGGGAGCAGTTATACAAGTCGGCCTCACCTCATAATTGCTGCAGGAGCCAATAGGAGCAGTTATGCAAATAGCCCATACGACACTTAGAATGTTCGTATGAATTCCTGCAGGGGTCAATAGGGGTGGGTATGCAAATCTCCCCTAGGCCATTTAGAATGTTCTCTGAGAGGGTGAAAAAGGAGGGAAATTATGCGTAGTCCCGGGGGGGGGGGACGGACACACACACACCAGGGAATTCATTGTTGCGTAGTCCTGGGGGGGGGGAGCTGGGATTTCATTGTGTAGTCCCAGGGGGGAGCAGGTATTTCATTGTGCATTCCCGGGGGCAGACAGAGATTTGATTGTATAGTCCTGGTGGGGGAGGAAAGCAGGGATTTCATTGTACAGTTCCGGAGGGGGGAGAAGGGAATTCATTGTTGTGTAGTCCTGGGGGGAGGGAGCTGGGATTTCATTGATGTGTGGACCCAAGGGAGCTGGGATTTCACTGTTGTGTAGTCCCGGGGTGGGGGTGGGAAGCAGGGATTTCATTGTTGTGTAGTCCTGGGGGGGGGAACAGGGATTTCATTGTGTAGTCCTGGGGGGAGCTGGGATTTCACTGTTGTGTAGTCCTGGGGGGGGGTGCAGGGATTTCATTGTTGTGCAGTCCCGGGGGGGGGGGAGCAGGGATTTCACTGTGCAGTCCCAGCGGAACAGGGATTTCATTGTGTAGTCCTGGGGGGGGGAGCTGGGATTTCATTGTGCAGTCCCGGGGGAGCTGGTAGTCCCAGGGGAGCTGGGATTTCATTGTGTAATCCCAGGGTAGCTGAGATTCCCGTGGGAGCTGGGATTCCATCATGTTTCTTTTAAAAACAATTGTACCAAATCCTAAAATCCACATGAGCGAAGCCACAGGCAACAGCTAATATATATATATATATATATATATATATGTTATTTTATTTTTAACATGTATATACCCGGTACCACCTTATTTGCTAAAAAGTAAACAAGACAGCACACAGCAGTTTAAAACAATAAAACCTTAAAACAATAAATAAATAACAGTAAAGGAGTAAAACATACAAACATTAAAACAACTACATAATTTAACAGACTAGATTAAAAACGTGTCTATGCACACTTTGTAAAAGACCATCGTAGTTCTTGAAGAAGAGCATTTCATAGTTTGGGAGCAAAACAGGAGAAAGCCCTTTCACATGTGCTGAACAAACAGGTCTCTGTGGGTCATGGTGCCCTCAAAATGGATGATCCTGCAGATCTTCATACTTTGGCAGGTTCATAACGAGACAGGTGGTCCCTTAGATAGCCAGACCCTAAGCCATTTAGGGCTTTAAAGGTTAAGACCAACACCTTGTATTGAGCCTGGAAAGCAATTGGAAAGTATTTCAAGGCAGGTGTAATATGACCTTGATACCATGCACCAGTTAGCAGCCTTGCTGCCACATTTTGCACCAACTGTAGTTTCCAGATGTTCTTCAGGGGTAGCCCCACAAAGAGTATGTTGTAATAGTCTAAACATAATGTAACCAAGAGAACCAGTGTGGCGTAGTGGTGAGAGTGTTGGACTGGGACTCGGGAGATCCGGGTTCTATTCCCCGCTCGGCCATGAAACTCACTGGGTGACTTTGGGCCAGTCACTGCCTCTCAGCCTAACCTACCTCACAGGGTTGTTGTGAGGATAAAATGGAGGAGAGGAGGAGGAGAATTATGTAAGCCGCCTTGGGTTCCTTGCAGGAAAACAGGCGGGGCATAAATATAATGAATAAATAAATGGATAATTATTGCCAGGTCAGACTGACTCAGGTCTTGTACAATTACAATAAACATAATTGTGTAAGTACACTCCTTGCCACCACTGCCATCTGAAGATCCAGGGATGGCATAGGATCAAGGAGCACTCTCAGGCTACAACCCTGATCCTTCAGGGGGAATGCAACCACTTCCAGAACAGGTTGAATCCTGATCCCTGAGTCAGGCTTTCTATTGACCAACAACTCCTCCATTTTGTTTGGGTTTAACCTCAGCTTGCTCACCGTCCTCCAGCCCATTATCAAACCCAGACAATGTTCAAGGATTACAACTGCTTCCTTGGTGTTAGGTAACAAAGAACAATAGACCTGGGCTGGGTATCATCAGCATATTGGTGGCACCTTACTCCAAAGCTCTGAATGACCACTCCCAACATTTTAATGTAAATGTTAAATAACATGGGGGACAAGGTGGAACCCTGGGGGGACACCATAGGCCAATGACTGTGGGATCAAACAGTATATAGCAGTGTTCTCCAACCTTGGGTCCCCAGATGTTTTTGGCCTACAGTTGTAGGCCAAAAACATCTGGGGACCCAAGGTTGGAGAACACTGGTATATAGTATGGGGTTCTTTGTTTCCCATCCAGATTGGTGATCAAATCCATGCCTGCTTAGAATGAACCATGACACAGCATCTGGTGAGCTCACACCATTCAATGGCTCCCATTTTGAACACTGGTGTGTGGGTTGTTCATTAATGGCATGTTCCCTCCCCCATTCTTTTACTATATTGTGCAAAACATCTGCATTAATGAAACTGAAAAGTATGGTGTCTAAAGGTGTATGTGTATGAGAGCCAGTGTGGCGCAGTGGTGAGAGTGTTCGACTGGGACTCGGGAGATCCGGGTTCTAGTCCCCACTCAGCCATGAAACCCACTGGGTGACTTTGGGCCAGTCACTGACTCTCAGCCTAACCTACCTCACAGGGTTGTTGTGAGGATAAAATGGAGAGAAGGAGGAGGATTATGTAAGCCGCCTTGGATTCCTTGCAGGAAAAAAGGCGGGGTATAAATATAATAATAAATAAATAAATATGCCACAACTGGGTTCAGAAACATTTTGTATTGCATTAAATTAGTTCAGTCATCATTTGTTCTTGTGGAAAACCAGGACTCTACAAGTTGTGGTCTTGACCTAAGATGGACATCCAACCACCTGACCTGCATGCTTAAATAAGTTTTGTTTCTAGTCCTTTCTTGTTATAAAGTGCATAGAAATCTCTAACTTCCAGGTGTCCAGAAACTGAAAGTTGTAATCATTAAAATGGGGACAGCAGCCAGTTATTCCCACTTTCTAATGAGGACAGGAAATGATAATGAAATTAAACTGCAACTAGAAAAAAAATAGACTGCCTATTAAGAAACAGTTATGCTGCACAGCTCTCTTGGAACTGTTTAGCAAGGCAGGAATTGGAAACACTGTCACTGGAACTAACTTAGGCTAATAGGACGATTGTCAGAGCTTTGCCAAGGCTGCCTGTTGCCTGTTGCCAGCGGAATTAAATCTGCTCATATCCCCCACTCCCAATCATCAGCTTTAGTAACTGGCTGCCTAAAATACTCCAAACATGCTGATGTAGTTCTTTCTCATGGTTCGTATGGTGTTGGGTCAGGACAATCAGAAACAGTGGCTGGGGTTTCTTTATTGGCATTGGTTAAAATTAATCAAGCAGACAATGTTCTGCAACACTGTTACATCCTGTACTGTTCTATGTCAGTTTCTAGAATATGTTTTTAGGAAGCAGTTTGTGATTTATATCACAATACAGGCCAATTTGCATGATCAGATAAGCCACCATGGCTTATTTAAGCCACAGTTGGTTAGGGAACATGCCAGTGCATACAGGCAGCCATTTTGAATATTCAAGCAACAGCTGTGGCTTGACGTGTTGTCCAAACCCAGGCAGCAGGGGTTCTGTGAGGGTTAAAAACCCTTGCATAACCTATGACCTGTTCTAGGGTTATGTGAGGGCTTAACCCCTGCATAGCCTGCACCACCCAGGTTCGGATGACATGACAAGCTGAAGCTGTGGCTTGAATATTCAAAAACCAGCTGACACAAACTGGCATGCACCATGGCTCACCATTGCTTAAACAAGCTATGGTGGGCCATCATAATCATGCAAACTAGGTCTACCTCTTCTTATCCCATAGTGGCCACACAATAACCTGGTTCACATGACACAACAGCCCACTGTGGTTTAATTTACCTGTGGGGGCTGTTGCATTGTGCCAGGAGCCTGCGGGCACCATTTTTGCATGGTGCCTGGCTTGCTATGGCTTGTTGTGTTGTGCGAACCCAGGTGGTGGGGGTTGTTTAAGGGTTAGGCAACCCTCAAATAACCCATGTCTAACTCTCAAACAGGCCCTGCCATCTGGGTTTGCAGGACACGACAAGCCAGGGCAAGCCAGGGCAGTTGCACCCACAGGCACCTGGCAGGACACAACAGCTCCCAAAGGTAGATTAAGCCATGGTGGGCTGTCATGTCATGTGAACCAGGTCACTGTAATACAATCTCACAATTAGCATAAGGAAACACTATAAAATCCTATAATTCCTGGTGTGTCCTATAGAGAACACTGTTACATATGAAAGTAACTTACCCTGAGGCATGTTTTCAAAGACCATTGTGGAAGATGACACTCAACCTTTGTATGTTCAGTGATTTATCTCTAGGCGTCAGAAATAAAATATTTATTCTTTTAAAGCACCTTAGGTTCTTGAATGATTACCGGTACTTCAACAGCAATGTAAGTTCAGAAAGAACAAACCCTGCCCTCTGCCTTATAATGTAATAAGATACCAATGTTGTACAGTTATAGAAAATTTGGTGGTTTGTGTTAATTGGTCAAAGGAATGCCAAGAGAGTTCAGCATGCAGTAATCAGATTCCCAACAATGGTATCGCCATGCTAATCAGAAGCATTAATCATTAATATAGCCTTTTACAGGAGTCAGTAGCAACTGTGGTACAGCATCACTAGGCAACAGGTTGTGTTTGGGGTGCTGATCGCTTACCACTCCTAGTGATGTCCGAGATTCTTTGGAAATGGAAACAGCCTTCTGTGTATTCCAATTAACTGTTACTTTTTAATTTGTAGCTTTTAAGGGGCTTTAAATAAACAGAAATAATAGTGTAGTACAATACTATATTATATGTGTAAACAACTAAATAAAGTAAGGTCATTTTTCTGTATTAATCTGACAGTTACTCCATATTAAAAGGAGATAGATTAAAAGGTACTGCTGGTACATTTCGGTTACCTTTTATATTCAACCATTGAATAAATGTTGCAATATGCATATGTTGAATCATGGTCAATGTATTCTACACATGTTTAATCAGTCTTAGGTTCTTCCTTATTCTTCCACTTATAAGTCAGTTCTATTTTTGCAATGAATAATAAGATTGCCAGTTTTTGATGTTTTATAGGAATAACACCACTTGTAGTTCCTCAAAATATACCTGCAGGGTTAATGGTACTCTACAAGAAGTATCACATATGCTAATAGCAATCTCAGTTCTCCAAGAGCTGGTCTTTATGTAGCCGATTCGGCACCATCTTCACACAAAAGAGAGATATACTATCAGCAGGTTTTGGGGAACTCCAAGGTTTCAAGGAGGGCAGCAACAACAAAAAACAAACAAACAAAAGACACACACAAAAGGTTAGGGAAACCAGGTTCACAGGTAGTAGGCGATCACTCGTGACCGAGTAAGATTGCCTTCCAGGATAAAATTACAAAAAGAAAATTATAAAAAGAGGAAATTCTAAAAAATTGTGTAGACTCTAGCGATGGGTCCGTAAGTGACTGTGGAGGCCAATTCTAGATTCACACAGCTTCCCACAGTGATGACACAGGTTACCAGATGGAAGATGGCCCTGTAAAGGATTCGTTTGATGTGCTTTTCGCTTAGCACGTTTCTCCCTTTCACCTTGCACCCGGGCTTCTTCAAAGTCCATGGAACCTTTGTGAAAGGCTCCATTTAGATTGTTCATGGGCCAGAGCTTCCCAGGTTCACAGGACATAATAAACCACAGTGGCTCCACAACCGCAAAGGACCAGGCCAACAATGAGGGCTCACCTCAGAGGATGCCTCCCAAGCAGGGCAGACATCAAGGATAGGTATGGTTGGGCACCTGCCAAGGGCCCACATGCCAGCAGGGTCCCACTGACAAGAGCCCCCTGGAGTTGCTCCTCCTCTTCATCACTGCAACCTGCTTATTCACCTGCCTCTCACACTGGCCCAGACAACGGAGGTGGTGGTGAGGAGGAGCAGTAGATGCCACTGCCTACTTATCATAGGATACTTGCTCACTGGCTTTCTGCCTGTCAAATAAACAAGTGGTAGCAATTATGAGAAAGAGGAGGAGGAGCAGTAGCAGCTGGAGACAATGGTGGTGTGAAGATAGGCTCACTGAGGAGGGAGTCCATTGAGGTGTCTTGCCAAAGGGCCCTCAAAAACCTGGAGCCAGCACTGCTCCCAAGCCACAGAGAGGGCCAGAATGGGGGAATGCAGGACCCATTCAAAGACCACTTACTCACCTTCCACGCTCTCCTACAGCACCAGAAAGGAAGTGGACAGAGCAACCGAGGAACATGGTGTTCAGAGCAAGTCTCTCAAGCACCCGCAGTGAGTGGCTAGGACTTGAAGAGACAGTGACTCTCAATAATCCAAGAGACATTTTATTGCAGGTCCCCATGTGTAATACCTTAACATTATTTTCTTCGAGATCAGTGGAAATAGGAGTATTTTATAAACTGAAGCTGAGAGAACTGTTCATCAAGAAGAATGCTATAAATTTTTGACAGCAATTCTTTAGTAGCAATTCTGTATTTCATATAGGTTTCCCAAATGGAGTCAATTATCTATACACATTAAAAGTCATGATACCATCCATTGTAGATAAATGTCAGCTTTAGAAATATTGAAACATTAGTAGTTTCTGTCACAGCCTCGCTTTGCTTGCTGCCTCAAGTGAAAGGAAAGTAATGATCTGTTTTTAATAATGTCGAGAATTCTAGAAAATCCTTGTGGAAAAATTATTGAGATTATTAACACTGAATTTGTCATTATGGGGGGGGGGAAACAACCCAAAGACAAGGGAGCTATCACCAAAACCTCAATATACATGTCTTCCTGACATATTTACGAGACCGTGAGCTAACTTCTAATTTAATAAGCAAACACAACTGTATAGTGTAAGGCACTGTTCTCCAATCTTGGGTCCCCAGATGTTTTTGGCCTACAACTCCCAGCATGCCCCAGCCAGCATAGCTGGCTGGGGCATGCTGGGAGTTGTAGGCCAAAAACATCTGGGGACCCAAGATTGGAGAACACTGTTGTAAGGGGTGGCTTTCTTTAATATTTTCTATTTAATTGCTTGCTACAGTAACACACACCAAACAAAAGACCCCTCCAAACAAAGAAGTGCACCCTTAACTCAGCTTTGCCATGCTGGCTGGGGATTATGGGAGTTGTAGTCGAACACATCTGGAGGATACCAAGTTGGGGAAGGCTATTGGTTAGAGTGTTAGAATAGCACTATGGGGATCCAGGTTCAAAACTCAATTCAGCCATGAAACTCACCAGGTGGCCTTGGGCCAATTACTATCTCTCAGCTTAATCTGCCTCACAGGGTTGTTGTGAGGATAAAATAGGAGGGAGCCATGAATGCTCTCTTGAGCTCCTTGGAGGAAAGGCAGGATATACATACAAATAAACAAATGAAAGTTTGCAGTCCTACTTGTGTCAAGAAAATTCTTGGAAAAAACATGGAGAGCCACCGCCACAAGAATCCCAGCCAGGAAAAATCTGTGATTGTCTTTAAGGGTGGTATTAAAAAAAACTAAGTAAACCCTGGATAGCACCAGATGTTCTCACTCACAGGTGCTTTGAAAGCAATAATAAAAAATGCTTCTAAGCTTCCTTTCTAAAAGGCCTGAATTCTCTAGAGAGAAATCTTCTTTCTGACTTGATTCCCAGACTTCATGAATGATGATGATATTTTGATCCATTGGAGCGGGAGTGAGGAGAGGCTGCTAGACAAGGTTGTACAATGTGGAGGAGTCTACTTTTTTTTCTGGGAGACAGACAAGCCGAAGAAAGAAATGTGAAGTAAGAGCAAGTGTTGGTTGCAGCATGATTTTAATGAAGTAAAAAGAACACAAATGTCTCATTACCATCCCTTAAAATGTTGTCCTTTTCTTAATCATAGGCCTGCCATCAATGGGCAGCTTCCAAGGCCCAGAACTGCAACAGAGATTACTAGCACTCATACCTTTGGGGGATTTTACATGCCCCCAGGGTTTGGGCCCACCTAGAAGCAGCAATGAGCAGCTACTGTATGCCCTGCCAGCTTTTTTACATTTTCCACAGTTACCTCACTGCTACTGCCTGTCACCATGATGTTGTGCGGTGTTGGTGGTGGGCCGGGCAGCACTTGGCCAAGGGTGGTCCTTAAACCTGGAGCCATCCCTGGTCATAGCAGAGCAATCATTTGGGGTGGGGGTGGGGGTGGAGGCTCTACCACTGAGAAGGCCCAATTCCTGGTTGTCACTTGCTGTATTTCAGATGGAGAAGTGCCTCTGATGAGGCTCTTAGTGTACCAGTGTGGAGACATGTGAACTGTCAGGTACTCTGGTCCCAACCCATGAATGGCTTTAAAGGTCAAAACCAGGATGCTGAACTAAACCTGAGCCTGGAAACAGACCATAAGCCCGTATAGTTGATGTGTTATGATTGATGTCACACGGCTGGTGTGATATGATTACAATGACTGGTCTTCTAACTCTAGAAGAAGGTCATCATCATCAGGCGATCACTCGTGACCGAGTAAGATTGTCTTCCGGGATAAAAGGAGGAGATTCTAAAGAAAGATTGTGTAGACTCTAGCGATGGGTCCGTAAGTGACTGTGGAGGCCAATTCTAGATACCACACAGCTTCCCACAGTGAGACACAGGTTACCAGATAGAAGATGTCTGTAAAGGATTCAATTTGACGTGCTTTTCGCTAGCACGTTTCTCCCTTTCACCTTGCACTCGGGCTTCTTCAAAGTCCATGGATCCTTTGTGAAAGGCCAACCTCCATTTAGATCGTTCATGGGCAGAGCTTCCCAGTTTTCGATGTTTATATTGCATTTTTTTTAGATTAGCCTTATGAACTCTTAAACCTCTTATATGACCACCGATATTCCGCTTTCCATCCGTTGAGTTGGGAGATAAAGTAACTGCTTTGGGAGACGGCAGTCAGGCATTCGAACAACATGACCGGTCCACTGAAGTTGGCGTTGAAGGATCATTTTTCAATGCTAGTAGTCTTTGCTTCTTCCAGTACACTGACATTTGTTCGCCTATCTTCCCAAGTAATTTGCAGGATTTTCCGGAGGCAACGTTGATGAAACCTTTCAAGGAGGTGGAAGTGACGTTTATAGATAGTCCATGTTTCGCAGGCATACAATAAAGTTGGTAATACAATGGCTTCATAAACCAGTGTTTTGGTCTTCTTACAAATATCCCGATCCTCGAACACTCTATGTTTCATTCGGGCCACACAGATTATATGAAGAAATTATTAATCTACCATAATCCAGACTAGTACAATGTGCCACAAAAATATGAGCTATTCTGAAGTCTGCTGTTCTCCATTTCATTTCTATACCGCCCGATAGATGAAGATCTCTGGGCGGTTTACAGAGATTAAAAACCTTAAAAATACAATATTATACATAGTATTAAAAACATCTACATGCAAATATATAAACAGACAGTGTGCGTGCGTGCGCGTGCACGCACACACACACACACACACACACACACCTACAATTTTACACAATCAACATTTAGAAGAATTCTGGATCTGATTAAAACCCCATCATATGCTGTCAAATGCCCAAGAGAAGAGGAAGGTCTTAACCTGGCTCTGAAAAGATGACAATGTTGGCGCCGAGTGGGCCTTGTTGGGGAGATCATTCAAAAATTGGGGGGCCACCACCAAGAAGGTGCTCTCCCTTGTTGCTACCTTCTGAGCATACCTTGGATGAAGCACCTGGAGGAGGGCCTTAGATGATGAGCATAGTGCATGGGTATGTGTATTTAAGTGTGTATGTGTGTGTTCATTGTCAGTAACCATTTTGCAACACAGGCAATATGTCAGGGTTTGTCAAATTTGTCATTTTAATTACATGAAAGAAAAAATAACCTGAAAATTAATTAATTAATTATTATTTTCTGTTAACCTAACATGTAAAAGTTTGTTCATTTTGTCATTGATTGATTGTTCCTTTGTTCAAAGACTATCCTAAGTGAACATGAAATTGTGCACTAAAGATAATTTTTAGCACAAAAATTAACCAATGTTTACATCATATTATATGCAACTGTTTGTATTGTATAAATTAGAAGGGACTGGGTCTGGGAGCACTAGTAATGATTGCAAAAAAATATTTTGTACTATCTCCAAGGGGTTTAAATTCCCAAAAGCCACACCTGGGCCCCATAGAGAAATTGGGGAAGGAGTTTCCTATTATACAGTTCCAGCATTGGTGTTACTAGATACCTACCTCCAGTCCTATAAAAATGTAAAATGCCCAAAGCTGTTTTTCCATCCCATCTAACTTTCAAAGATGTTTATAAGGTCTTTCTTTTTCTTTTAACAACCACTTTGGTCTTCTGACAGTTTTTTCAATAATTGCCAAAGGAATGAAAAAGGCATTGTAAACCAATCTGCATTAAAGAGATCAATATTGTGTCATCTGCATACAGAAGAATAGAAATGCTTTAATTACCTCTTTGCTTCTTGGCCCTTGCTAATGGCATGTGTTTTGTATCTGAAAAAAGGACTGGGGTGTGCTGGTAAAATAATCTCACCAATTACATGTTTTGTAAGACAAATTTGAGAAACCCAGACATATTGCCTATATTGCAAAATGGTATATTTTGGGTTACTGTCGATGAACTGGCAAATACCAAGAAGGTATCTTTGGAGAGATTATACAAAATAATGGATAATGGAAGCAGTTTAGTTAAGCCTTATTAGTAGAGTATTGCAACACAATATATTTATGTTCTCTGCAAGTATTGCAAACTCTAGCACAGGCAGCAAATGTTTCTCAGACTGATGGAATTTCTAAAGCACATATCACCTTGGCCTTTATCAAGAGTAAATGTGATACTTGGAGAAAGCTTGGATGGGCTTTTTATGGCAACCCACATAAATGGGAAACGACTCCTCCCATGAGCTGTGATAGAAGGCCTACATTCTTCAGACTCCCTTGCCCTAGCCTTTTGTTTTCCTTCTCAAGGCAATTGTGTCATCAATAAACAGTTACACGGCTGTCCACATATTCTGGTATTTCAGAATCTTTTCTTTTGTTGAACTGCTGATTTGGAGCCAAGAGCTTATTTGCACAGGTGACAGCTTTGCTACCCATTTTATGCTACAGGGATATATGGTGCAGGAACAATAATATAATCCAGGAACAATAATAAAGGTAATGAATAATGGGAACAAGGTAGCCTTACTTTGGAGGTGAATCCTATTGCCATAAGTAGATAGCCACACTTCTATTCTCAATTGTCGTGGGTGGGTGTGGGTGTGTAAATGTAGCTGGATATGCACTCCAACACTGACCCTGCAAACTGGGAAAAGGGAAAAGGGAATGGGGGAGGAAAAGCAGGTGGGTACACACAGCTATCAAATAATTAACAACAACCCCAGTTCATTATCCTGAAATGGCAGGAAAGACCAGGGGAAGAGATACTCTTTCTGCTTGCTTTCAATGTGCATATATTCTTTTAAAATCTAGCTGCTGGATGAACAGAAGAGGAGCCTGGTTGAACTACATAGCCCTGTTCAGCCCTTCTTGTCCTCACACGATGTGGTGGTGGGAAAGTGAGGATGCACTCGCTGGCCCTGTCCACCTGCCACATCCTCATTGCCTGCTCCCCTCCCCATCATGGGTGGGTTGATGGGGTAGTTGACAAGCCACCCACAACCCTAAAACTGCCCATGGTTTCTGGGTGGCTTGTCAACCACCCCAACAACTCACCGTTACGGGGTTCACACATAATGGGAAGCTGCAGTGCACCCCCATCGTACACCAAATATTCAGAATGGTGGTCGCCACCACCACAACAAGCTGTACAGGGAAATTCACCTACGGTGGCTTCTCGTTACGTGCAAACCAGATCAGTGAGACATTTTCCTCAGGTGGCAGATGCTGGAGGGTGGTGGCGGCAGGAAGTGACAGTGAGGTGTTGGATGACAGAGCTGTGCCTATGGGCTGACCCTGCATCCTCTAAAGCAGCCAGCCTGTTGCCCTCAGGTGCAGTGGAGGATGCTGCCCTGTTACCAATGTTGAAGTTAGATTCAACTGCCAGTTTGGTCAGCTTCTGTATGTGCAATGGCAGATAGGTGGGTCACTATCATGTCCTTTGCCTCAGGCAGCAAAATGTCTTGGGCCAGCCATGAAAGCAGGGTGGTAGTGATAGTAGATGAGGTGTGTGTGTCTTATTTTAACAGCATAAAATACTGTTTTTACCCTCCCACACCCCCTCCATGCTTTACCTCCCTTCCCTTGGTTAATCTAGGCACTTTTCTCCCTTCCCAGCTTTACATAAGAACATAAGAAAAGCCATGCTGGTTCAGACCAAGGGGTCATCTTGTCAAACATTCTGTCCACACAGTGGCCAGCCAGTTGCCCACGGAATCCCACAAGCAGGACATGAGTGCAGCAGCACCTTCCCACCCATGTTCCCCAGCAACTGGTGTACATAGGCATACTGCCTCTGATTCTGGAGGTAGCATATAGCCATCAGGACTAGCAGCCATTGATAGCCTTCTCCTCCATGAATTTGCCCAATCCTCTTTTGAAGCCATCCAGATTGGTGGCCATCACTACTTCCTGAGGCAGTGAATTCCATAGTTTAACTATGCATTGTGTGGAGAAGTATTTCCTTTTATCTGTCCTGAATCTCCAATCAGCTTCATGGGATGACCCCATTGGATTCTAGTATTAAAAGGGAGAAAAGTGTATC
The DNA here is from genome assembly GCA_021292165.1 of Shinisaurus crocodilurus. Classification (NCBI taxonomy): domain Eukaryota; kingdom Metazoa; phylum Chordata; class Lepidosauria; order Squamata; family Shinisauridae; genus Shinisaurus; species Shinisaurus crocodilurus. The sequence goes on along the minus strand of CM037879.1, from coordinate 53,803,011 downwards.
CTTATCCACTTTCTCCTCACCATGTATAATTTTGTACACCTCTATCAAGTCTCCCCTTACTCACCTTTTTTCTAAGCTAAACAATCCCATATGTTGTAACCTTTCCTCATACGGGAGTTGCTTTAGCCCCTTGATCATTTCAGTTGCCCTTTTCTGCACTTTCCCAACTCTACAATATCCCTTTTTAGGTGTGGTGACCAGAACTGTACACAAGTGTGGTTGCATCATAGATTTGTATAAGAAGAGTATGATCTCGGCAGTTTTATTTTCAATTCCTTTCCTAATTATGCTCAACATGGAATATGCCTTTTTCACTGCTGCTGCACACTGGATTGACATTTTTATTGAGCTGTTCACTACAACCCCAAGATCTCTTTCTTGGTCAGGCACTGCTAGCTCAGATCCCATCAGTGTTTACTTGAAGCTGGGATTTTTTTACCCAACGTGCATCACTTTACACTTGCTTACATTGAACCACATTTGCCATTTTGATCCCCATTCTCCCAGTTTGGAGAGATCCTTTTGGAGTGCCTCACAATCCCTTTTTGTTTTAACGCGAAATAATTTGGTATCGTCAGCAAACCTGGCCACTTCATTGTGAGAGCTGGACTGACCCGGGTTCAAAAGGTTACCTAGCCAGTGAACCTCAGTCCCAGTCACGCAGGCGGAAGGAGGAGATAACAGCAGTTAATAAAGATTAAAGAGTTTATTTGTAAGACCCAATTACATGGGATTAAGGCAAGCAATGCATCTCTTACTCACTACATGATTGCAGATTCAAGTCCAAGACCCCAGTGGTAAGGCTGAGATGAAGTGAAGTGATTGACTTGAAGTAGAAGTCCAGAACAAGAGCAGAGTAGTCACTGTGTCAATAAATGTCTTAATTTATAGTCAGACCCTGTACCTATAAATAGGATATTACTCACCAGTTGTATAACTGACTACAATTGTCCACATGATTCTGAGTCATAGACCTTGACATTATATCTGGTGACAGAAGACCTTGTGTACTTCACCTCAGGAGACATTCTCCATGTCAGGTGACAATCTCCGTTCTGCCCATGCAAAACCTAACATCCCCCTGCTTTTTGCATTTGTTGCAGAACGTGGTTATTTACCTAATACAACAGCAACAGCTTTGTTGACACCTGATGCTGTTCTTTTATCTATGAATGATAAAAAAAACTTTTGCAGGGATAACTTTACCTGCCAGAAATTTGAACCACCATCAAATCACTTCTGATGTATCCCTTTGCATGACAGTTTTATTTGTAGACCTAAAACTTTGTGTATTGC